>CM038048.1:96046505-96646505 GCA_021397845.1 Areca catechu | reverse complement strand
AGAAGGAAAACGCAGAACGCTCGACTCTGAAGGGGAAAAAAAATACGAGGATGAGAAAGAGAAGACCGGAAAAAAAAATACTACACCTTTTTGCTATGCTTCATTCGAAAATAAATAAGTTTTTTTACAACTCCGACTTTTTAGAAATTGGTTTATCAAGATAAAACAGAAAAACAATAAAAGCTAATCCCCGCGTGATGTGATAAGCCAGGAAACCACATAACACCCGCGCAGTTAACGCGTTTTCTCTCTCCGCGTGACTCGTGCAAAATCAAAGTCAGGATTATCTCCAACATACTCCCCCTTAATCCTGATGTGGGTCAAAATCATAAACGCCCAGTAATAATTTCTTCGCTGCAAACTTCACGCCTGACAAAGCTTTTGTGAGTGGATCGGCTCGCTGCTCTTCCGTGCGGACGAACTTGACCACGATCTGACCACCTTCAACACATTCTCGGATGAAATGAAATCTCGTGTCAATGTGCTTGCTGCGGCCATGAAATACAGGATTTTTCATTAAGGCAATTGCAGACTTGTTATCAACAAACAGCTTCACTGGCTTGAGTTCTTGCTTCGTTAGCTCCCCCAACAAGCTTCTCAGCCATAATGCCTGGCTTGCCGCCGCCGTTGCTGCCATGAACTCGGCCTCGCATGATGACAATGCAACCGACTTCTGCTTTTGTGAATTCCATGATACCAGATTATCATTGACATAGAATGCCATACCCCCGGTACTTTTCCGATCATCAACATCACCAGCCAAGTCACTATCGCTGTAGCCAATGATCTCTTCTTCTACCTTTTTCTTCCCATATACAAGTTCACAATGGATTGTACCTTTCAGGTACCTCAGGATTTGCTTCACCGCCTTGTGATGCATTACCGTGGGCCTTTTCATAAATCTGCTAGCTACTCCAACTGCATAGGAAAGATCTGGTCTTGTGTGAAGTAAATACCTCAAACAACCAATCATGCGCCGGTACTCCGTCGCATCTATCGGTTCTCCTTCAGGATCTTTGTGGAGCTGCGCCTTCTGCTCCATAGGGGACTTTGTTGAGTTGCACTCAGTCATGCCAAACTGAGCTAACACCTTCTTGGCATAGGCCGATTGCTTTAGTATCACCCGATCTTCTTCTTGCGCCACTTCGATGCCGAGGTAGAAGGTGAGAAGCCCGAGGTCACTCATCTCGAACTCGGTCATCATCTGCTGCTTGAAAGCTGAGATCTCCTCCGAATTTTCTCCTGTAACGATTAAATCATCGACGTAAATACCAACAATGATACCTGCGTTTCCTTCTCCTCGTGTGTACACTGCTTGTTCTTGTGTGCACTTGATGAACCCGAGACGCCTCAAACTTTTGTTCAGTCGATTGTTCCATGCCCGTGGAGCTTGCCGCAACCCATATAGTGCCTTGCTCAGCTTGTACACACAGTGCTCCTTGTTCTTCACAACAAAGCCCTCCGGCTGAGTTACATAGACCTCCTCCTCGAGTTCGCCATTCAAGAACGCCGACTTCACATCAAGATGATGTACCTCCCAGCTGTGATTGGCTGCGATTGCAAGAATGACACGGATAGTGTCAAGTCTGGCTACCGGAGCAAACGCTTCTTCGAAGTCGACACCCTGCCGCTGAACAGATCCCTTTGCAACTAGCCTCGCCTTATGCTTGATCACATCTCCGACTGAGTTTTTCTTCACCTTGTACACCCATTTCAGACCTATGGATCTTTGTCCTGGCGGTAGGCTGGTGAGCTCCCACGTTGAATTTCTTTCAATGGACTCGATCTCCTGCTGCATCGCTTTTTCCCAAGCGTTTTCTCCGGCAGCTTCTCGGTAGCAAGATGGCTCCTCCATCTCGACTAGCAGCGCCTCTTCTTCGAGCTCTTCCTGATGTAAGTCCACTCGCACCGCATCTCGCATAATATCATCGATGTGCCTGTAACGAACCACTCAATCATTGGTGCTGCTGTTGCTTGAAGTCGAAGAGGCCATTGCAGGTACAGCCGGCGCACCCGCCAATGAATCCGCTGTGGGAGACTCTGTGGCCGATGCGGTATCCTCCATTGGTGATGACGCCATTGCTGTTACAGACGGGACTCCAACATGGTGGGCCGAAGGAGTCCCGGAGTCACTCGAGTCCGTCTCGGGAGAGTAGTTCTCCCTCACAACCAGGACTGACGCATCTACAACGTTTTCACCTGCGTTCCAACTCCATTCTAGGTGTTCTTCGAACTTCACGTCTCTACTTACATGAAGTTTGCCGCGCCGAGGGTCGTAGAGTCGGTGCGCCTTGCAGCCCTGCTCGACGCCGAGGTACACCATCGCCTGACTTCTGTCATCAAGCTTCTTCTGGTGCGGCAACACCACCTTCGCATGGGCAGTGCAGCCGAACACCCTCAAATGGCCGAGGTGTGGCTTCCTCCCAGTCCAAGCTTCGAATGGGGTGCGCTCTCCTAGCACCTTCGTTGGCAAGTGGTTCAGTAGATGTACTGCATGCCTTACGGCCTCCCCCCAGAATATGTTGAGAACGTGCATGCTCTTGAGAAGTGATCTCGCCATCGACATCACCGTCTGGTTTCTTCGTTCCACCACGCCATTCTGCTGCGGAGTGTAGGGTGCAGTCAGATGCCTCACGATGCCTGCCTCCTCGCAGAGTTTGTTGAACTCAGTGGAGAGGAACTCTCCACCCCGGTCCGTCCTCAAGGTCTTCACTCGGTGTCCGATGGTATTCTCCACCTGTTGCTTAAACTTTTTGAACACCGAGCAGGCTTCATCCTTCGTCTTGATCACGTACACCCACATCCATCGAGTGTAGTCATCGACGATCAACATAAAATAGCTATTGCCGGCGATAGTCGAAGGGGTGATCGGTCCGCAGAGATCGGCGTGCAGCAGCTCGAGTGGCTCCTCCGCTCGACAGGTGGCTGCCTCTGGGAAAGGGTGTCTTGCATGCTTTGCTATTGTACACCCTTGGCACAGCTTGTCGGGGTGCTTAATGAGCGGCACACCTGCCACCATATTCCTCTCTGCCAGCATCTTCAAGGAGTGGAAGTTGACATGCCCAAGTCGGGCACGCCATAGCCAAGCCTTGTCCAATATGTTGGTGAGCAAACACACCGGATCGTTGGTCTTCATCTCGGCCTTGTAAAGATAATTGGAGGAACTTCTGATTTTGATGAGCAATCTGCCACTGGGATCATACATCCATAGAAATTCTCCTAGCATAACAAACTTGTTTCCTTTCTTGGCCAACTGTCCACAGCTAATGATATTGCTTTGTAAGGTTGGGATGTAGTATACCTCGGTGAGAAGTCGTTGTTCCCCATTCTTGAACTGGAAGAACACCGAACCCTTTCCCTTGATCTGCACAGTGGAGCCGTTGCCGAATCTCACATGCCCCTGGACTGTCTCGTCCAGCTCGTGGAATTTCTTCCTTTCACCCGACATATGGTTGCTTGCACCATTGTCAAAATACCAGGTGCTGGAGACTTCCTCGCTTCCAGCTCGCAGCTGCGGATCCATCGTCTCCTCATTCAACAAAGTAAGATCCCTTGATTCAACACTCGCAGACAGTAGTAACGCCGGTTTCTCCTCCTCCGTGCATGAGAGGTTTGCTTCTTCTTTGCACGGTTTACTCCAGCATTCAGATGCATAATGGCCCATTTTGCTACAATTGTAGCACTTGATGTGGCTCTTGTCGCATCTACTGTCGCCAGAGCCACCTGAACTAGCCTTGCGCGGTGATCCGCTGCGTCTGCCTCTGCCGCGACCCCTGCCGCGACTACGTCCACCCCGGCTCCGGCTGCTACCTTCTGCAGGGGCGATGTACTTACCCCTGTTGCTCAAGGATGAGTCCCTACCGACTTTGTCCTGCCGCGCCTGCCATTCGGTTTGGGTGAGCAGGAGCTGCCCATCGTCGTTGCTGCTGGGGTTGCGCAAACGTGCGCGCTCCCCGTATGCCGTCAAACTCCCGACTGCTTCCTCGAATGGCATTGTGTCGAGGTTGCAGAACTGCTCAATGCCGGTGACCACCTGGTAGTACCTATCGGGTACTGTGTTGAGGAGCTTCTTTACCAGCGTCGCATCGTCGAGCGTCTCCCCCAGATTTGCATACTTCGCGGACATCTCACTGAGTCTGCCGGCGTAGTCGTCCAGCGTCTCCCCTTCCTTCATTCGCATGACGTCGAAGTCACTCTTCAACGTCTGCAACCGAGCGGTCTTGACACGATCTACCCCGACAAACCTTGTTTTGAGGCTGTCCCAGACCTCCTTTGCAGTCGTCTTCTTCGCCACCTGCAACAGGATGTCTTCCGGGAGTGCTTGGAAGAGAAACGCCCTCGCCGTCTTATCCTTCCTCTCGTCCACGTCCGCACCGTCCGTTGCTTCCACTGCATCCCAAATGTCTTGGGCTTGCATCAGTGCTTCCACCTTAATCGCCCAGGTGGTGTAGTTCGTCATCGTTAGCTATGGGTAGTTGAGAGATACGCCGCCACCGACCCTTGTTGTCGCAGCTTGAGGGATGATCGCCATTTGCTTGAGACGAAAGCGCCTTGGTGTGCTAACCTGAGGCTCTGATACCAGGTGAAGGGGAAAAAAAATATGAGGATGAGAAAGAGAAGACCGGAAAAAAAAATACTACACCTTTTTGCTGCGCTTCATTCGAAAATAAATAAGTTTTTTTACAACTCCGACTTTTTAGAAATTGGTTTATCAAGATAAAACAGAAAAATAATAAAAGCTAATCCCTGCGTGATGTGATAAACCAGCAAACCACGTAACACCCGCGCAGTTAACGCGTTTTCTCTCTCCGTGCTTTCTCTCCGCGCGACTCGCGCAAAATCAAAGTCAGGATTATCTCCAACAGACTCCTTGTAATATATTATTTTCTTTTGGTAAAAGAAGGAACCGAAATTATATATATTATAATTTTACATAAGATCTAACCTATACAGTTTCCCCATATAACAAAATACTGTACAAGAGAAACCAACATGATCCAACATGTTGTACAAGATAAAACCCTGTGAACCAAGCAAAGGAGGGAAATAACCTGGGGACTACCAAGACTAAAAAAATAGACCCATAAGTACAAAACTGAAGGAAGTAAGAATATTTTATAGAGAAGGTAATAGGATAAGCAAATAGAAATTAGATTTCAGATTTCTCTTTTCTCTTTTGAATTCATAAAATACTTCACTCATCATGGATTCAATACATTTAGTCCTATTTATAGATACATAATTAGGACGACTTTCAATCTACCCTCATGAATAAAAGCGATCATTGATCTTCCAATGACTCTTAGTTTTCTAAAATTCTTGGACTCTTAGACTCTCATAACTTTAAAACTTTTATAACTCTTAGATTTAAGAGTTACTTGACTTTTTGGTTTCTTGAATATATTAAATGCTAGACTCTTTAACTTGCAACTATTAAATGACAATAACTTTGACTCTTTATCTTTATGTTATCTTTCAAAGTGTCTCTTTGAAAAACATATCAAGTTTAATTCCAACATCCCCCTTAAACTTAATTCTTCATGACTCCAAGCATGCTCCTTAGCCTTTTGAACTCCTCTACCTTGAGCAGTTTTGTGAAGATATCAGCTACCTAATATTTTGTTGGAATGTAGAGAAGTTGTACTTCTTTGTCTTTGATACAATCCCAAATAAAGTGAAATCTTGTATTAATATGCTTACTCCGATGATGAAGGATTAGATTTTTAGCAAGTTGTATTACAGATTTATTATCAACAAAGATGCTGGTTGGCACTTCTCGTAAAATCTTCATTTCTGTAGAAGTCTTTGAAGCCATAATGTATGACAAATATAATTTGCTGCTACAACATACTCTGCTTCACAAGATAAAAGTATAACAATTTGTTGCTTCTTTGAAGACCATGTAAATACTGCACCTCCAATATTAAAAATAAATCCACTTGAACTTTTTCTATCATCAATATCTCTAGCCTAATTGCTATCACAAAATCCAACTAACTTCATTGGATTAGTAGATGAATAAAAGATATCACAATTTTGTGTACCTTTAATATATCGAAGGATTCTTTTTGCAGTGATTAAGTTATTCATTCTTGGTTTCTCCATGTAACGACTTATAACTCCAACACTATAGGCAATATCTAGCTTTGTATTTGTGAGATATCTTAAGTTTCCAACCAAAGTTTTATAATATGTTAGATTAACAAGATCTCTTTCCCTATCTTTACTCAATTTAGTGTTGTATTTAATTGGAGTGTTGCTAGGATTGCAATTCTTCATGTTGAATTTCTCCAAAATTTTCTTTGCATATTTGCTTTGTAAAATGAATATGCCTTCATTTGATTGGTTGACTTCAATATCCAAAAAATAAGACATTAAGCTAAGATCCGTCATCTCAAATTCTTTGATCGTTGTAGTCTTGAAAACTTCAATCATTGTAAGATTATTTCCTGTGAATATCAGGTCATCCACATAAAGGCAAACAAATAGAACATCATAAATATTATTAGTCTTCATATAAAGAGAATATTCAATAAGGCATTTTTGAAGACCATTTTTAGTAAAATACTTATCAATCATTGTATTCCAAACTCGTGGAGCTTGTTTCAGTCCATAGAGAGCACTTTTGAGTTTGTGGACTTTATCTTTTTGTCCTTTTTGGATGAATTTTAAAGGTTGTTCTATATAGACTTCTTCATTTAAAGGTTGTCCTTTTTGCTTTTCATCGAATTCAACATTTCTTGAAAAAATCACCTTCTTTATAATAGGATTATAAACTTATAGCCACTTGAATTTTCAGCATAGCCTAAAAGAATGCACTTTTCTTCTTTGTCATCAAGTTTGACCCTTTTCTTATCTGGCACTTTAACATAAGCAACACTTCCAAAAATACGAAGATGATCAACCTTAGGCTTGTATGAACTCCATGCTTGCTCAGGTATCATATTGTGAAGCCTTTTAGAGGGAAACATGTTTAACAAATAAACTACACAAGCAACTACTTCTCTCCAAAATTCTTTAGGAACATTTTTATCTTTCATTATACATCGAACCATATTTAAAATAGTTAGATTCTTTCTTTCTGAAACTTCATTTTGTTGAGGTGAATAAGGCATGGTAACTTAATAAAAGATTTCATCTTCTTTGAAAAGAATTGAAAACTTATTGGACGAATACTCGCCACCATGATCTGATCTCAAAGCTTTAATTTGAAAACCACTTTGTTTCTCAACAAGAGATTTAAATTCCTTAAATTTCTGAAACACTTCATTCTTTTTTTTAACAAATGAATCCATGTCTTTCTAGAATGATCATCAGTGAAGGAAAGATAATATTTGTTACCTCCCATAGATGTTGGTTTGATTGGACCATAAATATCTGAATATATTAATTCTAATAGTTTCGTTGCTCTTTTTGATCTTTCTGAAATAAAGGTTCTCCTTTCTTGCTTTCCAAACATGCAAATTTTACATTTTTTCTTGGACATTTTTAGCCAAGGCATCCTTGTCACCATATTCTTGCTAGATAAAAATTTTAATCCATTAAAGTTTAAGTATCCATATCTAAGATGCCATAGAGTAGAGTCAGCAAGAGTTTGTGCCATTATGCAATAGGAATCATCAACATGTAAACACAACTCAAACATTCTATTTTTTAACATAGGAATATGTATAATAAGAGTATTGTTGTTGTCTCCAATAGAAAGATCTAATTCTTTCATATGAATATCATAGCCTTTTTTCAAGCAATTGGCCCAAACTATGAATGTTATTTTTAATGTCTGAAACAAATGAGAATTTCACCTTTCTCTTCAACTGGTCTTTTAGAAAAGTCACCAAAAATTACTGAGCCTTTGAAGGTTTCATCCATCTTAATAAACATATCCTTTATCCTACACATATGATTGCTAGCACCTGTGTCCAAATACCAAGTACTTCTTTTAACAATGCCAGTATTATTATTGTAGGCCATAAGTATGGTTACTTCTTGTTGTTGTTGTTCTTTTATAAAATGAGTTTTCTCATCAATATAATTAGCATCATCTTTGTACCAACAATCTTTAGCATAGTACCTAGATTTTTTGTAAATAAAATATTGTAGTGCTTGTTGTCCATACCTTCCTCTTCCTCTAGGATTAAAAAAACTTTCTCTACCACGATCTCGGGCATGAAAGTCTCTTGTGTCTCCTTGACTTCTTTGTAGTTGATCTTGATGAAATCTTTCACCTCTTCCTCTTCTTCCACGACCTCGATCATGAAAAATTATTTTATCTTTTGGATCACCTTTCTTTTGTAGTATGAGTTTTGATTGAAGTACTTGCTCAATGGACTTCTCCATCCTTTTAGAAAGCTTTTGTTCATGTCACTACAGCAAAACAGGGAAAAGGTAACTGTTTTCTTCCGACGCTTCGGTGAAGCGCCGGGAAGACCCAGGAACCCGCCGACGGTTTGTGCAAGCGCCGGGAAGTTTTTGAAGTCCGCCAACGCTTATAAGCGTCGAAAATTTAGCGACGCTTATAAGCGTCGTGACCATGCAAGCCAATTTCGCCGACTGTGCAAGCCAATTCCGCCGACGCTTAAAAGCATCGGCAATTCTCAAAGACCCCGCCAACGCTTTTTAGAAGCGTCGGTAATTCCCCTCAACCCCGCCGACGCTTTTTAGAAGCGTCGGCAATTCCCCTCAACCTGTCGACGCTTAAAAGCATCGCCGGACTTTCTATATCCATCTCCCCCAGCCCGAGCCCTAGCCTTCATTTGCTTCAGCCGCCGCCGCCTGAAACCCCCTTTCTTCCTCCTCCCTCTCCCTGGTCCTTCATCTCTGACATTTCTTTCGGTCCCTCGCCGCCGAAGCTCGATCTCCGGCGCCTTCATCTCCATCGCATTGCTCCGAAGCTCGGTAAGTTTTTTTTTTCTTGCTCTGTCATTTATTTTGGGTTGAAGACTTGGTCAGTATAATTTAATTTGACCAGAATTTTTGGTTATGGGAAGGGTTTTAAATTATGTAATAATTTCTTGCATGAGTTCTATAATGAGTTTAAGCCATGCAAATTTACATTATTGTGAACAATATCGTGACGAATTGGATTTATTTTTTTTAGCAAATGAAAGTTATTTAAATTAATTTTGTATATATCAAAGTTTAATAAATTTCTTGTGTTCGGCTTTAGTGTTCCTTGTGTTCCTCCATCCAAAGGTTTCTATTTCTTTAGCTATAGACTGAAAGGAAAGTGAAAAGCTATGTGCTCATTATTTGGGTTACCCTTTGACAATAAGAACCCTCTAGTTTTCTTCAAGGTGGATCTTCCAGCTTTGATACATTTCATATTTTCTCTTTTTGCCTCTCTACAAACTTTAATAACTTTAAGAAGTCTTACTTAGTTTAGTACTAGAATGTAGGTTTTTTAAAATTAGTTGTTGGTACACCACTTATTAGAATTATTAAGGAATATATGTGGCACCCCAAGATTTGAACCTGAAACTCCTTTGTTGTGGATGATGTTGCAACCATTTACCGAGTACTTTTTTATGAGATAGGATTTTACAAGTTTGATTCTATCTATTTGAAGGTTATACAACATAGACCTTTATCCCACAATTAATTTATATTCTACTTTACCAGATCATGTCCTAGCTATTTCAAGGATTATATTTGAAGCTAATAATATTACGATTACTTCAAGAAAAGAGAGCCTCCACACACACACAAAGAGAAAGATACCACTTGCAAAGCTCCATTATAGTTTCCTGCTACTCTTGTTGATAGCACTTCAAAAGTCATAGCTCTTGACACAATGCTAGAAAACACGGTGGACCATTGATTCTACAAAAGATCAAGTAGTTAGATTAATAAATACAAATCCATAACAAAAGAACGAAGCAGCAACTTCATATATATATATATATATATATATATATATATATATATATATATATATATATATATAGTTATCATACCACATCCATAAGTATCTCAACAAGATTGATGTGATTCATGATGACCACTGCAGTCTCGCGAGAGGCCTCTGACTTGAATCCAAATGGCTTCGGACCAATACCTCTAGGAAACGTCCTAACATACTCCTCTTCATTTAGGGTCTCAGTCGAGTTATCAAGCCCCGGGATCCAAAGCGGCTCGCCAAGCTGTGCCATTCGAATAAGCTCCTCCATTGCAGCCATCGCCACTACAGGGAGCAGGGAAATTGACAACTGTTTCATCCCGACGCTTTTTAGATTAGACTAATCTATGGCATATTTATAGTTTAAAATTTAGATTGCTTTTGAACTGCATTGTTTTATTATGGCTATAATTTTATTCTTCTTTTTAATGTGACTAATTATATATTGAATGAGTTGAAATTTGATTTAATTTACTTTATTTCTCAAAATATTTAATATCTACTTTTTTGTTATTTTGACTTTTTATTATTTTAATACTTTAGTGATTTATGATGGAATGAATGTAACAAAATCTTAGCACTTGCTTCTCTGCCAAGAATTCTTGGCTCTGTCCTTGAATATTATAGAATACAAAAGGATGACAAAAACTAGGGGTGGCAGTTTATGGCTTCATTCATTGAGTTCACGGTATGGTATGGTTCAGCAAATCTTGAGCCACCAATAGGTCAGCTTGGGTTTAGGTCCAGCCGTCCAGGCCCCCTAACTCATCTGGTCATGGAGGGAGGATATATTCTATATATTAGTGAAATGATGGGTGAATTTGAGCTATTGGATCACTGATCCAGTATCTTAAAGCCAAAAAGAGAGAGAAGTATAGTGGAAATGGTTCAAAAACTATGTCAGAAGATTACCATACAATATAAGATATTAGAAATGACTTTTATTCAAAGTAGAAACAAAAATACCATTAGTTCTTATCCATTGGGAGTAGTTTATCGTGGATCAAGTTGTTGATTTCAATTCTCGTCAATAACCATTTTAGCTTTCTAGGAAACATTTTGTTGGTTAAACATGTAATGGTCCATTTTCATGGCAAAACATCCACTACAGCCTCAAAAGGATGGATGTTGTTAGCATTTGGATATACTTGTCCGAAGGTAATTTCTATTTATTGGAGATAACCAAACCATCCATATATCTAGTAGTGAGGTTACATCTATTTTGGATGCATTGGATATACCTTCGGAATATGACTTCACAAATGGATGTTTAACTCACTAACTCAAAAACTGACCTATCTGTCGCTGGATCATATTGTTGAGGTATTGACTAGAGCTTGTTATGGCCCCGTCTATCAATTCACTTACCCATCTATCAGTCATATTGAACTTAATACTGAAGCAGCTTTACTTAGTTGTTATCAAGTACGGTCCTTTGATGTGCTCCTTCTTACATGGTCTGTTTCAAAGATTTCAAATAGCCAATTACCTAAATTACAAAAATAGTTATCTCATGCTGATAATATCACCAGTAACAATCTTCTCCATCCATGGAAGCGAATAAGGACTATAATACGGTAATGGCATGATCAATAGTTTGATACTCTCGGAGTTACCTATTTTCTCAGTCATCTTTTATAAATAACCAAGACCTTAAGGATCTTAAGATAAATAACTCTTTTTTATGTTCATTACTTACTTTCTATCTATTCTAGATGTCTAGCTTGAATGTTGGAAGATCCTTGCCAGAGCTAACTCCGGCTAAAAACTTTATTTATAGATCACTTCAGTGATGATTACTTCGATATCGAAATCTACTGCAACATGTTCGATAAGTTGTCTATGAATAACTCCATTTTTATATATTTCAATACCATCTGTAGTTTTGTTACGATCAATTTTGATTTTATATATATTTTTTTAAAAACTTGCATTGCATTGAAACATAGACCCGTCAATTGATTAAAGTACATATTCTACACGATCCATACAATTATTTAATTTTTGTACGGATGGCAGAAATATGTACAGTGGTCAATTGAATGTCCAGTTTGGACAGTTTGAGAATTGCAAATAATTTTATAGGTGCTTACGATAATCAAACGGTATGGATAGAGTTCCAGATATATTTCGGATATCATTTTCTTTTAGTTCTCCTCATACATATTTATTTGTATGGGGAGAACTAAGGAGAAATGCTGCCGAAATTTTTCTGGAACTTCTATTGCGTATCCTTCGGTTACTGTAAATGACCTATATAATTAATACAATTCTTGAATGGGATAGGACCTCTTTACCTATTAGTTGGTGATAGGGTGCATTTAATAATACTGTAATTGATATATTGAATAAACTTATTTTAAATTTGTTCTGTTCTTATAAATATTTGTTTATTTCAATTAGCTTTTTCTTACAATGGATAAGAGTTGGATAACTAAATCGAGAAATAGCAAAGAATATCTAGATGGAGTACAGAATTTCATTAAATTTGGTATGGAGAGTAGTATCAGTGGGAAGATTTTATGTCCATGCCGAAAATGTGTAAATTCCAGTTCTCTATATCCAAATATTGTTGAAGAATATTTAGTATAGAATGGTTTTTTAAGAGGTTATACTGAGTGGTTTTTTCATGGAGAGTCAAGGTTACAATCTATATATAACCAAACCTCTAACATGGAACATATACCTGATTTTAGAACCAGTAACCAATAGAAAAATCTTGCAAGAGATGATGATATCAGGGTTTGCTCAGAGATGCTTTTGAATATGGTGCTCAACATCCTGAAGATTATAGTGGAGGACAAGTAGCAGCTGGGTTACTTGAGGATCCTATATTTACTGAATTCATATATGATAGAGAGCCGATACCCCCAACTAATGTTGAAACAGATCGTTATCAGAAGCTGATAATAGATGCAGATCAAGAATTATATGCCGGTTGCAAGAACTTTTCAAAAATTTCTTTTCTTGTGCATTTTTCCATATAAAATACTTGAATGGATGGTCTGGAAAGAGTTTTGCTATGCTGCTCAAGTTGTTAAAGGATGCATTTTCTGAAGGTACTAGTTTACCAACATCTTGTTATGAAGCCAAAAAACTAGTAAAGGAATTGGATCTTGGATACGAAAAGATTCATAGCTGTCCAAATGATTGTATATTATATCGGGGAGAACATGCCGATCAAGAGTCGTGCCATGTGTGTGGATGTTCACGATGGACGAAGCAAAAAGAAAATGAGAGTGAGGGATTAGATGATTTGGATGCAACATACATTAAACAAAAATCGACGAAGGTATTACGCTATTTTTCTCTTGTACCTAGATTGAAAAGGATCTATGCATCATCAAAGACAGCTTCGTCAATGAGATGGCATGATGAAAGCCATACAAAAGTCATGATGGATACGCCTCAAATATTTCACGATGTGTGAATCTGAAAGAGCGCAAAATTTCAAATCTTAAAAGTCATGATGGACATATATTAATACAAGATATTCTTTCATTGGCTTTAAGATCGTCAATGCCAAAACAAGTTATTACGGTTGTTTTTCAGTTATCATCATTTTTCAAGGCATTATGTTCTAAGGTTCTTGATCCTCAGGAGCTTGATCAGTTGCAGTCTCAAGTCGTACACATTATGTCAGATGGAAAAGATTTTTTCTCCTGGATTTTTTACGATTATGGTTTATCTACTCATTCACCTAGCTTCGGAAGCTAAACTTGATGGATCGGTACAATACAGATAGATGTACCCTATTGAGAGGTAATGCTGTAAAACTTAAATTTTATAATTTATATAACTTTTTCATTATTTAATGTGATATAAATATCATATTTTTTGAAGGTATCTTGTACGTTTGAAGGATTATGTATGAAACAAAGCCCATCCTGAGGGCTCAATAGTAGAGGGATATATTGCTGAAGAGTGTTTAACATTTTGTTCAAGATATCTCGAAGGTGTTGAGACTGTATTCAATCGATCTCAACGTCATGGTGATACAATGGAGAATACAGATCTATACAAATTTGCATCATCCGGAAGATTTATAGGAAAAACTGAAAGTATTGTTCTTGACCATAAATCCATGTCACAAGCACACCGTTATGTATTGCTACATAATGAGATAATATCTGACTATCGCAGGTTAGTCTATCTACACTATCTACACATAGATAATACTAAATATTAGACATGTTGTTGTCAAACTTATATTTGATTGTCATGCAGTGAATTTTTATCTGTACAATGACAAGCCAATCATTCCACTCATCCTAATCTAAGGATTGAACAAAGATGGTTGGTTGAGTTATTCTCTAATTGGCTTGCCAATCAGATTAGTATATATAAGTCGTATAATAATTTTATATATTTTTAACATCGAATAAATGATCGATAATTGATATTATATTTTTTAGGTACCGGTACTGATGGAGAAAAATAGTTCAGCAGAATTAATTGCACTTGCGAGAGGTCCAAATTATATTGTGAACAAATATAATGGTTTTATTATAAATGGCTTTAAATTTCATACCAAGGAGCGCGAGAAACTTAGGAAAACTCAGAACAGTGGTGTTATGGTTGAAGCAGATGGAAAATCTTATTATGGTATACTTAAAGATATTTTGGAGTTGGATTATTATGAAAATTTTAAAGTTGTATTATTTCGATGCGATTGGGTGGATATAAATACACCGAGAGGTTTGAAAAAGGACTCAAACAGATTCATACTTGTCAATTTTTCAAGATTGATACATACGGGTGTGTTATTGAAGGATGATCCATTTATCTTTTCATCTCAAGCTCGACAAGTTTTTTATGTACAAGACTCGAAAGATAAAGAATGGGCTACTGTGATTAAGACAAAACCTAGAGACTTGTATGACATGGAAAAAAGGGTGGAAGAAGAAGATGATGATACTTACACTCAGTGTATGCCTTATAATATTGTACCGGATGATCATATAAATGATACAAACATTTTGGTTAGGTTGGATTCCGAGAAAGGTACAACTGGTTGATTATGACAAGTAAGTAGTTTATAAGATGGTTTATATTTTTTCATTAATGATTATGTTATATTTTAAATTGCAATTCATTTCCATTATAATTTGATTATAATGTTGACTGACTTGTTTTTAAATAATGCAGGTTAGGTACACCACGCCTTGAAGGAAGCAATTAGCAGATGTACAGTTTTAGTTTTCCCAGACCGAGGCTGGTACTTTTTCATCACAGCAGCCCGAGGGCAGTCGATCAGTTTCACATCGGTCTGATGGCAGTCTATCTATTTCTGCACATCATGCCGATGCTACTATCTCTACACCTCAGGACGATGCTATTCCCTCCGAGTCTGCACATCACGATTTTTCGATGGATCATCCTGATGACGAGCCTATCGTCGATGATATACAGATATAGGATACATAATTTAATAATTCTATCTCATTTCAATTCATGAATATGCAATAGTTTTGATATACAATGTTCTGTATTTTTTTTTTGTAGATGGATTCGGGAGACTCAGGCGTAGGCGAGGACCCACATTAGTCCGTGATGTGTGGCAGTTACCTGAGGGTGAGAGGATAGTGATAGAGTGCAACAAGCTAGGGTAGCCTATTAAGAAAGCTGCTAGCTTGTTGACTAGCTTTCTGGGGACAGTAGCACGCCGTGGTCAGCTATATCCCCTGAGTTATTCGAAGTGGAACGACATGCTTCCTACATATAAAATAGAAATGCTACGAGTTGTGCAGGTAAAAAAATTAATATATTATTTTATATCTTAGATTTTTAACAATTGAATTGCTTATTTCATTTAATATTTATTTTATTGTTTAATTAAATTGTAGAGCAAGTTCGTTCTTCCTTCAGATTTATCTGATTTTATGCTTAAGTCTCTCAATCACAAGTGAAAAGAATATAGGACGAAGTTGAAGAGAGACTACAAGCTAGAGTGTAGGACAGAGGAGCAGGTTGTAGCTACCTGTCCTCCTGATGTTCACCCTCATTAGTGGATGGAGCTGGTGCACTATTGGTTCTCCGAGAGAGCACAGGTTGTGTAGCATCATCAAACACTTCAAAATTTATTAATTTTTACTTGTCATAATTATATTTATACAATATATAACATTGTTTTAATTTTATTTTGCAGACGTATTATAATATTGGTAGAGCTGCATGAGCTGCTCAGTCTGTTCCTCACACAGCGGGGTCCAAGAGTTATACACGGCTCAGGCATGAGTTTGTATGTTTCTCATCCCATAATACTTTTAGTATACTTTTAGTTTTAACATCATGTATCATCATGTATCATGCATATGCCATGTATAATGGTACGGGGATATAAGATGTGTTATTTTAATTTTTTTTGTAATATTTATTCTTTATATAGGCTGATCAGCAGGGGAGGGAGCCTGGTGAGGTGGAGTTCTATCGGATGACTCACGTTCACTAGGATGGCAGTTTTGTTCGGGACGAGTCTAGAGATATATATGTATTTTTTATTTATGTTATATTATGATTTATATTTTTATTTTTATTAAGTATTAATATATGTGTTTTTTATAAAATATAGAATAGGGCTACCTCTATGATCTCCGAGCGTGCTCGCGAGGGTTCATCATCTACACAGAGCAGTCACATCGAGGTCGAGGTATTCTCGGAGTTGATGGGACCAGAGCGTCCTGGACGAGTGAGGGGTTATGGGATTGGAGTTATCCCTACTCAGTTATCTGAGGTGCGTAGATATACTCGGGATACTAGAGAGAGTCATGATCAGTTACATCTTCGTCAGCTCCAGGAGGAGATAGCAGAGCTCCGACAGACACGTGATGCAGACAGAGCAGAGATGCAGACCATTAGGTCTCAGCTAGAGCATGTTACATCTGTGCTGCATATGTTCATGTCATCTCAAGTAAGTAATTATTTATTAATTTTGTATGTATCTAATAATTTAGAATATATATAATGTATGTATTATAATTCCTGATGTATATCTTGCAGGTTCCTGGTGCATCTGCGAGCCGCAGACCTGACGACGACCAGCCTCCCACGGATCAGTGATGCCAGATAGTTTTTTTATTATTTATGTATGTCTTTTTGTTTATTTGAACTTGGATTGATATGTTTATATATATAAAAAAAACTTTTTATATTTGGTTTGTATTTGTGTTTGTGTATGTTGGATGTGATATGTGATACAGGTGTGAATATTTTCATTTATTTGTGTATGTTGGATGTGATACAGGTTTGAATGTTTCATTTTCATAATGATACAGGTTATGAGTTTGTATATATGGCTGTTTATTTTTTTATTTTTTAAAAAAATCTACCGACGCTTTAAAGCGTCGCTATACCTGGAACTGGTGACGCTTTAAAGCGTCGCTATAACTGGAACTGGCGATGCTTTAAAACATTGCTAGGGTTTAGTATAGCGATGCTTTAAAGCATCGCTAAACTTAAAACTAGCGACGCTTTAAAGCGTCGCTAAATGCCGACGCTTTAAAGCGTCGCTAAATTTAAAACTAGCGACGCTTTAAAGCATTGGTAAATAAAATTTAGCGATACTTTAAAGCGTCGGCAAATGCCGATGCTTTTTTAAAGCATCGGCATGTAGCGTCCCAACGCTTGCATAGGCGACGCTTTAGCGACACTTTACAAAACGTCGGGAGATTATTTAGCGATGCTTAAAAGCATCGGGAAAGGTCAAAAAAAGCGTCGCTAAAGCCCAGATTCACTGTAGTGTGTGCTTTTAAAGAGCCCATGAGTTGCTCTATAGTCATCTCCTCCAGTTCCTTTGATTTTTCAATGGCTACAACAATAAAATCAAATTTTGCATCTAAAGAGCGCAAAATTTTCTCCATGACTCGAACATTAGTAATTTCTTCACCATTTCTTTTCAATCGATTGACTATAAACATCATTCTTAAAATATAATTAAAAATTAATTCTCCAGTTATCATTTTGAAAGATTCAAATTCTGATCTCAATGACTGTAGCTGAATCTTTTTCACCTTTTCTACTCCTTTATATGCCTTATATAATAAGTCTCATGCCTCCTTTGATATTGTGGCTTTGGTGATAGTCTCGAATGTACCTTTATATATCTATACTTTGTTAGAGTGTATAGAGGGCCTTCTTGTTTTTTTCATTTTGACTCCTTATTTTGCTTCGTTTGCTCTTATATGAGCATTGCTTCATCTTCGGTCAGCTCTGTATAGCCATCTTCTAGAAAATCCCAAATATCAAGGGATTCAAGCAAAACTTTCATTTAGATACACCAATTGTCATAGTTGTCTTTGGTAAGTTTGGATATTTGGGATTGAACAAAGTTCATGGAGGTCATGGATCTCTCTCTTCTTTCTTTTTTTTTTTTGAGGCTCTGACACTAGATTTGAAGTAAGAATATTTTGTAAAGAAGGTAATAGGACAAGCAAATAGAAATTGTATTTTAGATTTGTCTATTCTCTTTTGAATTCACAAAATATTCAACTCACCATGGACTCAATACATTTAGCTCTATTTATAGATATATAAGGGTGACTTTTAATCTACTCTCATGAATATATACAAGCAACCCTTGATCCTCCAATGACTCTTAGTTTTCTAAAACTCTTAGACTCTTAGATTTCCATAACTTTAAAATTTTTATAACTCTTAGATTTAAAAGTTATATTACCTTTTAGTTTCTTGAACATATTAAACGCTACTTGTAAACTTGCAATTATTAATGACAATAACTTTGACTCTTTATCTTCATGTCTTCTTTCAAAGTATATTTTTGAAAAAAATGATATATTTAATTTCAACAAAAACATAGTCCATTAACCATGCATCCAAAATATGAGTAGAGAACATGATTGAAATCAGTTTGTAAAAGATTTGAAAAACTAATGTATTCTCACTGTACAGCACCAGATATCTGAGATTTCCGATAAGAACAATACTAGGGGAAGCACAGCACCACTCACACAAAAAATCTGAATTTGAACCAGAATGGAATGGGCACCCCGTCTGCAGCAGAAAGTCAAAAATAAACACTGCAGCTAGTACAAAGTACGGGAAAGAGGATTTGGAGAGTTGAAACTCCTTGTAATACTTTAACGAAGCATACTATAGTAGGATTGGGAGTAGGGGGAACTGTTGAGATCTGAGGAACCCTTCTTCCTGGAAAACATATGACCAATGAGAGGAATGATAGGCTTCTTCTTTGGCACCTTTCTCTTTCCTCTTCCACCAAAGTCATCTTCAATATGTCCAAGGCTAAGTGCTTGAGCCAGGGTAGGCAAGTACTCAAATCTTGCTTCAATGTCCCTGGTTCTCTCTTCTACCCATCTATCACTTTGTACTTCGGCAGACTGTCGTTCTGTACCCAGACCTCTCTCTGCTGCTCTTGTTGTCTCCAATTTAGACATGATCTTGTGTGTTTGCTTTTTAAGATTAGCAACTTCTATCACTGTCTTGGACTCCCTCTCCTTCAGCAGCATCAACTCTTTCTTTGTTTCCTCCAATTCTGCCTCCAGCTTTCTCAAAGAGCTGAGAACTATGAGATGATCTTCTCTTTCTATATTGAACTGTGATGCAGAAGAAGTGTAAGAGTGTGGTGAACAAGATGGCGAGTGAACAGGCTTTGGAGGAGGAGGAGAAGGCAATGAATAAATTGGCTTTATGGTAGTAGCATCCAGTTTGACACTTGAATTGGTCTCCTGATAATGAGCACCACCTGCAAGAAAACGTTCGCCGAAGATTGCGATGGCCTCCTTCACGGAGAAGAAGGGACGGTCGGTGTCCACCTCCGGCCTCTCCGTGACCATGGTATCTAGAGAGGAGGACCCATGGTCTTCCATTATTTCTCAGTGCTGGCCAATGTTGAGTGCTAGAGGTAAAGGAGATGGTGCATTTATGATTTGATGATGATCTGAGTTTGGTTTCTTTGCTTCTACTTCAAAAGCATACCAGTAAAATACTTCCATTGTTTCAAGGAAACGCAAGTTGCCAATGGAAAGAAGAGGACCTTTCACCTAAGCCTCCTAAACCTACCTAACTTCCGAAGCCTGGAAAGCATGAGAAAAGGAAACATATACGCTAGCTCAAAGCATAGTAGAAAATGCTGCATACCAGAAATTTTAGGTAACAAACTCCCAGTAGCGACTCCAATGTTCTATTTTTTTCGATAAACATCTTTAAACTGAGATTATGCTACATCTCATCTTAATTTATTAGAACAAGAGGACTTGAGGTCTAAAGTGCGACTAAGAGGAATAAGATGGTGGAATTTCCTACAACTACGAAGGTTGCTGTGATCTGAGGGTTACGTATAATCACTGCTTACACCACATGGCCGTGAAAGCTCTAGTGTGGTTGGTGAGGTTCCTATTCCAACGAGTAGGTAATAAATCATTAACAAACTTTAGTGCCTGGTAGAATTTATGTACTGATATCGTTATCAAGTAGGTGATGAACACTAGAATTGTAACTAGCTTTATAGATTTGTCCTACTTATCCCAGAAAGAATCAGCATGAATTAGGAATGTCCTCATATGTCCTTTCCATGGCAAGAAAGGTGGTATTGTCTAGAACAAGGTCATGATACAAATGCGTCACTGTCTTCAGATTTTGTATATTGATTTCGATCAAGGAATGGGCAAATAGCGATACTACGGTAGCTCAAAAATAGCATTCAAAAAAGTCATTCGGGTCTCGAAGGAGGAATACAACATCAGATCCTTGTTGAAGCAACTCAAAGCAAGCTTTCGATCCACTTATGTTGTTTCAATACTTAGTTAAATCCATAAAATGCCAACTTTATAATACTTGATTTATGGTTGGTGCATGTCAATATGTAGTCAGAAGTGAAGATTATAACATGGTCAAGAAAATAATCTAATGAATAGAATTTTGCATAGAAATTATAAAAGATATATATAAATATATAGAAATCCACAAACCAACTAGATAAAGCATTAAAAATATAAAAATCTAATGCTTTGTTTATTATATATTAAACTCTCTCTCTCTTTTTTGTTATGTCTTGTCATGGATAGATGTTAATGTTGGGTTGCATGTATGCCACATGAATAGCTATTATGTAGCTTTCTTGGAAGCCAAGAAAAGTAAAACAGGGCTGCCATAAAACAGAACAAAAAAAAAAACAAAAACAGAGAGGTTCTTCTCCCATCATATTTATCATCCATTTTCTTCCTTTTTTTTTCTTTTGCTTCCAAATATATGTTTATGAGATGAAATCGTACCCAACAAAATTGGTATCAGAGCTAGTAAGATCGTTGTAGCTGGGTTTGAGTAAGATTTGTGAGAAAACAAGTCTCAATCAAGAAGATCTTTATGGCAACTTCATATTTCATGGGTATGAATATCCATCAACCTTCTATGTCTATCTTTGATGGTGAAAACTACGATTTTTGGAGCATCAAGATAAAAACACCTTTTATTTTACAAAAGATTTGAAATTTGATGGAGAATGGATATGAAAAACCCAACTCATCAACAACCCCAACCAATGCTCAAAGAGATCAATTGAAGGAGTATAAGAAAAAGGATGCAAAAGCTATTTTCTTCATCTAACAAGTCATGTCCCATAAGATTTTTTCAAGGATTATTGGGGCAAGCAAAGCAAAGGAAGTTTGGGACATTCTTCAAAAGGAATTCCAAGGCAACACCAAGGTAAGAACCATTAAGCTTTTATCTCTTAGAAGGGAATTAGAGAATATGAAAATGAAGGAAAATGAAATCATAAAAGATTATTTCTCCAAAATCATGGAGATAGTTAATCAAATAAAAATATATGGTGAAAAGATCACGGATTAAAGAATTTGTGAAAAGATTATGATTAGTTTGCCCCAAAAATATGATGCTATTGTTGCCGCTATTGAATAATCAAAAGATCTCTCTTCATTAAGTGTACATGAGTTGATGGGTTCACTTAAATCACATGAGCAAAGATTGAATAGGCATAATAAAAAATCTCTTGAAAGTGTCTTTCAATCTAAGATTAATATTTTTTTCAAAGGAGACCCATCTACTCATGAGCACCATAATTATAAATCCTCATCTAGAGGTGGAAGGCAATGAAGAGAAAGAGAAAGAAATTCAAGAGGAAGAGGAAGAAATAATTTTTAAAGAAGAAATAATAAGAAAAGCAATCAAAATAGATACAAAATATGCAAAAGATCTTCTCATGATGAAAATAATTGTTGGTTTAAAGGCAAACCTCAATGTTTGGTGTACAAGAAATTTGGCCATGTTCAAAAGAATTTTAGGTACAAAGCAAATGAGAAGCAAACTATTCCGAAGAGAAAGAAGGTGGTGAACAAAGTAAATTCTATGTATATCAAATGGTATCCAAGCAAGGGAATGATATATAGTACCTTGATAGTGGATGTAGCAACCATATGACCGCCGACAAGTCAATTTTTATCAATATTGATGCTTCTTCTACATCGCAAGTCAAGATAGAAAATAGAACACTTGTTTAAGCTAAGGGCAAAGTCACTATTGCTATTGATACAAAGAAGGGGAAGAAATTCATTTATGATATTCTTGTTCCGGATTTAGAGCAAAATCTTCTAAGTGTTGGCCAATTGATTGAGCATGGGCACACTATTCACTTTGAAAAAAACTTATATAAGATATATGACAAAGGTGAGAAGAAGCAACTTATGACAACCATCAAGATAGAGAAAAATAGAAACTTTTTTCTCATTCTCCAATATGTAAAGAATACGGCACTCAAGATGGAAGTCGATGATGAATCATGGTTATGGCACAAAAGATATGGGCACTTAAATTTTCAAAGTTTGAGAAGTCTCCAACAAAAAAATATGGTGTATGGTCTATCAGCAATTCAAGAAAAAAAAGAAGTGTGTGAAGGTTATGCACTTGGAAAACAACACCGAGAAGTATTTCCAAAGGAGAAAGTATTGAGAGCCAAGGCACCATTGGAACTTGTTCATACCGATGTGTGTGGGCCTATGAAGACTCCTTCTCATGCCAGAAATATCTACTTCATTATCTTCATTGATGATTATTCAAGAATGATATGGGTCTACTTTATGAGGCACAAGTTCGAGTTATTCTCTATTTTCAAGAAGTTAAAAAATCTTGTTGAAAGGCAAAGTGGGCACTACATCAAATGTCTATGAAGTGATCAAGGTGACGAGTATAATTCAAAAAAATTTGAAAAGTTTTGCGAAGATTTTGGCTTGCATAGATAATTGACCGATAGCTATACACCGGAACAAAATGGAGTCGCCAAAAGAAAGAACAGCACAATTATTGAAATGGCAAGTTCTATGCTCAAAGATAAAGGCCTTCCAAATTCCTTTTGAGTGGAAGCAATCTTTACAATGGTCTACTTATTGAATAGATATCCAACAAAAGCAATTCAAGATAAAAAACCATTTGAGACTTCGTCCGGTAAAAAGCCATCGGTTAAGCATCTCAAGGTTTTTGGTTATATTTGTTATGCACATATCCCAAAAGAGAAGAGGCACAAGTTTGATGAAACAAGTGAAAAATGCATCTTTGTTGGTTATAGCTCACAATCAAAAGGTTATAGACTCTTTAGCCTGAAAGCAAATAAGGTGGTGATTAGTAAAGATGTTCTTTTTAATAAAAAAGCATCATGGAATTGGAAAGTCCAAGAAAAAGTTATTACCATTTATGAAGAGACTCAAGGTGCTCAAAATGAAGAAGTTGATGAAGAATCACCACATGTCTCTCCAAGTACAAGTCTTTCTCTAAGTTCAAGCTCACCATCAAGTACAAGTTCATCTCCAAGCTCTATTTCAAAGAGAATGAAAAGTCTTAGTGATATTTATGATGCATGCAACTTTTGTATGGTTGAACCTGAATGCCTTGAAGAAGCAATGAAAGAAGAAGCTTGGAGGAAAGCAATGAAAGAAGAAATTGAAGTGATTAAAAAAAATAAAACTTGGGAGTTAGTTGATAAACCAAAAGAGAAAGAAGTCATTAGCTTGAAGTGGATCTATAAGATAAAGTTTAATCCGGATGGTTCCATTCAAAGACATAAAGCAAGATTGGTGGCCAAAGGATACTCTCGATAAGAAGGAATTGATTATCTAGAAACCTTTGCACCAGTTGCTTGGCTTGATACAATTAGAACACTCATTTCTTTGGCGGCATATAAAAGTTGGCATTTGTACTAATTTGATATGAAATTAGCTTTTTTGAATGGAGCATTGAAAGAAGATATTTATGTAGAGCAACCTCAAGGGTTCATCACCAAAGACCATGAGAAAAAAGTGTACAAGTTGAAAAAAGCTTTGTATAGATTAAAACAAGCTCCCCGAGCATGCTATAGTCAAATTGATGCCTATTTCAATGAGAAAGGATTCCAAAGAAGCCCAAGTGAGCCAACCTTATACATCAAAAGGCAAGGTAACACTGGTTTCATCATTGTCTCTCTTTATGTTGATAATTTGATATATAGCGGTAGTGATGAAAGAATAATTTATGAATTTAAAAATGACATGATGAAAAGATATGAAATGAATGATATGGATTTGCTTTATTACTTCTTAGGAGTTGAAGTTGATCAAAAAGGAGATGGTGTTTTATTTGCCAAAAGAACTATGTGGAAAATATTCTCAAGAAGTTTAGAATGGAAAATTGTAACCTGGTGCCAACACCCTTAGTAGTGAATGAAAAATTTTCAAAGAAAGATGGAAGTGAAGATGCAGCAACTTTATATAGAAGTTTGGTTGGAAGTCTATTATATCTCACTACTACAAGGCTGGACATCATGTATGCTACAAGTTTATTGTCTCATTATATGCATCAACCAAATAAGCTTCATTTTGGGGTAGCAAAAAGAGTTTTGAGATACATTTAAGGCACCAAAAATTTTGGCATCATTTACAAGAGAGAAGTAAATACAAAGCTGAAATTGTTTAGATTTTGTAATAGTTATTGGGCCAGAAATCTAGATGATATGAGAAGCACATCAGGTTATACTTTAACCTTTGGATCTGGCATATGTTCTTGGATATCAAAGAAGCAAGAAACCGTGGCATTATCCTCAACAGAAGCGGAATATATTTCAGCTACATTAGCCTCAAAGCAAGCAATTTGGATGAGAAGAATTTTAGAAAATATTAGTGAGAAGCAAGAGGAAGCCATTATATTATTTTGTGACAACAAATCTGCAATCTCTATGACAAAAAATCCCATATATCATAGTCGAATAAAGTACATCAAAATCAAGTATCATTTTATCCGTGAAGTTGTAGAAGAAGGAGAAATTCAAATAAAGAATGTGAAGACACTATATCAAGTGGCAGACATATTTAACAAGGCACTTCCTAAAGAAAAATTTTTGTATTTTAGAAAACTCATGGGTGTTCAAGAATAAAGTATTAAGGGGGAGTATTAAAATCTAATACTTTACTTATTATGTATTAAACTCTCTCTCTTGTTATGTCTTATCATGGATAGATGTTAATGTTGAGTTGCATGTATGCCACATGGATGGCTATTATGTAGCTTTCTTATGAGCCAAGAAAAGTAAAACAAGGCTGCCATAAAATAAAAAAAAAAAAAAAAAAAAAAAACAGAGAGGTTCTTCTCCCATCCTATTTATCATACCTTTTTTTTTTTTTTTTTTGCTTCCAAATATATGTTTATGAACTGAAATCACATCCAACAAAAAAGATGTCTTCAAACAAAAAACATGAAAAAGTAATAAACTGAAAATGTCTCAAAATTTCCTACACTCAGTCGACATTGCATGCTTCTAGTGAGTGCAGTGCTTCCCAAATGTGTCACTGAGCAGTCTCCCTAAACCTTTCAATTGTTGGAATTAAACTTGATATTTTTTAAGAGACACTTTGAAAGAAGATACTTGATATTTTTCAAGGAACACTTTGAAAGATTTTTTTTTAGAAAAAACCAAACATTATCTTGGAACTAATTAATTGCATAGGAACTTGCTACCATTATTATATACTTTGAACTAAGAGATTTATGTATTCATTTATGGTAAATAAAGACTCATTTTGTAATAATAAAAAGGCCATGTATCCTTTTCATAATTGAAAAGAAAAGAGAGAAATCTAAAAAATAATTTCTATTTGCTTGTCCTATTATCTTCTTTACAAAATATTCTTACTTCCTTCAGATCTGGTATCAGAGCCACGAAAAAAAAGAGAAAAGAGAGATCCATGGCCTTCATGAACTTTGTTCAATCCCAAATACCCAAACTTCTCAAAGACAACTATGACAATTAGTGTATCCAGATGAAGGCTTTGCTTGGATCCCTTGATGTCTGGGATATTGTAGAAGATGGCTATATGGAGTCGATTGAAGATGAAGCAATGCTCACACAAAAGCAAAGGAAGTAAAATAAGGAGTCAAAAAAGAAAGACAAGAAGGCCCTCTATACACTCTATCAAAGTATAAACAAAGGCACATTCGAGATTATCGCCGAAGCCACAACATCAGAGCTATGGGACTTATTATATAAGGCACATAAAGAAGCAGAAAGGTGAAAAAGATTCGGCTACAATCTTTGAGGTCAGAATTTGAATTTTTCAAATGATAATTGGAAAATCAATTTCTAATTATTTTTCAAGAATGATGTCTATAGTCAATCAATTGAAAAGACATGGTAAAGAAATTATTGATGCTCGAGTCATGGAGAAAATTTTGCGCTCTTTAGATACAAAATTTAACTTCATTGTTGTAGTCATCGAAGAATCAAAGGAACTAGAGGAGATGACTATAAAGCAACTAATGGGCCTCTACAAGCACATGAACAAAAGCTTTCTAAGAGGATGGAGAAGAAGCCCATCGAGCAAGTACTTCAAACAAAACTCATACTATAAGAGAAAGGTGATCCGAAAGACAAAATAAGTTTCTGTGGTCAAGGCCATGGAAGAAGAGAAAGAGGTGGAAGATTTCATCAAGATCAACTACAAAGAAATCAAGGAGATACAAGAGACTTCCATATCCGAGGCTGTGGTACAGGAAGATTTTCTAATTTTAGAGGAAGAGGAAGGTATGGACAACCAGCACTACAATATTTTATTTACAAAAATTATGGGCACTATGCTAAAGATTGTTGGTACAAAGATGATGCTAATTATGTTGATGAGAAAATTCATTTTACAAAAGAACAAGAAGAAGAAGTAACCCTACTTATGACCTATAACAATAATACCGATATTGTCAAAAGAACTACTTGGTATCTAGACATAGGTGCTAGTAATCATATGTGTGGAATAAAGGACATGTTTATTAAAATGGATGAAACCTTCAAAGGCTCGTTAACTTTTAGTGATTTCTCTAAAAGACCAGTTGAAAAGAAAGGTAAAATTCTCATTAAGCTCAAAGATGGCACTTAAAATTTTATTTTAGATGTCTATTATGTTCCAAACATTAAAAACAACATTCTTAGTTTGGGCCAATTACTTGAAAAAGACTATGACATTCACATGAAAGAATTGGAACTTTCTTTTAGAGACAACAACAACATACTTATTACACATGTTTCCATATCAGAAAATAGAATATTTGAATTGAGTTTATATATTGATGATTCCTCTTGTACGATGGCACAAACTCTTAATGACTTTACTCTATGGCATCTTGGATATGGACACTTAAACTATGATGGATTAAAACTGTTATCTAGAAAGAATATGGTGACAGGGATGCCTTGGCTGAAAATGTCTAAAAAAAATATGAAACTTGCATAGTTAGAAAGCAACAAAGGAGAACCTTCATTTCAAGGAGATCAAGAAGAGTAACAAAACCATTAGAATTGATACATTCGGATGTTTGCAACCCGATCAAACCAACATATATAGGAGGTAACGAATATTATCTTTCTTTCACTGATGATTATTCTGGAAAGACATGGGTTTATTTATTACAAAAAAAGAGTGAAGTGTTTCAAGAATTTAAGAAATTTAAGTCTCTTGTTGAGAAACAAAGTGGTTTTCAAATTAAAGCTTTGAGATCGGATCGTGGTGGCGAGTATTTGTCTAATGAGTTTTCAGTTTTGTTCAAAAAATATGAAATTTTTCATCAAGTTACCATACCTTATTCACCTCAACAAAATGGAGTTTCAGAAAGAAAGAATCAAACTATTTTAAATATGGTTTGATGTATGTTGAAAGATAAAAATGTGCCTAAAGAATTTTAGGTAGAAGCAGTTACTTGTGCAATTTATTTGTTGAACAGGTGTCTCTCAAAGAGGCTTCACAATATGATACCTGAGCAAGCATGAAGTTCATACAAGCCTAAGGTTGATCATCTTCGCATCGTTGGAAGTGTTGCTTATATCAAAGTACCTGATGAGAAAAGATCAAACTTGATGACAAAGGAGAAAAGTGCATTCTTTTAGGCTATGCTGAAAATTCAAATAGCTACAAGTTGTATAATCCTATTACAAAGAAAGTAATTTTTTCAAAAGATGTTGAATTTGATGAAAAGCAAATGTAGAGCTGATAAGATAATAATAAAATACAAGAAAATAAGGCATATATTAGAGAAGATGAAGAGTTACAGTATCAAGAAGAAATTTTATCAACTTTATAACAAAGTCTAAAACATCCATCTTCACAAGAAAGTCCAAGTAGCTTATCCTCAAAAAGAGTACACAAAAGTCGGAGTGTCCAAGAGTTGCTTGACATCACAAGGTGTCTTGATGCTAATGATTATACTATGTTTTATTTTTTTATAGGTTGTGATCCAATCAAGTTTCATGAAGCAAATAAAGAAGAAATATGGAAAAATGCCATGCATGAAGAAATTTCATTAATCGAGAAAAATGATACTTGGAAACTCATAAGTCTTCCCCAAGGTCATCAAGCCATTGGAGTCAAATGGGTGTATAAGACAAAAACAATTGCAAGTGGAGAAATTAAAAAGTACAAAGCCCGCTTAGTAATGAAGGCTATAAACAATAATATAGTATTGATTATGATGAAGTTTTTTCTCTTGTTGTTCGAATAGAAACGGTACACCTTCTTATATCCTTAGCAGCTCAAATGAAATGAAAACTTTTTCAAATGGACATAAAATCTGCCTTTTTGAATGGCTATTTGAATGAAGAAGTCTATATAGAACAACCTTTGGACTTTATTCAAAAAGGATAAGAAGATAAAGTCTACAAACTCAAAAGAGCTCTTTATGGATTGAAACAAGCTCCACGAGCTTGGAATACAAGGATTGATAAGTATTTTGCTGAAAATGGTCTTCAAAAATATCTTCTTGAACATTCTCTTTATATGAAGACTAATAATATTGTTGATATTCTATTTGTTTGCCTTTATATAGATAATCTGATATTTATAAAAAATAATCTTGCAATGATTGAAGTTTTCAAGGCTTCAATGATCAAAAAATTTGAGATAACGGATCTCGGCTTAATGTCTTATTTTTTGAGTATTGAAGTCAACCAATCAAATGAAGGCATATTCATTCTACAAAGAAAATATGCAAAGAAAATTTTGAAAAAATTTAACATGAAGAATTGCAATTCTAGCAACACCCCAATTGAATACAATACTAAATTGAGTAGAGATGGAGAAGGAGATGTTGTCAATCCAATATATTATAAAAATTTGGTTGGAAGCTTAAGATATCTCATAACTATAAGGCCAAATATTATCTATAGTGTTGGAGTTATAAGTCATTACATGGAGAAGACAAGGAATGAATCACTTAATTGCTGCAAAAAGAATCCTTCGATATATCAAAGGTACACAAGATTATGGTATCTTTATTCATCTACTAACCCAATAAAGCTAGTTGGATTTTATGATAGCAATTGGGTTGGAGATATTTTTATATAAAAAGTACAAGTAGATTTATTTTTTATATTGCAGGTGCAGCATTTACATGGTCTTCAAAGAAGCAACAAATTATTACACTTTTATCTTATGAAGCAGAGTATGTTGTAGCAATAAATTGTATTCGTCATGCACTATGGCTTCAAAGACTTTTACAAGAAATGAAGATTTCACAAGAAGAGCTAACCAATATCTTTGTTAATAATAATCAGCAATACAACTCACTAAATATCTAGTCTTCCATGATTGAAGTAAGCATATTAATACAAAATTTTACTTCATTCGAGATTGTATCAAAAACAAAGAAGCACAACTTCTCTACATTCCAACAAGAGATCAAGTAGCTGATATCTTCACAAAACCATTCAAGGTAGAAGAGTTCAAAAGACTAAGGAGCATGCTTGGAGTCATGAAGAATCAAGTTTAAAAGGGGGTGTTGGAATTAAACTTGATATTTTTCAAGGGATACTTTAAAAGAAGATACTTGATATTTTCCAAGGGACACTTTGAAAGAAAATTTTTTTTGGAAAAAACAAACATCACCTTGGAATTAATTAATTGCATAAGAACTTGCTACCATTATTATGTACTTTGAACTAAGAGGTTTATGTATTTATTTCTGGTAAACAAAAAGTCATTTTGTAATGATAAAAAGGTCATGTATCATTTAACAATTAAAAAGAGAAGAGAGAAATCTGAAATATAATTTCTATTTGCTTGTCCTGTTACCTTCTCTATAAAATATTCTTACTTCCTTCATCAATCCCCTCAAAAGAAAAAGAAAACAATTCAAAGATCAAGGAAATCCATAATATCATTAGGTCAGTTATATTTTGCCAACATAGTTAGCAGTTTTTTGGGTGGATGTCTTTTAAAATTTAAGTCACAAGTGAAGCACATGTATTCCCTCTTCAAAGATAAACATATTTCATCCCGGATCTTGTACCTTCATTTGCAGATGACTGCTTATTATTAGGCAAGACTTCTGAGGCTACAACTCAGGATTTTAGGAGAGTTCTCCAGGATTATTGTTCAACATCTTGATAGAGGGTCAATCTTGCTAAATCGGAGGTCCACTTCTCTCTGAAGCTTCCGGCCCATTTTCGACACTTGGTCTCTTCTATTTTGGGGGTTGGAGAGGAGGGGTCTCTTTATTATTTGGGTATTTCTATCTCTAGTGGTTCTCTTTGTAGAGCAGACTCAAGTATTGTGGTGCAGGGTTGTAAAGGACAGGGTGGAAGGCTGGCAAGGAAGGGCTCTTTCATCCATGGGCAAGCTTACACTGATTAGGTCAATTCTTTCCTCCTTATCTATTTATCTGCTTGCCAACACTATCATCCCAAGGCTATTGTAATGAAAGCTGAGCAAATCCTTCAGACTTTCTTGTGGAGGTCGGATGGTGCTCCCAGAGGTGTCAATCTTATGGGATGGCACTCTGTTTGTCAGCCTGTTAGGGATTAGGGGGTGTGAATCCATTCCCTGATAGTGAGGAGGGATGCTCTCTTGGCTCGTCATGTTACCAAAATTTTCTTGTCTCCTAATAGCTTATAGTCTTCCTTTATGTCGCGTAGATATGATATTCGGTCTCTGGAGGGGGGAGGTATACTCCAGCAGTGGGTCTGCTATATGGAGGGAAATATAAAGGAGGGCTCATGATGTTATTCATCATTTCAGATGGATTATGGAAGATGGCAGATCTATCAAGGTCATGTCCAATCCATGGATATCCGACATTGCCTTGGATAGATGACCTACTTTTCTCTCTTCTGAGATACTGGCATCCATTACTATCGCTGACCTACTCCTCCCGAGGGTTTAGAGGTGTGATCCTGGTGTGGTTAATCACTATTTTGGTAATGTGTTGGGCAAGAGCATTCTATCTATTGGGACCCCGATGAGCCCCTATCCTGATGTCTGAGTGTGGAGATCTTTTTCCTCTCCTCATGCTCCTCTGGCAGATCTTTATTCCATTTATTGTCTGGAGCTTTAGTTGGGTATTCAGGCTACATGGATTTGGTCTCTCCCGGTGCATCCTAGAGTAAGGCTTTTTATCTGGAAGGTGGCTTGACGGTGGCTCCCTATGAGATCTCTATTGTGTTCCCATGGTCTCCACCTGCCTTCTTCATATCCGATCTGTGGAGAGGAGGATGAGTCTCTTGGGCATACTTTATTTTAGTGTCAGAGAGCTAGCCGGGTGTGATCCTTGGCTAGCTGCAGTCCCTTCTTGTACCTTGGTGATGATGTGGTCGACACCTTTCTTCGTGTGCTTCGCTATCCTCCTTCCTCTGCTTTGCCGATGTTTGTGGCCTATTTAGCGTATCACATCTGGCTCACCCGGAATGCCATGTTTTCAGCTATGACACCTGCTCGACTAGGTTCATTGTTGAGAGATCTAGGTCTTATGCTCGGGAGTATCAGGGTTTGATGGGAGATAGTTTAAAGATTTGGGGCTCCAGTACTGCTCTTCAAGCGCCTCTCCGGGTTTTTATTTCCTGGGAGCCCCCTCCTCCGACCTATGCCATGATCGCTTTGATGGTAGTGTGAGAGATGGTACTGGTGGTGCGGCTTTTGTCATTCGGGCATCGGGCATCGATTTTCTTGCTACCGGGGGTACCAGGCTCTTTGATCCTACTGTCCCTATGGAAAAGTTTCATGGAGCATGGGCAAGGATCAGGTATGCCAGGATGGTCTTCAGCTTGACAGTCTCATTATTGAGGGAGACTCCTTGACGGTTATTTCTTGGATCCATAGTGCCTTTCGGTCTACCTCTGCTCACCCTCAGCTTTGAGATATCATCTATTTCTTATGGAGATGTTCGGGGATTGTCATCAGGCATATCTACCGCGAAGCCAACTCGGTGGCTGACTGGGTGGCTTCCTTTGTGGCAAACCATTCTGGCGATGTCACTTGGTCTCTCCTACAAGAAACACCTGCACCATTCAGGGATATTTTGTTATCTGACTTTCTTGGTTGTACATATTCCAGGATTGTTTCTTGAACGATCTGGTTAATCAAAAAATAAATAAATAAATAAACACATATGATATAAGTTACTCTTAAAGATACGCACATATCCTTCAGGGATAGAAGACCCATCTGAGACAATTTATTTGTATTTAGAGATGGAGTATACTAGACTCAAACCCAAATGTCCTCTTAGGAAAAGGAAGGTGTGACTATCGCAAATATTATGCAGTTGAGGATGGGACTTGAACCTAAAGACTTACTAACTACATTAATTGACATTCTCCTCGAAACCTACTCATTGTTGAGATTTGGCAGTTTCCACACCACATTTTAGACATTTTTTTCATTGTATAATACTTGTTTTTGTCATGTCTGGAATGAGCTCAAGTTATAATGTCATTTTTTTTATTTTTTGCTGGTACCAAAATATTAGGTAGGTTTTTATTTTCAATATTCTTCCTCCTTCCATTTCTTCTTTGTTTGAGCGGGATGGCAAAGGCCACGAGCGATGGCTTCGGTTACAGCGAGTTCCTAAGACAATTTTCAAGCCGATCGGCCCACTCGTAAATACTTTCATTGAGTTCAACAGGCAAGCAAGCATAAGGCATCAAGCCTTCCAGGCATCCATCCAGGCAAGCACGATGGTGGCTACTAGAATGGCCAAGTCCTTGTGCAGTGATGACAACAGCATCCGACGATCTCACGGTTCACTCGAGTGGTGTTGCGCAGGTCCTAGCTTGCACGCGGGTGCTGGAGCTATGGCTGGTACGATGATAGTGTCGAGGGTGGTCGGGATGGTGGCGTGCAGCTTTGTAGGTTGCAGTGCCCATCAGACTGGTGGTGCGTCGATAGAGGGGAGTCAGGGCAGTGATGGGAGTAGCAGAGTTAGGATGGATGAGATATCATAGAATTTCCTTAAGATGTCATAAAATTTCTTGTGATATTATACAATAGTGCCATACCTGATTTTAGAACTTATTTGGATATTGTGACCTTAGAATATTATAGAATCCCTTTTTCATGTTATAAAATGGTGCCAAACATGATTTTGGGACCATTTAGATATCGGGATGTCATAAAATATTCTTAGAATTTCAAAGAATTCCCTCGGGATATCATAAAATCATGCCAAACCTAATTTTATGACCTTTTTTGATACCATGATATCATAGAATCTTCTTAAGATATCATAGAATTTTTTTAAGATATCATGAAATGATGTCAAACCTGATTTTGTAATCTATTTTGATACCAGGATGTCATAGAATCTCCTTAGAATATCCTAAAAGTTTCTTGAAATGTCATAAAATGATGCAAAACCTTATTTCAGGACCTATTTGGATACAATGGTCTCATAAAATTTTCTTGGAATGTCATAAAATAGTATTAAACCTGATTATGAAACTATTTGAATAGGAAAATGCTATAAAATCCTTTTGAGATATCATAAGATGGTGTCAAACCTAATTTTGAAACCTATTTGGATATAAGGATGTCATAGAATCCACTTAGAATGTTATAAAATCCCCTTGGGATATTATAAAATAGTATAAAATCTGATTTTGGGACCTATTGGATACCAGGATGTCATAGAATCTTAGGGATGTCATAAAATAGTGTTAACCCTGATTTTGGGACCTATTTGGATACTAGGATGTCATAGAATTCTTGTAGAATGTCATAGAATTTTCTTGGAATGTCATAAAATGATATCAAATCTATTTTTGGAACCTATTTAGATACCAGGGTATCATAGAATCCTCTTATAATATCATAGAACCTTTTTGGGATGTCAAACATGATTTTGGAACCTATTTGGATACCGCAAATCATAGAATCCTCTTAGAATGTCATAGAACCTCCTGGGATGTCATAAAATAGTGTCAAACCTTATTTTAGAATCTATTTGGATACCAGGATGTCATAGAATCCTCTCAAAATGTTATAAAATCCCTTTGAGATGTCATAAAATATTGTCAAACATGATTTTAGAACATATTTGGATGTTGAATGATATAGAATTTTTTTTCGGATGTCATAAAATTTTCTTGAGATGCCATAAAATGATGCCAAATCTAATTTTGAGACCTATTAAAATATTAAAATGTCATAGAATCTTCTTAGAATGTGATGGAATATCCTTGGAATGTTATAAAATCGTGTCAAACATGATTTTGAGATATATTTGTATATCAAGATATTATAGAATCCCCTTAGGATATCATAGAATTTTCTTGGAATGTTATAAAATGATGTCAACCTGATTTTGGAACCTATTTAGATAAAGGATATCATAAAATTTTCTTAGGATGACATAGAATCTCCTTGGAATGTTATAACATGGTATCAAACCTAATTTTAGAACCTATTTGGATACAGGATGTCATGGAATCTCCATAGGATGTCATATAATCTTCTTGGGATGTCATAAAATGATGTCAAACCTGATTTTGGAACCTATTTGGATATAAGGATATTATAAATTCCCTTAGGATATCATGGAACCCTTTTGGAATTTTATAAATTGGTATCATCCTAATTTGAAGATCTATTTGGATACTAAGATATTATAAAACCCCCTTAGAATGTCATAAAATCTGCTTGAGATGTCATAAAATGGTATCAAACTTAATTTTGGGATCCAGTTAGATACTAGGACATTATAGAATCCTCTTAGAATGTCATAGAATCCCCTTAAGATATCATAAAATGATGTCAGACCTATTTTTGGAATCTATTTGGATACCAGGATATCATAGGATCTTCTTAGGATATTATAGAATTTCCTTGGGATGTCATAAAATGGTATCAAACATGATTTTAGAACATATTTAAATTCCGGGATATCATAGAATCTTCTTAGGATGTCATAAAATTCTCTTAGAATATCATAAAATAGTGTCAAACCTAATTTTGGAATCTATTTGGATATCAGGATATCATAGAATCTCTTTTAAATATTATAAAATGGTGCCAAACCTAATTTTGGGACTTATTTGGATACTAGGATATCATAGAATTCTCTTGGGATGTTATAAAATAGTATCAAACCAAATTTTATGATCTATTTGGATACTGGGTATAATAAAATATTCTCAATATATCATAGAATCCTCTTGGGATGTCATAAAATGGTGCGAAACCTTATTTTGGGATCTATTTGGATACCATGATATCATTAAATCCTCTTAAAATATCATAAAATCTCTTTGGGATATCCTAAAATGGTGCCAAACCTGATTTTGAAATCTATTTGAATGCCAGGATATCATAGAATTCTTTTAGGATGTCATAATATTTTTTTGGAATATCATAAAATGGTGTTGAACCTAATTTTAGGACTAATTTAGATACAATGATATTATAGAATCTCTTTAGGATATCATAGAATCCCTTTGGGATATTATAAAATTATACCAAATCTGATTTCGGAACCTATTTGGATTGTAGAATATCATAGAATCCCTTTAGGATATTATAGAATCCCCTTAGGATGTCATAAAATGGTATCAAATCTAATTTTGGGATCTATTTGGATATCAAGATATTATTGAATTCTCTTAGGATATCATAGAATCTTCTTGAGATGTTATAAAATTATGTCAAACCTAATTTTGGGATATATTTGGATATCAGGATGTCATAAAATCTTCTTAAGATATTATATAATCCTTAGGTTGTCATCAAATAGTGCCAAATCTGATTTTGAGACCTATTTAAATACCACGATAACATTCTTATATGAAAAATTGGCAAAGCGACTATTTTGGTTTAGGTTCACAATATATGGTAGTCAACATTTTTTTAACTCTCAGTTGCAAGAAGTGTCTTGGAACAAAAACACTAATAAAGATGAAGTGCTGAATGAAAAATTTCTTAAAGACGGGCATTGAATATTGACAACAAGTTTTAATATATGAAAGTATATAGTGTACCTTCTTTTTTATCTTAACACATAAATAAAATGTGGTTTCAGAATTACATTATTATATGTAAAACCAGCAAAGAAAACCTTCTCTGCCTCCCAACATCAAAAAATGGGGAAGAGTGATTGCATTTTAAGGACTGCCAAGCCATCTAACTATCCTGAAAAATCTAATAGCAAAAGAACAAACTCAACTTATGATGAACCAGTATTTCATCCTTGAGAAAACTCACAAAAACTTCATTAATCTTCTTAAAGCCACATAAACTGGTTATATATAACAATTAACCTCCACCATGCCTCAACCACCCATCCAAAGACTCACACCAATCCAAACAAACTAAGACAAGTAATAAGGTCCTCAACAAAGTGAGTACAAGAAGATAATTATGTAATTAAATAAAAATTAAACATTAGTGATCCTACCGATCATATGGAACCCACTCATTTTCTTGAATAAAATTCTCCACTAAGTACACTCCTAAATGCTCTACTAGTAGTTAAGAGCTCTACTGCACCTTGAAAGTATTCTTAGCCCCGAGCTTGGAACTCCCATACTCCCGATAGAATAATGTATGAAGTGCAATGTCTCCTCTAAATGGGAGCCATCCTTCTGGCATTACCACTTTCCCTAAATAAGTCACTATGAACACCACCCTCACGTACTCCTTCCATGGCCTCCCCTGATAGACCTTATAAGCCTTCAGCTTCTGTTTCTCCCTAAATGCTATCAAAAACTCCTCGCTACCATTAATGGCACATTGGCGAAACATGAAACTCGTCACCTGCACCAGGTTCGTCTGCCCTTATGCCATCATGGTATCACTATTGGCCTTCTCCAGTCCCTTCGCCTGCATCACCACCTTGAGGAGACATTCATCGAACACCATTGCAGCATTACCGAAGATGAAATCGATGGTGTCGGAGATCTGATAATGGCGGTATAGCTAGCAGAGGGACCGTGCTTAGAGAGTATCCTGGTGGTTGTGGAGCTTGATGGTGTAAAGGATGGGGTGGTCACTGTCCAACAAGAGTGCCATTGCCTGGTGCACCCCTGTGCCAGCAGTGTTCTTGAGGGTGATGTCATGCACCATGAAGCCATCATCGAGGATGCCGATGGTGGCGGTGTTGTAGGTTGAGACCCATGTCATCTGGGCATTATGGGCAGCAAGGATCATGGAGGTGCCTATGCCATCACCGATGAGGACAATGTTGATCTTCTCAAAGGGAGTCTGAGTTGCTTCCTTGTAGATTCTAACCATGATCCAAATCATGAACTAGCCAGCTCCGAAGTCCAAAGTAGTGGCGATAGCCTCCTGGACCGTTCGGTAGTCATAATCACCAATCTAGCAACTGGTGGCATCTATCTATGAATGGGAGAGGAATCCGGTGTTCCTGGGTGTGGATCGGCGAACTACCATGGCAATGGGATTGCTCCAATAGCCATCACACTTAGTGTAAGGTGGGGACCAGAGGAAGATGTCATCATCGATGTGCTAACGGGCAGCAATGAGGGAGAGGGCATTACTGGTGAGGTCATAGAGGGAGGAGAGGAAGGCCATGGCATTGGTGACAAGGCAGGTGCTAGTGATGTAGCTAAGAGTGTTGCTGCAGTTGTACTGGTAGAAGAGGGTAGTGCTGGTCCAGGCATGCCATAGGAGAGTATGGTGGTGGCAACAGAGAGGCGGTGGCCAGAGAGGGAGAGGTGCTCGCGGTAGTTGCTCGTGGCATTGGAGCAATTAGGGTTGGAGGAGGAGGTGGCGAGGGAGCAGGTAGTGGGGAGGGCGGCGAAGGATGTGAAGAGGGCGGTGAGGGTGCGGCCGAGAGGGGTGAGGTTGGGGGATTTGGGGAGAATAGGCTCGCAGGAGGAGGGAAAGCAGGTGGCATGGCAGGCCTAGCAGACTTGGGGCAGTGATGGGGGGGGAAGCACCAGCCACGGTGGATGGGGAGGGCAGGAGGAGTAGGAGAAGGATGAGGGAGTATAGCGTAGCCACAGAGAGGAGGAGGATGCGAGGATGGTGGAACATGGGTTGTTTTCTCATCCGAAATAGGGATTTATAGCGAGTAAGAGTGGGAACTATGGGGTCTCATCTAGAATTTGGATATTAGGATGACATCCTGGTATCTTAATATATTCTAAAATTAGGTTTGGCACCATTTTATAACATCACAAGAAGATTCTATAATAACATAAAAGGGTTCTATGATATTTTGGTATCCAAATAGGTCCCAAAATCAGGTTGGTATTATTTTATGGCATCCAAGAAAATTCTATGACATTTTAAAAGAATTATATGACATCATGATATCTAAATAGATCCTAAAATCAAGTTTGGCATTATTTTATAATATCTTAGAAGGATTCTATGATATCCTAAGAAAATTTTATGACATCTTGATATCTAAATAAGTTTTAAAATCATATTTGGCATTATTTTATAATATCATAAAGAGATTTTATGATATCCTGGTATCCAAATAAGTTTCTAAACTAGGTTTGACACTATTTTATAACATTCTAAGAGGATTATATGACATCTTAAAGGGATTCTATGATATCCTGATATCCAACTAAGTTCCAAAATCAGGTTTGATAACATTTAATGACATACCAAGAGAATTCTATGATATCCTAAGAGGATTTTATAATATCCCAGTATCCAAACAGATCCCAAAATTAGGTTTGGCACTATTCTATAACATCCCAAAGGGGTTCTATGATATCTTAAAGAGATTCTATGATATCCTAGTATCCAAATAGGTCTCAAAATAAGGTTTGGCACCATTTTATAACATCCTAAGAAGATTCTATGATATCCTAATATCCAAATAGGTACCAAAATCCTGTTTGGTATTATTTTATGATATCCCAAGTGATGTGGCAAGATCGCTGACGTGGGTAGCTGACGGGCGCCGCGTTAAGAGAAGCCGCCATGGCGGACGTCAAGGCGACGCTTCAGTTCGGAGCACCTTGCTGAGCTGAGCTGAGCTCCCCCAGGATAGCAAGTCGAGCTCAGTCCTCCGCCAGGTCGAGCTCGTGAGCTCGATGCCTAGGTCGGAGCCACCCACCGCCCTCCAGAGCGAGACCCTCGGAGGTTTGAGCCCTGCGGTCGAGGTCGAGCCAAGAGCTCGTCCGTCGATGTGGAGCCTCTCCGAGCGCGTGACCTCTGGACCGGGTCCGTCCTCCGCCCTCTAGAGCGAGACCCTCGGAGGTTTGAGCCCTATGGTCGAGGTCGAGCCAAGAGCTCACCCGTCGATGTGGAGCCTCTCCGAGCATGCGCCCTCTGGACCGGGTCCATCCTCCACCCTCCAAAGCGAGACCCTCAGAGGTTTGAGCCCTACGGTCGAGGTTGAGCCAAGAGCTCGCCCGCTGATGTGGAGCCTCTCCGAGCGCGCGCCCTCTGGACCGGGTCCATCCTCCGCCCTCCAGAGCGAGACCCTCAGAGATTTGAGCCCTGCAATCGAGGTCGAGCCAAGAGCTCGCCCGTCGATGTGGAACTCCAAGCATGTGCCCTCTGGATCGGGTCCGTCCTCCGCCCTCCAGAGCGAGACCCTCGGAGGTTTGAGCCCTGCGGTCAAGGTCGAGCCAAGAGCTCGCTCGTCGATGTGGAGCCTCTCCGAGCGCAAGCCCTCTGGACCGGGCCCGCACTCTCCCATCCACCAAGGTGACCGCAGGAGCTCGGAGCGCCCAAACTGAAGCAGACCTTGCCATCCCAGGACACCGGTGAGCCGCCCGAGGACCACGGAACGGCGCCCCCCATGCCGCCATAACTACCTATCCAGCCGTACTTCCAGGGGATGGGCCAGCCAGATAGCAAGCGCCCCTAGGGCGGCGGCCCTCGGATCGAGGCTCTGCCAAACTTTCCGAAATGGAGCAACCAGAGAGGATGTCAGAGGGAATGGAAGCTTCTCCTACCACCTGTCAGGAAGGCGTCCCATCCACGACACGGAATCCTGTCCCATGCACCTGCCAACCTAGCGAGGATCCCGAGACAGACTCCCAACGGCCAGTTTTCAACTACAAGGAACGATCGGCACCCCCAGAAGGGGAGAGGTAACAACAATAACAAAAAAGCACATCAGTAGGAGAGAACTACAGTCCACCACCAACACAAGCGCAAGCTCGGGAAAGAGAGCGGAGCGCTATCACCAACACCACGGTCGAGGGAAAGTCGTCGGGAAACAAAGAGAAGTGGAGGAACAGGGAACCCCTCTGTCCCCGCTATCACTCTCCCCCTGCTACTTTTCTCCTTCACCAGCACATCTCTCACTCCTCCTAGTGCAGAGTCCATCAAGAGGGGCCCAACCAGGAGGATCTGTTCCCCTGGATCATCACTGACTTTACCGTCGAAGTGCACTCGCTGGAAATCTCGGCCCGGGTCACTAACCTCTATTTTGCAGGTCCAGGAGCAGAGGACCGCCAAGCAGCGAGAGGAGCGCAGTTCGACGAAGCAGCTACGGGCCACGACGGTCTTGGCGGCAACAGATTGGCGTGCCAGGTAGGGGGCGTCAGTTCAAGTAAGCCCTCCATTTCTCTACAAGCAAGCCAGGTGGAAGGATGGTAACGACAAGAGCAAGGGAGGCTTCCACCAGTCGTGCGGGGGACTCTCCCTCTCGAGGAAACCCGCACCGCCAAGAAGTGGAGCCTCCCGCTCCAGTCCAGCCACCTCCACCAGAAGCCCAGCTGGCCGCACTTGCCCAGCAGATGCAAGTTCTTGACACTGCAGTGCGCCAGCTTCAGCACCAACACTGGTCCGTGGCTACCCACCAGCAGCCAGGGACCCCGACGGCCCATGCCGCATCCCCCTGTGATAGCCTGCGCTCCTTCCAAGGAAGGTCGTCGCAGCCACAGGCCACCACTGACAATCGGGGCAGCCACCAAGCTCCAGCAAAAAGACAACGAGCCGACTCTGTTGACAGAGAGAGCCGCTCACCAAACCTCGGGTGGGAGGTGCCCAAACCCCACCGAGGCAAGAAAAGTAAGACCCCCCGCCATGGGTGCCATGCATCCACGTCACCTTCTCCGTCTCCTTCGGTGGAGGGGTACACTGATGAAGCCACCAGGCACGCGACGGGCAAGCGCCTGGAGGAACATGAACGCAAGCTGGTGGAGTTTGCTCACCGGTTTGCCAGCATGCCGGGCTCCACTAGTGAGCCAGCGGGCTACGACGCTCATCCCTCATTCTCCCAAAAAATTCAAGCGGAGCCGATCCCGCACCGATTTCGGATACCGCAAGTGGATCCCTACGATGGGACCACCAACCCCCTGGACCACTCGAAAAGCTACCGGACTCTCATGAGGGTCCAGGGGGCCACCGATGCTTTCCTCTGCATCGCTTTCCCTGCTACTCTCTGGAAGGCAACCCGGGTGTGGTTCACCCGTCTGGAGCCGGAGAGCATCACCTCCTTTGCCCAGCTAGGGCAGAAGTTCGTGGCTCACTTCGATGCTTACAGGAAGTTGCCACGGGAGGCAGATATGTTGCCCAGGTGGCTTAGTCCCAAGAGGGGGGTGAATTGGGGAATTATAAAATTTTTGCAAGTATGTGCACAATTAATTCCAATTAGTGATTAGGTGCTGTGTTAATCGGAGAAAGAAAGCAGAAGCTAAAAGATAAAGCAAACATAACACAAACAAAGAAGATTTATAGTGGTTCGGAGCAACCTAGCTCCTACGTCCACTATCCAAGTTCACCACTCGGGATTTTCACTATATCTCCCAAACCGGAATACAGTCGGATTATTTTGCAGGCTCATAATCTAAACCTCTACACTTTGGTTTTTGAAACCGGGCTCACCAAAGAAACCCAAGCTAGGTTTTTACAGGTTTACCTAAAACCTCTATACTTTGGTTTTTAGCTAGGCTAACCAAAGAAACCTCTACACTTTTGTTTTAAAGGCTCACCAAAGTAACCTATTTGGTTTTTACAACAGGGCTCACCAATAACCCAGATATTCTAAAAGATAGAATAAGAAAAGCAATAATAAAGACAAACACTGTTATCTGGGTGGTTGCCAATGCAGCTCGAGTAAAGATCCACTGAATGCTCTTCAATGCACTTCAATGGCTTCCTTGCTTTTCTTCAAAAGGTGCTTCAAGCTTCTGGTAAGAGTTGTTGCAGGCTTGAAGGTAATCTTTAAAGCTCTAATGTTCTCTCACTTCACTTCAATAAGTGTTTAATAAATGCTTAATAAATCATTAGCCTCTTCAAGGATGTTCTCATACCTTATTTATAGAGACTTCAACTGCCTTCCCATGATTTTGAACGTTGTAGACCATTGGGAGGTGACAGGTTACCATTGGAGCACTTTTGGAATTCAAAAACTGAGAACTGGAACTAGCTGTTGGAGGTGACCCCGTCATTTCAGTCGGCTCAGACAAACTTCGAGTCGGCTCAAATGAAGTTCAGGTCGACTGGGCTGAGTGCCAGTCGGCTAGCTTCCACAGTTGAAAAAATACCTCACTCTGGACGAGTCGGCTGGGCTGAATTCCAATCGGCTGGAATCTTAGAGGCTTCTCAAACCATTTTCAACTGAGTTCTGGATGAGTCGGCTGGATCTAAATCCAGTCGGCTGGATTCCTGAGAATCTCGGAACGTTCTCAACCTTGTTCTGGATGAGTCGGCTGGACCTTGGTGCCAGTCGGCTGGATCTGCATGCCAGAGAACTTGTCTTCAGTGCTAGTGCCAGAGTCGGCTGGGTTGTTCATCTAGTCGGCTCAAAGGTGGTTGTTCAGCTAGATCAGCTTCAAACTTCCAGAACACTTGTTCCAAGCTTTAACAATCTTCTTCAAGCACTACTTATAATAAATTCAAGAAAACTTGAAGCAAGAAGGACTAGTAGAAGTAACCCTTTAACTAATTTTAACAGGAAACTTTTTGTAGGGTTCTTCTTTACAAGAATCTAAGTATTTTACAACTCAACACAAAACATTAAAGATTGTAGGAATTGAAAAATGTGTCAATGTAGTTATCCTACAAAAACTTGTCAATCAATTGAAGAGTTGTTAGATAACCAAATGTATACTCCAATGTTTTGTTATCATCAAAATCACTTTAGGGGTCAACAATCTCTCCCTTTTTGAAGATGACAAAACACTGGGCATGAAAAGAATTTAATCTATTCACAAGTATGTAAGCATTTAAATTTAAAAATCAACCGTAATCTCAGATGTATATCAGTATGTGCTATACAGTTTTGCACAAAATCAAATTCATAAGCTATGAATATCAAAGATTGATTGCTTGTATGTATCAAGCAATATTAAGTATCGACTGATAGATATGATAAGTTGAGAGCATCATTGAAGTATGTAAATTGAACAAGTATATCTCCCCCTGTGTGTAAGATTTCTAGACAATATGAATTTTCTCTAAGTTTCTCCCCCTTTAATATTTATTTGAACATTTTATCAGAATAATATGCAAGAGATCATTTAGAAATGCTTTAAAAAACTCCCCCTGTTTACTTTACTTTAGTGTTATTATTGCAATTCATGTATTCTTTCATGCACACTATAATTCTCTCCCTTTTTGTCAACAATTCAAAAAGGTTAAACAAGTAAGCTCAGAATTTTAAATATGTTGAGAAAATTTCAATATTTGTTTGAGATAATTTCACTTTCTCAACTTTGAGAGAGAATTCTATTTAAACAAATAGAGGAGTAAACAGGAGAATATAAAATACACACATTATACATTAATCAAAAGATGTTCATTTCATTTCTATCAAAAAGTGTTCAATGCATCATTACAAAAGTTCCAAAAAGCATCCAAAAAGGTATTGAAACTACAAGATGTCTAATCAGAATCATCACTAGGAACATTGACACCTTGCCAAGAAGTGGGTCTAGGAGAATGACTATGTGGAGGAGGAGCCCTAGGGTGAACAAAAGTACTAGGTACCCTAGTGGAGATGGGTGGCAGATCATATAATGTTATTGCCCTAGCTATGATTTCTAAAGATCTGACAGTGCTATTGAGGGATACCATTTCCACCCACATTGCTCCCATCTGCTGATCCAGCTGATCCAGGTCCTTGAGGCTAACAGGTACTTTATCTACTGCCTCTTACATTTCTCCTATCTCTTTCTGCATAGACACAAGTTCAGCTACTTGGACATTGGCATAGGCTTCTGCTGATCCTCGAAGTCTGCCAAATTCCGATCTTAAGATACCAATGCCTCTAGTATAATCTTCTGCCATGCCCCTTGTATCAACAATGGTTCCAACTCTGCCTCTAAGCTCTTTTAATTCAATCAGATATTCATTTAAAGTGGCATCCACAGACTTCAAAACAGTTTCAGAATTTGAAGAGATGCAATTCAGAATAGGCTGAAGGACTATCTGAGGTGCAGTCCTTGAAGCTTCAATAGCTTCAACCTTTTCTTTTAGATTTGATACATTCTCTTCTAATTTGTCCAACCTGTTGTCCACTAATTGTTTCAAATCACTAAATAAGGAAGTCATAGTACTAGTCAGTGAATCTGTCAAGTTCTTCAATTGCTCTTCAATATGGACTTGGACAATTTGAGGCTGTGTAGCTGCAGTAGGATAGTTATGCAAAGGAATATCAGTAGAAGGCAGGTCAAACTCCGGTGCTGGCAAGTCAAATTCTGCTGCAAGCATGTCAAACATAGGTGATGGTGCTCTAGTCTCCTCAGTGACAGCAACAGGCTCAGGTACAAATGGTTCAGGTTCCGGTATAGATGTAGAAGATCCAGCTGCTTCTACATGTTCTTTCTCTTCTTCTTCACTACTACTACTATTGGAGCTGCCAATGGCTCTTACATTTGTTCCCTTCTTTCTCCAGACTCCCTCTACTTGAAAATATCCCATTCTCTCAAGTGTTTTAGATGTGTAGATATCAGTGTGATGTAATTCCAATCCATCTTCACCATCTAAACTGACTCTATGGGATTTAAACAACACTGTACGCATCATACCATATGGAAAATAGGATTTGGCTTTCCTTACAGTTTCTTTCATCTGCATGATTATAATATAAGACAAATTGACAGGGGTTCTTTCAAGAATGTGCACCATGAGACATAGATCCTTTTCGCTCACCCAATCGAACCTACCAGTTCTTTGTAGGAAAATTCTACAAATGAAGTTGTGAAGTAGCCTCATTTCCAGTGAAAGGGTATTAGCTAAAACAGTGCCAATGCCTCCTACATCCTCTTTTTTCAAAATTGTTTTCAATGTCTTCTCTCTGTTTTCAATCACTAAATATCTTAGTCCCTCAGAAGGAATATCCAGTAATTCATGCAAGGACTCTTCATTAACAATAACCCTTTTCCCTTTGATAGTGGATTCCACATGGTTATTTCCCAATCTTAGGTTCTCATAAAAGCTTCTAACCAAAGTGGGATAGGTTTTCTCATTCAATGAACAAAATTTCTTCCACCCTTGGTCTTCTATTAAGTCTCCTATCTTTAATCCAATGCTCTTAATAAACTCAAAATTAATTTGGCGGCCGGAAGTTACCGGATGAGTAGACATTGAGGGCACCTAGATAGGAGCTAATGGAGCTTCTCTAGTGGCTTCCTCTGCCATTCCTTCAGTGCTTGGCTCTTCTTGTCTTCTCTTGGATCTTCTTTCTTTTTCAGCCAAAGGAGCAACCCTAGCACACCGTTTCCCTGTCGCACGTTTGAGTGCCATAGCTAGGGAAGACCGAAGAACAAGAAAATGGGATGCTTGGAAGGGAGAAGGAAGACTTTGGAGAGGGTTTAAGAGATGAGTGAACCGTTAGAAGAAATAATACGGAAGCTAAATGGTTCGGAGAACAGTTTATATCCCTAGGTAAGAAGCCTCGGTGTGAAAATCTAGTCGACTCGAGTAGCCCTAAAAAGGCTCGAGTTGGCTCGGCCAAAGCAATCCTAAAACCATCAGAGAATCCAGTCGACTCGAAACTGTTCGAGTCGGCTAGGCCAGAACAAGTTCAAAACTCACAGAAAAATCCAGTCGACTCGGATAAGGATCCAGTCGACTCGAACAAGAAGAGTAGAGTTTTGAAAATTTTGAACAAAATTCAGAAGGATTTCGAATAGAATTTGAAGAAAATTAAAGCTCAATAAAATATAATAGATATAGGAGGTTTTCTAGATGAAATTTTCTTAGAATTGAAGGAATTAGGTTAAAGAATCTAGAAGGGATCACAAAGTCCTAATTCACCTCTAATTAGCTCAAATCTATCTTGATTGAGTGGCTTGGTAAAAATGTCAGCTAATTGATCTTCAGTTGGCACAAAGTCAAGCATAATATTATCATTAAAAACATGATCCCTAATAAAATGATGTCTAATTTCAATGTACCTGGTTCTAGAGTGTTGAATTAGATTCTTTGTTAAATTGATAGTACTTATGTTATCACATTTAATTGGAATTTTAAATTGTGATACACCAAAATCTTCTTGTTGCTGTTTAATCCATAACACTTGAGCACAATAACTACCGGCAGCCACGTACTCAGCCTCGCTGTGGACAAGGCTACAGAGTTTTGCTTCTTACAGTGCCATGAAATTAAATTCAACCCTAGAAATTGATATGTACCACTAGTGCTTTTTCTATCTATCTTACAACCAGCATAATCAACATCAGAGAATCCAATCAAATTCAAAGTAGAATGTTTAGAATACCAAATTCCTAAATTACTTGTTCCTTTCAAATATTTAATTATTCTTTTTACAGCAAGCATATGTGTTTATTTTGGTGATGATTGAAATCTAGCACATACACATACATTGTATAATATATTATCAGGTCTACTTGCAGTCAAATATAATAAGGATCCGATCATACCTCTATATAGCTTTTGGTCAATATTGGATCCATTCTCATCTTTGTCCAATCTGCAAGCTGGGCTCATGGGTGTGCTCATTATTTTGCTACTCTCCATACCAAACTTTTTGATGATTTTCTTGATGTATTTGACTTAGTTGATGAAGATGCCTTCCTTAGTTTGTTTTACTTAAAGTCCAAGGAAGTAGTTCAGCTCACCCATTAAGCTCATTTCAAATTCTTCCTGTATAAACTTAGCAAATTCTTTACATAGAGATTCGTTAGTTGTACCAAAAATGATATCATCTATATATATTTGTACAACTAAGATGTCATTATTTTTCTTTTTAATAAACAAAGTTTTATCTACATTTTCTCTTGAAAAATCATTTTCAATTAAGAAAGTGCTAAGTCTATCATACCAGGCTCTAGGTGCTTGTTTTAAACCATACAATGCTTTGTTTAATTTGAATACGTGGTTTGGAAAAGTGTGATTTTCAAAACCTGGTGGTTGTTCTACAAAAACTTGTTCAGAGATAAAACCATTAAGAAATGCACTTTTTACATCTATTTGAAAGAGTTTAAAGTTCATGTAGCAAGCAAATGCAAGTAATAATCTAATAGCTTCTAGTCTTGCTACAGGTGCATAAGTTTTATCAAAATCAATACCTTCTTCTTAGTTATATCCCTTAGCCACTAATCTAGCTTTGTTCCTTATAATGTTTCACTGTTCATCTAATTTATTCCTATAGACCCATTTAGTTCCTATAATTAGGTGGTCTGTAGGTCTATCTACAAGTATCCATACTTTATTTCTTTCAAACTGGTTTAGTTCTTCATGCATTGCCATCATCCAGTTTGGGTCAGTCTCAACCTCTTCTAAGCTATGTGGTTCTATTTGTGATACAAAGGCTAGGTAATTATGTGCATCCTTATGTGCAGCCCTAGTCCTAACACCATGTGAAGGATCTCCTATTATTAATTTTTTAGGGTGAGATGTAACATACCTCCAGTCCCTTGGTAGATCAGTGTGATCCTTACTTACCGTTTCTTCTTCACCTTGAGTGTCTTTGTCTTGAATGCTCAAGTCATCCATTCCTTTTTGCAATGTACCTGCATCATTATCTATGCACTCTTCTTGTCTAAAAGGTGTAGGGTTAGTTTCAATAAAAACAACATAAATTAACTCTTCAACAGTAAGAGTCCTTTTATTAAAAATCCTATATACTTTGCTATGTAATGAATAACCTAAGAAAATTGCATCATCAGCTTTAGAATCAAATTTTCCTAAACTATCTTTTCTATTGTTATGCACAAAGCATCTACAACCAAATACATGAAAATAACTAATATTGGGTTTTTTGTCATTCCAAAGCTCATAGAGTATTTTCTTTAAAATAGGACGGATCAAAATACGGTTTAAAATATAATATGCAGTGTTCACCGTTTTTGCCCAAAAGTACTTTGGAAGATTACCTTCACACAATATTGTGCAAGCCATTTCTTTCAATGTCCTGTTTTTCCTCTCTACAATACCATTTTGTTGAGGTGTTCTAGGAGCGGAGAAGTTGTGATCAATGCCAAACTCAGTACAATAATATTCGAAAAATTGATTTTCAAACTCAGTTCTATGATCACTTCTAATTGAAATCAAAGATAAGTTCTTTTGGTTTGAAACCTTTTTATGAAATTTTCTAAAAACATGAAAAGTTTCATCTTTCGATGCGATAAACAAAACCCATGTAAATCTCGAAAAATCGTCTACTATCACAAGAGCATATTTCATCCCTTCTAGGCTTGTAGTCCTAGTAGGTCCGAAAAGATCCATGTGAAGTAGTTCAAGAGGTCTTGTTGTAGAAACTATATTCTTTGATTTAAAACTCCTCCTAGTTTGTTTATCCATTTGGCATGCATCACAAACATGATTCAAATCAACTTTAAACTTAGGCATGCCTTTAACAAGATCTTTAGAAATTAATTTGGCAATAGTATGCATGCTAGTATGACCTAATCGTCTATGCTATAGTAAACCTGACTCTTTGGTTTTAGCATTCATTGTAACTAGACTAGGACTACTAGACATGGCAAGATCATCAAGATCTACCGCATAGATATTCCCGAGTCTATGTCTAATAAATTTATTGCTAGAATCTAAAGAGTTAGTTATTATACACATAGAGGACTCAAAGACAACCTTGAAGCCTTTATCACACAATTGACTTATACTTAACAAATTATGCTTCAATTTGTCTACTAGCAAAACATTTTCAATAAAAGTGAAGGGAGTTATTTTGATTTTACCGATACCGATTATTCTCCCTTTGCCATTATCTCCAAAGGTGACCATACATCCTTCTTTCATTTCAAGGGTGATGAATTGGTCCTTGTCACCCGTCATATGTCTTGAGCAGCCGCTGTCCAAGTACCACCTTTTCTTCAATTTTTGGGCTACAAGACATTCCTGCAAAATAATCAATGAATTCTTTTAAGTACCCAAGCTATCTTGGGTTCTTGCAGGTCAGCAGAGGTGGTTCCTTTGAGAATCCAAATCTTTTTTATCTTTTTATGGGCATTTCTAAGATTATTGCATTCAAAAGCTTTATGTCTAATTCTTTTACAAGCATAGCAAACAACTTTAGAATTTTTGTTAGAAACAGAATTTGAAGTTCTAGAAGTTGATGCACTTAATGCAGATTTCAAACCTTTTGGAAAGTATGCATTTTTTATCAAATTCTTAAGAGCATATGATAAAGATTTTGAAATAGAAATAGCTTTTGGTGTGGCTAAAACTTTTTGAGATAAAATATTTTGAGCTGGTGTTTTGGATTTCACAAAAGCTGTTGCTGAAATTTCATTTACAAAAGAAGTGTTGAAACCAATTCTAGCTTTATTTCCAGAAATTCGTTATTCTTTTAAAATTAGCTCAAGCTTATTTGAAGATAAAATGAGTTTTTCAACCAAAGGCTTGAGTTTTGTAACCTCCTTTTTTAATTCATTGTTTTCAGCAAGTAAATCAGTATTTTTCTTTTCATATGATAAATTCTCAATTTTCAGTTTTTTAAATTTTTCAGAAAAGATATGCAATTCCTTTTGTAATAAAGTATTCTTTTCTGAAATCTCATCCTTTTGTTTGAGTAAAGTATCATTCATATTTTTCAATGATTTTATCTTTACTCTAGCTTTCTTAAATTCAGAGAGTAAATCATGAAAAGCAGAATTTAATTCTTCAAAAGTAAATTCAGTGCAATTGTTAGGGGATGTTACCTCATCTTCGAGACCCATTAAGCAAAGATTGACAGTCTTGGTGGTCTCTTCTTCTTCCGATGAAGTTGAGTCTTCACTATCGGACCATGTGGCAATCATGGCTTTCTTCTTCTTCTTTTGTCTGATGGATTTCTTTAGCATTAGACAATCCGAACGTATGTGCCCCGGCTTCTTACATTCGTAGCATGTTGGGACTACCTCTTTATCTTTCTCTCTGTCCTTTTCCTTTCCATAATCCTTCCTGTGAAATTTCTGGTTGTACCTTCCTTTATTTCTTCCCATGAATTTTCTAAACCTCCTTATAACTATAGCGATGTCTTCGTCTTCTAGGTCATCATTGGAGGAGGTGCTTTCTTCTTCAGATACTTCATCATCCCTTTTTGAATTGGAAGTAGCCTTGAAGGCTATTTTCTTTTTCTTCTGCTCATCTTCCGTTCTATGTTGCATTGTTAGCTCGTGGGTGATGAGTGATCCCAGTAATTCATCCAACATCAAAGTATTGAGATCTTTGGCTTCCTGGATCGCAGTTACCTTGGGATCCCATTTGTCTGGCAAAGAATGAAGGATCTTTTGAACTAGATCTGCATTAGAGTATACCCTGCCAAGACTCTTTAAACCATTAATAATATCTGTAAATCTAGAGAACATGACAGATATTGTTTCAGAAGGTTCCATTTTAAATAATTTATAGTTATGAACTAAAAGATTTATCTTAGAGATTTTTACTTGGGAAATTCCCTCATGGGTCACTTAGAGTTTATCCCAGATTTTCTTTGCCGATGAGCAAGTGGAAATTCGGTTGAACTCATTAGCATCCAAAACACAATATAATAAGTTCATTGCTTTGGCGTTCAATTTCTCCATTTTCATATCATGATCATCCCAGTTCTCTTCAGGCTTAGGGATGTCCACGCCATCAACTTGAATTATTGGAATATGTGGCCCTTTCAAGATGACCTTCCACAATTGAAAATCTATAGCTTGTATGTAAATTTTCATTCGTGCCTTCCAATATGAATAATTAGTGCCTGTGAATAGTGGAGGTTTATTTGTTGATTGGCTCTCGACCAAGGATATACTCATGGGATGAGCCATTGATCTTAACTCAAGTAATCAGAGACACTGCTCTGATACCAGCTGTTACACAGGTGGCTTAGTCCCAAGAGGGGGATGAATTGGGAAATTATAAAATTTTTGCAAGTATGTGCACAATTAATTCCAATTAGTGATTAGGTGCTGTGTTAATCAGAGAAAGAAAGTAAAAGCTAAAAGATAAAGCAAACACAATACAAACAAAGCAGATTTGTAGTGGTTCGGAGCAACCCAGCTCCTACGTCCACTATCCAAGTTCACCACTCGGGATTTTCACTATATCCCTCAAACCGGAATACAGTCGGATTGTTTTGCAAGCTCACAATCCAAACCTCTACACTTTGGTTTTTGAAACCGGGCTCACCAAAGAAACCCAAGCTAGGTTTTTACAGGTTCACCTAAAACCTCTACACTTTGGTTTTTAGCTAGGCTCACCAAAGAAACCTCTACACTCTGGTTTTAAAGGCTCTCACTAAAGTAACCTATTTAGTTTTTACAACGGGGCTCACCAATAACCCAGATATTCTAAAAGATAGAATAAGAAAAGCAACAATAAAGACAAACTCTGTTGTCTGGGTGGTTGCCAATGCAGCTCGAGTGAAGATCCACTAAATGCTTTTCAATGCACTTCAATGGCTTCCTTGCTTTTCCTCAAAAGGTACTTCAAGCTTTTGGTAAGAGTTGTTGCAGGCTTGAAAGTAATCTTTAAAGCTCTAATGCTCTCTTACTTCACTTCAATAAGTGTTCAATAAATGCTCAATAAATCATTAGCCTCTTCAAGGATGTTCTCATACCTTATTTATAGAGACTTCAACTGCCTTCCCATGATTTTGAATGTTGTAGACCATTGGGAGGTGACAGGTTACCGTTGGAGCACTTTTGGAATTCAAAAACTGAGAACTGGAACTAGCCGTTGGAGGTGACTTCGTCATTCCAGTCGGCTCGGACAAACTTCGAGTCAGCTCGAATGAAGTTTGGGTCGACTAGGCTAAGTGCCAGTCGGCTAGCTTCCACAATTGAAAAAATACCTCACTCTGGACGAGTCGACTGGGCTGAGTTCTAGTCGGCTGGAATCTCATAGGCTTCTCAGACCATTTTCAACTAAGTTCTGGATGAGTCGGCTGGATTCCTGAGAATCTCAGAACGTTCTCAACCTTGTTCTGGATGAGTCGGCTGGACCTTGGTGCCAATCGGCTGGATCTGCATGCCAGAGAACTTGTCTTCAGTGCTAGTGCCAGAGTCGGCTGGGTTGTTCATCTAGTCGGCTCGAAGGTGGTTCTTCAGCTAGATCAGCTTCAAACTTCCAGAACACTTGTCCCAAGCTTTAACAATCTTCTTCAAGCACTACTTAAAATAAATTCAAGAAAACTTGAAGCAAGGACTAGTAGAAGTAACCCTTTAACTGATTTTAACAGGAAGCTTTTTGTAGGGTTCTTCTTTACAAGAATCTAAGTATTTTACAACTCAACACAAAACATTAAAGATTGTAGGAATTGAAAAATGTGTCAATGTAGTTGTCCTACAAAAACTTGTCAATCAATTGAAGAGTTGTTAGATAAACAAATATATGCTCCAATATTTTGTTATCATCAAAATCACTTTAGGGGTCAACAAGATAGCCTCTTCTCCATCCGGCAGCAGGACCGCGAGCCCCTATGGGACTACATGGCCCACTTCAAGGCCACCGCATTGGAGATATACAATCTTGAAGAGCCAGCGGCCATGCTGGCACTGAAGCGAGGGCTCAGGACCTCCCGCCTGACCTACTCGCTGGATAAGAAGCCCCCCAAGACTTATGCCGAGCTCCTTCTCTGGGCCTAAAAGTACATCCGCACCGAGAAGGCGGACCGTACAAGGCGGGAGCTCGACGGAGGACCCCTGAAGAAGACGGCCCCTGCTGAAGCGTCTGAGACCCGGAAGCCAGCACCCTAGGCACAGAGCTCCCAGTAAGACCGGCCAAGACCAAGAGGGACCCCTGTCCCTGAGGAAAGCTACACCCCTCTCCTTGCCCCGAGAACAAAAATCTTTATGAAAATCAAGGGCGAAGACTACTTGAGGCGCCCACCCTCATTGAAGCCTTTCGTTGGCCATGACAAGACGAAGTACTGCCGCTTCCATCGCGATCATGGCCACGATACCAAGGAATGCCGCAACCTCAAGTGGGAGATTGAGGAACTCATCGAGAGAGGCTACCTCAAGAGATTCGTGGGAGGCATACCTCAAGCGGAGTCACAGGCGCTCGTCGCTCTCCCGCCAATTCCAGCCATCGACAATCGCCCCACCGAGAAGCCAGTGGGCATGATCTCCTAGGGAGCGGCACGCGCGTCCAAGAAGGCCCGGGGGTAGGGGATTTTGAAAATGTACTCTCCTTTATGAGGGAGGGAAAAGATGGGGAGAAAAATGTAAATAATGATGCCGTGGTCGTCGAAATGACGATCGCGAAGCACCCTATAAAGCACATCATGGTTGATAGTGTAAGCTCCACAGACATGCTTTTTTATGATGCCCTCTCCAGAATGAATCTCTCTCTTGATTAGCTTAGGCCCGTGCACACACTCCTTGTCGGTTTCATGGGTGACTCCATGAGAGTAGAAGAAGAAATCACTCTCCCGGTCACTACTAGAACCCCATCTCAGCAGAGCACCATCATGATGACTTTCACAGTTGTGAGGCTTCCTTCTATCTACAACGTGATATTGGGTCAACCCGGGCTCAACTTGCTTGACACCATTGTCTCCACCAAGAGGCTACTTGTGCAATTCCCAACTCCCTATGGTGTCGGGGAGATGAGAGGAGTGCCCCAGCCGGTGTAGCATTGCTTCCAGACTCTCCCTGGGGCCAAGGTCCCCCAGGACCACCCCAGCACGGATGACCTCGACCAAAGGGCCCAAGACCCCCGAGGGGACCCAATCGAGAGTCTACTTTCCTATCCGCTTGGAGACGATCCTGCAAAGATGGTGTAAATCGGAGCCCAGCTACCCGAGGAGGAGAGGGCCCAATTGCTGGGATTCCTGCGAGCGAACGCGAACGTGTTCGCCTGGACGGCGGCAGACATGCTAGGTATCCCCCCTGACATCATTACTCACAAGCTAAGTATCGACCCAAAGCACAAGCCAGTTCGGCAGAAGAAAAGAAGTTTTGCCCCGGAGAGACAAGCAGTCATCAAAGAAGAGGTAGATAAACTCCTGGCTGCCGGTTTCATTCGAGAGGTCCGGTATCCGAGCTGGCTGGCGAATATGGTGATGGTCAAGAAAAATAATGGCAAATGGAGGATCTGTATAGACTACACCGACCTCAATAAAGCTTGCTCGAAGGACAGCTTTCCTCTCCCGAAGATCGACCAGCTGGTGGATGCCACCTCGGGCCACCGGCTGCTCTCCTTCATGGATGCGTTCTCAGGATACAATCAAATCCGCATGCATCCGGAGGACGAGGAGCACACTGCCTTCATCACCGACCAGGGGACATACTGCTACAGGATGATGCCCTTTGGTCGGAAGAATGCGGGGGCCACCTATCAATGCCTGGTCAGCAAGGTCTTCAAGGATCAAATTGGCTGCAACATATAAGTGTACGTGGATGACATACTCGTCATGAGCAGGCTAGGCTCGAGCCACGTAGCTGACCTCACCGAGTCCTTCCATAGCTTGCGGCAGTATCAGATTAAGCTGAACCCGGTGAAGTGCACCTTGGGGTGGCAGCATGAAAATTTCTCGGTTTCATTGTCACCCAAAGGGGCATTGAAGCGAACCCGGAGAAGGTGCAGGCCATCATCGACATGGAACACCCGACCTCCAAGAAGCAGGTCCAGTGCCTAACGGGACGCGTCGCCGCCCTCAGCAGATTCATCTCGAGGTTGGCCGACCGTTGCCAGCCATTCTTCAAGGCGTTGCCCAAGATGCACAACTTCACCTGGACCGAGGAGTGCCGGACAGCCTTCGAGGAGCTGAAGAACTTCCTTGCCTCCCCTCCGCTGCTCTCCAGGCCGAAAGAGGGAGAGGAACTCTTACTGTACCTGGCGGTGACACCGGGAGCTGTCAACTCGGTTCTTGTCCGCACAGACGAAGACAAATCCAGAAGCTGGTGTACTACACCAGTAAAATCCTCCGCGATGTGGAGATCATGTACACTCGCTCTGAAAAACTCATTTTTGTACTAATAATGTCTGCTAGGCACCTCAAGCCCTACTTACAAGCACACCCGATAGTGGAAGTGACAGACCAGCCGCTGAGGACCATCCTCACCTGACCCGAGACATCCGGGAGGTTGGCTAAGTGGTCCCTGCTACTCAATGAATTTGACATAGCGTACCGACCGAGGTCATCACAAAAGGCCCAAGTCCTAGCCGACTTCATGGTCGAGTGCACCGGGTTCACCGAGGAGCCGGAGTAGACTGCAACGGAGCCCAGGCCATGAGAAGAGCCCTGGATTCTTCACGTAGATGGAGCATCCAATTCTGGCGGGAGTGGAGCTTGCCTCATCCTGACCAATGCCGATGGGGTGGTGGTGGAATGCACCCTCCATTTCAAGTTCGCCGTAACCAATAACCAGGCGGAGTACGAGGCACTCCTCGTGGGCCTAAGAGTCTCCCGCGAGCTGGGTGTGCAGGACTTGAAAGTCTTCACCGACTCCCAGCTGGTTGCCGGACAAATATCTGGGGAGTATGAAGCAAGGGACGCCCAGATGGTGAAGTATCTGGAGCAAGTCCGCACGAAGATGGCAAGCCTCTGGCACTTCAGCATTTTGCACATCCCTCGAGGAAAGAATGCTCGTGTGGATGCACTGTCCAGACTCGCGACCCTACCAGACTCGTCGCTGGGATGTGCCTATATCGAGCACCTTGAAAGTCCCAGTTACGAGAACCCGACGGAGGTGCATGACAAGTACATCCAGTACATCACTGATGGCACCGTGCCAGAAGATCGCGCAGAAGCTGCCCTCGTCAAGAAGAAGGTCTCTCAGTTTGTCCTGATGGACGGCCAACTCTAACGGCGATCTTACTCCTACCCACTCCTGAGATGCCTCAGGCCCACCAAGGCAACTTTTGTGCTCCAAGAGATACACGAAGGCCTCTGCGGAAATCACGTGGAAGGGAGGACGCAGGCTTACAAAGCTCTCCGCCAGGGATACTTTTGGGAGACCATGAGGGAGGACGCAGCCGACTTCGTCAAGAGGTGCGACAAATGCTAGTGCCACGCCAACATCCAGCGTCAGTCGGTGGCGCCGATCTCCCAGCTCTCAACCCTTTGCCCAGTGGGGAATGGACATTCTGGGACCATTCCCCCAGCATCAGGACAGAGAAAGTTCCTGCTAGTGGCAATCGACTACTTCATCAAGTGGTTTGAGGCAGAGCCGCTAGCTCGGATCGCGAAAGCCAATGTCCGCCAGTTCTTTTGGAAGTCAATCATCTGTCACTTCGGGCTTCCCCGTTGCATCATCACCGACAACGGGCGACAGTTCGAGAACTACGAGTTCGAAGGGTTCTGTGCAGCCTACGGCATCCAACACCGGTTCACCTCGGTAGCTCACCCACAAACAAACGGGGAGGCCAAGGTGACCAACCGGACCATCCTCCAAGGGCTCCGAACCAGGCTAGACCAAGCTAAGGGCATGTGGGCAGAAGAGCTCCCGAGCGTCCTGTGGGCCTATCATACAACACCCAGGATGGTGACCAATGAAACGCCCTTCAGCCTCGTCTTCGGTGTCGAAGCAGTCATCCCCGTTGAGCTCGGCGTGCCTACATTACGGGTGCAGCAATATGACGAAGCACGGAACTTGGCGCACCTCCTGCTTAACCTGGACCTTCTTGAAGAAGCGAGGGACAAAGCCCGCCTACGAATGGCAGCCTACCGACAAAGAGTGGCCCGATACTACAACGCCCGCATCTGGACAAAAGCTTTCAAGCCCGGAGACCTGGTGCTGCGGCGGGTAGAGGCATCCCAGCCTAGGAAGTGTGGAAAGCTCTCCCCGAACTGGGAAGGCTCCTACAAAGTGGCTGAAGCCCTCTCATAAGGGGCCTACTACCTCGAAGATCTCAACGGCGTCAGGTTCCCCAGAACATGGAATGCCTGCAACTTGCAGAAATACTATCAATGATGTAAGGTTTCCCAACAACGAATAACAATGATTTTTTCTCCCGTGCAAGTGTCTATCTGTCTTGCAGGAGAATGCCAATGGCATCCCCGAGCCCACCTCCAGGATGCCAAAGGGGTCAAGGAGCCACGCTACTCCCGATCGACGATGCCTTCGGGCCTAGCTCCAGGGCGTCCAAGAACTATCGGGCCACGTAGCTCTCAATTCAAGGCATCCCCGGGCCCAGCTCCAGGATGTCGAAGAACCATCGAGCCACGTAACTCTCAATTCAAGGCGTCACCAGGCCCAGCTCCAGGATGTCGAAGAACCATCGAGCCACGTAGCTCTCAATTCAAGGCATCCCCGGGCCCAGCTCTAGGACGTTGAGGAACCATCGAGCCACGTAGCTCTCAGCAACCATTGTCCCCGAGCCCAGCTCCGGGACACCTTCTCAAGACCGGAGCTCAGACCTCCGGCCAAGAGAACCTCAAGCCAAGCAGCTCTCCATCTCAAACATCTCCGAGCCCAGCTCCGGGATGCCAAGAGATCATGGAGCCACATAGCTCCCATCAATGCCTCGAGCCTAGCTCCAAGGCACCAAAGACCTGAGCCAAGATCTCAGGCAACTTCCTGGGCCCGAGCTTAGCTCCACGTCTAGGAAGGCCTCGAGCCTAGCTCCAAGGCAATCAAGATCGGTAACTCCCCTTTCCTGATCTCCCCACTCGAAAAGATAACGAGAGGGGAAGGAAAGAAAGGGAATAAAGGGGGGAAGCCCGGCAGCCCCCCTTCTCTGATCTCCCCACTCGAAAAGAAGACGAGAGGGGAAGGAAAGAAAGAGAACAAAACGGGGGTCCAACCAGCATCCTCTCCTCTGATCTCCCCACTCTAAAAAAAAAATGAAAAATGAAATGAAAATGAATGAAAAGAAAAATGAAAGATGAATAAAAAATGAATGAGAGAATAGTAGGGAAGGAAAGAAAGAGGGAATAAGAAGAAAATACGACACCATCATCTCCGAGCCCAGCTCCAGGACACCTTCTCAAGACCGGAGCTCAGACCTCCGGCCAAGAGAACTTCAAGCCAAGCAACTCTCAGCAACCATCATCCACGAGCCCAGCTCCAGGACACCTTCTCAAGACCGGAGCTCAGACCTCGGACCAAGAGAACTTCGAGCCAAGCAGCTCTCAGCAGCCATCGTCCCCGAGCCCAGCTCTAGGACACCTGCTCAAGACCGGAGCTCAGATCTCTGGCCTAGAGACCATCGAGCTCAGCAACTCTTAGGCACCCTCTCTGATCTCCCCATACATTAAAAAGAAAGACGAAAGTAGAAAGGGAGTGAAGGAGGGGAGGAGCCAAACAAGAGAAACAATTGCAAAAAATCTTTGCATTCCATTGATCAAGTATCAATTACAAGCACCCTATGGGCCCCCGACATGCCGGGTGGCCCTGCTAAATACAGAAGGAGAAACAAAAAGTGACTATCCACTAGCCGGGTCGCTGGGCCGGGAGTCTCCATCAGCAAGAGCTTCTGACTGCGCGGCCCCAGACTCAGCCAGCGCGGCCTCCTCATCGCCCACCTCCTGGCCTGAAGTACCAGGGTAGTCAAGGTAGCCGCGGCCTTCGGTCGAGACGAACTCCTCGACCAGGTGGCGTAGGTACATGAAGCCTTTGAAGAAGGAGTCCGATGCCGTTTGCTGGATCTCGGCGAGGAACTCCTCCGAGGCCCTGTACCTTTCCACCGCCTCCCCGGCTTCCTTCTTTGCTGCGGCCACCTCATGCCTGGCATCCGCGACTGACTTGGCAGCCTCATCCGCTGCCGTGACTGACTTCTCCTCTTCTGCTGTTAGCCGAGCTTGGAGGGACTGGGCGGTCCCTGCCGGGCTGCCTCAGCGATGACCACGTCCAACCTCTACTCGAAGTCGGTAAGCTCCTTAGCCTTCTTTCTCGACTCCCCCTGCTCGTAGTCAAGTTTCTCCGGAGCTCCTTTGCTCACCCCTCAGAGTCGACGAGCCGCTTCTCAAGGTCCTTGACCCACCAGTCAAGCGCCTCCTCGGAGTTGGCCTTCCCCTTCAGATCGGTCTTCAATGACGCGATCTCGGCCACCTACTGCTGCGCAGACTGCTCCCAGTTTTGGTAGCAACTCCTGATGAAGAGGGCCGCAACACCCATCTGCATTACATGGGAGGTCAAAAAAAAAAAGAAAAGAAAAGAAGAAAAAGAGAAGAGAAAGAGAGGGCGAGGTTGCTTACCGTATAAAGATGGGGAAAAATGCTGTCAATCAAGGCTCCAACTGGCAGCCCATCCATCTCCTCCGGGTCGCACTGCTAGATGGAGAAGTCCATCATGCGGTAGGCCAGCGCGTGGTTGTCGGCCAAGGAGCTCTTCGGCCCTAGCTTGAATGGGAGGCGGCGCCTCGCCTCGTCCCTCCTGCTCTCCCGAGGGGCAGATGCACCCGCCACTCCAGCGGCAGGACTCCCGAAGACTAGCCGAGGACCCGGCACCGTCATGACTGGAATCCCCATCACCAGAGGGTCTCTAGGGTGGAGCTCTCCTCCCTCAACTTCGGTCATCACCGGACCCGGAGAGCAAAGCAGAACAGCAGCAACAACGGCATCAGCCTGGGCGGCCACCACCGGCTCCAGGATAGCAGGTTCCACCTGTGACTCTGCCCGTCGCACAGGGGCTCCCACAACCCCCTTTCCTTTCGAGGCAGTCGGCACAGCAGGGGCAGGCACCGGCACTCCCTCAACTCGGGCCCGCCTCGAAGGGGGCTCGGTGACTACCCCAGTGGGCGGCCTCTTCCTGGAGACTGGGGACGGCTCACCCTCCAGAAGGATCAACCCTACATATAAGAACTTGGAAGGTCAGCCTGAAATGGAGAAAAGGGAAGATGCATGTGAATGAAGAAGCTGAACTTACCTGGCCCCGCCGACGAGTCAACCCTGGCGTCGAGAAGGTTTTGCTCTGATAGCAGGACCTCCAAGGAAGGGATCTGAGCGGTGCGAAGCTAATCGTAGTCGTCCTGGTCGGTTGCTTCGACTGCGGAGATCCGATTTGAGGACCGGTCTGGCTCGCTCCAGGCCCAGTCGACCCCCTCAATGTCCGCAAAGAAGAACCTACTCTTCCATCCCTTGATGGAAGAGGGAAGCTCGAACTTAATGCCCTTCGAGCAAGAAAACAAAGACCACCACCCGTCCTCGGTCGGGTGGCGTTTCAGGATAAAGAATGCCCTGAACAGGGAGAACCGGGCAACGAACCCATGGACGTGGTAGAGTACAATGAAAGAGAAGATCACCCTGATGGCATTCGGCACCAACTGGGCGGGGACCAGACGATAATTGCTTAGAACAGACAAAAAGAAATGATGGAAGGAGAATCGGAGACCCCCGGAGAAAGTCCCCTCATAGAAGGCGAGATGCCCCGGGCCACTAGAAGTGACCCGTTCCCCGGGTCGGGGAACCATGAGTCGAATGGAAGCCGGGATCCCATAGACGTCCCGAATGGCCTCCAGCTCCGTGGCGGAAATCGTCGACGCAACCCCGCCCGGACATGTTGACCGGACAGACTCGGGGGCTGGTTCAAGCAAAAGAGGAGGACTGACAGAAAGGGAAGGATCGACCTCTAGCTCCCCAACGGACACTGGAGGGGCAGGAAGGGCTGGTCTCATACTAATCCTAAACTGCACCCCCTCCGACTCTTCGTCGGAGGAGTAAAGCACCACCCTTCGGGCAAAAGACTTAGGACGAGACATACTAAACCGAGAAGGAAGGAGCCTACCCCAAAAGGAGAGAAAGAAGGAAGATGAAGCCAGTCTAGACCCCTAGAGGAGAGAAGAATGGATGCAGATCGTGGGGGAAGAAAGGCCTGGACACAGCAATGAGCATGAAGGATTTGAAAGAAAGGGAGTTTTGGATGAGAAATTTTTCCTTTCACTTCGGAAAGGCCCGTCAAATCCGCACTGTTGTGACCCCCTCGCCAACGGATCTATGCCACGTGCTGCCCATCGACGAAGAAGGAGTCCTGGCCGCTCAGAATTCTGCTCCAGCATTAACTGCTCCTCAGACGTGGCCACGCAGTGCCCCCGCACTGGCCTGCGGGGCCGTCCCTCGAAGCGCCAGCAACTGTGGCCATCATTGTGCCGAATTTTCACCTCTCCATGTCAGCATTACGTTACTCCCTTCACCCCGAACGCCGTGCACTAACGAGCCTCGAGAGTGAGGGGCAAATGATGTGGCAAGATCGCTGACGTGGGTAGCTGACGAGTGCCACGTTAAGAGAAGCCGCCATGATGGATGCCAAGGCGATGCCTCAGTTCGGAGCACCTTGCCAAGCTGAGTTGAGCTCCCCCAGGACAGCAAGTCAAGCTTAGTCCTCCGCCAGGTCGAGCTCGTGAGCTCGATGCCTAGGTCGGAGCCACCCTCCGCCCTCCAGAGCGAGACCCTCGAAGGTTTGAGCCCTGCGGTCGAGGTCGAGCCAAGAGCTCGCCCGCCGATGTGAAGCCTCTCCGAGCGCGCGCCCTTTAGACCGGGTCCGTCCTCCACCCTCCAGAGCGAGACCCTCAGAGGTTTGAGCCCTGTGATCGAGGTCGAGCCAACAGCTCGCCCGCTGATGTGGAGCCTCTCCGAGCGCGTGCCCTCTTGACTAGGTCCGTCCTCCACCCTCCAGAACGAGACCCTCGGAGGTTTGAGCCCTGCGATTGAGGTTGAGCCAAGAGCTCGCCCACCGATATGGAGCCTCTCCGAGCGCGCGCCCTCTGGACCGGGTCCGTCCTCCACCCTCCAAAGCGAGACCCTCGGAGGTTTGAGCCCTGCGGTCGAGGTCAAGCCAAGAGCTCGCCCGTCGATGTGGAGCCTCTCCGAGCACGCACCCTCTGGACCGGGTTCATCCTCCGCCCTCCAGAGGGAGACCCTCGGAGGTTTAAGCCCTGCGGTTGAGGTCGAGCCAAGAGCTCACCCATCGATGTGGAGCCTCTCCAAGCGCGTGCCCTCTACACCGGGCCCGCACTCTCCCCTCCTCCACCAAGGTGACCGCACAAGCTCGGTGCGCCCAGACCGAAGCAGACCCTGCCATCCCAGGACACCGGCGAGGCGCCCGAGAACCACGGAACGGCGCCCCCCATGCCGCCATAACTACCTGTCCGATCATACTTCTAGGGGATGGACCAACTATAGAGCATGCACCCCTAGGGCGGCGGCCCCCGGGTTGAGGCTCTGCCAAACTTCCCGAAATGGAGCAACCAGAGAGGATGTCAGAGGGAATGGAAGCTTCCTCTACCACCTATCAGGAAAGGCTTCCCGTCCATGACACGGAATCCTGCCCCATGCGCTTGCCAACCTAGCGAGGATCTTGAGGCAGACTCCCAACGGCCAGTTTTCAACTACAAGGAATGATCGGCACCCCCAGAGGGGGAGAGGTAACAACAACAACAGAAAAGCACACCAGTATGAGAGAACTACAATCCACCACCAACACAAGCGCAAGCTCGGAAAAGAGAGCGAAGTGCTACCACCAACACCACGGTCGAGGAAAAGTCACCGGGAAACAAGGGGAAGCGGAGGAACAGGGAACCCCTCTGTCCCCGCTATCACTCTCCCCCTGCTGCTTATCTCCTTCACCAGCACATCTCTCACTCCTCCTAGTGCGGAGTCCATCAAGAGGGACCCAACTAGGAGGATCTGTTTCCCTGGATCGTCACTGACTTGACCGTCGGAGTGCCCCCGCCGGAAACCTCGGCCCGTGTCACTAACCTTTGTTTCGCAGGTCCAGGAGCAGAAGATCGCCATGCAACGAGAGGAGAGCACTTCGATGGAGCAGCTATGAGCCACGACGGTCTTGGCGGCAACACCAAGTAAATTCTATGATATCCCAAGAAGATCCTATGATATCCTAGTATCTAAATAGATTTCAAAATCAAGTTTGACATCATTTTATGATATCCCAAGGGATTCTATAATATCTTAAAAGGATTCTATGACATCCTTGTATCCAAATAGGTTCCAAAATCATGTTTGACATCATTTTATGATATCCCAAGAAGATTCTATGGCAACTTAAAGAGATTCTATGATATCATAGTATTCAAATAGATCCCAAAATCTGGTTTAGCATCATTTTATAACATCTTAAGGGGGTTCTATATTGTCCTAAGAAAATTCTATGACATCCTTGTATCTAAATAGATCCCAAAATCAAGTTTGACATCATTTTATAATATTCCAAGGAGATTCTATGGCATCCTAAGGAGATTATATGATATCTTGGTATCCAAATATATTCCAAAATCAAGTTTGATATCATTTTATGACATCGCAAAGGGGTTCTATGATATTATAATGGGATTCTATGATATCATGGTATCCAAATAGATCCTAAAATCAAGTTTGACATCATTTTGTGATATCCTAAGAGAATTCTATGATATCCTAAGAGAATTTTATAACATTCTGATATCATAATATATCTCAAAACTAGGTTTGATACCATTTTATGATATTCCAAGAGGATTCTATGATATTTTGGTATCTAAATAAGTTCCAAAATTAGGTTGGACATTATTTTTTGACATCCCAAAAGGATTCTATTACATCCTAAGAGGATTCTATGATATCTAAAATAAGGTTTGACACTATTTTATCACATTTAAGGGGGTTCTATAATATCCCAACGAAAATTTATGATATCCTAGTATCTAAATAAGTTCCAAAATCATGTTTTGTTCCATTTTATGATATCCCTAAAGTGTTCTATGACATCATAAGGAAATTCTTTGACACCCGGTATCCAAATATGTCCCAAAATCAAGTATGGCACCATTCTATAACATTCCAAAGGGATTCTATGACACTTCAATATCCAAATAGGTTCCCAAATTAGGTTTGACACTGTTTTATGACATCGCAAAGAAATTCTATGACATCCTGGTATCCAAATAGATCCCAAAATCAGGTTTGGCACTAAAAATTCTATGACATCCTGCTATCCAAATATGTTCCAAAATCAGGTTTGGCACCATTTTATAACTTCCCAAGATGATTCTATGGCATTCTAAGAGGAGTTTGTGACATCCTAATATTTAGATAGATTCCAAAATCAGGTTTGACATAATTTTATAATATTCGAAGGAGATTTGATATTATCCTAAGGAAATTCTTTGATATCCTTGTATTCAAATAGGCTCCAAAATCATGTTTGATACCATTTTTTGATATCTCAAGAAAATTCTATGACATCCTAAAGAAGATTTTATGATATCTTGGTATCCAAATATATCCCAAAATCAAGTTTGGTGCCATTTTTGACATCTCAAGAGGGTTCTATAATATTCTAAGGGGATTCTATGACATCCTGGTATCAAAATAGGTCTTAAAATTAGGCTTTATATCATTGTATGACATCTCAAGGGGATTATATGATATTCTAAGATGATTCTATAACATCCTTTTCCAAATATGTCCTAAAATCATATTTGGTACCATTTTGTGACATCCCAAGAAAGTTTTATGACATTCTAAGGAGATTATATAATATCCTGTTATCTAAATAGGTCTCAAAATTAGGTTTGATACCATTTTTATGATATCCCAAAGGGGTGCTATGATATCCTAAGAGGATTATATGATACCCGGGTATCCAAATAGGTTCCAAAATCAGGTTTGGCACCATTCTATGCATCTCAAAGGGTTCTATGATATCCTAAAAGGATTCTTCATAAGTCTATCAATTATCCTATTTAACCATTAAAATAAGCATTAATTAAATTATATTTATTAAGAATTGATGATTTTTATTGGAGTTTTATAGAAAATGAGTCTATGAATGGAAAGAGCTCGATTTCTAAAGTCCAACGACGTAGACGGCACTCAAATCGAAGTGAAACGGGTCCAAAATCAAAATTTGAAAGTTATTAAAGAAATCACATGCATTTTAAAGTAGTCGGTCCATCATGGATCGGCCGCTGGGTCTACGAAAGTTGGAGTGCTCCACTGGATTCTATTGCCACTGGTCCATAATGGGATTTTTTCCATTTCACCATTCGAGCCGCCATCCCATCACTTTGAGCCACCGCCCTCCCTCCTCGCTGGCTGGAGAAGCCACTCGGAACCACCAAAATGCCACCGGCCATCATCTTCTCCCTAAGCCACCGGACGTGCCATCGCCATCCTCCTCTTCTTCCATTTTTTTGTTCCCCCCGTCTTTCCCGTGCTTCCCCACCATCGATCAACAACTCTCTACTGATCTACCGCCCAAGCCGTCATCCCAACGCCACTGCGCCACCTCCCCATCTCGATCTTCCTCCCAACCATCACCCAATGCCACATGCCGCCGGTTGCTCAATCTTCCATCACCACCAACCATCATCCCAGCACTACCCTTTCCCCAACCAAGCCACCCTCTATCCCACGCAATCCAACCCCTGCTCTGCTTCCTCCCTCTTCATCGTCCAAGCCACTGTTTTGTGCCGCTGCTGCTCCTTCCCCATCATCATCGCTCCTCCTTGGCTAAGCCCCTCACTACTCCTCCCTGCCCCAAGACCCCAAGCCACCAATCTTCATCCATCACTGTCATCCATTACCTTCATCCTTATGATCCGATGGTTGACAAGTCTAATGTGGAGAAGTCCAAGGCACAAATAGTGCGATCCATGGCATCTTGTTGATCTTGGCCATCCAAAGCATCGCTCCAATGGCCGATAAGGATCTCAGCTTGAGACAAACTATTAAACCATGATCCACGTGATTTAGGCGATGAAACAGTCCAGAGACACCAGAAATCAACCATCCCACAGCTCATATTAATCTGACTTGATCTAGAGCCTTCTTCAAACTCTATTTAAAGGATCCCTGGGTTATAGAAGAAATCATCTTGGAGAGAGGAGTACGGTTCAGGATAGAAGGCTTAGCTTTAGATTATGGGTTGGCCTCTAAGAGTAAGGTTCTTAGAGGAGAAGCTCTATCTTCTATGCCATCTTTTTACCTGCACCAACTTTCAGATCAAAACCTAAAGAGGAAGAAGAAGAGGAAGCCCAGTTCGCTCAATGGAATATGACAGAAGAAGGGGATGTGACATCAACCAACTTTCCGACAAGACTGCGCCAATCAACTTCGGATACTTTGTTACTGCTTTTTTAAATTATTTTATTATTATTTTTAATGCAGATTCTTGTTTCAATTTATGCAAAGTTTACTTGCATTTATGTTCTTTGCTTTTCTTGTAAGTAGATGCTATGATCTGATTAGTAGATCGAACATACCCGAGTTTTATTTTTTCTTTCATACTTTTAATCTTTATTTTCCTGACTTCAAACTATTTTCTTTTTTAAAAAAAATCAAAGATTTCAAATTATCTTAAGCACTACCTTCTCCATGGATCAACCCGATTCGCTGCTTTCTATACAAATTTAATTAATTAGAAGTCGGGTTTTTTAACTGATAATCATGGTGTCTTAATGGCAACAATGCGATCCTATCAATTCTATGATATCCTGGTATCCAAATAGGTTCCAAATTTAGATTTGGCACTATTCTATGATATCCCAAGAAGATTCTATGATATCATAAGAGATTTTTATGATATCCCGGTATCCAAATAGGTCCCAAAATCATGTTTGATACCATTTTATGATATCCAAAAGGAGTTCTATGACATCCTAGTATCTAAATAGGTTCCAAAATCAGGTTTGATACTTTTTGATGACATCTCTAGAGGGTTCTATGACATCTTAAGAGGATTCTATGATACCTAGCTCACCCTAATTCTATCGCTCCTGCCATTGCCTTGGTGCCCCTTTGCTGACAGCACCATCAATCCAATGGGTGCCCCAACCCATGGTGCTATGCACCACCATCCTGACTACCCTCAACACCCCCATCGTGCCCGTTGCAGCTCCAGCACCCGTGCACAAGCTAAGACCATACAATAGTGGTCGGGCTTGATGTTGCCATCACCGCTCTACAAGGACATGGCCATTCCAATCACCGACATTGTGCTCGCTCAGACAGATGCTCAGAAGGCTCGATGCTGCATGCCTGCTTGCCTGCTGAACTAGATGATGGTGTGTACGAGTGGGCCAATCAGCTCGGCAATCATCTTCGAAACCTATCGTAGTCGAAGCTGCCGCACATGGCCTTTGCCGTCCCGCTCAAACAAAAAAGAAATTGAAGGAAGAAGAAAAGAAAGAACAATAACCTACCTAATATTTTAGCACCAGCAAAGAACGGAAAAAATGGCTCTTTTTGAAGAGAGGACATTTTTATTATGCGATTTTCAAATTTTTTAGACAATTCCGACCAGGCACATGCACCTCTATTTTCTTCTGCTTCGTATATCCAATTTGATGCTTAAAGGATGAAAATCCTATCAAGCTAGGCGGGCACAACATGGCCAAATCAAGATGCACAGTGTGCACCATGTTGGATTTTCTGCACCAAGGGTGGTGTATAAAAAATTTTTCATCAAAAAAATATGTTAGCATGATACTTCGTGTATTTATATATATATATATAAATTATTATATTAACATATAAACATGAAGCAAATGCACATGAAACTATATTAATAAAAAAATATAAATATAAAGATGGCTATATGATATATAGTTTTTTGGAAGAAAAATATTTATATATACATGATACATTAAAATTGAAGTGCAGTACCATAATATGTGCACGTATACATAAATATAAATATAAATATAAATAAATATGAGAAAGAGATTTGCCAATAACTTATTGTACCAAATTTTATATTTAAAACATAAACGATATCAAAGTCTTAAACCGTGTATTCCGCATGATGAGTGCAACGCTATATCCTCAATTATAAAAATGCTATAAGTCACCAGGTGATCTATCGTCGTATATAATAGGAAAGAAAATAAAAAACCCGACAAGAAACTTAGCTGATACACAATTACACAATTACCCTTAAACTCATTGCCAACCTAAACCCAAACCCATCTACCCTCGTTCTTGACTGGGCGTTGGTGCCAAGTTCGTGGAGACATCCGCCCTAACTTCGATGCTACCGAGGCGAGGCTGAGATCAAAAACTCCATTAAAATCGTCTCAGAAATCAGAATCCCCTGCAAGACTCCTGCTTTCTCTCCCCCCTCTTCCCTTCCTCCCAATTCTTGAGTCCAAGAATCCATGGCGGGCGTCGCCCAGCTCCATCTCGGCACCCCCTTCCTCCCCTCCTCCGCCTCCCTCCACGGTCGCTCGTCTGGCGGTGGCGCCGCCCCAAGGCGGACCTCGCGAATCCAGGCCAAGATCCGCGAGATTTTCATGCCGGCGCTGAGCTCGACGATGACCGAGGGAAAGATCGTGTCTTGGGTGAAGACCGAGGGCGACAAGCTCTCCAAGGGCGAGAGCGTCGTTGTCGTCGAGTCCGACAAGGCTGACATGGACGTCGAGACATTCTACGATGGATATCTCGCCGCCATCATGGTCGAGGAGGGCGCCGTTGCTGCCGTCGGCTCTGCCATTGCCCTCCTCGCCGAGACCGAGGACGAGATCCCCCTTGCCAAATCCCAGGCCTCCTCCTCCTCCTCGTCCCCCGCCGCAGCTCCTCCGGCCGTCGAAACCCCAGCCCCACTATCTCCTCCGGAGACCGCCGCAGAAGCCGTATCCTCTCCTCCGCCTTCTCCCGAATTCTCCCAGGCCGCTGTTTCTTCTACCCATCCGGCCTCTGAGAGCGGGCGGAGGATCGTGGCCACGCCCTATGCGAAGAAGCTCGCTAAGGATCTGAAGGTGGAGCTGGGATCAGTCGCCGGGAGTGGGCCGATGGGAAGAATTGTGGCCAAGGATGTGGAAGCTGCGGCTGTGGCAGCGGCTACTGCTACCCCTGTGTCGAGTGCTCCACCCAAATCCATCTCCGATTCTGCTGCGGTGAAGGCTCCAGCTCCTTCAGCCATCCAATTGGGCACTGTGGTTCCATTCACCACAATGCAGGGTGCCGTCAGCAAGAACATGGTGGAGAGCCTCTCGGTGCCTACGTTCCGGGTTGGTTATACCATCACCATGGATGCACTTGATAGCCTCTACAAGAAAGTGAGGACTTTCCCCTTTTGCTTTGATCAAGGAGCAATTTTTATGTTAAAATTTGCAATTTTCAAGTTTCTGTGGTGTGTTATTGAGATCAGATAAAGTCAAAAGGAGTGACCATGACTGCACTGCTAGCAAAGGCGACTGCTATGGCATTGACAAAACACCCAGTTGTTAATTCCAGCTGCAGGGATGGTAAGAGCTTCACATACAACAGCAGCATCAACATTGCTGTTGCTGTGGCTATGGATGGAGGGTTGATTACTCCGGTTCTGCAGGATGCTGACAAGGTTATATTGTTTCTACATCTACTAATGTTATTTATACTGTGGCCGTTACTGGGAAATGTTTGAATTATGTTTTTCCATAACAAGCGTATATTATGGTTGGTATTTATAGGTTGACATTTATTCGTTGTCAAGGAAATGGAAGGAGTTGGTCGGTAAGGCTCGAGCTAAGCAGCTGCAACCTTATGAGTACAACACTGGTACTCTTTAAATCTCAAGATAATGCATCTAGCATTCAATCATTTTGTAATTGTAATTTCATAATTTTTCCAGTGCACAAAGGATTTGCAGTTGCTTAGAATTTTAGAAGTGGTCCTTTAGATTGTTAGATAACTGGAAAAATATCCTTACATATGCAACTTTTCATCCTCGATACTTCTTTTCACTAGAGGTTTAAAAGTATCGTCATCATGCTTGTGTTGGTCGAGGTATGTTCTGTGCAGTTCTGTCTTTTCATCCTTAATATTTCTTTACAACTTTATTGATGTTTAATTAAAAGATACAATAACAAATCTCTTTGTTTCTAATTTATTTTTTGGCATAAACTTTTATTATTAGATGATATACCCACTGAATGATGAAAACGACTAGAATTAAATGCTATTATTAGAAGTAGAAAGTCAAGGGTATAAGGTTCTAAAATTAATCAGTAAAACAGAAATAGAATATCTGGAATATAATCTTGGTGAAAATAGAATAGAGGATGCCCCAATCAAGATTGATGAACAAGAAATACTACCAAGCTTTTGGCATATAGAATTTATAATAGAAAGTAATGGATAGAATGATAGATAAATGAAAACACATGTAATAGAAATAAAGCTGGCTAGATGAAATAGAAAGGTGCTTTTGAGGTATTATGTGATCAATGCATAACATGGCAATGTAAAAGAAAACTTTATAGAATAATAAAAAGGCTTGCTATGCTGTATGACTTGGAATATTGGGCCATAAAGAGGGTTCATGAGATAAGTGGGATGTAACGAGATGTTGAGAAGAATCTTTGGTAAAATTAGAAAAGATGGACTAAAGAACTTTTCTTTTTTCAGTTATAGGAGCTATAGGAGTTTTACCCACAAAAAATAAATAATGGATAACCAATTGAGATATGACAGGAGTCCAGTAAGAAGGAGTGTTTTTTTGTCTTTGTCAATGAATTTTGAAGAAGAAATGGAGGATTTAAGATAAGATAAGTGAAAGTTGTCAAAAAGGGTATGGCTAGCCTTGAGATTAGAAGTAGCCCTAAATAGGAATGCTTGGAGAATGTGAGTTCTTAAAGCTAGCCCCAAATAGTTGAGGCAAGGCTTGATAATTGTGCTTATACGTTTTGAATCCTTAGAATACATGTTTGATTCTAATAAATATATCAAACACTTTATATCCCCTTGGATGTTCTGATGTTTCTAGTAAGCATCACAAAATACGGTGTATTTTGTTAAATTTGAAACTTCAAGTCCCCCTGTTTGAATTGCATAAACATATGCACCAACATAAACTCACGAGAAGAATACATAATATATATGTCTGAAGCGTTCATACATATGTATGTTTGTAATCATACAAGTGACTACACATGTATGTGTACAAATATGAGGAGAACAGACACATACACAGTTTTCTGTGTTTGTACATAATATTTCAAACAATACACTGTAATGTAGAGCAATAGAAAACTGCATCATGTCAGTGCTTATTCCTTAAGATACAGAGAGTGTGTCTTTGTTAGTAAGACAGTGAGGTGTGAATTCTTTTCATGGGTCACTACCTTACTACTAAAATAAAGTAATAGGCTTTTTATTTACTTGCCAAATAAAATACTAGTCAGTGTTCAGAATTACAAACTCATGCAAATAACTATGAGACATAAATCTATTGAGAGAGAGAGAGAGAGAGAGAGAGAATTTACTTAAATTTGTCGGTCACGCACCCCTGATAGTAATCTATGAGACCTTTAGTTTTAAAGTATTAAGATGAGAAAGAAAACTAAGATAGTTGCTACCTCAAAGAGAAAGCAACATATTTCCATGTAAGGTTTGAAGAAGATTAGAAGAGTGGTCATGTTTCCAGGTTCAGACTAGTTCAAAGAGAAAGCAACACATTCTTACCACCGATCTTGTTTTATATTGTTGTGGATCACCTTTTGCATCCCTGTAAGATGGTGAAGGAGAGGGGCAGGGGGCAGTTCAATTAAGGAGACTCACATACCTTTTGTTTTCCCCATTATGGACGTGCAGGGTGGGGGTGGGGGCACAGGGTGAGAGAGAGGATTGGTAGGGCATAACTATAACCAGTGTAGGAATAGGGAGGAAAAATTTGACAGTAGCTGTACAATGGAGAGCAAAAAAACCCAAGAAGAAAACAAAAATTGGAGGGAAAGAGAGTATGAAGAAGAAATGAAAATAAGGGATGGAAGAAGGTAATGAAGGAGCTTGGTGGTGGTGTAATTGACATGATGTGGAATATGAAGGCTTTCTGAGTATGTTTTGCAGTATGGAGCCTTGTTTAGAAGTAAAGGACTTTTTATACCTCAAATTGCATTTTGATCTGCTAATAGGGCAAGAATCGATTACCTCTTCTGTTACAATACTCTAAATCCATGATAGAAAAGAGTCATATCCAGGGATTATTCAGTCTTTTTGATTTTAAAGGGTTTCCACTGCTGGGCTGTGGTCAATCCTTGAAGTGCATTGGGATTTTTTATTTATTTATGGAAGTACTTGATGCATACAGCCTATGTAACTCCCTGTATAATTATATCTCTGAAAATATTTCAAGTAAAAAAAAAAATCTTATTCCTCTGCACTAAAGATAGCTAGTATACCTTTAAAAGTCATTTCCTAATTAGTACTACTTTCTTTAACCTGTAATTTTAATATTCACAGTTGAGAAGTCTGTAACTTGAATATATGGTGGCCCATCTTCTGTCATTTAGCATTCAACCTATTAAACATTAGCAAAGATGCTTTATCGAACCAGTAGATTTATTATTGTCATCAATTACTAGAAATTCGTTTTTCTGTCACTTTATCCATTTCTTGTGTTCAACCTGCAGGTACATTCACTCTTTCGAACCTTGGAATGTTTGGTGTTGACCGTTTTGATGCAATTTTGCCTCCTGGAACTGTAAGTGCTAATACTTAATCAATTCCAACTCCAATATTGTTAAACAAGTGCAGTTAATAATTGATACTAATTCCATATTTCTCACTGTCAATTTTACTCTGGACTGTGATGCAGGGTGCAATCATGGCTGTTGGTGCCTCCCAACCAACTGTTGTTGCTACAAAGGATGGTAGGATTGGTGTGAAGAGTCAGATGCAGGTAATTTCTTACTACTGCACTAACCTTTGATCAGTGGATCCATGATCCTGCAATTTAGCTATCAAGTGCCCTAGTTTTGCTTAATTGTCAACCATGGAACTGCAAATTCTTGCAGGTGAATGTAACGGCAGATCACCGGGTCATTTATGGAGCTGATCTTGCTGCCTTCTTGCAAACTCTGGCCAAAATTATTGAGGATCCCAAAGAGCTGACACTGTAGTTGCTGCTCCAGACTAGGTATTCCTTTACAGTCTGTTTCTTCTGTTAGCTGAATTTAGTAAACTTCATCAGGGGGATAGTTTTACAAGTAGAGCTTCACCATAGGTGCTTGTTGTAATATGAGATAGCTATTATATGTTCAACCCGGCTCATAGCACCTTGTAGGTTGTGGGCGAACTGGTTCTTCTTTTGGTTTGTTGAATGCATAATTCACTCTTGAATTTGTCGCCTTGCTATTTTCAAATAAAGTTTTGGCTTTTTGCAAGACATATTTTAGAAGCTGTGGCTGCTATCCTAATATAAGCTGAGAATGTTGATCAAATATTACTCTCTAATGTGATAATGCTGTCTGTAGCAATATGAAGCCTGTTCAAAAACCAGATAAGAATCTGTATGTAAAGCGGTGGATGCATGCCAGTTGAGTTCTCACCTAACTGCAATTATCTCCAACCAGGACAATTTAGTGGTGAAAGAAAACAGAATAGGACATCGGAAGGCATAATTGCCATATTTTGGTTCCATTTAGAACTTCATGCAATTAAAAAAGGTTTGATCACACTTTCAAAATTCCCTCTTGGTGTAAAAGTTCCCGTAGGCTTCTAAGTAAATGCCTAGCCTAGAAATCAGGTCACATGTCACTTCTTATACTGATCAGTGATGCAAAAGATCCTATCCTGGATTAACAAAAATAAGCCTAGCATTGACCTAGAAACTAACCGTGCATAAACTGTTATGGTTAAGAGAAATTTTTTAAGGAACCAATGTGCCAGGAACATGTTAGATGGTCAAAGTGTCACATATACCAGTAGCTTTGGTAGCTCTTAGAAGAACATCTTTCAATACAAGTCAGGGAAAATTCAGAAAGCAATGTTGCTCCATTTTTGTGTCAATAATATTGAAAATTTTGGTACTTGTGGAGTGGATAATTCTGGAGTCTGAATAACAGCATTGATCCGTTAGCTACATTAAAAATTGGCTAGCTTTAAGCAGAAGCAACTGTTCCCTATGCTTTGAGAACTTAATGCTTTCATGTTTTGCCTTCATCCTGCTTGCTTAACCTGCATACCAATTCCTACTAGCTTTATTGCGCATGCTCAAAACTGGATTGTGTATGATATTCTTAAAGATTAGAAGCAGCAGGCACATAATACTTGTATGAAAAATATATCACTAGGTAATGACGTTACCTAATTGACTGACTACATATAAAGCAAAAATTTCGACAAAGCTGTTATCTCCTCTTTTTACCGTTACTTTGTACTATTGACTGCTTCCAATTATTCCTTGAGACTCGAAAAAAGGAATGGACTATGGTATCACATTATGATACAAGGATGGGTATGTATTGACTAATGAATAGAAAACAACTCCTTAGCTCCTGTATAAAATGCATTTTTCTTCAGTTACCTTTCTCTGATGTGCCTTTACCTTGCATTGAATAGCATGCTCAACACTTTCCGCATCTTGGGCCTTGCCTCTGGTGAGATACTAACACAAGCCAGTGCAACCTTCAGAACTGACAGCATCTGACTATGGACAGCAGGTGATGCTTTACAAACCCTGGAATCAAGAATCTTCTCTCTTTCTTCAGGCCTAGCTGAGTAGCTCAGTGCCCACTTGGCTAACTCAATTCCCCCGCTCACTGGTGGTTTTCCGGTCAGCAGCTCCAGCAAGATGACCCCAAAACTGTAAACATTGCCAGGCATTGTCGTCCTCATCGTGTATGCATACTCTGCAACCATAGAGACAAATTAGAACAAGCATGCTCACTAATAGCTTATCTGCCAACAATTTCATTCTATGGCCCCTTTTATTTGTTATGCTAAAGAAAATGCTGGCCGTGCTCGAAAATCGGGGTTCATATGTTAGAACAACAGTGCATGGGCTTTGTTTTTGATATGTTGATTTTGATTTTATCATGATAAATATTTGTGTTTTAGCATAATCAACTCATTAACAAAGATATTTTGAAATTTGAAAACTCTGAATGAGCAGATTAACTATTAAAGGAGTCAGAGCAATAAATAATTGGATAGTTTCGAAGGTATATCAGCACCTAGAAAAGTATACATAAAAAGAATTCTCTCCAGCACAATAAGTTCAAAATTCAAGAATTATGGTAATATGGCTGTGCTATTAAGTTAAATTAATTTCCTATCAAAGAAAGCATAACCTAGATATAACTTGTGAAATAGCAGGTGAGTTGAATCAAGAAAACATAGCTCTTCCTTTGGATATATTAACATGTTATAGTAATGCGTTATGCTATACTTTAATTACTTGACTCCTAGGAAGAGAAAAAACTTCACAGAATTTATAACAGTAGTTAGCATGATCACAACTTTATAAAATAACAATAATAAAAAAGAAAGAATAGAAGTAAAGAAGTAGGATTGTGTCTCACCTGGAGGAATGTATCCAACAGAGCCAGCAATGGTAGAAAGGCTCCCAGTGCTTTTAGAAGGATCAATAACCTTGCAAAGCTCAATATCTCCTATCTGAGGCTCCTTAACTGACTTCAAGTGGACACTCTTTGTTGAAAGATCAAGAAGGAGAACTGGCTGATTGCATCCATGGAGAAAAGTCAATCCATGAGCTACCCCCAGTGCTATGCTGTAGCGAGATGGCCAATCCAAAGCATCTTCTGAGCCCTTGTGAAGGAAATCAAACACGGTCCCCTTGTGTACATGTTCATAGAACAGGTAAGCACTATCTACTGTCAAGACGTATGCCAGTGGAACCATGATATTTGAACAGCTCAACCTCCCTAAGACCTCCAGTTCTTGTCCAAATCTTTCATGTCTCCCCATTTGGAAAATCTTGTCAGTCCAGTTGAGTTTCTTTAAAGAATAATTCACCCCATTGGGCATGGTGGCCTTGTAGTAGGTTGAGAACTTGGTCTTCATTATTATGTTGCCTGGCTTACCAACAATTTCCATCATTTTGGTGAAGTCGATGCTAGACCTGTGAATACTATTTGCTGTCATGAAAGAACCATTAATTACTTGAGGAAGGTTCTCTCCTGGCTGTATGCCTTCATCTTCAGCACAATAATACTGTTTAGAAACCATTTGTAGAAGAACAGCTACCACCAAGCCCAAGCCAATAGTAGCACTAATAACAGCCGCAATGATGACTGATACCTCTGTTTTTCTTCTTGTCGTAATCTCGGTACCTGTAGTTGAGTTTATGAATTGGTTTCCACTGGCAATGACAGTGACATATGAAGGAAAAGTAGGAAGCACCCCAGAAAGCTGATTATTAGAGAGCACCAGTTTTGTCAGGCTTTTGATCTGACTAAGAAAATTTGGAACCACACCACTAAATTTATTGTTTGAGAGATCAAGAACCTCCAACTTGGATAAGTCTCCAAGACTTGAAGGTATGGATCCCCCAAAGAGGTTGCCAGTGAGATTTACCGTCTCCAAGCTAGTTGACATTCTTGGAATAGTTCCACTCAATTTGTTGTTTCCCAACTGGAGCTCAATCAGAAATGTCAAGGCACTAATGTTGTTGGGTATCGAACCATTGAATTCATTAACTTGTAAATCGAGGACTTGAAGCATCTTCAAGCTGGAAATTGCTGAAGGTATCTGACCAGAGAGTGAATTCTGGCTAAGATTGAGAGTGCTCAACTTCCCTAACTTGATGAATTCATCAGGTATTTCTCCACTAAGACTGTTCCCTTGAAGCTTCAAAACCACTAGTTGTAGAAGATTGCCCAAATACTCGGGCAACGTCCCTCGCAAATTATTGGAAGCCAGATTCAACAGAGCCAGTTTCCTACAGTTCCCCAGCTGCGATGGAATGGTTGCATTCAAATTGTTTCCATCCAACTCAAGATATGTCAGATTTGCAAGCTGTCCGATTGCCGGCGGAATGCTCCCATCGAGTGAATTTCCTCCGAGTCTCAGTCGATAAAGATACTTGGACATATTCTCAGGGATTGGGCCTTCAAGTCGGTTGCTGGTCAGATCCACAGAAACTAAAGTACGTGGAGAGAGGAGGCCAGATGAGATATTCCCGGTGAGGTTATTGTAGCTGAGGTCTAAAACTGTCACATGGTTAGTGATTTCAGGTGGAATGGAACCATTAAATTTGTTTTGATTAGCGGCGAACCGGGACAAGTTCTTGATCATTGCCAAATTACCAGGGATTTTTCCGGTGAGATTATTGGAAGAAAGGATGAGTGTTTCCAACTTGGAAAGCCTCTGGATATTATGTGGAATAGAACCGCTTAGATTATTTTGACTGAGATCCAACCAGGTAAGGTTCTTACAATCTAAAATCGACGTTGGTATTTCACCTTGGAAGTGATTGATGGAGAGCACCAGGGCTTCCAAGCTCGGAAATTTCCCACCACAAACACCAACTGGGATGGTGCCGTTGAAGAAATTAGCGGAAAGATTGAATCTTTTCAATCGACGGAGCCCAGACAGCCGGGAATCCACATCTCCTTCCAAGTCATTAAAAGATAAATCCAAGGATTCCAAGGACTCGAAACGCGAGAAATTAGGCAGAGGACCTTTCAAGTTGTTGTAGCTGAGTTCGAGAGACTTCAAGCCTGAGAAATTGGAGCAGCGAGAGAAGGAATCGGTGATGTTGGCAAGGAAGTTTCGGGAGAGGTCGAGAGACTCCAGGGATCTCAGGCGGCAGAGGAGGTCAAAGAAGTGAGAGGCTGAGGAGTCATTGGGAAATCCAAGGCCAAGGCCGGAAAGGGAGAGACCTTTCACAATGGAGGAGGCCGCAGGGGAACAGGAAACCCCACTCCAATGGCAGGGGTCTGGGTCCGTGGTGTTCCACCGCCGACTTGATGGAGACGTGGGGATGCTCTGCGAGAGGCTTTTCATGATTTCTTTCTGGTTTTGGACCAGCTCGGACGGAGTGCCCGCCAACCCATAACCGAAGAGTAACGAGAAGGAAAAGAAGAACAAGAATGAGAAGAGGAAGACATGAGCATACCTCTCCATTCCTCCTGGATTTGTTCTGGAATAATAGGTGAGGTTATCCACCCATTTAGAGTCCATCTTCTTAAAACGAGGAGAAAAGAAATTGCCTTTGTAACATAAATGAAATATTTTTCAAAAGATCAGAACCACACGGCAGGAAGGAAAGTAGTTTTTTTTTAAAAAAAAAAAAAAAAACATCTTCCTATCCCTTTTTTTTAATATAAAATAAAAAAATAAAAAAATAAAAAAATAAATTTGACGTAACTATCATACGGCTTCTATTCCATCAAAAAATATTTAATTAGATACTAAATTTTTATAATTTTTTTTTACTGAAAGACGAGTATATCGATCTAGTATAGTTTATCAGAACATAAAAAAAAAAATCATGATCTCTTATTCATCCAATCATTACGGCTCTCGAAAGTTAATTTTTAAATTTAACCAAAACTTCTATAAAATTATGTTTCGATTCTGTGATTTATTGATTATAAAACAGATCCTAACTAATTATTGGACTTAAATAAGTATACTTCAAAGGCAGGAGTTTTTAGTCTAACGGGCCACGAGACTATAAGGAAACACGTAGGAGCGAGGAATTGTACTCGAGGAACAGGGAAGCGGAAGGTGCAATGGATTTTTCCTTGGGGTGGAGTTGACTGACCGAGTCTCCATCGACGTATAGAATGGTCTGAAAGGTGAGCGGGGATTGGAGGGAGAAGGAGAAGACACTACCGACTTGGGAGGTTTAAAGAGGAGTGATTAGTGGGGAAAAATAGGAATGGTAAGAGAGGTCTGGTGCTAAAATTGCCTCTCAGTTGGCCCACATTTGACCTGGACCTTGAATGGACGTTTTGGGTCTGGAATTTTTCGAGTTATGATGCTGGATTCCCACGTATACCAACATACTACCCCTTATTGATGCTTGGAGTTTAGATATCATACAAGAGGCTTGCTTTCCCTGTTCCCATTATTTTGTGTTAAAAGAGTCTTGATGCATCAATAACTTATATTACTGCTTAAAATTAGTAGTCTAGTTATAGTTATATGATACTGGATGGATGTTGCCTTGAAACTTGGGAGGATTTGGCAGCAAATACATGATGTAAGTAATACTTTAATCGCCTTCTAATTGATGATTTAGCTACCGTACTACTCGGGAGTTTTAGAGAATTCCCTGTCCAAGAGCAGAGTCTTTTTTTTTTTTTTTTTTTTTTTGATAAACCGGATATTTTATAAAATAGTCCTGAAAAAGATACAACCCAAACTATCAACTAACAAAATATCTTTAAACTGTATAGGCATATCATCGAGAAAGGAACAGATGAACCATCCTGAATGAAATGCAATAAAAGAAGCCACCCAGTCAACAGCGAAGTTGGCTTCCCTGTAAACATGGCGAACAATAAGCCCAGAACAATCACGGAGCAACAAAGCTATGTCCCGTAATAGATGAAGGGTGGGAGTCTCCCTGAGAGCACTCTGGATCCAAGAAATGACCGTCAAGGAATCACCTTTGATAACAAGCTGATCCAGATGAAGGATCCTCCTGGCATACCTGATACCCATCCAAGCTTCATAAAGCTCCGCTAGGGGGACAATCTGCTCCACAATATGAGAGCCCCTCGTAGCAATACAGCCAGCACCCGAGGACCGAATGACAAAGGCAGCTCCAGCCATAGGCCCTCTGACACTCCCATCAAAACTGACAGTATCATAATCCTGAGGAGGGGGCTCCTAAGAAACCAGAATCCGGTAAGGCACTCGAGGAGCCGAATCGAAGCCCCAGATCTCAGACAATGCTACCATCATTCCATGATACTCTATATCCTGAGCCCTAGCTTTCTCAACAATAAATCTAGCTGAAATGGTATCAAACCTGAAGACCATAGCATTCCGGGTGATCCACAGGTGGTATGCCAAGTAAGCTATAAAGCCCCGAGAAACAGTACCAGGAGGATAACGAAGGGTGTGAAAGAAGGTGTCCACCACATCGTCTCCCAAGTATATCAAGGATTTGTAACCTGCCAGGGTCCATACACGCCATGCCCTCAAACACAGAAAGAGGGTGTGGTCCAAGGACTCCTCCGGAGCAGCACAACGAAGGGTGTGAAAGAAAGTGTCCACCACATCGTCTCCCGAGTACATCAAGGATTTGTAACCCGCCAGGGTCCATACACACCATGCCCTCAAATACAGAAAGAGGGTGTGGTCCAAGGACTCCTCCGGAGCAGCACAAAATGGGCACGAGAAAAGAAGATGGACTCCACGCATGCTGAGAAAGGATCTCGTAGGGAGGCGGCACCTGACCACCTTCTAGATAAAGAGACGCACCCGCGGGTGCACCGGGAGAGACCAGATCCAACCAGCTTGGATACTCCCCTGTTGAGCCGGGTGGTAAATGGAGTAGAGGTCCGACAACGGAGCCGAAGAAGTGGGCCCCCAGACTCAAGTATCCAGTCTAGGCGATATCATTAAAGTAATAGATAGAATTAGATCCTTCAGTGCCTCCCGAAAATACCGAGAGAGTAGCATAGAATTCCAGGCCTGCATTCCAGAGATAATGAAATCCTAACCATCCAAGAATTTGGCAACTCCAGAGATACGAATGTAGGCCATCTGTGAAGGGAGATATTAGAGATCCAGACATCAGCCAAGACTCTGATAGATCTCCCATCGCCAACCATCCATCTCAAATAATCAATAACCTCCGAAGTCCTCTTCCTAATCGCCCTCCAAATAGCCAACCCCCGAGAGGAGGGTACCAAGTCACCCCCCTCCAGGGATCGGGTATCATATCTCGCTCTCATGAAAGAGGCCCATAGACTGTCAGGATTTAAAAACAGAGTGGTAGCATGACGAGCCAACAAAGCCTCTCTCCTACTGGCAAGCGAGTAAATACCGAGACCACCATCCCGAACATGCTGGCACACCGACTGCCAACTCACCTGGTTGATACCCTCGGACGCCGCATTCGACCTCCACAGGAAAGCCCGAAGAATCTGCTCAACCTTTTCCACCGTAGCCTTTGGAATAACAGTATTGGCTAAGAGGTAGATAGGTAAAGAAGTAAGTACCGATCTGATCAAGGTCAGTTTGCCCATCACTGATAAAGCCTTACCCTGCCATCCTTCCACTCTATCCTATACAGCCTACACCAAAACCCGAGAGTCATCTCTTTGGAGGCGGCCGCCAGAAATAGGGACTCCCATATAATGGATAGGCCCATCCTTCTCTCGAATCCCCAGAATCGAGATAATCAAACAACGGGTATGGGCTGCAATCTTCGGAGAAAAATGGACCTCTGACTTCTCCAGGTGGACCCTCTGACCATGTTGACTCTGGTCTTGATTTTGATGATTGACAAAATATTTAAATATATATGAGTACTAATGCATGTTAAAAGTGTTTATCAGTTTCAGGTACTCATTAAATGTTGAAAGATTGAAAAGATTGTCATTCAGTTGAAGAAGTCCAAATTTAGATGAAAAATCTGCTAAAAAAAGACTTCGATAGTTGAAGATTACTTGAATTGACATATGAGTTCAAACTTGATTCAGTACAAGTTCAGAAGCTTTGAAGAAAATCTCAGTGATGTGTCGACTCAAAGTATCAACACATGACTCAAGGTGTCGACTCAAAGTGTCGACACATGATAGTGAAGTATCGACACATGCTGGCACGCAGAGAAAGTTTCAGTTGGCATGGCTGAAGTGTCAACACATAGATGTGTTGTGTCGACTCAAAGTGTCGACACATGGATCAGCTCATCGCTTGAGATTTTTGGGTTACAGAACTTGCTGAAGTTGAAGACTTGCCTGAAATGTCGACACATGGATGACAAGTGTTGACTCAAAGTATCGACTCATCAGATGAAGTGTCGGCTCACCAGTGCAGAACAGAAGACTTCAGAAGACATTCTTTGATCTCACTGTTCCAAGTGTCGACTCTAAGTGTCGACACATGACCTGAAATGTCGACACTTAAACGGACGACAGCTCTGCAACGGCTAGTTTTCTGAAGAACAGAACTTTCCCAAAACGTTTGTAATGGCTAGTTGTTCCTCTCCAACGGTCTCTAACGGTCATTTAAGGTTTGGAGAGCTATATAATTAACACAAATCAAATGGGGAGGTAATCCTTTGAGAAAAAAGTTCCATATACTTTAAGAATTCAGATTTTGAAAGAGTTGAGCCTTCAAGCATCCAATTTCAAAGAGAGCTTCCAAGTCCACAACATCAAGCTTCATTCAAAGACTTCAACAAATTGAAGACAAGCTTCTTCAACATCATTCAAGAGTTTCAAAGAGATATTTACTTTATTTTAGAAAGCTTTATTGTATTCTTTACTTTTATTCTTACTTTGTTGTAAAGGTTCTTAGTTAGCCCAGAAAATCAAAAAAGGTTGTTAGTGAGCCTTAAAATCAATTAGGTTCTTGGTTAGCCTGCAAAACCAAGGAAGGTTATTAGTGAGCCTTTGAAAACCAATTAGGTTCTTGATTAGCTCGGAAAACCAAGGAATGTTGGTGGTAAGTCTTAAAACCATTTAGATTCTTGGTTAGCCCGTAAAACCAAGTGAGATTTTGACTTATGAGCCTTGTGAAAACAAGTCGGGTTTTGATTAGTGAGCCCGGAAAACTAATCGGCTGTAATTGATTGAGATTATAGTGAATTTCCAAAGAGATCTTGGGGAGTGGATGTAGGTGTCTTTGAGTGCACCGAACTACTATATATCCTTGTGTTTGTATGATTGTTTTCTTTGTGCATTTACCTTATTATTTTCGCTGCATATTATTTTGAAGCACACAAACACTTTGGCAAAACACAAGCACTTAATTGCAATTAGCACATACTTGTTTTTGTTTATCATTAAATAGTTCAAAAGTTTTATAAAACCCAATTCACCCCTCCTCTTGGGTTGCATCATCACTGGGCAATAATTGGTATCAGAGCCAAGTACTCTGTTTGAAAATTTAACAATTTTGAGTAAAAGATCATGGCAATCCTTGTAGGTATTAGTGTTAGACCACCATTTTTCAATGGCACTAATTATACATATTGAAAAACATGCATGCGCATTTATATTCAATTTATAGATTATTATCTTTGGAAAATGGTTGTTAATGGTCCACATATTCTTTTAATATTAATTAATGGTATTTCCATTCCAAAACTCGAAGAAAATTTGGATGAAAATGATATTAAGCAATCTGAGCTTAATGCCAAAGCAATGAACTTGCTTTATTGCATATTAGACCCTAATGAGTTCAATAGGATCTCCACATGCAAAATAGCAAAGAAAATATGGGACACACTTGAGGTTACTCATGAGGGTACACTTCAAGTGAAGAATACTAAAATTAATTTACTTGTACATTCTTTTGAAAACTTTGAAATGATGCATTATGAATCTATGTTTGACATGTTTACTAGATTTATGACTATTATTAATGAATTAAAAAGTCTTGGCAAAATCTATACTAATGCTGATTTGGTTAATAAAATTCTTAGATCTTTGCCAATATCATGTGATCCAAAGGTGATGGCGATCCAAAAAGCTAAAGATATAGAAACCTTATCTTTGGAAAAGCTTATTGGTTCACTCATGACCCATGAGTTGAATTTGTGGCAAAAGGAAGTGATTGCTGATCAAAAGAAGAAGAAGATTATAGCCCTCAAGGCCAAAAAGAAATTCAAGGCAATGATGGCAACTTGAAGCGATAGTGAAGATTCTAGTTCGAAAGATGAACAAGAAGTTGCACATCTTTGCTTCATTGCAAATGAGGAAAAAGTATGTACTGAAAATGATTATGATTTTACCTTTGATGAATTACATGATGCATTCAATGATCTTGTGCATAAATACAAATTGCTAAAAATTGAGCATAAGAAATTAAAAAAGCATGTAGATTCCTTTTCTCTTAACACCAATCTTGCCAATAAAAATGATGATTTAAATACCAAGATTGATATTTTAGAAAATGAAAAGAATAATTTTTTAAAAAAAGAATTTTTAGAAAAAGAAAATGATGTTTTGAGAGATTTATGTGATAAATTTTTGAATGAGAAAAATATTTTGATTGAAGAAAAGAAGCAAAAATTTTTGAAGAATTTTCTTATACCTGCTTCAACCAATTTGTCTTATAAATCTGGACTTAATGCATATCCTTGTAGATTAAGAAAAATTTGGATTCCAAAAAGAACCATAGTTACTAATCCTAAAGGATCCAAGAAAGTTTGGGTACCAAAATTGTCCACTTAGTATGTTGTGCAGGAAAGTCTTGCAGTCCAACATGAAGAAAGAAAGTTTTTGAAAAATAGGCGTACAAGAAATTTAAAGAAGTGGACCTACTATATTCTGGACTAAATGGTAAAGGAAGGATTATATATATTGGTAAATTCTAAACATTTCCTTCCATAATTAAAAATGTAGTTGAATATTTGTTATAAATATTGCATTAGTTATTTTGAAAAATTATTTTAAATGTTTAATTAGAATCAAATTTAGATTTATAATCATTGATTATGATCATGAACTTTTTGATGTTGATGAATTTTATGCTATCATGATTAATCTTGTGATTGTAAGACCTTCACTTGATTTTGATTAATGTATCTTAAATTACTTCATGAAAAATACTTTTAAAGATGCATATTACTTTGAAAATTATTTTAATTGATTAATTAAAATCAAGTTTAGACTAATAATCATTTGTTGTGATCATAAACCTTTTTGATATTGATGGATTCCATGCTCTCATGATTAAACTTGTAATTATTAGACTTTTACTTGATTTTGATTAATATAGTTTTAAACTATTTCAAGTGAAATGTTATGATTTGTGGGTTTTCATTTTTGACATCTATGCTTTAGTTAGAAATGATTTGAAATAAGTATAGAACTAGTAGTTAAGGATTACATTTAAGAAGAGGATGTGCATATTGATAAACCCTTAATCCAGTAGCTAGACTTGCTATCGAATTACTTCTAGCATTTATATGGATATCAAATCATTCTAAATAAATTTGAAATCATGCTAAAAGCTTTTAAATTCAATGCTTTACATTTTGAAAATCTTGAAAAATTCAAATCTTTGCTTTCAGACTTAGTATTTATGTTCACATCTAAAATTATCTGAAATTATGATACTTGTGCTTTCATGTTTTATTCCTCAAAATGAATGCATATTTTTAAGGGGGAATAACATTTAGGGAGAGCATCTAAAGATTTATTATCTACATATATGCCTTAAATATTCTGTTTGATATCATGCTTTACTTATATTACTCTGATACTCCTTCTCCTTATTTTCAAATCTAATTCTTTGAAGAGAGTTACATTCAAGTGGTATCATATTCAATTGGTATCAAATTTTTGTTTAAATGAGAAAAAGAGCTCCTAGTAATTGCTCTGGATTGGGTTAGTCACCATGGCCATCCGGTCATAGGAGCTAAGTAGGGTTTAAAAACCCTCTCTTCCCATTCACTGGGATCTCTTATGACGTGTTGGGATGCCACTGTGACCTTATCTCATGAACAAGTAAAGTGAATGGATAATATGCATATCAGTGTATTGAATTATTTCTTGACATGTGCATATCATTTTTGTGGTATCATATTCAATTCATATTTCAAGTGGTATCATATTTTAAGTGCTATATCATGTTCAATCTGCAACAAATTTAAGTGGTATCATGATTAATTGATTTTATATATTGATTTTGATGATATACTTGCTATTCTTTCCACCTTCATTCCCATTTTGTATTGCCTTTCATCCTTTTTCATGATGACAAAAAGGGAGAGAAAAATGTTAAGTATGAAAAAGGAAAAGATTGGATAAACATGAAAAATCATATAAGAAATGAAAGAAAGTGTAAAAAGGAGAGAAGAAAGCAAAATATTATAATCTTAAGGGAAGAATTAGTAAGAGGAAGAAAATTTGAAAATTTTGCATATTTTGAAAAATATTTTTGAAATCATATTTTGAGGGGGAGCTTGATATTCATTGATTTTTAGCTTACATGTTTATCTTATTGTTAACCTTTTTAAGCTTATCTTGTTCATATACTTAAAGGTTTTGTCATTATCAAAAAGGGAGAGATTGTTGACTCTGGTCTTGATTTTGATGATTGACAAAATATTTAAGTATATATGAGTATAATGCATGTTAAAAGTGTATATCAGTCTCAATTACTCATTAAATATTGAAAGATTGAAAAGATTGTCATTCAATTAAAGAAGTCCAAATTTAGATGAAAAATCTGCTCAAAGAATACTTTGATAGTTGAAGATTGCTTGAATGGACATATGAGTTTAAACTTGATTCAGCACAAGTTCAGAAGCTTTGAAAAAAAACTCAGTAATGTATTGACTCAAAGTGTCAACACATGATTCAAGGTGTCAACTCAAAGTGTCGACACATGACAGCGAAGTATCGACACATGCTGGCTCGCAGAGAAAGTTTCAGTTGGCATAGTTGAAGTGTCAACATATGGATGTGTTGTGTCGACTCAAAGTGTCGACACATGGATCAGCTCATCGCTTGAGATTTTTGGATTACAGAACTTGCTAAAGTTGAAGACTTGCCTGAAGTGTCGACACATGGATTACAAGTATCGACTCAAAGTGTTGACTCATCAGATGAAGTGTTGGCTCACCAGTGCAGAATAGAAGACTTCAGAAGACATTTCTTTGGTCAAGTGTCGACAAACTGTTCCAAGTGTCGACCTTAAGTGTCAACACATGACCTGAAGTGTCGATACTTGAACGGACGACAGCTCTGTAACAGCTAGTTTTCTGAAGAACAAAACTTCCCCAAAATATTTATAACGGCTAGTTTTTTTCTCTCCAACGATTTCTAATGGTCATTTAAGGTTTGAAGAGCTATATAATCAACACAAATCAAATGGGGAGGTAATCCTTTGAAAAAAAAGTTCCATACACTTTAAGGAATCATATTTTGAGAGAGTTGAGCCTTCAAGCATCCAATTTCAAAGAGAGTTTCCAAGTCCACAACATCAAGCTTCATTCAAAGGCTTCAACAAATTGAAGACTAGCTTTTTCAACATCATCCAAGAGCTTCAAAGAGATATTTGTTTTATTTTAGAAAGCTTTATTGTATTCTTTATTTTCATTCTTACTTTGTTGTAAAGGTTCTTGGTTAGCCCAGAAAACCAAGGAAGGTTGTTGGTGAGCCTTGAAACCAATTAGATTCTTGGTTAGCCCGCAAAACCAAGGAAGGTTATTGGTGAGCCTTTAAAAATCAATTAGGTTCTTGGTTAGCCCGGAAAATCAAGGAAGGTTGGTGGTAAGCCTTAAAACCATTTAGGTTCTTGGTTAGCCCATAAAATTAAGTGAGGTTTTGACTTGTGAGCCTTGTGAAAATAAGTCAGGTTTTGATTAGTGAGCCCGAAAAACTAATCGGCTGTAATCGATTGAGATTATAGTAAATTTCCAAGGGGATCTTGGGAAGTGGATGTAGGTGCCTTTGAGTGCACCGAACTACTATATATCCTTGTGTTTGTGTGACTGTTTTCTTTGTGCATTTACCTTGTTATTTTCGCTGCATATTATTTTGAAACACACAAACACTTTGACAAAACACAAGTACTTAATTGCAATTAGCACATACTTATTTTTGTTCATCATTAAATAGTTCAAAAGTTTTATAAAACCCAATTCAACCCCCCTCTTGGGTTGCATCATTACTGGGCAATAGACTAGAAGTGAGGCAGTAATCCATAATAACTTTCCCGAACCCCTTAGCCATAGACTCAGATGCCCTGCCTAGAAGTAAGCAGTCATCTATAAAAAGAAGATGCGAGATAGGGACTACCATTGGGGCAGCAAAGAAGGGATGTATAGTCGAGCCCCTAACAGCATCCCGCAAAGCTCACGAGAGAGCATCAGCAGCAAAATAAACAGGTAGGGGGAAAGAGGACAATCTTATCGGAGACCAACCATAGAATGGAAGAACTCTGAGGGAGAACCATTAAGAAGGATAGCAAAGGACAGGTACGTAATGCACGCCATAATCCTGGAAATCCACAAAGTATGGAAGCCAAAGTCATGTAAAGACCGCTCAACAAAGCACCACTGTACCCGATCATAGGCTCTTTCCATGTCCAGCTTGATGGCCATCAGAGCAGATCTTGTCGATGCCCTTCGCATATCATTCATAAATTCCTAGGCCGGGAGAACATTGTCAGAAATACCCCGGCCCCCAATAAATGCTCCCTGCTCCGAGGAGATGATACTCGGGAGAATAGGCTTCATTCTCTTGGCCAACAGCTTAGCATAAATCTTGTATAATGTACCACACAAGCTAATAGGTCTGAAGTGAGAAGGATGAGATGGTTGAGGACGCTTAGGGTGACATAAGTTTGCTTCCACTTATTCGACATCAGACCAGTCAAGAAAAAGACTTGCATAGCAGAAACAACATCAACTCTAATGATTCCCCAATATCTCCTGAAAAATAGAGGAGGAAACCCATCAGGACCGGGAGCTTTGTCCTCAGCCAAAGACCAGAGCACCTCTCTAACCTCGTCCTTAGAAACAGAAGCAAGAAGACCAGCATTCTGATCTTGTGACGTAAATCTCTCAGGAGCAGAACCTTGGAAATAAAGAGGATCACCCTCCTGTGGCCTCCATCTAGACCTGAAGAAGGAAACCACCTCTTGTAAAATACCCTCATCGCTATCAATCCAGCACCCTTCATCAGTCTTGAGAGCAACAATCCAATTTCTATGTCTCCTGATTAGAGTGGCTTGGTGGAAGAAATGAGAGTTTCTATCTCCCTGAGCCAACCACTGCACTCTAGATTTCTGCCTCCATATAGTTTCCTGTTGAGCCAATAGAGAATTATTTGAAGCCAGCCCAGAACGCAGAGAAGACAAGTCTTCATCATTCAATCCACCCTCCCTGTCCTCCTTAGTCTGGAGATCATGGATAACCTTCTCCATCTCAGCCAGTCTAGCAAAAATATTTCCCACCTCCACTTTGTTTCACCTCCTCAACCGATGCTTAAGAAGTTCTAATCTATGGGTGATCCGATACTAAGCATTTTTCCTGATTGGAATTATCCAAACCTCCCTAACAACCTCCCAAGAATTAGGATAAGAAAGCCAAATTCTTTCAAACCTGAACGAAGAATGAATAGAGGAAGGATGCGTGGTGGTCAGTAGAAGAGGACAATGATCAGAAGCCACCCTGTCCAGATGCTACACCGAGAATTTGGGGTGATGCTGAAGCCAACCCGTGGTAGCCACCGCTCTGTCAAGCCTTTTCCAGACCCGAGCCTTACCTGATATGTTATTGCACTAGGTAAAACTATTGCCCACAAATCCCAAGTCGACCAAACTGTTGGAATCCAAGAAGTGACAGGACTCCCTAGTTGCCACATTCTGGAAAAAAGGAACACCTCCTCGCTTCTCCTCCACTTTTGTAATACAATTGAAATCCTCGACAACAACAATCGAGAACCTTAATTGATCACCTGGGACACCTCATTCCAGAGATGCCTCCTCTCCTTATAACAAGTGTTGGCATAGATACCAGAAAGGATCTAAGATGAACCATTGTTTTCAGTGATCACCATAATGACATTCTGATCATACTTATGAAATACATCAATCCTGGTGACACTCCTATCCCAAGCAACCGCAATTTTTCCTGATAACCCCATGGAATCAATAGCATAAAGATCCCAATCCTTGGGAAGGTAGTGCTAAATCCTCTGCAAAGAAGGTCCAGACAAACGGGTTTATAAAATTAAACAAACATCAGGATGATGTAGGAGATTAATTCTACGAAAGGAAGAGACAAAGGAAGGTTTTCCTGTCCCTCTTGCATTCCAGGATAAAATCTTCATACAAAATCCTAACCCATGGAAGAACCCTTCCCAAGGGTCTTCCCAGTTCCAGATTCCTCCACAGCAACAGGGCCTCCTTCCCCATGCTCGGACTCCATAGACTCCTGAAATAGAGCCACCTTTACCTATCCCACAACATCATCATGTACTAGAGTTTTGCAGTCCACCCCAATATACACAGGAACAATCCCCCCTGCAGCATGACCCAACTCCAGAGAAGAACTATCGGATGCAATCAAAGTAGATAACCCTCCTGTCTTTAACTTTCTGTCGCCCACCCGAGACTCCGACCCGGACTGGCCAGCAAGCTCCAGAGCCCACCCGTGAGAGCCCCCTACAAATCCACTTCCCTTCTCCCCCTCCCCTGCGACACCCTTAGACATAACTTTCCCCTTCGCCACTCCACTTCCCTTCTCCCCCTCCCCTGCGACACCCTCAAACAGAACTTCCCCTTTGCCACTCCACTTCCCTTCTCCCCCTCCCCTGCGACACCCACCGACAGAACTTTCCCCTTCGCCACCCCACCAACCCTCCCACCCCCCTAGTTCTACTCCCAGACAGCATGGCAGACCTCAAGTCAGCTTCCTGACTCCCAGAACCCTTCTTCCCAACCTCAGTCCAACCCAAAACCAACTTTTTCCCTTTGGCAGCATCCCCAAAATGCCCACCACCACTCTCCCCAGATCCCCCCTCACCCTTAACAGCAGAGGAGATAGCCTTCACAAGCAGAGAAACAGATAAAGAAGCTTTACCCCCCTTGAGCCCATCCATACAATGTTCAGTGGTACCAACCTTAACCGTAGGGAGCGACGCTGACACCGCCACCCGCACCTTCAGTCTAGCCGGAGGCGAGAGAGTAGCCTCCACCAACATCGATTTGGTGGTCACCATAGCAGGGCCTCGTAGGCTGGTAAGTGGAGATGACGGTGAGCTTCGGCCCCTTTTCAGAGCACCAAAGCCCAGGTCCACCATCACAAGATCCGCTGGGCCAGAGTCCGAGAGGCCCAACTCCATATGATCCCCCAGCCCAGCCAACGGACCAAAGCTAGGGGCCCGTGAAGCACCATCTCGTAGAGCCTCCTCCAGGCACACCTCCAGGGAGCGGCGCCGTGCCACCTTGCACGATTTCTACCATCCGTCGAAATCCGACTACGAGCTAGGCGTCGATGTCCCCACCAAGGGAGAATTCCTGGAGGGAGAGGAGGAGGGAAGATCCGAGAAGGATCTGCCAGCAACCCTTCTCCCTTCATCCTCCTTCCTTTCCTTGACTGGAGAACGAACCGGTCGAGGTAGCCTGCTTCGAGTATTGAGCAGCCATGGCCCAAACTTCGGTCGACCTCTGCCCTCAACCCCCAAGTTCCTAGCGGAGGCCTCCCCATTCAACCCCTCTGACCCGCCTTCCCCAAACACCCCTTCCTTCCCCCCAGCTCCTCCACCATTATAGTGCTACAGTCACCTTCTTCATGCCCAATTTTTCTACAGTTGAAACAGAGAGCAGGCAGATTCTCATACACAAAACGCTGCCAAAAGACTTTAGATTTATCTCTGATAAGTACTCCCGGCTTGACTGGCTGAGCAGCATCCAACTCCACCTTCACCCGAGCGTAGCCAGCCTTTTTTAGGTGATCTGTAAACCCATCCACAGAGATGGGTTTACCGGCCTCCTCCGCCACCGCCATCATCGAAGCCGGCTTCTAGAACTCCAAAGGCAGCCCCGACAATCTCATCCACACAACCACCTTCTATATCCTTCTCTATTCTGGCACAAAGTCAGGCTCCCAATCCTCCATGGCCAGCAGTTGGCCGCCGACGAACCACGGCCCACCAGTACGGATGCAAGCACACTCTCTTACTGTTTTGAGCCGGACCACCAGGGGTGATCTTCAGCCAAAGGGATCACTTTCGGATCGTAGGACAGATTCGCCTTCGAGCGGATCTCCCTAGCCACTACGTCCATGGACACCCGCCGTCCCAAGCTCCAGATGACCACCGCCAGACCAGACCACTCCTTCCTCGCCTCCTCGAGCTCCGTCTCCGGTAGCTCAAGAACTTTGGTGAAATATGCCTGAAGCAGCTCCAAGTCCTCCAATGGTAGCCTCGGAGAGGACCAAAACAAGCCCCTTCCCAGTTCCTGAACCACCCTAGTCTAAGTACGATCACCCTCCCCCGAACTCTGCCCCTCCCTTCCCTCCTTCTTGCTCGAATCGCCCGCTTCCACCATGGCAACCCGAGGTAGCTTCACGAACATGGAAACCCGAAACCCCAAGCATGCTTCCCAATATACTCAAAGGCTATTGCAGAAGCAAACTCAAGAGCAGAGTCTTTGGAAGATTAAACCACCAAAGATTTATTGAGAGGACAGGCAAGATCAAAGAAAGAAATTAGAACATTCTTTGAGCTGAGAGCCAAAACTGTTAAACGAGTTGCTTCTTCTTTCACCTAAAATGCAAAAAAGTGCTAAGATGATGATCAACACTCCAAAGCAATTTATAGAAGATTTAATCCTAAACTAATTAAATCTAGAGGTGAGGGAAAATATATTTTTTTTATTGCTGAAACAAAAGGGATGGGAGAAGGAAAATCCCTGCTGTAGCTGCCCCCACTGGGCCCCCGTCCCGCCAAGCCATGTTCGATTCGGGTAACTATTTTTTCACAATACCCTCCCCACCCGAAGGGGAGTATGTTAGCCTGACCCTACTAAGCTGCCAGAGTAGAATGCTCCCTCCCGTTCCTAGTCACGTGCCCCAGGAAAAATTCCTGGATTTAATCGAGTCACCGCATGGATCATGTCTTGAACCCGTGATCGGAGAGACGTGAGCATGGGCATCTACCAACTATGCTACTACCTTAGTGACGAGGGAAAATAATTTCAATACCTCGCTTAAAACCTAAAAACCTAATACAGTGATCAACATGACCTGGTCCACTTCTACTAGCATAACATGCTAAGGAAAACAATCATCTAATATTTTAACAAATTAATCAAATCAAAATTATTTTTTTATAAAAAAGATCTATCAATTTGTAAATAAAGATATGTTATACTTATTTTCAAGTATGACATTCAGAAGTCCTTTGCATAAACAACATTAAACAACATAATATAACTATTTTTTTCCTTAAGCTATTTTCCAACAGTTTCAAACATGCATGTAAATTTCATCCTATAATCTATTCTCTCAGGATAATTCGTAAGTGCAACCTTTTGAACGACATAACATTTAGTCCCAGACTGAGAACAATACTTGAAAATTGGTAACTTTGCAAGAAAGCAACCACCACCCCACAACCAGTACTTGTACATGTATATTATCTTCAGAAAATAAATACAAGGATCTGGATTTTGGATGGCCAAGGATATGTATTGACAATAAAACAATATAGAATTATTTGGTATCCATCAATGTTGCCAAACCAAAAATCAAGACCATAGGATTTCTATTAAATGAAGTTAAAAATGAAAATTCTAATGCTATATCCAATCATGAATTCCAAATACATATATATCAATTTCTCTAAACACCTTATTAGCATCCCTTCGGAGTAAAGCCATTAGCTTGCTTTCGAAGTCACATAGAAAGAGACGGGGTTTGGCCTAGGCAGAGAAAATAATACAATGCTGAGTAGGTTTAAAATAAGTGATCTTCATGATATCCAGAAAGTATACCATCAATCATGTACTCTATCATTTGAAGAATGAATGTTTCAGAGAGGATTGTCACAAAGCCACAAAATGCTACAACAATTTATGTCAGATTTTGCAAATTTTGGTCCTGTTGCCGCTCTCGCCGCCGCGCCCGTGCCTCGGATCAGCCGATCCTTCCTGACCGCCTGGCGAGGGAGCCTCCCTTCCTGCGGAGAACCTGCAACAAAGGGGTTAAAGGATCCTGGCCGGGGATCCCGGCGAGGGAGCTCCGACGATCAAGTCAGTAGACGACGAGAAAGAACAGACTCCCCAGCCGGACCCTCTAAAGGGTTCCAGACTTAGAGAGTTAACTGGTGAAGGAAACGCTCTGGGAACCAGAATCTTGGCTGGGCCTCCTTGCCGAGCCCACGCCCAGTGTTCCCCTCTCGGGATTTTTGGATTTTTTCCTCGGAGCAAGGCCTTGTGCCGGTGCTTTCTCCTTGTCCCCAGGCTAATTGGCTTACCTTGTCGTCCCCAGATCCTTCCCTCTTTATCTCCCCTCGTCGTGCGTTTGTCTTTTTCCTCCTCAGAAGCTCCCCTCCCCCGTCCTCTTCTCTTTCCCCTTTTTGGTGAAGGAGGCCAGGCGGCCTCCTGACCTCGTCCGCCGGGCCCAGCAGGGAAAAGGCAAAGACAGAAGAGAAAGAGGGGAGGGCGGCGCTGGCAGGGCGGCCGGTCAGGCCTCGGGCTCCGTGAGAGCGCTCTCTTCCCCAAGCGCGGGCGCCATCCATCTATGGGGCCTGTTCCGTCAGGATCGGGTCTCTCGGCTGCGGGTCTTGCCGGGCCGACGCAAGTGATGTTCCGCGTGCCGCCGCCCTCCGTACGGGACGCCGTCTGGGATTCGTACGGCCCGAGGGACGGCCTCGGGGCCCGTCTCTCTCCCCGGGGCCCTCTCCGTGCGAGCGGTCTGACCTCGGCTGAGTTGGACCCGTCCCCGGGGGCCAACTGGCGAGGGGCGAGGGATCAGCCGACCTCGCTTAGGTGGACCCCTCCTGGGTGGACACCTGGCGAGGCGGCAGGAGGTCGCCTGGCTTCGGTCGAGGTGGGCCCATCTCCGGGCGGCCACCTGGCGAAGGGCGGAGAGTCAGCCGACCTCGGCTTAGGTGGACCCCTCCTGGGTGGACACCTGGCGAGGCGGCAGGAGGTCGCCTGGCTTCAGCCGAGGTGGGCCCGTCTCCGGGCAGCCACCTGGCGAAGGGCGGAGAGTCGGCCGACCTCGGCTTAGGTGGACCCCTCCTGGGTGGACACCTAGCGAGGCGGCAAGAGGTCGCCTGGCTTCGGCCGAGGTGGGCCCGTCTCCGGGCGGCCACCTGGCGAAGGGCGGAGAGTCAGTCGACCTCGGCTTAGGTGGACCCCTCCTAGGTGGACACCTGGCGAGGTGGCAGAAGGTCGCCTGGCTTCGGCCGAGGTGGACCCGTCTCCGGGCGGCCACCTGGCGAAGGGCGGAGAGTCAGCCGACCTCGGCTTCGGTGGACCCCTCCTGGGTGGACACCTGGAGAGGTGGCAGAAGGTCGCCTGGCTTCGACCGAGGTGGGCCCGCCTCCGGGCGGCCACCTGGCGAAGGGCGGAGAGTCAGCCGACCTCGGCTTCGGTGGACCCCTCCTGGGTGGACATCTGGCGAGGTGGCAGGGAATCGCCTGACCTTGGCCGACCTCACTTGGGCGGACCCCTCCGGGCCCGGGCGCCAATGAGGTGGTAGAGGAACTCCGAGCCGAGCTCGACCTCGGCGAGGGCGGTTTGTCTTAGACAGTCGTCGGGCGGTGTAGTCTTGCCGATCCTGGCTTTGAGGACGTGGCGCTGACTCCGCCGGGGAAACTTACACGTGGCTTGCTCGTATTTGGCGATACCTGAGCCTGGCCACGTCACTGTCATGGCTGTAACAGTTGCCCTCCAGCCCGCCGTTCCGTCGGGGCATCGCAGAACGGAACGTCGGGATTAAATGCGGACATGACATGGAGAGGCGAAGATCTTGCATCATAATTGCCACGATCCTGGTCGCCGTGGCTCGATGCGGCTGAAGACCTATGGGCAGCCGCCACGCGTCGCCCACTTGCCTGTAATTAATGCGTCGCTTCGAGGCAGAGGCCGTTACTCTGCTAACGAGGCATCGGTGTCGGGCGTGCACCCACGTGGCGACCATCCAGTGGCCTGAGGCGGAATGATGGGTACGGCTGCTGTCGGCTGAGTTTAAAAGGGAGGGGACTTTCCAGAACGAGGCCTTTTCCCTTGCTTCGTGGGCGGTTTGCTGCAAGATAACAACTCCTGTTGCTCGCGCTCGTCTGTGCATTTTCGGTGAGTGCCTCCTTCTTCTCCTCTAGCCCCCCTCCTTCTCTCTCATTTCCTTTCCGATCTTCTTGTCCTTTCCTTTTCTATGGCGCGCCGTCGCCATGTCTCTTCCAACCCAGACAAGGCCGGTCCATCCCGGCCGAGGACTCCATCTTCTTCCTCCTCAGATGAGGAGACAATCCCGGAGGAGGTCCGCCGGCGCCTGCAACCCGGGGGTGTCACCATCGGCATCCCCAGGGGGATCCGGTCCCCCCTGGTTGCACCTGCCGTGCCCCTCCGTTCCCTTCCTGCTCTGCCTTCTCTTCCTGCTCCGCCTTCTCTTCCTGCCGGTCCCTCCGGTCATGCCTCCACCATGACCGAAGGTGATCTTTCTCTGCTCCGGGATGCCTATGGCATCCCGGGGTCTATTCGTTTGTTTGTCCCGCGGTCCGGGGAGCGCGTCACCATGAGTGGCCCCGGCCGCATAGCTTTCTACGAAGACTTCCTCCTTGAGGGTCTTCGGTTTCCTCTGCATCCTTTCTTTCTTTCCTTCCTCAGCCACTTTCGGCTCGTCCCGGCCCAGCTGGCTCCTAATGCCATCCGGGTCATCTTCTCCTTTATTTCTTTCTGCCACTTCCACGGGTTCGTTGCCCGTTTTTCTCTCTTCAGGGCCTTGTTCACCCTGAAGAAGTGCTCCACCGATGACGGCTGGTGGTACATTTCACCCCGGCCTAGGTGTCTCCGGTTCGACCTCCCTTCCTCGGTCAAGGGATGGAAGAGCCGATTTTTCTTCGCTTCGGTCGACGACATCGACTGGGCCTGGAGTGAACCAGACCGGACCCCGAACCGAAACTCCCGGGTCGAGCCGGCGGACCAGGAGTCCTATACCCAGCTCCTAGGCGACGAGGTCCCGGCGCTCGAGGTTCTGCTTTCTGAGCAGAATCTTTTTGAGGCCGGTATCAGTCCCATCCGTGAGACTGGTGAGATTTGGCCCCGCATTGACCTCTACCCCCCCCCCCTCTCTTCATAACCGAGCCGGCTGACTTTCTGTCTCTTTTGTCTTGCAGGGATGAAGTTTTCATTGGAGAACCTCTTGGAGGGGGCGGCCCAGCGGGACGTCGTGGAGGTAGAAGAGCCCGCAGCGAAGAGGGCTCGCACGGAGACGAGCCGGGAGGTCGTAGCGGCGACCGTGCCCGGCCCGGTTGTCGTCATTTCCCCGCCCAGGCCACCTCAGGGCGGGGTCACTGATACTTCGGCCGCGCGACCTGGTGGCACCGCAGAGAGAGCTCCAGCGTCTGCCGCTCCGCCCATCGACGGGCCCGTCATTGCTGCCAGCTCGACAGCACCGCCTGTGGCGATCGCCGGCCCGTCGGTTGCGGCTTCGGCTGAGGGGGCAGCTGCCGCAGGGGCCGGCCCGAAGGCCCCGGCGCCGGTGATCACCCACCGGGACTCGGTCATCCTCGACAGGGGGCTGGCGGAGAAGATGATGGAGTACGCTTCCACCGCCCGGGATCGTCGAGCTCGGGGCGGCCGAGATTACGCGGACGCGCTGCTCGGCATCCTTCCGCAGCTCTTCACGGTAAGCCCGAGCTTCTTCCTTTTCCTTTTTCCTATCTCGAGACTTACCTGCCTTTGCTCTGACCTGTGTCGCTTTTGCCATTGCAGATCGGGAACGACGTCCTCCTACTGAGGAATTTCCTCGTAGGGAACGCCAAGAGGGACTCCGAGCGGGAGCAGAAACTCGGCAAGCTCGCGGCCGACGTCAAGGACTTAATGGAGAAAGGCGCCGAGCTGCGAGCCGACAAGCAGGCCCTCCAGTCCGACCTTACACGTTCCGAGGAGCGGAACAGGGAGTTGGAGGCCTCCTTGTTGGAGGAGCGGACCTCCAACCAGCGCCGAACTGAGGAGGAGGCGGCGGAGAAGGCCCGCCTGCAGGCCCATTCCCAATGGCTGGAGCGCCAGCTGGAGGAGGCCCGGCGAGATGCGGCCGCGGCGAAGGACCGGAGCGCCTACGTCAACGGGCTCCTGGAGGCGGCCAAGCGGGAAGCGCAAGAGGCCGTCCCCAAATTCCGGGCTTCCGACGAGTATACGTCGGAGGTCCGGGAGGCTGTCGTGGACTCCTTCCTGAAGGGGTTCCGGATGTGCCGGGAGAAGGTGGGGGCCTTCTTCCCCCAGCTGGACCTGAGCGGAGTTGTAGTCGATGGCAGGAGGCCAGGGGGTGAGAGCAGGGCTTCCGGCACGGCCGAAGTGACACCTGCGGCGCCGTCGACCAGCGATGCCGCGGCCCCGGGACAGCCCCAGGAGCCGGCCGCTGTAGAAGTCAAGGACGCAGCACCCGCGCCTCCGGCAGATGGCTCCGACCCCACATCCCAGTGATCCCGGCACTGTCTTCTCTGCTTTACTTCTGTTGTTTTTGTTTCGTGTTGTTTTTGTTTTTGGGGAGTCCCGGCCTGTCAGGGCTCCCAGCTTGTACCGACTACTTATGTCAATGAAGATCTAATCTTTATCGAAACATTGGTCGTTGTTTCATCTCACTTTTCTCTTCTTTTCTTTCTGAGATGTCGGTCTGGAACACTTGAAATAACTGCAGGCCTGGTCCTCCCATTGCTCAAATCGAAGGATGGGGCCTGCTGAGTCGCGTCGCAGCAGGGCAAGCCTTAAGCGGGCCCGACTTTGGGTCGCCTTCATGCTTGCGCAGACAACACGGTTTTTGCACCGTCTTCCAGGCCGAAGCCCGGGACCTCCGGACTGAGCTCGATGCCGCAGGCTTTCTCAAGCCTTGCGCGGCTTGCTGAGCTGTGCTCCGGGCTTGCGTGGGCGAACTGGGTTCGGCGCCACCTTCCAGGCCGAAGCCCAGGATCTTCCGGACTGAGCTCGATGCTGCAGGCTTTCTCAAGCCTTGCGCGGCTTGCTGAGCTCGGCGCCACCTTCCAGGCCGAAGCCCAGGATCTTCCGGACTGAGCTCGATGCCGCAGGCTTTCTCAAGCCTTGCGCGGCTTGCTGAGCTGTGCTCCGGGCTTGCGTGGGCGAACTGGGTTCGGCGCCACCTTCCAGGCCGAAGCCCAGGATCTTCCGGACTGAGCTCGATGCCGCAGGCTTTCTCAAGCCTTGCGCGGCTTGCTGAGCTGTGCTCCGGGCTTGCATGGGCGAACTGGGTTCGGCGCCACCTTCCAGGCCGAAGCCCAGGATCTTCCGGACTGAGCTCGATGCCGCAGGCTTTCTCAAGCCTTGCGCGGCTTGCTGAGCTGTGCTCCGGGCTTGCGTGGGCAAAATGGGTTCGGTGCCACCTTCCAGGCCGAAGCCCAGGATCTTCCGGACTGAGCTCGATGCCGCAGGCTTTCTCAAGCCTTGCGCGGCTTGCTGAGCTGTGCTCCGGGCTTGCGTGGGCGAACTGGGTTCGGCGCCACCTTCCAGGCTGAAGCCCAGGATCTTCCGGACTGAGCTCGATGCCGCCGGCCTTCTCGTCGAAGTCAGAAGGGAGTGCTTGAAGTGGGGAAGCTTTGTTACAGAAACTGGGAGCCTTACATCACTGGTAGTACATTCTCAGGTTTGAGGAGTTCCACGTCCGGGGGAACCTGGCACCTCCCAATTCTTCCAAGTAATATGCTCCATGAGGGAGGGCTTCTGCCACCCGATACGGGCCTTCCCAGTTGGGCGATAGCTTGCCGCATTCCCGTGGTTGGAAGGCTTCGGCACGCCGGAGGACCAAGTCTCCGGGACGAAAAACCTTAGACCGCACTCGGGAGTTGTAATATCTGGCAACACGTTGCCGGTACGCCGCCATTCGGATTCGGGCCCTATCCCTTGTTTCCTCGAGAAGGTCTAGGTTGAGCATCATCCTGGCCGGGTTTTCTGTCTCGTCGTATTGTTCCACGCGCAGCGTGGGTAGGCTGAGCTTGATCGGGATGACTGCCTCGGCTCCGAAGACGAGGTTGAATGGAGTTTCGTCGGTAGCCATCCTTGGGGTGGTGTGGTATGCCCAAAGGATGCTGGGAAGCTCATCGGCCCACCTGCCCTTGGCCTGGTCCAGCCGCGTGCGGAGGCCCTGAAGAATGGTCCTGTTCGTGACTTCGGCCTCCCCGTTGGTCTGAGGGTGCGCCACCGAGGTAAAGCGATGCCTGATGTCGAGGTCACTACAGAATTCTTCGAATTCCCGGCAGTCGAACTGGCGTCCATTGTCGGTGACCACAATGTGGGGGAGGCCGAAGCGGCAGACGATGGACTTCCAGAAGAACTTGGCGACGTTTGCTTCGGTGATCCTTGCCAAGGGTTCGGCCTCAACCCACTTCGTGAAGTAGTCGACAGCCACTATCAAGAACTTTCGCTGGCCGGACGCCGGTGGGAATGGGCCCAGGAGGTCCATCCCCCACTGGGTGAACGGCCAGGGGGCTGAGAGCTGAGAGATTGGATTCGAGGGTTGCCGCTGCACCGTGGCGTGACGCTGGCACCGGTCGCATTTCTTCACGAAGTCGGCGGCGTCCTCCTTCATTGTTTCCCAGAAGTAGCCCTGACGGAGGGCCTTGTACGCCAATGCCCTGCCCCCCACGTGGTTCCCACAGATGCCTTCGTGAATCTCCTGGAGCACAAGCTTGGCTTCTGTGGGTCCTACGCACTTGAGGAGGGGGTAGGAGTAGGATCTCCGATACAACTGCCCGTCCATCAGGACAAAGCTCACGACCTTCTTCCTGATGAGGCGAGCTGCCTGTTGGTCCTCCGGCAGGGTGCCGCTGGCGATGTACACAGCGTACTTGTCCATCCAGCTGGGCTCCTGGCTGACCTGATGGACCTCCGCCGGTGCTTCGAGGCTTGGGACCTTAAGGCGCTCCACATGAGCGCGTCCCAGCATCGTGTCCGGCAGGGTCGCCAGCCGGGAGAGGGCGTCCGCACGGGCGTTCTCCCCGCGGGGAATGTGGAAGATGTTGAAGCGGCGGAACCTAGATGCGCCCGCCTTGACGAGCTCCAAGTACTTCGCCATTTGGGGGTCGTGCGCGACGTACTCCCCGGATACCTGCCCCGCTACGAGCTGGGAGTCAATGAAAGCTCTGAGGTTGGTCACGCCCAGCTCGCGGGAGACTCTCAGTCCGGCAAGAAGTGCCTCGTACTCCGCCTGGTTATTTGTTGCGGGGAATTGGAAACGGAGTGCACACTCGGCGACGACCCCATCGCCGTTGGCAAGGATGAGCCCAGCTCCGCTCCCGCCGGAGTTCGAGGCTCCGTCCACATGGATGATCCAGGCGTCCTCTCCGGGCTCATCGGTGCCAACCTCCATCGGCCGGGCCGATGGGCATTCCTCGGGCTCCTTGCCCAAGCCTACACATTCGACCAAGAAATCGACCAGCACCTGTGCCTTCATGGCCGACCTTGGCCTGTACGCAATGTCGAACTCGCTGAGTTTCAGTGCCCACTTGGCCAGTCGTCCCGAAGTATCGGGTCGGCTGAGCACCGCTTTCAGCGGTTGGTCCGTCAAGACGGTGATGGGGTGCGCTTCGAAGTAGGGCCTGAGACGCTGGGCAGACACTATTAGCGCAAAAACAAGTTTCTCGGGCCGGGAATACCTGAGCTCCGCGTCTCGGAGAAGTTTGCTGGTATAGTACACCGGCCGCTGGAGCCCCTGGTCGTCGGTTCGGACCAAGACAGAGCTGACGGCCTCCGGGGTAACCGCCAGGTAGAGGGCAAGCTCCTCCCCCTCCTCGGGCCTGGACAGTAAAGGTGGCGAGGCGAGCGTCTTCTTCAGCTCCTCGAAGGCCTGCTGACACTCCTCGGTCCAAGCAAAGCCATTCATCTTCCTCAGCACCTTGAAGAAGGGACGGCAGCGGTCCGCCGACCTGGAAATAAAATGGCTAAGGGCCGCGACTCGGCCGGTCAATCGTTGCACCTGCTTCTTGGAGGCGGGCTGCTCCATGTCCAGGATGGCCTGGACCTTTTCCGGGTTGGCCTCGATTCCTCTCTGAGTCACCATAAATCCCAGGAACTTACCGGCGGAGATGCCGAAAGCGCACTTCACCGGGTTCAGCTTCATCTGATGGCGCCGGAGGTTGCCGAACGTCTCCGTCAAGTCAGCCACGTGGTCCGAATTGAGTTTGCTCATCACCAGCATGTCGTCCACGTACACCTGCATGTTGCGGCCTATCTGGTCTTTGAAGATTTTATTGACCAGACGTTGGTACGTCGCCCCTACGTTCTTGAGGCCGAAAGGCATCATCCTGTAGCAAAAAGTCCCGCGGTCAGTTATGAAGGCAGTGTGCTCTTCGTCCTCCGGGTTCATCCGGATCTGGTTGTATCCGGAGAAGGCGTCCATGAACGACAAGAGGCGATGCCCTGAGGTGGTGTCGACCAGTTGGTCGATCTTTGGAAGAGGGAAACTGTCCTTTGGGCAAGCTCGGTTGAGGTCGGTGTAGTCCACACAGATCCTCCACTTACCGCTACTCTTCTTTACCATGACCACGTTTGCCAGCCAGCTAGGGTATTGGACCTCTCGGACGAAACCGGCGGCGAGGAGCTTCTCTACTTCCTCGTTGATCGCCTTCTGCCTCTCCATGGCGAAGCTTCTCTTTTTCTGGCGGACCGGGCGGCAACTTGGGTCCACGTTCAGCTTGTGCATAATAACCTCGGGCGAGATGCCCGGCATGTCGGCTGCTGACCAGGCGAACACGTCAGCGTTGGCGCGGAGGAACTCCAGCAAGTGGGCTCGCTCTTCCTCGGGGAGCTGGGCCCTGACTTGCACCGTCTTCAGGGGATCCGAACCGAGGGGAAAAGTCAGCAGGCGCTCTACGGGCCCTCCCCTGGGTTCCTTCTCTCTCAGATCGAGGTCGTCGATATCATGGGCGAGCTCCGTGCCCCTGGTGCCTGGGACCGTCTGGAGGCAGAGCGGGACTGGCTGGATCGTCCCCCTCATCTCTCCGAGCCCGGAAGGCGTGGGGAACTGCACCAACAGCCTCCTCGTGGAGATGGTGGCGTCCAGTTGGTTGAGCCCGGGATGCCCGAGAATGGCGTTGTAAGGCGAAGGGAGCCTGACGACGGTGAATATTATTAGGACGGTCGCTTGCCGGGGCGGGGATCCGGCAGTGACCGGGAGAGTGATCTCCCCCTCGACCCCCACTGAGTCCCCTGTAAAACCTACCAGGGGGTGTGCACTGGCTTCAGCTGTTCGGGGGACAAATTCATCCGAGAGAATGCATCGTAAAAAAGTACGTCAGCCGAGCTTCCACTATCCACCATGATTCGATGTATAGGATGCTTCGCGATGGTCATCTCGACCACCACGGCATCGTTGTTTACATTATCATTAATTTTCCCTCCCTTGGGAGGGATTACATTCTCCGGGACTTCCCGGGCTCTCTTCATTGCTCGGCCGGACCCGCGCGAGATCATGCCCACGGGCTTCTCCGTCGGGCGGTTGTCGATCGCAGGGACAGGTGGTAGGGCCGCGAGCGGCTGCCCTTCAGAGGGGGCCTCGTTCTTGACGAACTTCCTGAGGTAACCCCTCCTGATCAGCTCCTCAATCTTCCGCTTTAGATGGCGACACTCCTCCGTGTCGTGCCCGTGCTCGCGATGGAACTGGCAGTACTTTGATTTATCTCGGACGGCTCTCGGGTTCTGGGGAGGAGGTCGGCGGAGGTAGCGCTCGCCCTCGATTTCCATGAGGATCTTCGTTCGAGGTGCGAGGAGAGGGGTGTACCTCCGCTCGGGAGTGGCTTCGCCCCTCGGCCTTGGATTTGGGCGGAGGTCGGCAGATGGCCCGGGCCTCCGAGCTCCCGGGGTGTCCCTCGGGAGCGGCTTCTTTGGAGTCTTCCCGTCCAGCTCTCGACGGGTGCGGTCGGCCTCCTCCGCTCGGATGTACTTGTGGACGCGGAGGAGGAGCTCGGAATACGTCCTGGGCGGCTTCTTGTCCAGGGAATAGGTTAGGCGGGACGTCTTGAGTCCACGCTTCAAGGCCAGCATGGCGACGGGCTCGTCCAAGCTGTAGATCTTCAGTGCTGCGGTCTTGAACCGGGTGATGTAGTCCCGGAGCAGCTCCTGGTCCTGCTGGCGGATGGAAAAGAGGCTGTCCACCTCTCTTGGCACCTTTTGACAAGCGTCGAAGTGCGCCACGAACTTTCCTTCCAACTGATGGAAGGAGCAAATGGACCCGGGCTCGAGGCGGGCGAACCAGACTCGAGCGGCCTTCCGAAGGGTTGCCGGGAAGGCGATGCACAGAAGAGCGTCGATGGCCCCCTGGACCCTCATAAGAGCCTTATAGCTCTCCAAATGATCTAGGGGGTCGGTGGTTCCGTCGTAGGGATCCACCTGTGGCATGCGGAACCGTTTCAGGATTGGTTCCACCTGGATTTCTTCAGAGAAAGGGGGGCGGGAGTCGTAGCCCGCCGGGTCTGCCGACGAGTTCTGCAGGTCGGCGAATCGGCGAGCGAACTCCGCCAGCTTGCGCTCATGCTCCTCCAGGCGCCTCTTGGCCTGGCGCCTGATGGCTTCATCGGTGGAGTCTTCCACCGAGGCTGCGGGTGAAGGGGACGCCGATCGGTCTCGGCGCGAGGTCTGGCCTCGGCGTCGCTTGCTGCGATGCGCCGTTTCAGCCCCGTCGGCCGGGGACCGACTCTCGTGATCCTCCGAACCGGAATAGTTTCTCTTTGCGGGAGCTTGGTGGCTCCCCCGGGGGTTGGAGATGGCCCTCGGATGGGATGGCCTGCCCTGGATTGAGAGCAGGCTCCCACGCTGCCCCGCGGCTCAGGCCGCGGGGGTCCCTGGCTGCGGCTGAGTGGCCAGGGACCGTTGCTGATGCTGAAGCTGTCGGACCGCTGAGGTCAAGGTCTGCAGCTGCTGGACGATGGCCGCAAGGGATCCGTCCACCGGGGTAGGCTGCTGTGGAAGAGGAGGGGGAGCCGGAAGCTCCCTTTCGGGGCTGTGGCCCCCCAGAGGGGAGTGGACATCCCCCACGCGGCTGGTGGACGCCTCACGACCACGAGTGACCACCATTGCTGGAGAGCGTGACACCTGCAGCAAGCCGGTTCCCACTAGGGGTTAGTGTCCTGCCCCTCCTACCTGGTGCGCCAATCTGTTGCCGCTCTCGCCGCCGCGCCCGTGCCTCGGATCAGCCGATCCTTCCTGACCGCCTGGCGAGGGAGCCTCCCTTCCTGCGGAGAACCTGCAACAAAGGGGTTAGAGGACCCTGGCCGGGGATCCCGGCGAGGGAGCTCCGACGGTCAAGTCAGTAGACGACGAGAAGGAACAGACTCCCCAGTCGGACCCTCTAAAGGGTTCCAGACTTAGAGAGTTAACTGGTGAAGGAAACGCTCTGGGGACCAGAATCTCGGCTGGGCCTCCTTGCCGAGCCCACGCCCAGTATTCCCCTCTCGGGATTTTTGGGTTTTTTCCTCGGAGCAAGGCCTTGTGCCGGTGCTTTCTCCTTGTCCCCAGGCTAATTGGCTTACCTTGTCGTCCCCAGATCCTTCCCTCTTTATCTCCCCTAGTCGTGCGTTTGTCTTTTTCCTCCTCGGAAGCTCCCCTCCCCCGTCCTCTTCTCTTTCCCCTTTTTGGTGAAGGAGGCCAGGCGGCCTCCTGACCTCGTCCGCCGGGCCCAGCAGGGAAAAGGCAAAGACAGAAGAGAAAGAGGGGAGGGCGGTGCTGGCAGGGCGGCCGGTCAGGCCTCGGACTCTGTGAGAGCGCTCTCTTCCCCAAGCGCGGGCGCCATCCATCTATGGGGCCTGTTCCGTCAGGATCGGGTCTCTCGGCTGCGGGTCCTGCCGGGCCGACGCAAGTGATGTTCCGCGTGCCGCCGCCCTCCGTACGGGATGCCGTCTGGGATTCGTACGGCCCGAGGGACGGCCTCGGGGCCCGTCTCTCTCCCCGGGGCCCTCTCCGTGCGAGCGGTCTGACCTCGGCTGAGTTGGACCCGTCCCCGGGGGCCAACTGGCGAGGGGCGAGGGATCAGCCGACCTCGCTTAGGTGGACCCCTCTGGGTGGACACCTGGCGAGGCGGCAGGAGGTCGCCTGGCTTCGGCCGAGGTGGGCCCGTCTCCGGGCGGCCACCTGGCGAAGGGCGGAGAGTCAGCCGACCTCGGCTTAGGTGGACCCCTCCTGGGTGGACACCTGGCGAGGCGGCAGGAGGTCGCCTGGCTTCGGTCGAGGTGGGCCCGTCTCCGGGCGGCCACCTGGCGAAGGGCGGAGAGTCGGCCGATCTCGGCTTAGGTGGACCCCTCCTGGGTGGACACCTGGCGAGGCGGCAGGAGGTCGCCTGGCTTCGACCGAGGTGGGCCCGTCTCCGGGCGGCCACCTGGCGAAGGGCGGAGAGTCAGCCGACCTCGGCTTAGGTGGACCCCTCCTGGGTGGACACCTGGCGAGGTGGCAGAAGGTCGCCTGGCTTCGGCCGAGGTGGGCCCGCCTCCGGGCGGCCACCTGGCGAAGGGCGGAGAGTCAGCCGACCTCGGCTTCGGTGGACCCCTCCTGGGTGGACACCTGGCGAGGTGGCAGAAGGTCGCCTGGCTTCGACCGAGGTGGGCCCGCCTCCGGGCGGCCACCTGGCGAAGGGCGGAGAGTCAGCCGACCTCGACTTCGGTGGACCCCTCCTGGGTGGACATCTGGCGAGGCGGCAGGGAATCGCCCGACCTTGGCCGACCTCACTTGGGCGGATCCCTCCGGGCCCGGGCGCCAATGAGGTGGTAGAGGAACTCCGAGCCGAGCTCGACCTCGGCGAGGGCGGTTTGCCTTAGACAGTCGTCGGGCGGTGTAGTCTTGCCGATCCTGGCTTTGAGGACGTGGCGCTGACTCCGCCGGGGAAACTTACACGTGGCTTGCTCGTATTTGGCGATACCTGAGCCTGGCCACGTCACTGTCACGGCTGTAACAGGTCCTATAAATTAAAGGATAAATACCATATTCAAAATAGTCAAACTTTTTTTAAGAGAATCATCAATGGTGTCTACTCATCACATTTAGCATTCCTTACGATGAATAAGTAGAGGACAAGAAACTCAAATGCCCGTTTGCTAAATTTAACCCCTTTTTTTTTTTATAAACAAAAAGGTAGGGGGTATTAACCCGGTGTAGCTCTTCATTATGGCCTCCAATCCGCTAGGCTTTTATTCGATTCGGACCGCAAATTTTCGCGTACCCTTCCCACCAACCGGTGAGTACATCAGCCTAGTCCTAGTACGGCACCGAAGTTAGATTCGGATCATTCATCGAACCCATGATCAGTGGATTATACACAAGAACAGGACCGTGTGCTAACCGACCGCGCTACCACCATAATAATTAAATTTAATTCCTTTAATTAGTCAAGCTACATGATACACATGAACTGAGACATACAAGAGAAGCTACATCAGGATCCATAGATTTGAACGTTGCTCAATCAATGCTTCCATGAAGCTTTTGTTGTGTTACAGAGCATTCACCTATATTTCTCCTAGAAGTTGAAACATGATGGACTCTGATCATTTCTTTTCTTCCGAAGATGATGCATGAAGCAAAATAAATCCATGATTTACCTTTAGACTTAACAAGCAAATAGATGGATTTATGTATGCATATGATTGAATCAAACTCGTTGTTAAATTTCTAAGAGCTAAAAAAGTCAATGATGAGCAACCCAACCAAATCAATTATTTTGTATATATATATATCAAACGTTCACAGCTATTCAATTATAACCTATAAATATTCATGTTGAACTAGGCGATACTGCATCACCAATACATAATTACCTTATTAACAAAATCAATAATTGTCAACAGCCAACAATTAATTATTATCGAATATGTTTTACAAATAAATAATACATAATTATCTCATCTCGGTGAAACCAAGGTGGTGGCCATCTCTCCTCGGGAAATAGGACTATTTTGGGCAAAGTCTTCTTAAAAAAATAAAGGCATTGTCAACCATGATGCACATTTCATCCAGCAATTAAGGATAAGGATAAGTGATAACTAATTCTATGCCTAATAACTAAATTATTTGCTAACTAGCAAAAACTAATAACTAATAACTAAATGACTAATAATTGTATTATAAACTAATACATAAGAGATGAAATTGAAGGAGCACTGACCTGGCTCCATCGAAATTTTAGGAAACAGGACCAATAATAAAATTTGTCATGTTCTTCGCTCTTGAAGGTGTGGTACATAGTTTTAATCGATGTTGTACTCTCTTCCCTTGGGCCCACAATGTTTAACTTTAATAATCCGAAGAGGCTACGTCGTATTGCTTAATTAAATGAATTCAATCAAATTTGCTTCAGATACAGATCCATCCAGATAATTATAAGTAACCATCTCAAAGTATATGACAGCCAATTTTGTATAATTTCATTTTCACCTGTTTAGAAAAAATAGATTGGGAAAGGAGTTTTGAGATAGTCTTCTGCATGGTTCTCACTCAACCTACAATAAAAAATACATTACACCAGTATATAAATTCTATAGGACATAGCACGTAGAACATGTATGAGTTTCATTTGTTTTATTTTACTTTTAATCTTATTTTCTAAAAGATTCTAGATTCATAAATGTCAGTGGATCAAAAAGTCAATACAAGTGCACAAGGCAAAACTATGGCTATTTTATTTAAATTTAAGAAGAAAATAATTTCTATGCTAGTTTTTTTTTTTTTTTTTTTTTTTTTTTTTTCTGTCTGTCGAAGAATAGGGTTTTTGGAAGATTAGTTAACGAAGAATTTATTAAGAGGACAGCACGGTCAACCGGTCAAGGGAGCTGAAAGTCAAATTTGTTAAATTAGCTGCCTTTTATTTTCTCTAAAATTTATTAATACATTGTGTAAAGGTAAAAACATGATGATGATAAGTTCTCCTGGATAATTCATGCGAAAAAAACTGCTTAAATAATTGAATCAGGAAACAATTTCGATGTGCAATTTAAAATCTGATCCAATGATTGGCCTAAAACCTAATCCCGATATAAGTTAATATTTATTTTTTATCGATGCACCCACAAATAAAATGATCCAGCTTGCCATAGATAAAATAAGTTAATTTTGTTTTGTCCATTTTACTAGTGTGCTTTTCTCTTGTGTGCTTATTCTTCTTAATCTTCTTTGGTATCTAACCTGTTCCATTAATGAGTATATTATATCCATAGACTTAAGCTTTATAACCACGCTAAATATTCCAGGGATATACTTTATAAGTACCAAATTTGATAGCCAACCTTCCCAGTTTAAACCTAAAATGTCTCCAAAGACTAATTCGAAAGCTTTCCACGGTGCATGATGGTTAGTGTTCAAATTTTTTATCATAATATTTTTAGAAGCATTTATTATAATTAATTTAACTATATATGTATTATTATTATTATTATTATTATTATTATTATGAAATCTAAGATGCTTATGGATATGAAAAGTCACAAGCATATATCTTGGATACTTTTATCCCTCCCACACCATCTATACAATTCAGCGACATAAAATTCATGTACAACATCTCCCTGGGGCATTTATGTGTAAATTTGTCTTAAAAATATTATTCTTGAATGGAAAACAAAAGCTGCGGTGGAATGGAATCATGGAAAGAGTCCACGAGAGCTCCTCTTTTTCGGATTTTTTTTTTTTTTCCCCGCATGAGATTTTCTATGCGAACATCCGGAATGAAGATTCTTCCATCCTGCTGCTGGCTTTTCTAGTTCGCCCTCGGGGTCGCCGGCTCCAAGTGGTCGGTTGCGGAAGCGGATGGACTTGGAGGCCGTGCGGAGTTCGTTGGAGGCGTCCGGTGGCGACGCCGGCGCCATCCCGCGGATAGTCTTCGAGCAATTCGTCCTTCATGGCCTCCGCATCGACCTTATCGAGCCCGGCCGCGTCCTCTGCTCCATGCCTGTCCCTCCCCGCCTCGCAGTAACTCCCCTTCTCCCCCCCCTCTCTTTTCTCTCGATTTTATTGATCTCACTCCCTTTCTATCATAGAGCACCGGAAACTTCCTGCACGGCGGCGTGACGGCGACGCTGGTGGATGTGATGGGGTCGGCGGTGTTTTATAGCGTTGGACTCCCTACTAGTGGCGTCTCTCTTGAGATTAGCGTCTCCTACATGGATGCCGCTTTTATTAAAGTGGGTAACCCTATTCAGGATTGAAATTTTTTTTTGCATGCTTGGTTCGAATTATGCTATTGCGAAGGCCATGACTTCTAATTTGGGGGTACTTGCTTGGTTCTTAATGCTACGTTTTCATTTGATTATTGGAAAAAAAAAGATTGTAACTTTGAAGCTATTTTGAGAATACAGACTTTGAAGCTGCTTAGATGTGTTCTACAATCGGTGGGTCATTTGTGGCTGTTAGGTTTTGAAGCTTAGATTGCTCGCCGTTTAACTAAACTGATGTATATGAAAGTTAAATCTTCCACCGTTTAGTTCAAAAGAGAAAGATGAAATGTGGATCATAATTAAGCTAGTGCGAAGGTCATGATTTCTATGTGTTATACATAATCAGCTTTTCTCCATACCAAAAACCCGATCGGTTCAAGGGCCGATCGGCCCACTTCAGCAAAGATCCGTCCAATCCACTTCAGCGGATATCCGAACGATCCACTGTAGCAGAAGTCCAAACGACCAGCTTCAATAGAGGTCCGAACGATCCGCTGTAGCAGAGGTCCGCCCGACCTGCTTTAGCAGAGGTCCGTCCAACCCGTTTCAGCAGAGGTCTGAACGACCCGCTGTAATAGAGGTCCGTCCAACCCATTTCATCGGAGGTCCGTTCGATCCACTTCAGCAGCAGAGGTCCGAATGACCCTCTCCATCAGAAATCCAACTGATCTATTTCAGCCAAGTTCATACCAATCAGAAGACTCCAAAAATCCTTTCCAACTGATACCAGAATTCTGTTACAACAGGTCCCACGACGTGGCCACGTCCTGGTGCCACCTGGCCATAATCCTGATTCTCCTAAGAGTAGATCGGGCATTTTTAGCTTAGCCCTTAACAGAATCTGGTAGCGTTCCGCACCTATATAAGGTAAAACGGGGAACTCCGGAAAAAAGAGGGTCTCTTTCACTCTCCGCAAGCTCATCTTCTTCAATTCCTCCATTCTGTTGTCCATAAACTCCCGCTAACTTAAGCATCGGAGTGTCTCCCGCCGGAACACCACCGGCCCTTAGGACCTTTTTGCAGGAACCGGGAGAGGAGCGCTCCAGCTAAACCGACTGAACTCGGTCCGAGAGAATCTGTAGCAACAGATTGGTGCTAGAGGAAGGGCACGAACCTCTGTTTCTGTTTTTCCTTCTCTAAAAGGAGGAATCCGCTGTCCAGTAAGAGCGATGGTGAAAGGAAGAGTCCAAAATACCTCCACCAGGAGATGCCACTCCCTGTTAAGATCAGAAGCCCTTCTCAGGGAGAATGACGCCGCAGAGCCTACTATTACTCTGGGACAACAGCAGTTCCAGATCCTTTTGAACCGCATTAACATCCTTGCTGCCGCGGTTCAGAATCTCCAGGATGCGGCCAACAACAGACAGCAGTCTCTTGCGGCGTCACAAACCAACTATCACCCTGTTGCTGAGGGAAGCCGACAGCAAGGAGTCTCTCAGTCCCGCTCCTATGCTGTTCCGGAGCCCCGAAGATCTCAGGGGGCTCATGCTGACAGGAAAAGAGTGAGGTCTGCCTCACCCTCCTCTACTGACTCAGTCCCTGACGACGACCAGTATCGCTGCGAGGCCCAGAGAGACTACACTAGCAAGCTCCAGCGCATGGAAGAGCAGATCGCTGAGCTGGTCGATCGACAAAAAGCCGGTGGAGCACAGGCGTACGACTCACGCCCGCCTTTCTCTACCACGATCATGGGGGAACCTATCCCCCATCACTTTAAAATCCCTCAGGTGGATGCCTATGATGGCACCACCGACCCACTAGACCATCTGCGCACTTACAAGGCCCACATGATGGTGCAGGGCGCCTCCGACGCTCTCCACCGCATTGCCTTCCCTGCGACGCTTAAGAAGGCGGCTCGGATGTGGTTCTCCGCCATTTGATCAGGTATGATTCACTCCTTCTCCCAGTTAGAAAAACTTTCTCTTCCATTTCAGGACTTGCAGCCGAACGCCGAGGAACACGGACTGCCATTTCCTCATGCTACAAAAGGAAAGAGAGACACTCCGGGACTACATGGCCCGATTCAACTCAGTGGCCATGGAGATCCTGGACCTTAATGAAGACGTAGCTATGTCGGCCTTTAAGAAAGGGCTGCGCTCGTCCAGGCTCACCTTCTTCCTAGACAAGCAATTTTCGACAAGCTACTTCGAGTTGCTGGCCCGGGCACAGAAGTACGCCCTGGCAGAAGAACAGGCGGCGAGCCGACGCCAGGCTGAAGTCAGGTCGGCTCCCAAGAAGCGGAGCGACAAGGCTCCTGAAGTCCGACCTCTCAGCGATGGCATCAACTCGACCCGACGCCGCAGCCCCAAGTCGAAGGACTTCCCTAGGAGGTTCGAGACTTATGCGTTCCTCTCCCTTCCGATATAGAAGATTCTCATGGAGATAGAGAACGAGACCTTCTTGCAAAGGGCACGTCCGATGAGGAGCCCTTCTGCATCAAGGAACATGGACAAGTATTGCCGGTTCCACCGCAACCACGGGCACAGTACTAAAGACTGCCTCCAGCTGAAAGACGCGATTGAGAACTTGATTAGGCAGGGGTACCTGCACAATTATATCCTACCCCAGAGGAGTCGGGCTGAAACCTCCACCACCAGAGACCCCCCGGAGGAAATAGAGCTGCCCAATCAGCGTCCGACCAACGGAAATGTTGGCATGCTCCACCGCCAGTCCGACTAGAGATACGAAGAAGACCAGGACATCGTGAAGAGGTCTAGGGGTTCTAATATAATTAGCTTCTCCGACGAAGACCTCCTAGAATCTCAGAACTCTGGGAATGATCCTGTGGTTGTATTGGCAGTAATTGCCAATTATGATGTAAAAAAGATCCTCATATATAATGGAAGCTCCATGGAGGTTTTGTTGTATAACGCTTTTGTAAGGATGAACCTGTCTAGAGCCAGACTGCAAGAATCTCCAATGCCGTTAACGGGGTTCAGAGAAAACTTCGTCGGGGTAGAAGGAGAGATAACTCTGCCCGTTACAATCGGGTTGGAGCCTTATCAAAAAACTCTCCCCATCAACTTTGTGGTCATACATACAACCTTGGCCTACAACGCCATCTTGGGACGGTCATCACTTAACAAATTTCGGGCTATTGTATCCACTTATCGCATGCTGGTGATGTTTCTGACCCGGAATGGGGTCGGAGTGATGAGGGGAGACCGTAGGATGGCCAGGCAATGTCTAACCATCCAAGATAAGCAATCAAGGGACCGTTCCACCTTGGAACAGCTTGACCCTAGAGCCGAAGCCGATTGCTGCGGACAACTGGCCGAGAAGATCCTGTTCGTACCTCTTCGGGAGGACGATCCCACTAAAGTCCTGCAGATCGGAGGTACACTCAGTGAAGAGGCCAAGTCGGAGCTGATCAACTTTTTACGGGACAATGCCGACGTCTTCGCTTGATCGGCGTCGGACATGCCAGGCATCCCGTCGGAGATTATAATCCACCAGCTGAAGGTGAACCCAGCTTGTAAACCTATTAGGCAAAAGAAGAGAAGCTTCGTCCCCGAGAGACAGAAAGCAATTGATGAGGAGATTAAGAAGCTCTCTGATGCCGGCTTCATCAGAGAGGCCCATTATCCCAACTGGCTGGCAAATGTTGTGATGGTAAAGAAAGCTAATGAAAAATGGAGGATATGCATGGACTACATCGATTTCAACAAAGCTTGTCCAAAGGACAGCTTTTTCCTGCCAAAAATTGATCAACTGGTGGATGCCACGGCCAGTCATCAGCTTCTGAGCTTCATGGATGCCTTCTCCAGATACCGCTAAATCAGGATGCATCCGGAGGATGAGAAGAAGAAGGCCTTTATCACTGATAAAGGGCTGTACTGTTACAAAATGATGCCCTTTGATCTAAAAAATGCCGGAGTTACCTTCCAAAGACTGATCAACAGAATCTTCGAGAGGCAACTTGGAAGAAATATGGAGGCGTATGTTGACGACATGATAGTTAAGAGCCTTCGAAGAGCCGACCACATCAAGGATCTGCAAGAATCCTTTGACGCCTTAAGGCATCATCGGATGAAGCTGAACCCCGCCAAGTGCATCTTTGGGATGACCTCTGGAAAATTTCTTGGCTTCCTGATCACTTAGAGAGGAATTGAGGTCAACCCTGATAAGATCAAGGCCGTCGTCGATATGGGGCATCCAACCAATAAGAAGCAAGTGCAGGAACTCACAGGCCGAATAGCCTCTCTCAGTCGCTTCATCTCCAGGTCGGCTAAGAAGTGCCTCCCTTTCTTCAAGACTTTGTGACGGTCGGATCGCTTTCAGTGGTCCGACGAGTGTCGGTCGGCCTTTGAAGCATTAAAATAGTACCTGAAGACTTCTCCCTTGCTTGCCAAGCCTGTGGAGGGAGAGCTCCTATATTTGTATTTGTCGGCGTCTGACGAGGCAGTGAGCTCCATCCTCGTCCGGATAGGAGAGAACAATCAGCAAAGGCTTGTCTATTACATCAGCAAAGTTTTCCATTACGCTGAAGCAAGATATCCCAAGATGCGGAAACTTGTTTACTCCTTGGTCATAGCAGCCAAGCGACTGCGGCCCTATGTTCAAGCATATCCGATCATCGTCATGACTGATCAACCTCTTAAGACGATCCTCAAAAGTCTCGACACATCTGGTCGGCTTACCAAGTGGGCTGTCAAGCTGGGTGAATTTGACATCTCATTTCAGTCCCGGTCGGCCATGAAGGCTCAGGTGATCGCTGATTTCATAGCGTAATGTACCTGGAAACAAGGGGCACCTCCTCAACCGGCCGGCGCACCTGAGGAAGACCTTGCTGAAGAAATTGAATTCGCCTGGACTCTCCATGTAGACGGAGCATCAAACCTTGCAGGTTGCGGAGCAGGTTTGATCCTGGCCGACCTTGACAGACAAGGCCTTGAGTATGCCTTGCATTTTGCTTTCCAGGTATCTAACAACCAGGCGGAATATGAAGAACTCCTTGCAGGACTGAGAATAGCCGACGAGCTTGGTATGAGTCGGATCAGAGTCTTCTCAGACTCCCAGCTGGTGGTGAACCAGGTGAGGGGCGAGTTCGAAGCGAGAGATCTGACCCTGGCCAAATATTTGGGCAAGGTACGAAATCTTGTGACCCGGCTTAAGTTTTTCGAGATCCTCCATATATCTCGATTGCAGAACTCCCGGGCGGCTCAAGGGCCGATCGATCCACTTCAGCAAAGGTCCGTCCGACCCATTTCAGCAGAGGTCCGTTCGGCCCATTTCAAAAGAGGTCCGAACGACCCGCTGTAGGAGGTCCGAACGACCCGCTGTAGCAGAAGTCCGAACGACCCGCTTCAGCAGAGGTCCGAACGACCCGCTTCAGCAGAGGTCCGAACAACCCGCTGTAGCAGAGGTCTGCTCGACCCACTTCATCGAAGGTCCGTCCGATCCATTTCAGCAGAGATCCGAATGATCCTCTCCATCAGAAATCCGACTGATCTATTTCAGCCAAGTTCATACCAATCAGAAGACTTCAGAAGTCCTTTCCAGCTGGTACAAGAATTCTATTACAACAGATCCCACGACGTGGCCACGTCCTGGTGCCACATGGCCACCACCCTAATTCTCCTAGGGGCAGATCGGATATTTCCAGCCTAGCCCTTAACAGAATATGGTAGCGTTCTGCACCTATATAAGGTAAAACGGGGAACTCCGGGAAAAAGAGGGTCTCTTTCACTCTCCACAAGCTCATCTTCTTCAATTCCTCCATTATGTTGCCCACAAACTCCCGCTAACTTAAGCATCGGAGTATCCCCCGCCGGAACACCACCGGCCCTTGGGATCTTTTTGCAGGAACCGGGAGATGAGCGCTCCAGCTAAGCCGACTGAACTCAGTCCGGGAGAATCTGCATCAACACTATGCTACTATGAAGGTCATGATTTCTAGTCGGGGATGCTACACCTTTTCTTACACAATGTTTTTCATCTGATTATTAGAATGTTTGCAACTTAGAGGCTTCTTTTTTTTTTTTTTGGTACATACAACTAGAAGCTATTTTAATGTGTTTGAGACTTATTATTTTGGACATATCAGTCATATGTGATTATTAAGTTTAGAAGCTTAGAGTGCTTGACAAATAACCAAACTGAAGTATATGAACATGAAAAAGCAAACTTTGTTTGTAGTAAGAGAGATAAAAATCTTGCTTCTATGAAATGCCTATTTTCTTTTGTCATTATGTGATTTACTCGTTTGAAATCTATGGCTGGAACTGAAACCACAAAATTTATATTCATCATAGAACCCTTTTGTTTCAGAACTCTCTAATTTAATATTATAATACTATGTGGAAAAGTTTCTCTGACTTCAAGAGGACAATTCAAATACTTTCTGAAGTGCCCCATGTAGTAGGAGCTGACTTTTGTTTATTTAATAAATTTCCATCACAATTGTATGACTTAAATCAAGCATCTGGCCCGGTCTTTTTACAAGACAAAATAACTTTATCAAAGTGCTACGGAAGGTATGGGGACAAAATTTCCATATCTTTTTGCACCTTGTAATTGACCAAGAGAAGAAAGGGGCAGAAGAAGGACGATGATAGTTGCTTATCACTATTTTGTTCATAAAGTGGTTGAGTGATATGGGTCGACAGTATGCCAATGCAGAAGGTGTAGTAGAAGAGGGGTGTAAGCTTAAAGTCCATTAGTGAATATGATGTCAATCTGCAAAGGAGAGAGAATAAGAATAAGAAGTTGGAGGAAGAGAGAGGGATACTTCTTACTATCTAGTTTTGGTTGCATTGAGAGGGGTGGATTTTTAAGGGATATAGGAATCAGTAACGAATTGTTACTACATGTTTTTGAACAAGCTAAATCTGTATAATATAATTATAAACTTATAATTGAGCTTGAGAATGCAAAATATCAGAAGTTGTTCAGGGTTAGACTTGAGCAAGGGGTCGAAGTTTGCGAAGAAGGTTCTGTGGCCGTGTTGAGACCTCTATTCAAAAATGAATGAGCAAGTCTTGTTTTGGTCCCTTCTTCTTACAGGTAAATTTGTGATGAACTTGTTTTAGATTCAGTGCAAACATAGATCTTTTGGCTTGGGAGGTTATTTGAAAGTATTAAGGTAGCAAGTTGTTATTTGCTTGTGATTCTTGTTGGGATAGACAATTCATTTATTCAACCCACTTACCTCTGCCTTGCAATTTGCTAGAAAGACCCATGAAAAAAGAGAGAGAAAATTTCCAGGAAATTTTACCACCTATGAGTTAGTGGATATGAGCAATGTCATATTACTAAGCTAAATGTGCTGGAGGCCTTTTTAGGTCTGCCAACCTTATCCATGAGGAAGCTAATTTCGCCTAGTGTGTCATATTGATGATTTTTTGTTTTTAATGCTAAAGCTCAAATCATAGGCTACCAAATAATTGTGGTACAAGTTGGCAGGGTGTGCCATATATTCAAAACTTTAGATTGTTATGGTGTTTAATTTGATTTTGTGCAGTAGTTTAGTGATTTCTGGAGTTTCAGTTTTACAAGCAGTATTTAGGGCTTCCTTAAGTTAACCTTTTTTTTTTTTTTTTGGTGAAAGGATCCAATCTGTGACAAAAATTAGTTCTAGCATTTTAACCTATGCAACTCTGTAGACTATCATCTGTAAGATTAATAATAATTACTTAAATCTCTTATTCATCAATAAAAATCCAAAAGACATGATTTATGATTAAGCTTGTGTGATCGTTAGGCTTCCTGTCTGCTGTGCTGAATAATAGAAATAAATGGCTTGTCATTTGTTTTAAATATATAATTCTTATTTGTCCTAAAAGATAATTCTTCACTCACTGATTCTTTTTGTAGAGATGGGTGACTTATGGTTTCAGTTAGTAAAAGCTACTTGTGGAACTCTTTCCCGTTTCTTTTGTTTAGTAATTGCATATTAAAGAACTATCCGAAATATCTATCTCTTATTGTGATACTCTGCATCTTTGAGCAAGTTTAATTCGATCTATTATTGCTTGATGATTTAGGAAGAAATTGAGATCGAGGCCAAGCTCTTGCATGCAGGAAAGGCAGTTGGGGTCACCTCCGTGGAGCTCAGGAGAAAGGGGACTGGAAAGATAATAGCTCAGGCACGTCATTCCAAGTATCTTGCTGTATCTAGCAAATTGTGAGAACCTTTTCTCGTAGTTTGTCCATGGATTGATCGCAAATGCATTCTTCAAGGGTCTTGAAACTGGAAGCCATTTTCTGTAAATTTATTAAGTTGTTGTATAACCCATACATGGAGCTAATTGCTTGGATTAATTCCAGGAACCTTTCCTCATCTGTTGAAAGCTTGAACTGTTTCTTCAACATCAGTGCTGCTATAAGCATCTTGTTATTCAAATAAGCATGTTGTTTTTGGGAACTAAAGTATCAACATCATAGAATTAATCATGTTGCCAGGAGTAAACTAAGACAGGTATGTGAACATGATATTATGTTAAGAGTTGAGAAGAAACTGTCATGGCCAGTTAGTTGCATCAGGCAATCCTATTGTCATATGTTCCATCAATAGTCTGTTCTATTTGTTAGAAATATTGGCATTGATATCTGTAATGACATCTGCAGCCATTTAATTCCTGCCAACACAATGAAATTGACTGACATAGTGTGAACAATTCTGTTTTCGTGCTTAAAAGTATCTTCCATTTATACCAATGAATGTCCATATGAATTGGCAAACAAGATGCAGCTATCCAAAGAACTGTTCTCTCTATCCAAAGAAGAGTTCGTCAAGGAGCATTTTAAAATAGAAAGAGTGGAATATTAAGAGTTTCCTCCTAGAGTTTTGTATTTTTTTTTTCTCTTTGCATTTCGTTCTGGCATTTTGCTATCACATGATCTGATGCACATTGTGTTGAACAATTGACAGTTGGTCATACAGAAATTTTCATTGTATATATTTAATGATATCATTCAGTTATATTACTATGAAACTTCTATAAAATGTTGATATAAGTTGATCCTACTTGGCAAACCATGATCTGATGCAGGGTCAATGTTAGCTTGATGTTGCCGATGTTGCTAATTTTTTGCATTTCACGTGTTATTCTGTGGCAATGCCATGGTGGATGATCAATAGTTGTCTCTTCTCCAATGTCAACCAGTCTGGCCACTTTGTTTTATTAGTTGGTAATTCACCTAATCTCCTCAACGTCATGTTTAATGGTTGCAGAACAAAGTTGTTACCATCTTACAGCTTAGTCATCCAACTGCCCTAATAAGAGATATCTCTCAATTATATACAATAATATATATATATATATATATAATCAAGAAATTATGATTTTTAAATAAAATTGTTCTCTCTCAATTATATTGACAACATTTTATACCCTCTATTGGGTTTATCATATTGGAAAGATTAGTCATCACCACAGGTTGCCTTCTGGAAATTTTTAATCAATGTTATATACATGATTACTTCGAGATTTAAGTATATATTCTGTACTTGATTTTATCACAAAAAAAAATTTGTTTATTTGGTATCTTCGGGTCTCTCACCATGAAAATGGCCAAACAAGATGGTAGCTGTTCAGGTAGGGCTTATGTGGTCATTGTGATGTGTCATATTAGAATATAAGTGCAACATGGTAGTAACAATAGACGTACGCCTGGGTTTCTAGTCTGTCTGAATGTATATAGAATATATGGCTGGATGCTGGGAAAAAATGTATCATGATAATAAGATAGAGTTCCATGTTAGCTGAGGAAGAAAGACAATCTTGATGAAGATGGGATGCTTTTGAAGATATTTAATTTCATAAACTTGGAGAAAGCAAGAACTCTACCATGTAGGCTTGTAAAGGAGCCCCGGAGGCTAATGAAGGATGAGTCAGGATTGCACTAACCTGTCTAATTTCATTGATTCAATGAAGATGAATTTATGATCGACTAGCAGTAGAATTATAACTTAATACCACTTCCTCTTGTATATCTATTTTTTCTCTTTCTTTTTATTGACTCTTATTGGGCTATACAAGCCAAGGAAGCCACACCATACCTCACGTCCACTTTGCCTGATATGAAATTTAGAAAATGCTCAGCCATCCTTTTTTTTATGCTTCCACTCCCAATCTTCACGGCACATATTGTCTCTCTTGTGTCTCAAATCACTACACACTCCTTTGGATGGGGGAGTGTATAAAAAAGTTAGGCTAGGTTCAATATATATATATATATATATATATATATATATATATAAAGGGAAATGGGTTGCAGCAAGGAGCTATCCATAATTTATATGACAATAAGAAATAGAGACAGATTACAAGATGGCACACAAGCGGGGTGCTGATAAACAGGAAAACATTACATTGTAGAAGGCGATGCCTTGCTTTCAAGCCTCTTCCAAAGATTCTGTGCGTCGGTATTACTCTTGGATGGACATGGAATTCTCCAGGTTCTATTTATTTCTCCCATCCATCGATCCTACGTGATTTCAGCATTACACGAGAATGATCTCATCATCTAACAGCACGATGTTGCTTACCAAATGAACAAGCCAAGTTTAAATATTGGTGATATCAATTCCCCAATTTTATCATTATGAGTACAGAATGTTACCGTAACGGACAAGAACGGTACATGGACCAGCCTGGCATCGGAACCACCATCCAACTAATTTTTGTTGCGTCGATATCATTAAGGTGGTTGGAAGCCCTTCTCATGGCTGTCCTCACGGAGAGAGAGAGAGAGAGAGAGAAAAAAAAAAAAAAAACTATGCCGTCAGCTCCCATGGCTGTTCTCTTCACTTGAGAGCACGTGTTCTTCTCATAAAGCGTGGTTGGTGTGTTTGATTTATGACGAAGACAAGAATTAAATAGTCACAAATCAAATCAACTAAATTTCTAAGTTGCCGTCTAAATTATAATACGGGGCAATTAGAAATCAAATTATCAACTAAATTTTAAAGCGGAGGACAGGAAGAAAACTTGTATTATCTTACAAATTTGTTATTGCTATCGATATATATTACAAAGAGATTACAGGAGCAATACATCTTCTAACCTTTGGATTCAGCTCTTATATGTGGTTTGCTCGGTGTTTAATAAAGACTAGAAAGATACAAACCATAGTGGAATTCTTAAGAGGATGATATCTCATCTTCAATGACGTGATTTCCTCCTGGAAGAAGTGGTCTTCTGAATCAAGAACAGCTTCTTCAATACCTTGAGCATCAAAAGCAAGATTGGCCTTCTATGGTGAATTATGCTGCCGCCCTTCGAAGCGGAGAATGCCTGAATGCATGGTAGATCCACCATGCCATGCCTCCTCGAATCCGTTTCGCTTCCGGTCATCGACGAGGAGTTGGAGCTCGCCTCGCCGTTCGCTGCATCCATCTTTCGATCGCAAGACATCCGGCGTAGTTCTTCATTGAAATCCTCCCAGAGCATGTCCATCCTCTCTTCGTCGTTGAGAAACCGATCCACGCCTTCCAAACCGAGTGCCGACGAGGCCAACTCCAGTGCGTTGTCAATCTTTTCCGCAGCTTCTTCAGGTGAAGAGGAGCTTCTCCGGTGTTGATGGTTTGTGTCTTGGCTGGCAATGGAGGAGACGAACCATAGAGGCAAGGGGAGCTGGCAGTGGGGCTCCTGTTCTACTGGAATGGTAGGGAAGCTGAATTCATCCATATTTCTCTTCCCCTTCTAAGCCTTTAATTTGTTCCCCAAAGGAATTGAACTGGATCTCGATGGAGGAGCATCATCATTAGCTCTAACTTAAGGGTGGAGACTTGAGAGAAAACTCTCTGTTGTCAATGCGATCCTTATCGCAACGTTGACACTCGAGACATCTCATCCACCGCAAGGAGAGAGAGAGAGAGAGAGAGAGATAGAGAGTTTTGTAGGCTTTGAGGAGATTGGAGCCTCTCTCTCTCTGTCTTCTTCTTCTTGGGTGCGTTTGGTTTTGGCGGGACCCGCGGCAAGGAAGGGACCTTTGGCCAGTGAATCCACCAAACGCAAAGAGGAGAGGCTGGTAGTGGAGGAAAAAGGTGCTGAAATTGTTTGGTGTTTAATTTAATGATGTCCAAAACCTTAGTGCTCATGAAATCCAATAGATATCAGAGGTCGGCAGCGCCGTAAACTTAAGAGCAAAAATTTTGAGTTCGCATGAAATTATAACAGATCATACCCCGCCAACTTTTTTCTAGAAAAACAAAGAAATATATATAAATAAAAAATATTAAAATTAATTAAAATTAAATTAAATATTTTCTATAAATATTATTTAAATTATATTTAATGTTATTTTATAGAATTAAATTCATCAATAATAGAATTTACTGTAAATTTTTTAGATATTTTTTTATCGACATAAGTGACTGAATAATTAACAAAAAAAAAATTATTTTTCATCTTATTACACAATCTGTTTTTAATAATCTTCATTATTAAAAATGATTTTTTTATAGTAATAGTTAAAATTTAAAGTTATAAGTATTCTGGAATCGTAAAGGGTGTATGTGCACAGGCAACTACATTATATAGTGCCGTCGGTGTGGCATGACGGAATCAAGAGTTCGTCGAGTAACAGGATCGGAGGCAATGAGGCGCAAGCATAGTGGCATCGACGCAAGCTCGGGATGCGATAGATGCTCACTTGCCCATGCTCCTCGAGATTTGTTCACATTGTGCGACGAGTTTGGCAGCCAGAACGATTGGTGCATGGCTCCATCACACATGACATCCATCTTGTGTGATGAGGCTAATGAAGGCCATCGAGATAGCAGCCACTGCCCGGCATGCCGGTGATATCTAGCCTTATACATGTGCAGCCACTGGTCGTACCATGAGAACGTTTCCGCAGGTTGTGTCCTGGGAACGTTCCCATTGGTCGTGCCATGGGAACGTTCCTGCCGTCACGCCATGGAAATGTTCTTGCCAGTCGTGCCGTGTAATGGTTCCGGCTACCATGGCATCCATTAATGTGGCGGATGGGATGGCACCGGCCATGCACGATGGCTTCGATCATGATAGGTTATGAAGATGGGTTTCTTCTAAATAATTATGAAAAAGAAAAAAAAAAAAAAAATTGAAAGTGATCCAACTTTCAAGTAAAGAAAGCTGATTTATATTATTTATTTTCTTTTAAAAAAAAAATCCAAGATTCTTCGAGCAATATTTAATATTGTCTAATTTTAAGGGTACCAAATAAATAAATACTTGCATATTTAAAATTTTATCAAAAATAATTTATAAATAAATATTACTATAAGGTTGAGAGAGGACTAAAACCTTTCTTAGGGATGGCAACGGGTCGGGTTTGGATCGGGTCACCCAAAATCCATACCCATCCTGCTAAAAAATTCTTTATCCCATACTCATCTCGGATCGGGTTGAATATTACTATAAGGTTGAGAGATGACTAAAACCCTTCTTAGGGATGGCAACGGGTCGGGTTTGGATCGGGTCATCCAAAATCCATACCCATCCTGCTAAAAAATTCTTTATCCCATACTCATCTCGAATCGGGTCGAATCGGGTATAAAAAGAAAAATCATGTTTGAATCGGATAGGGTCGGGTATATCCTGTCTCATAAAACCTAGTTTACTTAAAACATAAACGCATCAAGTCGAATCAGGTCGAATCGGGTATATCCGCCACATATCCAATTTACTTAAATATTTTATAAATATATATTTTTTTAATATATAAACGGGTCAGATTTGGATCGGGGTGTACTACTACCCGTATCCAACCCGAACCTGAGTTGGGTTTTTTTTATATAACCCACATCCATTTATAAATTAGATGGATTGAATTTTACCCGTCCTATTAGGATCAGATTGGATCGAGTATCAAGCAAAGATTAGTAGTGTATTAAATACATATCTGTACCCCTTATTAGACAGCTATCATAAATTAATTTTACGTAAAGAAGACTTAAAAAAGAAAAAAAACGGAGCAGGAACGTTTGCAACTATAGGGGTTATTCTTTCACAAATTATTCTTGTTTTGTTTGGTTATTGTTTATAAAATAACTCCAGCTCAAAAAATTTTTGTCAATAAAAAAAAAGAAGATAGACACAAGTCAGAATTTTATGATAAAAATAGTTTATGATAGTTTTCATTTTAAAATAACTTATATCAAGCTAATTTGATAGGAATCGGATTTTCCTTACTTATATCTAATGTTAGAAATTATTTGACAAATTTAAGACTTTTTCTAAACTTTATGAATAGTTTAGTCTTGAACCAAATGCTATATCTCTATAACAGCTACTAAATTTCAAAGACCAGGCTGTGTCAGGTGATGTTCGGGCAACCATCTCTTCTCCATAAAATAGGTTTCACTTTTAAGACTGCTCTATGCAATGCTATTTTATTTGCCAATATATATTATCAAAGAATAGTAGTCCCACATTAGATAGGCTAAGGATTCTTGTGGCATTAATATACTCTTAGTCTCGTCCATATGAATAATGCTTGGGTTTTTAGGTAGGATCTTAGCATGGTATCAAGGTTTACGGTCCTTCTTTGCCTGTCCATAAGAGGTGGGGGGGTGTTCCCATATACTCTCAATGGTGTGTGCTTATATATTCTTAAACCCATCCATTTAATGCTTGGATTTTTAGATAGATTCATTTAAATTGACGTGGTAGATGCGCTATCTTTGTCTTTTTTTTTTTCCAAACCCATGAAACCAAGAAGAAAAGGGGAAAAAATCTATTAACCTACATCACAATTGAGCTGCACATAGCTTATAGTTCATATCGTACACTAAATTCCTTTGACCAATGTAATTAGTGGCGTACCTCTTCTGCCTTACCATCTCATCTCCTTGCCTCTCCTGATCCTCGAACCTTTTTTGAAAACAAGTCATCGTTCGAGCCATGATCAAAGTTGATTAAATAATTTTTTTTAGATACCTGGACATTAATGCATGGAATTGATTATTGAACCGGTTGATATTTTAATGGAATCAGGATGACATACTCATCCAATATAATAAAAAATGCTCGGGCTACTTTTATATCAAATATTCTCTTACAGGATAAGGATCTTAAGCTGGTCAACCCATTCCTTTTGTCTCATAAAAAAATAAGAAAATAAAAAAAGCCATCGGTGATCCGGGCTAAAAAGTCTATCTGACAAGAATGCAAGGTAAATCTCGTCGTAACGCAAGAAGTATACATTGTTCTAAGCTAAAATGATCAACAGCTGTTCCATCAAATCAGACCGGAATATATGGTTCTGAGGTATCTCTCAGGTTACATTCCAATTTGACTCGGGAAGAAAGAGACAAGACTTGAACCAGATACATTTGATTCTGGTGGATTTTACCCTAAACAACAATATAATATTTAGTTGGATATAGACATGTTGGATTGGTGGCTAAACAATGCCTTGGTGGAGTTTAATACCGAAGAGAAGTTGGCTCCTCTATTTTCCAATCCTGAATGAAATGTCATTATAGATGTTTTCATTTCACTTTGTTTGGAAGTAATACTAATTGTCAATTGCAGTACTGGCATATATTTAATGGTAACCGAAGCCGACCAAAAATAACCAAATCCATCTCCAAACTTGTGAATCTATATGTCAGATCTAACACAAACTATAAATTTGATGTAATTTGAAATTTCAAACGGATCTTCCAATTTTTTTCATCCAACACCATTAGCAAAACCAATGTAGTTTAAGTCTCCCAACTAACCAAAATTGAAGTAAATTGTAAGCGAGGGTAAAGATTCTTGAGGCCACAAGAGTCTAGATGAAGGTAGGTGAACTAATTTTGGATATCCTCCAACATATGTTTCTTGCAAGGCTTGTTTGAAAAAGAACTGTGATGTTTGTCCTTTTGGCGAGGTGATTATTTAGTTGTGGTTATCTCGTCCAAGCATTTTTGTCTTCACAATACTTTCGTCATCTGAAAAATCTCCATATCCAATTCATGACAACTTTTTTAGTTCCAATAAATTCCACTAGCATGTTTGTACATGTTTCTCCAAATTTGAACAGCCTAGGAGAGCATGAGAATTATATGAATAGAATATATACCATCACATTTATATTAATCCGGCCAAAGAGTGGTGTATTACCTTATTAGTGTCGGATCTGCATCGCACCATTCTTTTGCTTGAATCTGTAACCCATTTGGAACTGGAAGATTAAATTCTTACCAACAAAAACTAGAAGATCGAATCTCTAATTTTTTTTTTGTTAAAAAAAAAAAATATCAAGACCGGCGCAAGTATTCGGAAAAGTATTGTCCTCCCTGCTATAGATAGGTGAGCCATCTCCGGTATGTATGGTGTATGGTTGGAACTAGGCTTCTGGCCGGCCCGATAGATTTGGGCCAAGCCCAAAGTACATCGGATTGGGCTCCGGGTCTAATAATATAATCCGTTCAATGTTCGAGTCAGGCTCAGATATCTCCTTGGCTCGGCTCGATCTGATCCGAACCCAGCCCAGAAAGAGGTCCGATCCTAGCATGTTCTCTTTCTGCTCCTCGGTTCTCTCCATTTCTTCCCTGTTTATATCAAAAAATAGTGTCCATTACTAGTTTGCCATTCGGTGCCCCTCCCCCCAATCCAATCCTGGTGGTGCCAGCACCCCGCATGACCCACGAGCTTCGTAGCAAACCCCCATCCCTAGTGGCACCTACACCCTGTCCCCCCCGGCTCGGTGGCTTTGCGCAACCCCACGGCCCCCTCTAGCTCCGCGTGACCCACAGCCTGTCCCTAGTGGCTCCGTGCGACCTCATGCCCCCCGGCTCTGATCTCCCTTCTCTGACCCTAATGACCGCACCCGATGCCTCCGATGGTTCCGCGAGACCTCGTGGCCCCTATCTCTGATCTCCCTTCCTCGACCTCGGCACTTGCATTCGATATCCCCGGTGGCTCCGTACAACCCCGCGGCCCTCCCGATTTCGATCTCCCTCCCCTGATCCTGGTGCCTGCACTCGATGCCCTCGGTGGCTCCACACGACCCCTCGCCCTTTGGCTCTGATCCCGATGACCTCCCGGCTTCGCACTAACTTCCTTCCCCCTTCTCCCTCCTCTCCTTCTTATCTACCATCCGGTCATCCTTGGCTCCGGCTTCAATCTCCATTTTCGATCAACATTTTTTTTTTTTCAAATTGTTCACTTTTTTATTCGAGTTGGATTTGAGTTGGGCTGGTCCAATTAGGCTGGGGCCAGGCTTGGGCCTTGATATTTTAAAATATTATGGATCTAAGTCTAGTTCAAAGCTAAATTTTTTTCTTGAGTCAAAGCTTGGATAGGGATGTGGCTCCTGTCTCAGTCCAGTTCTAACATGGCGTGAATAAAAATTTGATTATGCAGTGACCGAATCAAACCTGCTCTCCCACCGTTTATCTTTGAATTTTACGGGATATTTTATATTATGAACATTTAGATTATACTCGTATATGATTGGTATGATTATTTATTAATAAAAAATAAAAATAAAATCAGGATTGATTTTTTTTTTTTTTTGATAAATATGATATATTTATTATATAGAATGAATATGAATACAGTCTAAAGGGTCGGCTAACAAACTAGGACGGGTTATTTGGTCCAATCCGTCTGCAGCTGAGCCAAATAAAATCTAGGATGATGTGGATTCATAAAAAAATAAATAATAAAGCGGAATCAAATTGGATACGTTAATAGTACATCCCGCCCCTGGCCCGACCCGGTTAAACTCCCGTATGGTCCCTAGTTTCCGGTGGGGTTCCTAATTTACGGTGCGTTGGTTCCTTGAGGTTTTGAGAGCTTATGTAGAAGGATTTTTGGAGGATTTTGTGAGGGCCCATGGTTGCCTTCGACGAGGTTAGCTCTCGTCACGCCTCTGCTCAATCTTGTTTTTTTTGTCGGATTTTATATGCAAGGATAAATTAGATGCAGTAATCTTTTGTTTAGTTGCGGAAATATAAATAACCATGGTTGTTTTTGTTTCTTTTTTAATGTTTTTCTCGTCCGATCTTGAGGATTTTGAGGGCCGATCTAGGAGGTCGGAACCGTGGGGTGGGGTTTATTTTGGTGGATCCTAAAACTTAGCTAATCTTATTTGAGATCGAGGGGCGGCGGAGGATCGGATGGTGTCTTTTTTTTTTTTTTCTCTTCTTTCTTTTCGCTTTTTTTTTTTTTTTTCTTTTTCTTTTCGCTTCTTTTTCCTTTCATTTCATTCTTTTTTTTTCGGATGAGATCGGAGGGGTTTCTTAGGTTCCGGTTGATTTTTTTTTTTTCTTTTTTTTCTCAAGCATATGGGATTTTGTGCGAGTTGTGATGTTGTGTTGGTCGAGCTTAATCTTGGTAGAAACATGATATTTTGTATAGGGTTTATGATTTTTGATTGAAAGTATTCTTCTTTGTCTCCAAAATATTCGAGTTCTGTTCTGATGATGATATGTACATGATACCAAATCTATCGTGTGAGACTAGACTAAGTTCCACTTTTCAAATGTGCTTCATTGAAGCTTTTTTTTTTTTTGGATTCATTGTCTTGATAATCGATAGTAAATCAGTGCTTCTAGGTTTGAATTTTATATGATATTTGAGTCAATTAGGCAGGTTCAAGTTGATCTAGGGATTTTGTGTACTTAAATAATCCAATCTGAATAAAGATTAATCGGATGGGTTCGCGTACCCGGCAGGTTCACCATTTTTTAGTGGGATAGGTTTGGGATTTTTGGATAATTTTGTAATTGGGTTTGGAATGGGTTCGGATATTGGATAGTAAGATTTTAAATGGGTCAGATATGGATAGGACAAATTTTGCGGGTACCCTACTTATGCCATCCCCTGGCTAGGCTGAAATTCTGCATGCCTTCATTCATCTTTTTTCCCTTCTCATCACATCATTCCCTCTTTAGTTAAAGCTTTCTTTCTTGTGAAGGTTTCAAGCTCCTGGTTCCTTTATTGTACATGTCATTTGTTCAAGTAAATTTTGGCTTGGCTATATTCATACAGGTCCTATTCTTGTGGATTCTTGTACGTATTTTGTGGCAGTTTGTGTATCACCAACCCATTAAATCATTTGGCAGATCTCATATAGATTTTTTTGATCCTGTGGGCCTGACTGCCAATCTTGTATCATGTATGATTTTATTAGATTAGTGATATTTTTTAATTAGCCTCCTCCTTCCACCAAGGTATTCAATCTGGTCTGATTTATGTGTAGCCTTGCAATTTTGATTAGGATCCTATGAACAGATCATTGGGTGTAACATGAATTTATGTCCTTTTAGTATCAAATTGTTTCCCTTGAAAGCTAAGAAAGTGTATTCGCCGCCCCCCTCCCCCCCACCCCAAGAACAAAAAAGAAAAAACCAAAAAAAAAGCTAAGAGAACTTTCCAATATCATTTTTCAGAGAAATTTTTCCACCAACCACAAATATAGTAGAAATTAATTTTCTTCACAATCATTTTCCTAGATAAATGATTCACAGGAATCGTCAGATTATCTCGTAATTTGAAATACCCCAACCAAATGGACCCTAAGAAAAAATTCTATTTCTCCATCAATGATCAAGTGAATAGCCCCCAATCTCTGCCTTGCATGTGAAATACCTGCCTAGGCTGCTTGCAACTCAGCACCCTAAATAATGATATCAAAAAGATGGCTCCCTCTTACTGACACAAGTTTGGATTCTGGGCCTTGGATCCATGGAGGAGTATTGTCAAAGGGATGCAAAGTATTCTGGAGGTAAGGTGGATTACTATGATAATGTTGGTCCTGATCTGATAAGTTACTTCGAACTCCAAAGGATGTGTGTTGATTTACGGTGTCCATCTACCAGTAACTTGTATTTCTTGGAATCCAATAGTAATTAGAGACTAATGTGGATTAAAAACACCCAACCTAATGATAATTAGAGACTAATGTGGCTCAAAAGAAAGCATAGTATTGAGTTCTTTGAGAGAGACGATTGGAGGAAGAGAAGTTTTGGCTCTGATAATGATATAAACTTTTTTTGAGGTTTATTTTAATTCATGGAGTTCTTTCGGGAAAAAAATAAAATAGGTCATTGGCTGTGGTAAAACGAAGAAAGTTGAGGTTATCCTATAGCATAGCAAGCAGCTTTCCTGCATGTGCGCATAGAAAAACTATACGAACTGGAATCTCTAGTGTGGTCTCATTTGGGGTGTAAACAATTTTAGATTGAACATGCTAGGCATAGCTCTGGGTTTGTACATATTGTAATCAAATCAAAATCAAATTAACTCATGTAATGACTAATAAATGAGTTTGGATCCTCTCCTGTTTATATCTGAATTAGAGATGACCATTTTTTAATCAAGATCATCCATGATTGGCAAGACAGTGATCATGGGATAGGTCCACCCACATGCTATTCCATGTATGATGTGGAGATCATCCAATCATGATCAGCTTACCTATCATGAACAATTGTGATTAGAGAAATGTTCTTTCCAGTTTCGATACAAACTACAGAAGATCCTGACTAAATAAAATCAAGCCACTCGCAAACAAATCAAGTAAGTGACCCCATGAAAAAACACAAGTTTTATGAGGCTCTGAATTAAATTTTACCATTATATCTTTATATCATGACTCAATATGTAAGATGTTACTCACACTACTATGGTGAAAACTTTGGAACATAGAAGATAAAGAATACTTAATGCTAAAATAAATTTGGAAGACAGGGAAAGGAATCTAGGAGATGGTAAGCCCAAGGTTAAACATTGGATCCAAACTTCATGTGGCATGGAGTGGTAGTTGAGAGGCATGTGAGAGAAAAGATGATGGAGAATACATGAAGCGACCCCCAACAAGTGGAAAACTATCTTTCCCTTTTTTCTTCTGAGCTTCTCATGTTAGTTTTGCACTTATATTCATCATCTGGACCTGGAGACTGGTTGTTGATTTATAAGCAATTGAAGCCTGTGGTGTATCTTAAAAGGAATCACAAAAAACTATGTACTGACATCAGATCCATGGTTGTGGAGAAAAGATGGAGTGGTAAATATTAAGTCTAGGACAGAGTAGATGAGTTTAGTGGTTTAGATAAAATTTTAGAGTGTTTCTTTAACATACAAGACAAGACTGTCCTCATCCTATGTTCAAGATTGTATTTTATTTCTTCTTGGTTTAGTTGTACTTGAAAAAAGTGGGAATGATGTCTTAATTTTGTATTTCTTTTTCGAGGTTAGGGATTATACTTGGGATGCTATCTTATTAGTACATCTCAATGTTGCATTATGGAATTGGAGAAAAAAAGTTCTCAGAGTAGTTTGAGGGGTCCTAGCTTTCTTTAGTATATATTAATATATACCTGTAAAAGAAAATTGTGACCCCTCAAACTACTTGAGGATTTTCTCCTTCCAATTCAGTCCAACATTTGAAATATGCCACTAAGGTAGCACCCGAGGCATAATCCCTGATACAAAATGGGGATATCATTCGCATCTTTATTAGGAAGTAAAATTGAATTGATAAGAAATAAAATATAAGCTCGAACATAAGGTGCAAGACGAGGATTGTTTTGCCTTATATGTTTTGGTGCCCGTCTGAAATTTCGTCTAAGCCATTCAACTCAGGCAACCTGTCCTAAACTCAATATTTGCAGTATTTAAATATTTTTGATATAACAAAATTGGATTACTATCTACATTTGTTATTGGCTTACCAACTATTGGCAAATCAATAATATATAGCATATCTTGCAAACTAAGACATAACCCAAAATTGTTAAACAAAAATGTATGGGTTTCTACAGCATAAAATCTCACTAAAGCTGTAATAAAATGAAGATCATATCTGATGGTTGCTACTTAAAATTCTTCATCAAGGATGCAGTTCAAATTTATTTAAAAATGTTCAACATATGGAAGAGAATGAGGTAAGTAACCATTCTGTTTATGTCATTGTTTTGTTATTAATTTAAATTAAACTGCCATTGTTTTGTCCCATGCACTTTTATTGATTTTTTTATCCACCAACATTTATGTATCTAGAATTTCTAATAAGTTTAGAAGTAGAAAGAAATAAATGAAATTCACATATGGTATGACCTATTTTTTATTATAGGTTGAGTAGGATTTGTGCAAAAAGTTTCTTGAAGATTTTATTTTATCTTTTTTGCTAGATAGGTGACGGTGGGGAAGTGTCGGATGCCTCTCATATGCTAAGGTTGCTTACAATGGCTTGTATTGTATTGGATTGGATTCATTTAATCAATCAACTTGGGCCCAGCCACTCAGGGTTAATATAATTAAATATTGTGGGTCTAAGGGGAGGGACTACACCAAGAATCCAAAATATGTAGAATGTTTTCAAGAAAAGGAGAACATGCTAATTTTATTATATTGATCTTGTTTTTGGAGATCTTTCTCCCGAGATGGCCATTATTACTGGCCATGCTCGAGTTTCACCTCTTCAAGGTAATTATGTATTAGTTATTAGTAATACGTTTGGTAATAATTAATAACTAGCTGATTTAGTAATTGTTAATTATTGATACCATTAGCAAGGTAATTATGTATTAGTGATGCAGGATTGCTTGGTTCAGTAGTAATATCTGTAGCTTATGATTGAATGACCTGTGTTTGATAAACAAAAGGGTATCTGACTTCTTTAACCTTTAAAACTTTAACTAGGACTATGTGATTCAACCATATGCATATATAAATACATCAATATACTTGCTAACTGAGTTTAAACGTAAACCATGGATTTTTTTTTTTTGCTTCATGCTTCATCATTAAAAAAAAAAGAATGTCATAATCCATTACTTTGCAACTTTTTAGATAAGTAATTCTTGGGATTTAGAGAAGTGATTTATATAGTGTTGGTGCATCGATGATTTTCTTGAAAGATAATTATTTTAAATTATATTATTTTATCTTTCAGATTGTAGGATTGGGATCGACAAGATTCCGTCTTGTTTGAAGATCCTCTCTAGCGCATTCCTTCTTCGCTGGATAGGTCAATGGTGTGTCTTCTATATATTACTTGGATATCATGGTCTTTATTTTAAACTGTTTCAGTATTTTATTGTTTTCTCTGTCCTACATATTTGAATGTGCAATATTGTTATAGTCTGATAATATTGATTGTTTCGTGTATGAAAGTCTATTAATGCACGCTCGCATGCCACATCAATGAAAGACAATCTGAAATAATGGGGGGATGTGTAACATGTTCATCGTTTCCTACGGTTCCATTTCTAAAAGCATGTAGAATACCTATGAACAATTAAATATATGTTATATAAGTTGTATTTTTGCTATATATAGTTACATCATTTGGATTTCAGATCTAACTTGTGTTATGTGAGGTGATAAGAATAGAGTGAAAAGATTAAAGGAATCGTCAGATAATCCCAAGGTCGCATGCATAGGTTTCAAAATTTTTTAACTGATTAAAATTAAATTGTAGTGGAAATAAAATCCTAATCTAAGCATGCATAACATGATTCATTCATGAATATGTAGATCCGGAAAAGTACCAAGTAGATCAAATCTATTTACCTACTGCGCTATCCCATCTTTTGAATTTGGAAAATGCCCCAGGTTCCGCTGGAGCCGTGCACGCATCTAGCCTCTCTTGGTATCTATACGAAGATGACCAGATTGAAACCCCGAGACTATCGAAATGCCAGTACCTTGCAGGCCTCGCTTTGATTATTGGATCAAATTTTTCTTCCATCTTTTCTTTTTCTTTACGCTAGAAATTTAAGGAAGAATATATCTCTTCTTAAAAAATCAAGAGAATATTTTTCTCTTCCTAAATTGAACCTTTCATTCAAAATCGAGAGGAGGAAAGAGGGCAATGAATAAAATTTCTCTTTTATTTTGGTGCGGTAGAGAATATCAAGAAAGGTGAATGGAAGAGTGAGTTTCTTGTTTCACATGAAAATCTTTAAAGAAAACTCTCGCATGCCCTTTTGTTTTTGCGCTCACTTTTTTTTTCTCACACCATATATAAATTTCTCTCTCCCTAGAGTCATTTTTTATATAAAATTAGGACAAGAGTTTTAAATCAACTTCAAACACAATTTAAATAAGGATAGGAACAAGAGAGAATCCCAAGGGTGCCTTTTCCATGCCAATTTTTGTTTTCACATGGAGTATCCCTTCTTTCTTACACGCCAACAAAGAGAAAAACATAGGAAAGGAGGGAGAATAAATTAGTTAGAAATTAGTTCAACTAACTAACTCCTAATTCTAACCCTTTTAGAATTCTAACTTATATACTAATTCTATTAGATTTAGGTTTAAATCCATAACTAATTAGGAATTGGTTCTTAATTCAATTAGAACCACTAAATCCAATTAGAATAGATTAAACCTAACTGAATCAAATTAGATTTCATTCACCTAGGATTAGTCAACTAATTAGGTCAAACCAAATTAGCTTGCAACACTTGCAATTAAATTAGTCTAAAATCTAATTGAACTAGGACATCATCCAAACTCAATCAAATCGAATCTAATTCAATTTATATCAAGTCTAATCATAATCAAATGATCAAATCATCTAATTAAATTATAATTTTTATAATTAAGTCCTTGTTAAATTAGCAGGTTCCAAATTTGTAACCCTTACAAATTTAGAGTTTTTAAATATGTAACTCTTATATATTTCGATCCATTTATGTGATCAGGTCAAGCTCCAATTATGTGTGAGACCTCAGGTTTCATATCATGATTTCTATCATAGTAACATCGAACTCTTTCAATGGACCGGAACAATTTCAGCTCAATCCATCAAGGATCGTTGATTTGAAATAATTCTAGTGGGTTCTCACAATCCATCAATGATGCATAGCAGTATGTAGTGGCAACCTAGCAGAATAAAAAGAATTCTTAAGTGTAGTTACCATATATTAAGTTCTTCTATCGAGAATTCCGATAAGAGCAAGTCATGAAAACTTGCCAAATTCTAAGCATTTGCCATATGCATGATTTTTCAATCAGTTTAAGTTCAAATTATGAAAATTCATAGAAACTATTTTCCATCATTCACATTACCCTAGCCATTGTCTTAAGGATTTAGTTTTTTAAATCGTATATGATTACACCTTAACTATTAAGATCGATAGATCTTCTATAAGTGCATTCTCAATTCTTACAGCGAACCTGTTACAGCCAACGAATATCGCAAGGATCCGAATGGCTAGGATCAATATTTTGTATTGTCAAACTACAGCAATCCCACTGAGTGGCCAAGGCACTATAGGTCAAAGAATCACTTACACAACTATAGTATCAAGAAAGTCATTGACAAGTGAGTAGACATCTATATGACTTCTCATGATGGTCATGCTTGGTACTGTCATTCTTTAACAACCGCCTGCACTTTTGCTCCAGTGTTCTCATACTATAGACTCGAGACTCGTCTATCCTAAAAATGAAGTGATCCGTGTATCGTTCAAAATAGATCAATCACCGTCCCCATGATATCATATGATTTGGAGCATTTAGAAATTAATCTATGATGATACATTTCAAATTCTCAACTCCCGAGAATATGTATCACTATCTATTAATTTCTTAGATGATATATGGACACATTATATATGAAACAATTATCTAAATTAGAATATTAAATACAATTTTGTTCTAGAATTAAAATACGTGTCAGTTAGATTGGCTTTTAGGATATACGTCTAACAATCTCTCACTTATACTAAAGCCAATCAGCTATATACTTCAGCCCCATTTCATGTGCTTCAGTTTCAACTGGCCAAAGCTTACTAAGCTAGTGAGTCTACCGCAACTCATATGGAGTTTATTCTTTGCATCTTTATAAGGAAGTCGCAAATTAAATCATTGTTCTATGTATTTAGATTTTTGATGAGATCTTGGTTCCTTAGCTAAAGCTATGGTACCATTGTTGCTATGATAGAGTGAGATGTCATAAGCTAGAACTATAGTACCATTGTTGCTATGATAGAGTGAGATGTCATCTTATATCATTTCACTCATTTCTACAATAATCTATGAACCAGAATATATCCTTGTATCTTTAAAGATAATGATTTAGTCAACCTATATGGTCAAACCTATAATGATCGGTTCTAAACTACCATTGTATAAGAACACATCATATGTAATCTTATTTCCTTGATTTTTCTACTCTAAAGATCTAAAATATATCTTTAATACTTCTTAAGTCTTAAAGAATATTTTCACCGTTCTCCAACACTCATAGTCTGAATTTTACTGATATTTGCTCATGACCTTCATAGCAAAAATCAAGTTATGTACATAGCATGATTTATATGAAGCTCCTTATGGTCTAAGCTCAAAAGGATCTAGCTCATATTAAAATTTCTTCAAATATGTTAGAACACATTTTTGGAGATTAATTCTATACTTAAAGAGTCAAATCCTTAATTGGATTTTCAGGCTAAACATTTTCAGTACTTTCTTAATGTATAATTGGGTAATAGGCTTAGCATCCTTCTTGGTTTATCTCATAGACTTACATTTCAAATATAGGATGCTTTTTGAAGGTCTTTATTGAAGAATTATCTAGACAATTATAACCTAATCTAGGTTAGCACAAGAATCTCATTCCTTATAGGAGAACATTATCTACATATAATGCGCAGAATTACATACTCATACCGACCTTTTACAAATATGTGGTTCCTCTTTTCGTTTTTTACAAAATTAAATAATTAGAACATGTCATTGAAACGAGCATTCCAATTCTGAGCTCTTTGCTTTAGCCTATTTACATAGATCCTTTGCAGCTTAGTCCTTGTGATCTGATTACTGTCTATCTAACTGATCTTATCATAATTAACTGCAATAACAATTAGTATGGATTTCAGCATGGTCAAGATAAAAAGGTTTCCATAATTAATACTGACTATAACCTTTCATCTAAGCCTTGCTTGATAGATCTCTATCTAATTTCTTTTAATAGATCCATTGTATTTATTAGGTACTATACCTTTTGGTAGATTTATTAAGATCCATACTATGTTGAAACATATCGAGTCTAATTTCATGGCATTCAACCATTCTTGGAATCGATGTCTTACATCGCCTTGTTGTAGGTTTTTGGAATCATCTTTATATTCCCTATCTCTCTCAAAGAATACTTTTCTCTACATCCTCTATAAGTTTACCTTTGTATCTTTTGGAGGATAGGAGATCCTACTAGACTTACGAGATGAAAAGAAACTAATGTATTGGCTCTGCTCGAATAGGTTCTATAGGTTTTATGATCCATTGCTATCTGAGAACATCTTTTTGAGCTTAATCATCTTCCCATTACTATATTTAGGTTAAATTATTTAATCATAAATATAGACATTGGATCATAACTATTTGTGATCAATTAGAAAAAAGTATCCTAACAACTCTTTAGGATACAGGCCATCAGTGACTTAATCTCTAATTCATCCACCTATATCTCATATAAGTATGATAAAAATGATTTAGAGTGAGCCCTATCAAATAGAATAACTGAGTTATATAATCAAATCTTTAAAGATAAATTAATGATTTTCATAATGGATTGAACCATATATAATAGGATTGAATTTCGCTGCTCAGACATCCAATTGAGGTCGAGATATAAGAGGAGTCCATTGTGAGATTATGCCATATAAATTGAGATGATTCTGGAAATCTTCTCTAAGATATTTACTTTCTCGATCTAATCAAAGAACCTTAAGGAACTTTCTTGGCTTGTACGTTGAATTTGTTACATATATTAATGTGTACCCAAGTATATTTATGGTCCTTACCTATATACTTCAAGTTGATATCATCTCAAAAATCTCTCAGATCCCATGGCACTCATTGCAGATGCATCATATGCATATTGAGACATTTTTAAAATCATCCGAACCCAATAGATCAATGATTTTATACTAAATAGAAATCAAATTTTTGCTTACAGTAGATAGTAATCTCTTTGAACAGCTGACATACCTTTCAAAAGTGTGTCATTTATTCTTCAAAGATTCCAGGTACATGATTAATTCTTATGGTCATTGAACTTGAATTGGAAATACCTTTTCATTGTCAATGGCCATCTTCTTGGAAGGTCCTGATTTCTTACTTCTTAACAGGCCTCTTCTTTCAATTAGACTCTCTTTTGGAAGAGAAAGTCTGCTTCGCATGAAGAAGCATGTCCCTGGAACCTTTCTAGGTCCCTTTCATAGTCACCAATTTATTACCTAGTTGTCTTAATCTTGTTCAAATGGTGGTTTACGATAAACTATCGATATGAATTAAACAAAGATGGTTGGATGAAATCCATTTGTATTTCTTATGCATCAACATGTCCGAGCTTCCAAAGCTCCTAATCCTTAATCACTATTAAACAATGATCAAGCATCGATTGCAATTACATCAATTAGAGCGGCTTGCTAACACAGGATAACCCTGGTCTATTACTGTACTAAGCCCATCTAATTAATTTTTCAAGTTGAGCCAGTCATTATAATAGGTTTAGGTTAATCGATTTGTCTAAAAATTAAGAGGGTTGGAAGCTGACTTTTAATCCGCAAAGAGTAAGGTTTCAAGTTAGATGATTGTATTTAATTTTAAATTTATTCTAGGAACTTTAAACAACAAATTAGGCTCTTACTATTTTCACAGATATTTCGTACCTTAGTGGAAATACGGAAATCTCGATACGGCTAGTGTTCCTTGTGGGTACTGCAGTCCCACTGATTTTATGTACCTTACCTAACGGTTATTAATAATATGTAAACCAATGAGTGGACAACTTTTGTTCAATGCTTCTCAAGATGTTGCAGCGACTCAGTCTCTAAGTCATGTAGGCTCATCTAATAGTTATTGTTCACATATCCTAGTTAAGTCAGATCCACTATTCATATGAAATGAAGTCGTCATTGAGTCCCTTACCATGTCCAGTTATTGGGCCTAACTATATCTTCACCCTGTAATATCTCATGTTACTAGAGTGGTTGCATCTCTCCAATGCAATTGAACTACTTATCCAGTTGAAAATAATCAACACCTGAGAGATGCTCGCAACTTTATAATGATGGAAGACCTATGACTTAATATATATGAGGAGGTTTAGGTCTCTACTTAATTAGTCAGCACAATTTTATATCTACTAGCCTTCTAACTAAACTAATTTAGGTCAGCTCAATTTAAAAAATTCTTTCACGATTTTTCTTCCTGAGTCAAATCAAAGCGGCACTTCTATACATTATAAGAGAACCCATCGAATAGAAAGAGAAGGCATTTTGAACCCTACTTACTCTTATGACTGGACGGTTATGGTAATGCACTCAATCCAAGTACTAAGTTAAAGGGTCATATCATATATGAAATAAGGTTTAGATCAGCACATTTCATATTTAATTAACCTTGTTTGGGTTAGCTCATCTAATATCTAATTAACCTGGTTTGGGTCAGTGCATCTAATGTCCAACTTACCTAGATTGGGTCAGCACATCTCATATCACTTGATTTAGATCCTCACATTTCATATCTAAGTAACATAATCCAGGTCATAGCTTAATTAGTCAACATATTTCATGTCTAACTAATCAAAATGGCATGGATGAACTCGAACCAATAAGCAATCTTATTCAAAATATAATTGACCAAATTGGTTAGGTAAGTAAGATTGATGGAAGGGTTCCGCAATTTAACCTCTTTCCTAGTCACCAATTGAGTTGGCCAGGTAAAAGTTAGTCCTAATTAAAAACTATGATCAATACTTATTTTAGACATCAATTAGTTTATCAATTTCGAATTGATCAGCTTAATCAATTCAGGCTCGACTATTGAGCCAAATCAGGTGTTTATATCAATTGATTAATGTCAATTGTATCAACTAGCTCAGACCATTAACATGGTCTTAAGTACTCTTGACCTAATCCTAATTAACTCTTGATTTGGTTTGATCAAGAGTTCAATTGATTTGGTTTGACCTAACCGAAGACTAGATGCAATCCAATTATATCACCTAATCAATTTGATCCATACTCTATCTTTCATGTTTTATGCTTTGGATTAAAATCTTAAATTTTCAATTTCAGATCTATTAATCTTAATTTTAGATCATAAATTATTGATTTAAATCTTAAAAATTCTTTTCAAAATAGATCAATCTTGTGTTAGGGCAACTTTACACTATAAGGGGTTAACCTTATAGTATGACAGCCTTATGTTAGCACAAAATTAGATCTTAATCAAATTTAATTTTAGACCTTTAATTATGTGCATTATGAACATGAGGGCTTAGTTTCGATGTTGAAACTAATTTCAGATCTAAATAATTAGGTTTAATCATCTCATGCAAAATCTAAAGATATGAAAATTTCAAACGTAGAAAATTCAGTACTCATGTATTCAAAAATTAATAACATTAAATCTAAAAATAATTTTTAAGATCTACGAAATAAATATGAATAATGACTTCATGATTTAAATTCCAGATCCAAAAATTAATATTTTTAGATCTGATTTTCATATCAATTTATTTGAAATTTCAGATCTAGTGCAGATCTAGGTTGCAAAAATTTCATATTTGAAATTTCGGTTTTCAATCAAAATTTTGAATCTAAATTTCTAAATATAAAATTCTCAATTTTTAGATATGAAATTCCTTTTAAGATCTGAATTCTCAAATAAAAAATTACAATTTTTAGATCTGATTTCAGATCTAAAAATGTTCATAAAGCATGGCTCTGATACCACTTGAAAGAATCGTCCGACGATCCCAGGATCGCATGCATAGCTTTCAACAAAGTCATTGACAAGTGAATAGACATCCATGTGACTTTTCGTGATGGTCACACTTAGTACGTCATTTTCTAACAACCATCTACACTCTCGTTTCAGTGTCCCTACACTGTAAACTCGAGACTTGTTTATCCTAAAAGGGAAGCGATATGTGTGCCGATCAAAATGAATCAATCATCATTTCCGTGATATCCTATGATCGAGAGCATTTAAAAATTAATATATGATGATACATGTCTCAAATTCTCAACTCTTAAAAATATGTCACTGTCCATTAATTCCTTAGACGATACATGGATATATCATGTATGAAAAAATTATCTTGTTGACTAGGTGCTAGCTCACGTTTTTGGGTCCCACTCCGTGCAATGTGGTCACGGGCTAGGTGATTGGGGTCTAGTCAGCTTCCTCGGAGGGCTGTCTCGCGGGTTGGCTCGGATCCTCCTGTCGGGTCGACTAAATGAGCGCATGCTCAGCCTGTGGGCCCCGTCCGCTGTGCAGTTTAAGATTGTTGGTTTCCAGCCTTTCAAGGGGGACATTCCTTTTGAAATGATGGTTACGGGCCTCGATCCTACAACTGATATCAGAGTCGAGGTCGCAGGTTCGATTCCGAGGTATGACTCCTCAGGCGTTTCGCTAGGGGGGATGTTGACTAGGTGCTAGTTCATGCCTTAGGGTCCCACCCCGCGCAATGCGGTCACGGGCTAGGTGACTGGGATCTTGTCAGCTTCCTCGGAGGGCCGTCTCGTAGGTCGGCTCAGATCTGCCTGTCGGGTCGACTAAATGAGCGCACGCTCAGCCTGTGGGCCCCGTCCATTGTGAGATTGTTGGTTTCGAGCCTTTCAATGGGGACGTTCCTTTTACAATGGTGGTTAGGGGCCTCGATTCTACATGTCTAAATTAGAATATTAAATATGATTTTATATCCTAGAATTAAAATATATGTAAACCAGATTAGCTTCCAGGGCATATATATCTAACAAAGATCTTAGTTGATTTCAACCTATTGTTTCTGAGGCTCTAAAGTTACCACCTATTGTAAAATTAATTGTCTTTTTTTTTTGAATCTATGCATGGTGGTAAAGTAGAGGAAGCATAGGTTTATTTCATAGAGATAGAAATACAGAATATAATAGAAGTACAAAATCTTGTAAACCGGCAAATTTATAGCAAAAATGGAGATCCCTATCCCGAATATGAGCACTAGTAAGAGAGGAAACACCAAAACTTTATACCAAAATGACACAGCCAATGAAGAAGTATGTGACCCAAACTGTTATTGAAGATCGTTAAACAATCCCAATATCTGTAAGACTAGATCCACAAGAGGATGAAGCTATAATAGTATCGAACCACAAGCTAGTGTTGATGTAATTAAACTCAGTAGATGATAACCAGCAATTTCAAATTAGACTGGCCTTAGTTGAAATAAAATGCAATGAATAGGGATAACTATAATCTCTACATAGGCAAATAAACCGAAGATGAAGTTTGAGAGAGCCATGTTGTAATAGACCATCTCCTTTAACCTGCTTTTCCAACAGTATATTTTTTCCCTGCTTGTCCTTTTTTTTTTTCCAAACTTCTGATTTTTTTTTTTTCATCTCCTTTTTGTGTCCTCTACCACCCTTATTGTAGTTTGAAAACTTTTCTCTACTTCCTCATATTTTTCATGAACCCCATCACTATTAGCATCTTGCACCACACCAACTTGGTCATAAGGTTGCAAAGCAACTTGTAAATGAGAAAAGAAAAGAGACAAGAAGAACAGATGCTTTAGAACAAGTACTAAAAAGGAAGCTCAACCCAGTGGCAGCTTGCAAATGGGTCTGGAATTAGGTTCATTGGAAAATCTGTATAATGGATTGGTGAGCACTCTGGATTGGTTTGTGGATTCGTTGGAGGGCAAATATGTAGCTCAACCCAGTGGCAGCTTTCAAATGGGTCTGGACTAATTCCACATCTACTATCAATAATTTTGCATCTCTCATTTGGATCATTTATTGTATAGGCCACTTTCCTGGTGAAATCTAGTGACCAGGCATCTTTATTTTTGCATCTAGCGGACAACAATTGTCTCAAATTTCAATAGAAGATAAATGCCAATAGAAGACAAATAAGGTTATATGAGAGTTAACATTTCACATATTTGGTACTTATGTTTTATTTATGATTGTGAAATTTGTATTGGTGGTGCAGATTTCTATTGTTTAAGCATAAGAATATATGTCAATATATTCTAGATTATAAAACATAAAATCTATAGATATAAATTTAACAATAATCAGTCCAGCTTGTTCAATTTCTACAACCAAACCAACTTTTTTCTTTTTTTAGATAAACATCATACATTACACTAGAATTAGCTGCCCTGGAAAAAAACTATTTGAAAATTTAGTCATATTTGGCATTCTCAAAGAGATACTGGTTCCGCAGGCATTTTACCATCCAGTTAGGTTCATCGCTCAGGATTCCCAACATCTCATTTTACCATCCTGTTAGGTTCATCGCTCAAAATTCCCAACATCTCATTTCTTCCCTTGATCACCTCTTCAAACACCTCATCCACCACAGCATCAAACCTATCCACTCCCTCACTCAGCCCTACTGACCTTGTCCTCAGCAACTCAATACTGGTCAAGAACTTATCCCTGTCCTCAACCCTCCCTCCCACCATCTGGGCTTTCAAATCTCCCATGGCCTCGTCCACCATCTCATGCTCAACCAACAGCAATCCCGAGCCACTCCCAGGCCTCGGAATTCTCTCTCGAAACTGGCCAATCAATTCTGTGAGCAACTCCACACATGGCTTCAGCTGAGGGACCTTCTGACTGATGTCTTTAATTCCGATATCGATCAGAACAGGAGAAACCATTGCTGATACGAGGAGCAATGATAGAACTATCATTGTAGTCTTTGCAGCAAGCATCACAACAGCCATACTCTTCTCCTGTCTCTTATTGTCACCTAATGAGATTCCACTGCCCCTTAGTGTTTCTCTCAGTACCCTGACATCCACAAATTTCTCATGGGTTCTTTGTAACCTGTTGAATTCTATGTTCTTGGCATCCATCATAGAAGATGAATTGTCTTCACTAAGTTTTTGGATTGCAAGTTCTACGACCATTCGATATCTATTGATTCCAGAGACTGCAGATTTCAATGAGTTGCAAAAATCTAAAAGAGTTGCAGTCTCTTTCATGTACTGATCAAACCAATCCTCTTCAGCTCCATAAGAGATTGGCAGCTTGGACTTTTTAAAGAGGGCAAGGAGTTCAACCTGCATCTTCTTCAAAAGGTTCATGGCTTCAATGGACCACTTGAGTGACACTGAATCCCTTAACAATGACTGCTCGAGCCTTCTGAGATCTTCAGTGAGAGAAGAACAGAAGATGGAGGCAACCTTTGTCAAAAGAAGACACCGGCTTTGAGACTGAAAGCATGGACGAACTGGCTTGCCCATGTCTCTGAAAGATGATCCTCTTCTTAGTGAGAAGAGAAGTCAAAGAAGAAAAGATCGATCAAAGCAGACTTGGCAATATCTTGAGGCTTACCTTGGCGTCTGAGTATTGACCATGCTTGGTTTTCAGGATGGTGGAATATGATAGTATCGACTGTGAAGGACTAATCATCCCTTACATGGTGGTGGGACTGTTCTTTTGGACTCCTTTTCCCTTCTGTTTCCATGGAGGAAGGGGAAAGGGAACATGGGAAAAAGATGGAGAGCGTAACGACATCACATCACAAAGGATACGTGATGCTCAAGAGCTTCATTGTGAAGCAAGGAGGAGGGAAAGAAGAGTTGTCACGCAAAAGGCAAGAGGCAAATTACTCTTGGGTAGCAACAATATCCAGAATAAGTTAACATGGCTGTTAACTTTAACCAACATAATAAAGCAATCCCCAACATTGAGAATAGAGTACCTTCTAAGTATTGACTGACCAGATAAGAAGGGAAACTTATGAGGTGATCAAGGAAACAAGAGTTTTTAAGTAATCTGAAACACGATAAGTGGCTGATTGATGCACTTAGGAAATTTTATATCCACTCCTTTAGGTAGCTTACTTTGGGTCAAGAAACCTTTTATTTTTTTTGTGATTCAACTGTAGCCAGAATCAAAGCAACGAAGCCTGTCAGTATTAGCCTGTCAGTATTAGATTTGTAAAAATCTAGCACCTAAGCACCAGAATGCAGATTAAACAGCACATGGTTTTACTCAAACCCAAATGACATTGTAGAATTTGTAGTCATAATTTCCAAAGCCATCAAATATGCAAAGCTGCACAGCATGTACTCTGTTTAGAACCTGGGCTTCATCTAGACTTATCTTTCTTTGCAAAGAAGGCTGAGTTCTTTATAATAACTAGTTTGACAAGTTCTTTTTGAGAACGAATGTAAATAAAAAAACAAAAGAAGACAACTACAACTCCATCTCCTTAAGAGAAGCAGAGCTGATGTAAATCTGATTACTACTTTCTCCATCCATAAGGAACCGGAAGAACCGAGCAAAAATGTTGGTCAACAAACAAGAACATTGAATTTGAAGGCAAGGGAAAGCACACATCTATTAGGTGGAAGAACTCAGTTTATTTGCCCTGTTTTATGGGAATTGGTAATCGAGTGGACCATGCCTTTTTTTTTTTTTGTGGTAATTCTGTATAGGCAAAAAAAAAAAAAAAAAAAATGGAAGAAGAAGAAGAAGAAGCAGCAAAAGCAAAGTACGTATCATGAAGACTGAAGGTAACCGAAACCATCGAATCCATTTGAAGTGTAAGGTATCGCATCCCCGTCCATGAGTCTACCATGCCTTTGGAACCATTTTGATAGTCCAATGAAATCTTGACTTGTAATTACACATCGAGACACGCATATACATGAGAAAGATGGCCATATGCTTCTCATGCAGGCAAGTGCCAAACAACTGCACCAACCATGCATTTCAAAGCAAATCAATGGCTGGAGCTGCATCTGACTGCCAAATGGTCCATTGGACATTGAATCAATAATTAGACCACGCATTGTTAAAGAGTAACTTTCAAAGGGTGGCATTTGACCTTCCTTCATCATTAAAAAAATAATAACAATAATAATAAAAAAAAAGAAACCCTGATAGATGCTGAGATAAGAATTCACTCGTTGCCTCAAAGATTGTAATAATGTGGGCAAAAAGCTTTCAATGACAGATGCTGAGATAAAATTTCACTTGTTACCTCAATGGTTCGAACCATGTGTGAATTTTTCTTTGTAGATACAAAGATCACATGCAAAGTTGGATCAACCAATGACAATTAAATGGGGTAAAGAAATTTAATCATTAGCTAATAGATTGCACCTGCAGTACTGCAACTAAAATAAGTGTAACCGATTTATGAGACTTGAGGATACAATAGACATCTGTGGATTAACTAGAAAATGGAACATATTAATAGAGGCTTTAGAATGGCAATAGGTTCCATGAAGGGTTCCCACCTAATATAAAGATAGATTTGAAGAGCAGAAATTTTCAACAACCAGCATAGCTCTGAATCAATAATGTCAGATCATGGTATTTATTTTCTTGCTGATGCAACTAATGAGATAAATTTTTGAGGAAAAACATAAGTGCGTAGCTATATAACAAAAATTGTTTTAATGCAGCATAAGAAATCCACTTACAACATCAAAACAAGAGGCCAACTGGTTGGCAAACTATGGAGGACAAAGGTATACTTAGATCATCAAATATGTGTGAATAGAGGGTAGCAAATGCATTACCTATGACAAATAGTGTTTCTAGCATGGCAGGCCTTAATTAATGGTCAGACTGAAGACCTATCATTAAACGCTTCACATGAATGTGCTGATACACTATTACAGGTGTAATACCTCCCAAAAAAGAAAAAAAATTGAGGATGAAAACTTTCGACGAGATTTTTCTCCTCCGAATCGAAAACTAGGCAAATTGAACCTAGGGTTTCCGTTTATAAGAAGGGATCAAACTCTTTCCATGAATCTCCATTGCTGGAATAATTCATGAAAAAAAAGAAAAAAAATCCTTATCTCGATTTTCCACCGCCGCCGTTATCATTGGACCCAAACTAGGACTAGAGATTGCATCGCCATGGATTGCAGCCTTGGACAATCATTTCCAATGAGATCCTCGGGATTTTTGGGGAGGGGGATGGGGAGGGATTTTTGGGGAGGGGGATGGGGAGCGTAGGAAGTTCTATTCGTCCAACAGGAGAAGAAGAGGAGAGGGGAAGGAAAGAGAAGAAGAAGAGGAGAGGGAAAGAAAAGAGAAAAGGAAGGGAAGGGAAGAAAAGTAAAAAAAAAAAAGAAAAAAAAAAAAAAAAAAGGGATCTTTGTTCGTCGGAGAAGAAGAAGAGGAGAGGGAAAAAAAAGAGAAGAATAAGAGGAGAGAGAAGAAAAAAAAAGAAAGGAAAAAAAAAAAAAAGAAAAAAAAAAAGAGAAAAAAAAGAAAAGGAAAGGAAAAAGAAAAAAAAAGAAAAAGAAGAAAAGAAAGAGAAAAAAAAAAGAGTGAAGAGGAGGAAGAGGAGAGAGAGAGGAGAGAGATAAAGAGGAGAGAGAGGAGAAGAGAGATAAAGAGGAGAGAGAAAGAAGAAGAAGAGAGAGGAGAGAAGAAGAGAGGAAGAGGAGAGAGAAGAGAGAGAAAAGAAAAGAGAGAAAAGAAAGAGTAAGTTAAATAAATAAATAATTAAAAGGAGAGTTTTAAAAGTTTCTCTCAACGAATTTATGAAGCTAGGGTATTGCGAGTGGATCACAGAAAAAATTCGGGTATAAGGTTTTGGATTTATAATTGCTATAAAATTATTGATATTAAGAATATTATTATAGAAGGACAACTTTCAGTATAGAGGATATTGAGCAAATTTTCTAGCACCGAGATCGGGATTCGAGTACAGATTTGTATCGGATATATTGGATCGGTCACCAATAAAGGTAAGGATTTTGGATACGATCACTAGTTATATATATATTTACATTGTATAATTTGATCCTTGGATATGATCATTGGCATGAATGATACGATTTTGATTTCTCGTGGTGTATATTCATTTTATAAATTACCGGTTTGATTATTCATAGTTTCATATAATATGTTTGTATCAAATATGATTATTTTTAATGATTTGGATGGAGATACTGGTTAATGTAAATTTTGAAAGGAACATGATTTGATAACATGTTTGTGATTTGATAAAGTAATAATCAAGAAAAAGGGGTATTTGGATTAGTTACGTTAAACAAAGAATCGCTGAACCACGGACGGATAATACATAGAATAGTTAAGCCACGAATGGATAATATATGGAATAGTCGAGTCACGAATGGATAGTACGTGGAATAGCTGGTCACGGGCAGATAGTACGTGGAACAGCCGAGCCACAGACTTAGTACGTAAAATAGCTGAGTCACGGACGGATAGTACATGGAATAGCCAGCCACAGGCGGATAATACATGGGATAGTCGAGCCACGGACTTAGTACATAGAATAGCCGAGCTACGGACGGATAGTACGTGGATTAGTCTGGTCACAATCCAAACCTATACACTTTGATTTTACCGGGATCACCAAAGAAAATCCAACATTCTTTGGTTTTAATCAGGATCACCAAAGAAACCCTAATCTTGGTTTTATACCGGGATCACCAAGAACCCAACTTAGATTTTCACAAGGTTCATCTAAAAACCTTTAACCCTCTTTTAAGACACAGCCCCTTGCTGTTCTTAGAGAGAAAACAAAGATATGTCAAAAATATAAAGCAACTATACAACAAATCAAGTTTCTTTAAATGTTGCCGATGTAGATCAAGGTGAAGCCTAGCCTTGAATTTTCTTTCAATGCTCTTTAAGCTGCTTCTTTACTTCTTCAAGGAGTGGATTCAATGATGAAGAGAAGTTGGTGGAGCTTTGAATCTTATCTTGAATGCTCTTGAAGTGGGTTGGTGAAAAACTTCAAGACTTTTCAAATTTCCAAGATAAATCAATGAATAATCCCTAAAAATTGTTTAATCCATCAAAAATACTCTCTTTTATAGTTTTCCATGAGATATAACAATTGTAGGGCCTAGGAAAATGGGAAAGAGCTGTTAGAGACCTTTTGGAGTTCAAATTTAACTTTCAGCAACTAGCCATTAGACTGCAGAAAACGGTCACTCGAGTCGGCTCGAGGTCCACGAGTCGGCTCGAGTCTCAGACAACCCAAACAAAAATTTTGTGCGAGTCGGCTCGAACCTTCAATCAGTACAAATTCACATTTTTCTTGAGTCGGCTTTTCAAGGCAGAGTCGGCTCGAAGTCTCAGTCACCAACAAACACAACTCTGGACGAGTCGGCTTTTCTGGGCTTGAGTCGGCTCGAGGTCTCAGACTTTAAAAACATTGGTTCTTCAATGAACCGGCTCTTGCGGTTTAAGTCGGCTCGAGGTACTGAAACTCTGAAAAATTTTTGTGCCGTGCCAGAAGGAGTCGACTCTTGATCCATGAGTCGGCTCTTGCAAAAACTTTCTTTAAAGCTTCAAATTTCTCCAAAATTTTTCAATATATGAATCCAACAAGAGCTAATCTATTCACTCTTATTTTTACAATTTTATAGCCCTTTTACAAAATTACATAGTTGAAAAATTGGGACTTTTACAACTTAAAGTGCATAAGAGTCTATACAATGTTGGATTACCTTTCAACCAATTTGAAAATCCATTAAAGTAAAGATAAAGGTTTTCCTGCAAAAACTTCTCAAGTAATTGAAAGAATTAGTAACACATACATGCTCCAATATTTTGTGATCATTAAAATTATTCCAGGGATCAACAATATGTCTTTACCTTTGATAAGTAGGTTTGACTTGATCATCAAGACAATGGCCTGAAAATATAGTATATTATGTAAATGGGTTATGCTGAATATGCATGTTCAATTATTAATTGAATGATTTTAGAATCCTAAACCTGATATGGATGCATATCATGATAATATGCTAGTTTTGTTGTTAATTATTGGATTATAAATTTTAGAACTATTGTAAGAAGATGTTTAGGGTGTAGGCTATGCAAGAGTTTAATAATATTATAAAGGATAAGTTTATGATAAATCTATATGTGGATTATTATTGAAAATATATAATAAAAAATATATTTAGGATAATACATAGATTGGTAATTTGCTATTAGCAGATTAAATTATATTATGTGAACATGCTATGCGCATCTTGATAAAATCTTTGATAGCTAGGTTAGTAGTTTTGGATTAGATTACTTGATCATCTTTATATTTATTGAAGATTATTGGATATATTAAACTCTAAGTCAAACTTAAGATCTATGGAAAGATTTAGATTATCCTACTATTGATATTGTATTGAGCGAAGAGATTGGTATTGAAAGATTTATATGAGTTTAGCTTATAAGAGACAAAATTTCAAAGTGATTGTCAATTGATGTTAAGTATAGTAAAATAGCTTTATAAGCAATAATATGATCAATCCTATTTATAAGGACATTGACTTAGAGTCATTTACTTTATTGGAATTAAAGTTAATCTTCTAAGAAAAAAATTGATTTAGATTGTCTAATTGAATTATCAAGAAAAGCATGGTTAATTTGGAAATTATGTTAGAGTTATTGATGTCTTAAAAGGATGATGAGATTTATACAATGACTTTAAATATGGAAAGTGGACCAGGGTTAATCTTGATATGATATACCTGAGGTATGGATAAGATAAAGAGATTTGAAAGCTTTGCTTTAGTAACTTTGAATCTTTCTGGTACCAATATAAGATAAATTTTTAAGAAAATTCATTTAGTGAATCTAGACAGTTCGGTAAATTATAATAGAGTGCACAGTTGAAGTGTAGTGGTTTGAGTATTCTAAAATTAATTAAGAACATTAACTCTAGATTCAAAAGTATTATGATGGGAGAATTGAATTAAATTTCAGTAACAAGAATTTTAGTGATAAATGAAAGGGCAATGTTATTGATTCTTGGCCACTATAGGTGTTGCCATGCAATTTTTATCAATAGATTTTTCTAGTGTAAAGGACTCTAGGAAAAAAATAGACACCTCTAAATTTAGGAAAAACACGCAATGTCGGGTTTGGATCTAGAATACTCTTACATAAAGCTCCTTTTAGTTTTGATATTGTGATCCCATTATTTGAAGATGTTTAATGATTTCCTGAAATAGAAGATTAATTATAAAATCATAAGGAAGATTAAGAGAATGAGGGCTTTACATTTTAGAGAATACTTAATGCTCAAAGTTTCTTTAATTGGTGTTAATAGCATAGAACATGATCGATTATGATGTGAAGTTAATCAATAAAAATAAATTTCAGGGATGAAGAATTATATATTTTAATTTGAGGTTGAGGTGCTAATGTTTATTTGAAAGAAATTGAAGGAATTTACTATGCAGAAAGATGGTGATGGTCAAAATGAAAATACTATATCATGTTGTTATGTAAAGATCATACGAAAAAAATATTCTAAGAGAAAAATTATCTGAAAGCTCGAGGATGATGTTAAGATTGGATATTTCTAAAGTTTAGACCATCAGATGTTCTTGTAAAGTTAATTAAGGATGATTAATTACATTGACATCAAAAGGTTAGTATTCTTTTGGAAGAGCTCAAGAGAATTCAGTATGCAAATGATCTTATCCTGGGATATTATATAATTATTATATCAAGATCCTATGAAGTAAATACTTTGAAAGATAAATTATTTGGAGAATTAAGGATGACATGATGGATGGGGATTATCAAAGTTTAAATCTCAAGTAAGCTAATTTCCATGATGAAATTATTTTAAGAAAAATGTAATATCCCAAAAAAAAAATTAAGGATGAAGACTCCCGATGGGAGTCTCCTCTTCCGAATTGGAATCTAGGCAAATTAAACATGGGGTTTCCGGCTATAAGAAGGGGTCATACCCCTTCCATGAATCCACATCGCCGGAATAATTCATGAAAAAAGAGGGAAGAAAATCCTTATCTCAGTTCTCTGACACCTCTATCATCATTGGACCCGGACCGGGACCAGAGGTCACATTGCCGTGGATCACAGCCTAGGATAATCTTTTCCGGTGAGATCCTCAGGATTTTTGGAAGGGGGATGGGGAGCGTAGGAAGTTCTGTTCGGCCAACAGAAGAAGAAGAGAGGAGAAGGAAAGAGAAGAAGAGGAGAAGGGAAGAAAAGAGAAGAGGAATAGAAGGGAAGAAAAGAAGAAAAGGGGAAAGGAAAAGAAAAGAAAAAGGAGACCTCCCCTGTTCGGCAGAGAAGAAGAAGAGGGGAAGAAAAAAAGAGGAAGATGAGAGAAGAAAAGGAAAGGAAAAAGAAAAAAAAAAAAAAAGGAAAAAAAAAGAAAAAAAAAAGAAAAGAAAAGAAAGAAAAAAAGAAAAGAAAAGAAAAAAAAAAGAAAAGAAAAGAAAAGAAAGAAAAGAAAAAAGAAAAAAGAAGAAAAGAGAAGAGGAGGAAGAGGATAGAGAAGAGGAGAGAGAAATAAGAGAGAGAAAGAAGAGAGAGAAAGAGGGGAGAGAAGAGGAAAGAGGAGGAGAAGAGGAAAGAGGAGGAGGAGGAGAAAAGGAAAGAGGAGAGAGAAGAGGAAGAAAGAGGGAGAGGAGAGAGCAAGAAGAAAGAGAAAGAGGAGAGAAGTTGAGAGAAAGAGGAAGGAGATAAAAGGAGAGAGAGAAGAGGGAGAAAAAGAAAAAGAGAGAAAAGAAAGAGCAAGTTAAATAAATAATTAAAAAAAGTCATAAAAGTCTTTCTTTCAAGGAATTTGTGAAGTTAGGATATTGTAGGTGGATTGCAAAAAAAAATCGAATAGAAGGTTTTTGATTTATAATTACTATAAAATTATTGATATTAAGAATATAACTGTAGGAGGACAACTTTCCGGATAAAGGATATCGAGCAAATTTTCTAGCATCTAGATCGGGATCCGAGTGCAGATTGGTATCAGATATGTTGAGTCGGTCACTAGTAAAGATAAGGATTTCTGGACACGATCACCAGTTATATATATATATTTTTACATTACATGATTTGATCCATGGATACGATCATCGGGCATGAATGATACGATTTTGATTTCTCGTGGTATATATTCATTTTATAAATTACCAGTTTGATTATTCATAATTTTGTATAATATGTTTGTATCAAATATGATTATTTTTGAATAATTTGGATTGGGACACTGGTTAATATAAATCTTGAAAAGAACATGATTTGATAACATGTTCATGATTTGATAAAGTAATAATCAAGAAGAAGGGATGTTCGGACTAGCCATGTTAATCAAAGAATCACCAAGTCATGGATGGATAATATATGAAATAGCTGAGCCACGGATGGATAATACATAGAATAACCGAGCCACAGATGGATAGTACGTGGGACAGTCAAGCCATGGGCTTAGTACATGGAATAGCCGAGCCACGGACGAATAGTATGTAGAATAACCGACCACAAGCGGATAGTACATATATTAGACTAGTCATGGACAGATAGTACATGGTCGATCTTGAGATTACTAGTCATGAGCTAGAGCGTGACCGTGATTAGTTTAAAATCCTAAAATATAACAGTGGTTGATCGGATCATGTTAATGAGATATGAATAATAAGAGGTGAAACCATAATTAAGTAAAAAAAGGGATTTTATTTAATGACATATATGATATTGTATTTTTGAATGAGATGGATATTTGGTGTTAATTAATGCATGTCTTTATATTTCTCGATATTGAGTTATCTTGATTACTTGACATGAGATTTTAAAATTTATATTCTACTTGATACTGTTTATTATTATTTTGAATTATATTATATTATACTGGTATGAATGTATAGGGATTCTTATTAGGTTGTAAAGCTTATATCCCCTACTTTTTTTCCTTCTCAGAGTTGTGCAGATATTCGAGTTTGGCGGTGGATTGGTTTTATGGTGAAGTGATGAATCGACAGAAAATCATTAATACTGATTGGACAATTGAAGAGTAACCAAATTGATAATTACATGAGTTGTATTATTAGGTATTCTCTTATAAAATGTGATTTATAATATCATTGAAAATTAAAATGGTAATGGATTTTTTAAAAGCCTTGCATGATCTTTAGGATATATTCTAGAATTTGTATGGCCAATCGCGTGACCGAATCAGGTGCTGGGTTTGGGACATGATAACAGGAAAATGTTTTAGTATGTTTTTTGAGAAGTAATGCCTTTGTTAGTTTCGTATCATAGTGATTAATAGTTTGACATGTATTTTTAGAATTAAATTGGAATAACATGGAAGTTGTATCGAAATTCTTATAAAGCTAGAAGAGATAAAGGGTATAGTCCCATAGGAAATCCAACATGGCCCATACCACTATTTTTTATTGGTCCACATCGATCCTAACTAGCTCGATGAGACGGGGTGGGAGTCCGTATCTCTGGAATTACATTATCTGAGCATCACCACGTCTGCAATCATTTCAAACATGAAAAATGACTTTTTTGCCCTCCTATTTTTCGGAAGACGATACGTGCTTCTGAAATGAAAGTGGTTCTTCTTTTGCAAAGGAAAAAAATCTATGAGTGGTTAGCGATAGCTCCAAAGTGTTCTCCATTTTTATGTTTTTGCTTTCTTTGATGGTCGAGTAGCCGTTGGTGAGCTAGAAGTTCTCAAGCATACCACGAAAGATACGTTTTCGAAATCTTGAACCAGTGGAGAAAAGTGGTTTCGTCTTTGAACACAGATGGTGAATACAAAAACATCGCAAGAAAGAAATGCAGATGGAAGAAGCACTGTACTTGTTTATTCAGGAGAGGATGACAACCCCTTAAAGATCCCTCTTAAAAGAAGCTACATAACTAGAAATAGGTAAGAAAATTATATATTTTAATATAAATTTTTAAAATTTATCTTTATAGAGGGATATCATGATATATTTTTAAAAATATTAAGTTTTTATAGTATAAAATTATGTACCATGCATAGTTTCATAATACCGTAGTTCATAATTTGCAACATCCAAGTTTAAAAACTACGATACCTTCATTAAATAACTATGACATCCATGCAGAAAATATAAAATAAAAGTTTATAACCCTCTCAACTTGTAATACATGTCATCCATGGCTTGGTTTATGACTCCCAGAGTATCAAAAATTACCATAGATGCTATAAGATTAATCAAAATAGCCGAAATAGTATTATGGCACCCCAATTTAAAACCTACAACACTCTACTTAAAATACTGTGGCACATGCAAAAAATATAAAATTAGAATTTTAAACCCCTTCTACTTGTAATACATGTCGTCGGTGGCTTAGTTTATGACTTCCAGAGTATCAAAAAATATCATGGATGCTAGAAGATTATTCAAATTGGTCAAAACAGTGTTACGACATTCCAGTTCAAAAACTATGATACCCTATTTAAAAAACTATAGCATCCATGCAGAAAATATAAAATAAAAGTTTCTAACCCCTTCTACCTGTAATACATGTCATTCGTAGCTTGGTTTTGACTCCTAGAGTGTCAAAAATTATCATGGATGCTATAAGATTAATCAAATAGCTCGAAACAGTATTACAATATCCCAGTTTAAAACCTACGACATCCTAATTAAAAAACTACAACACCCATGCAGAAATTATAAAATAAAAATTTTTAATCCCTTCTTCTACCTCTAATACATGTCATTCGTGGCTTGCTTTATGACTCACAAAATATCATAAAATTGCCATGGATATTATAAGATTACTTAAAATGGTTGAAATAGTTTTACGATATCCCAATTCAAAAATTATAACATCTTAGTTAAAAAAACTACGACATCTATGCAGAAATTGTAAAATAAAAGTTTATAATCCCTTCTATCTACAATACATGTCATCCGTAGCTTGGTTTATGACTCCCAGAGTGTCAAAAATTATCACGGATATTATAAGATTAATCACAATGGCCGAAACAGTATTATAACATTCCAGTATAAAAACTACGATATCCAAGTTAAAAAACTATGACACCCTTGCAAAAAATATAAAATATAAGTTTTTAATCCCTTGTACATGTAATACATGTCATCTGTGGTTTGGTTTATGACTTTCAAAGTATCATAAAATTACCATGGATGCTATAAGATTACTCAAAATAGCCGAAATAGTATTACAACACTCCAGTATAAAAACTATAACATCCCAATATAAAAATTACGACATCCTTGCAAAAAGTATAAAATCAAAGTTGCTAACCTCTTCTGCCTGTAATACATGTCACCTGTAGTCTAAATTAAAACTTTTACAATCTCATGATGACACTCCCATGTTACACAAACTTGTGTGAAAAGAATCAAGAATAATTAAGTTCGAAACAAGATTGTGACACCCTAATTTAGGATTCGTGATATTCTACTTCAAATATTATGACATCTTATACATTTTTATGCTAGGATGGCTTGCATTTTTTATAATAGTTAGTTAGAATTTATTGTTTAATAACTTATATTTATTTTTTACTTATGTTTCAGGTGATCTTGTAATAGTTCAACTGCCTAGAGTAAAGGCTTCGCAACTGTTTAAAAACCATCGTAAGCCAGTAGTGTACGTTGAAAAAGTATGAAAGTTGAATTTTTCTAGTCTTCATTTAGAAATCATCCGAAAGATTTCATTCGGTGCATTCGTCAACATACAACTATTCATAATCGACGGGCGACTCCTAGCTAAAATTATTAAATGTTACAAGGAAAATAACAAGTTTATTTTTTATGGCAAGAAACTTATATTCAGCATCGAAGACATGGCCTTGATTTTGGTTCTGCCATGCCATAGAAACAAGATTGCAATGAAAGGCCAAGATAAAAAGGGAAGATTATTCCGAAGATTTGGTAGAAAATTAAATCTTTAGAATAAGAGGCTGGAAAAGTTATAGCGCAACTTCATTCATCAAACATATAAGAGGATGTCGAGGATACTGTAAGACTTTGGATCGCATACATGTTTGTATTGTTCTTGTCTCCAAAGTCAAATCAAGCTTATCCAAGATATATCATCCATTACTTGGATGATTTATCTCAGCTAGGACAAATTGATTGGGCTTTCGCAATAAAGGAGTTGACTTTTATGGCTTTCCCAGATGTTGCTTGTTGCTTAAGATCTGAGGAGCCAGTCCAAATCAAGAGAAGTGACAAGAGTAGGAGGCAGCCTACCCTGTATGGATGTTCAGTTGCTTTGGTAGTAAGAGTCATTAATATGCAATAAAAATGTAATTATATTTATTTTAAATCTTCCATATCTTTAAAGTACATGATTATTATGTACAGATTTGGTTCCTCGAGCATAGCATCTTAAGAGCCCCAGCACATCCAAATAAGCTACCTAGGCTGTTAAAATGGTATGACACCTGGTTGAAGATACAGAATGTTCAGCTTGTGAACTTATAGCCTTATGAGTTAGTAAGATAATCCATTATTTCATATACAAAATGAACAAAATATCATTATCATTTATATAAAGTTATTTTGTTATTGTTCTTAGCTTGTAGGTAGAGGGAGCTATTGAGCTTATGATAATGGAACTGTGGCTTATCACTAAAGAAACAGTAGCATCCCCGGAACCTGAAAATAGTTATGCAAGCTATGCACAATTGAAGAATGAAGTAGAAGAATAAAAAAGAGGCTTGCCATAGTTAAAACCCTCCTCAATTCATTAGTAAAAAAAGATAGCAATGCCAATAAAGAAGATCACAAAGGGGCGCAGGGAGATGATATTGAGAATGAGGTGGAAGTCATGAAGCACGGTCAAGTTATGATGAAGAAAAAAGTTTATGATATTCCTGTGACTGAGGTTGAACATAGGATAGAGAACAAATTGAAAGACACCCTTGTGAGTGAGGATGCTGAGGGGGAGAAAGAAAAATCTCTGATTCCTTCGCTTATTAACAGGGTAAAAAACCAACCTAGACTACGAAAAGTCTCACAAATGATAGCAGATTCTGCTTTTGAAATAGACTAACTCAAAAAAAGGATAAGGATAGTGGGCATATCTCAGTCTGATGAATCAAATTTGAATCTTCAATTTAAAGATGATGAAAATTTGATCAAAATCTTTTTCCAAAAAAAGATCAACTCGTAAGTTATATCTATTATTTATATCATGTATCATACTTTATGATCGGAAATATATAATATCCTTTATGTTTATTAATTTCAGAGAAGTCATATATACCAATAAATTTAGAGACACTATCACAAGAAAAAAAATTTGATCTGTTAAACAATGACATGATAATTGATGATGTAAGTAATAGAGTATTACTTTATTTTGTTCTTATTCTTTATGTATATTATGATATATTTTTAAATAAATTTTATATTGATTTTCAGAATTGTATGAAATCATGTTACTTATAATTAATCAGTTTATATCACATTGTCAGATAATTGATACCAGGTAGGAGTTCATTAAAAATAACTGGATAGAGCATCCGGATAGATATCATAAGTATATAATTGTATCTATAATGACCTTCGGCATATACCTGACATCAGTATCACCATTTCAAAAACTTGCTGGAATAACCGGGACTATGATATTTAGAGTCAGTGATCAATATAAGAAGAAATTTCGGTTTCTGTTCACCATCATCAACTCAGACAATTCCTACTGGTACCTGGTTACGGTTGATATGCAAACAAGGATATCGATGCATCTAAATTCAATAAAACGTAATTTGAGGTACAAATCGAATGCCAGGAAGTGGCACAAGATACTCGAGCCAATGTTTCATATATTCTATGACAATATTGAGATGAAGAATTGGTCAATGCTAGAGATTACTAAATACCCTTCCCAACCTGCAAGATCACTAGATCGTAGATTGTATTGCTTGAAATCCATAGAATTCTTTGCTCACAGGGATAAGCCTGATAGTCAGGATTTCACAAAAAAAGATATAAGTATCTACTAGCACTAGTTAGTAGCAAGATTTTTAAGAGAGTCTGAATCAGAAGATTGATAATACTGTTAAAATTTAGCATGTAAAAGTAAATTTTGTTTAATGTACTTATTCTCGTCGATTCATGCATTTCTATAATATGTTACAGAAATTTGTAAGTCAATTGATGTTTATATTTTAAGCATTATTCCCAAAAAAAAATTCTATAATTTATTTAAATAGTAATACTTTAAATATCATTTTCTCGTTACATGAAGTTTTTGTATTTTTGATGTTATGTTTACTCTAAAATGTCAAATTTTTTATTAATGTAATGATATTATAAAGGAATATTATGTTTCTAGACAAGGTGTCATAGTTTTCCAATTTGAATATCATAACATCTGTATCTTGTATAATGTCTATAATTATCTTGTATAATATCTATAATTAGATAACATCTGTATCTTATATTATTTTGAGATTTCTTCTATTTTTCTATAGGTCAATGGTACTATTGGTAGGTGGCTTTATTTGTGCCTAAACATTTAGTGTTGATTTTGCGAAACTCTATAGCTACTCCTCCTGATTAATTTATAGATATTTTATTTTTTAATTCTCGGAGATATATTAATTGATATTTAGTTTATAATACATCTATTTCATCAAGAAATAAATAAAGAAAACTACATGCAACCGCTTGGGAGCCGTCTATCCTAAGCAGTTGGGCCGTCTTCTCTGCATTCTGGACTAATATAAACCGTGACTAGAGGTAGGGACGAATTGGACGGAAATGGAAAGGACGTTTATGAGAAGAGGACTTCAGACTGGTCCAATACTGTTAGCATGAGGTGGCAGGTCACGTTTGTACTGGCATTTAAGATTTGTGTGGACTTACCCGGGCGGTCTTGCTTTCACTTTTGCTGACCATTTGTCTCTGAACATTTTTAGATTGGCTGTATGAGAATGATTTCCACATTGGAACACGATGGATGCGAAAACAACCGGCTAATGTGATACGAACACCTCCCAACATCCAGCCTGTAACCCTTCGGAAAGGTACACTCGATTAGGTCATGCTTAGAGATTAAGGTAATGGGTTCCGCGCGATCCAAGTAGCAACATTATTCAGGAGTGTGGCGGTAATGATACTGCCAACACTGCCAGCAAATGCAACAGCTGAATCATTTATCGGACAGCCGAGTGTGCCAGGTAAAAGGCGGACTGTTTTGAGTCCCAATTTTTGTGTGTTTGTAAGAAGATGAATTAGTATGCAAGAAGTAAACAAACATAAACAAGAAATGGCTAGCCCGATAATGTGTAGATCTTAGATAGCGGGTGTCCAAAATAGCTTCATCGATTTGGCACCACGCACGACTCTTTCATGTTGTCCCAATATAACGGTGCCATTTTGCATAGACCCTCATCATCATTGCGAGCGACTCGTAGAATTATCGTTGCACCGTGATGATCCCTCCGATACCATAATGAGCAACCGGTTCCTTAAAAGACCTTTAGATGAGACCTGGCAACAAGGGCAGCAACGCTCGATATACTACAATCTTCGAAGTAAAAACTGGTCACCAGGATCTCCGATCCAGAAACATAATCAACTGCATTCCCTCTGCAGAGAGAGATCACAAAGAAAGTAGCTTGTTGAACCATACCAAACCATTCTACGACACGGGATTTTATACTTCAAAAACTTTGAATCCAACAAAACTTATTGAGACAAGGATCCCTAGCATGCCCCGTGAACCTCACAGAATTTGTCAACCTGTCACACGTTGGCTGGCAGACCGGAAAGAATGCTTAGGCATGTCAAAACTCAGTTCAGATCCTCCATTCAAATAACAGTGCTTACACAGCTCCAATATGTGTAGCTATACTTGTTTAAAGTATGACAAAAGATGCAGTCGATAGGATGCCAAATAGTATGATATTTTTTGTACAGCTACTGATCAAGAAAGAACATGGTGGAATGAAGCCTCTATTAACTCAGAGGAGGATGGAAGAAACCACGACTCATCACGCATCATGACCAAGTAATCTAAATGCATGTCACCGATGCTATTCTGATCATGCAATACACAACTCACGGAATAACCAACTAGAACAAGATGTAAACCATAGACAAAGTCCCTCTTTATTTCACTAGCAACGTAGTCCTGTTCTCTCATTCTGCATGATAAAGCCACTATGAAGCCACCACACCTGCTTGAAAAGATCATTCAACGGGTTCTACGGCTGTTGGGCGGCCTGGTGGAAGGAGATGATTTGGATTTTGCAATATCGACCAGATCTTTGAATAAGGAATCCTCGGGTTTAGCCTGTCGGTATTGTGGTGAAGAGTCCTGACCAACAAACTTTTGTGGAACCTCTTGCTGGCTCAGGCTGTCATTTCCCTGATCAAGAGACAAGTTCTGGGTCTGAGCTGCCAATCCGTTGTGTGCTCCTCCTGAACTCCCACCAGTTGAAGTTTGCAGGTGCTGCTCAAAGAACTGCTGTCTTTCACCATACTTTGATGGAGGTGGTGGTAAGGAACCAGAAGGTTGGACTTCCCAAGGAGCATTTGGAAGATGCTCTGTAGTGGATTTGACTGTTTGAGCAGGCTCGTCATATCTGGGTTGGCCAGAGAGTACTGATGGTGGAGTTGAGTCCAATCCTGAAGCAGGAGGGGAAGATACAGACAAGTTGGGGGGCGAAGGCAGATTCGCATGAGCATCTGATGGTGTTTCTGATCTGTAAACATCTCCACTAAGATAGTCAACTGGGCCTGCATCAGTGCTGACTGGCCTCTTTGATGATGGTGGTGGAGGAAGAAGTGGACTTGGGTTCTTGGCAATAGAAGACTTCCTAATCCGGCCTGATGCACCATCCCTTGAGGTCCTGAACCATAGGCACATGATATGAACTAGTTAAATATGGTTACAATGAATTATCATTAGCAATTTTGACTAACCTAAATTTCTACCAGTGAAGTCAGGCTAAAATTAGATACTTTACAGCATGCAGTCCCTAAAGTGCCATGAGCTTGCTGCATGGTTCCAGAATACAAACTGTATTATAGTTCCCCAACATTTCATTAAAGCTCCAGGAGTAACTCAGCACTGCTTGAGAGAGGCTCCTAACTTACCAAATGTAATGGTGTTAAACATCAATTCAAGCATATGCAAAATTTGAATAGCATCCAAAGAAGGAAATTTCTTCATCGATACAATGGTGAAGATTTATATTTCTTGGTAATTGAGTAGGCTCAACTTCAAAGAAGGTAACGTCACATAACAAAAACATATGAAATTGTTGCATCTTGTAGGTCAGGGTAACAAGCTAAATAACAGGAATTCACAGCTCCAGCAAACATCTGGTTAAACTATTACAAGGTTCTCTTGGACGACAGTCTGTAGATTATTAGATAGAAATTTACATGAGGAAGATTGACAAAATAATTGTGGAAGACCTCTTTTTCTTTCTCTACTGCTGCTTCTCCCTATTCTTCTCTATTTTTACTTGATTCTTCTCCCCATCTCTCTTTTCTTAGTCACCTTCTTCTTTGATGTGTTAAATCTCTGGTTTTGCTAGCAGCTTTCAGATAATTACAAGTTCAGAATCAGGTCTGGTGTTGTTTTGCTGTGAAATCACTTCTATCATTCATATATGATTATCAGTTTTGAAATTGTTTTATCCTAGCAATTGAAAGGACTTGGAAGAATGTTCATTATTCAGATCGAATTCAGATATGAATTTAAACTGGAGAGACCTATTCACAAGTAATCTCTAATTGACCAGAGATCACATCACATCAGAAGAAGTGCAATAGACCATGGATTGTTCCTTTCAGGAAGAGACAACAGGCTTCCATTATTGCATCCTTAAGAAAAAGAGCTCATGGCATATCAAGCGTAAAATAAACTTGATGTCCTTGTTAAAAAAATGAAACTAATTACTTTTTTACTTAATGAAAATCATAGCCACATAGATTCCTATTTCAAAGATCCAAGGAGCAATAAGTTCAAAAACATATACTATCCCATCACCTCTAAGATTATAAATGTGTGGTTACATAAGCCATCCTCTATATTCAGAATTCAAGCACCAAGTGATATATAAACACAAAGCAAGACTTAATTTGAAATATAGAAACCATGCATATTACCTGTGAGCAAGCTGAGAAAAGTCATCCTCTAACTCATCATCCTCATGATTTACATTGACAAGAGGTGCAACTGAAGTCAGTGTAGTTGAGGTCACTGTAGCTTCAGGAACAGGAGGAGTTCCCTTCAAAATGTCATCATGCCGTTGAAGCACACGCTGCAATTCATCATTTAGTGCTAGACCCTGACATAGAAGTTCCTCATCTCTGCAACAACAAAAATGTCAGTATCAAATGATTCCAAATGATGATATTTCTTGCAGCATGTCAAACACCATACCCGGTATCATTCACAAGTTGCATGACACGCTTTTGATTAGTACGGCATTGTTCCACAAGGTCAACAATAACTTCTTGCTTTAAATCCTGTCATAAGAAGCATAATTCAGTAGCATAAAAATGTCAGAGAAATATTAGTCAAGAATTATCCAGTTAATAACAAAAGAGTTAGGATACAATTATTGCTGTTGGATTTTACTAGCCCATGCAGGGTCATTTTGCTTAACATCATATCTCGCCATCCCAATTGTATAGTGCCACCATTGGGCAAATGTTCCACAGCAACCATTAAAATGATCAATTACCAACAGATTAACAACACAGATGGCTAAAGCAGGAGCATTGACTAATTGACTAATATGAGTAGTTTTGAACATTATCTAATGCTTTGTTGTTTAAATATATAAATTATCAAGGAGAATATCATTCAAGTTCATACTAAACTAATTGGGGTCAGGTACACAATCCTTTTAACTTAATAATTTTGGTTTTCTTGAAAAACAGAGGAACTTATATGGAATTTCATGTTCCAAGATTATATGCAAATTTTTCTATATATCCATGTTCTACCTACCATATCTAGCCATCTATCTATATATCCATGCAATAACCCACTTGAAAGAAAGGAGAGCATGATGGTTAAAAATGGTTCTGCAGATGAATAACCATGCATACACACATGTATCGGTGCAGATGAATAATGGAAATGAAGCTCTAATGAGTTCAGAAAAATTAATAAAAAATCATCTTATATTTTTAACACTGATTTATCTTGTATGCATGGAGACCAGAAACAATGTAGTGAGCAAATCATTTATCAGTACCAACAATGGTCAGCCAACTCGACAGTTAATTTTCAAGGAGCCTTGAATTGAATATCTTGCCTATACTTAACATGTCAGAATTAAAATTCTTGAAGCGCAATTATGTTGAGCACCAAACCACCCATAATGAGACAAAAGAAGTTGTTGACTGTTTCTGACCTGGTCTATCATAGTTTTACAGGCAGATACACAACTAGCAATCTCATTTTAGTCATGCGTGTTTTCTGGACATGCACTCCTTTCAAAGCAGATTTGCACCAGCATCATTTATGATGATGTGTACAATGTGAAGGAACTTAATCATGATATTTGGAACATCTCATCCATGTTGTGTGTTTGAATGTCTGACATCTTCATCATTAACTTATACTAAAGCAGAATATACAGTCCAATGTTTTCTTAGGCAGGATTTTAAGTCATATCTGTGACTATAGTGTTCAGCACATGTTTGAATTATGCAAATTATAAACTTCAATATAAATTTAGCAGGTTCCAGTTGCTGTATCTTTCACTCCAGTGATACTAATAGTTTAAGATTGACCAATATTCGTATAATATATGACACACTAAACCCCATAGAGAGTACATCATAAGTCATGAGAACTTATTTGGTGCCTTAAACTATGAAATCAAAATACAATGCATCATGCTAGCAAAAGTAAAAGCTACTATTGTCACTCAGAATGAACTTGACTCGTATATTTAACACAAGATCAGAATATTGATGATGGTGAAAAATAAGTGAAATTTTATCCTTTGCATCTTCCAGGACTTTTAATTAGGTAATTTTTAGAATTGGTTTTAGAGTCCCATTTTAAGTGAAATTGGTGTAAAAGAGTCATATATTATGTGTATGTTGGGTTGAACAAGTCATGAAATCATCGGGATTTGATTTTTGATTGTTTAAGGTGTCTTTCTACACAGGGTTATGTGCTATTCCGTATTTTATTTTTCCACGAAATATGTTGGGAACCGTTTGCTTATCAAGAGTCCTGATTTACTTGGAAATCAAGTCATGCAAAGTCTATAAAAGGGTCTATTAGGACTAAATCAAAAAGCATTGTACATGATTTATTTTAAACGAATGAAAGGATTTCTTTAGGCAGATATGGCCTTTCTTATCTCCCTCTTTTTAACCCCATTCGCTTCTCTATTTCTTTATCCTTCTTCTCTTGTTACTTCACTTTATTTCTTCCATACTTTCTACTATTTTCTCTTATTTCTGCTGCTATGCTTCTTCTTCTTCACTGGATTGTTGGCACTGCAGATTGATTCTCTGTATGTTATTAAATCTAATCTAAGCCAGAACTAGCTTTAAACTGTTTTAGCCTTTTGCTGTTCTGTATCAAATAATATACTTTTTACAGGACAAGATGTTATTATAGCTTTACTAGTAGCTATCAAGACCATATGCTTTAGGAATCAAACCAAACAAATTGTAACATGATAACAAGTTCTTCAAAAGTGAAAAATGAAATATCCAGAACTGTACAAAAATCATTTAAACAAGCAAATTTTTCTGCATTTTGTTTTTTTAAGCTTTAAGAATCCACAGGTGGTGACTTAATATATAGATATATATATATATATATAGAAGACAATTCTACCTCGGAATTACGAGAATCCAATGCATTCAGCATCTCTGCCAACACATCTGCTATTCCTCGAGCATTTTCAATGTCATGCAAGCTGCATTATAACAATGGAACACTATCAAAATGCATTTTTTCCAAATTATTTCAAAAATGAAATGTATAAAAATGGAAGCTACATAAATAGTGGCATTGAAAATCAAAACAACCAGTTCAACAAGGTGTGCGATCATGTTCCATGCACACAAGTGAAAATAATAGTATCACCCTAAATGTACATTTGATTGCTAATTTGTAACAGATATTTATCAACTCTAGTTTGTGCTGACCAGATGTACTCTATGTACACATGCATAAACTCAACTTGTATGCTGAACAACATCAATACACGCACTCGACATAAGCAGGCCCTATATTGCCTCCTCTCATAGCTGCTTCAAAATAGACTTCAGTTACGATATAAGCAATAAAATTAGAGTTAAAAGGAACACCACCTCTTGAAGGAACCTTTTAATGTGAGTGCTTGCCTCCTCATTGACAATGACCAAGAAACAAATACACCATACCTGGACACCTTTTGGAGAACTTGTCCAACATGAATTGTTTTAGATCCAATCTTGCAATACCCTAAAGAATTTGGATCTCATCCTTAAGTCAGGACCAATCAGGATCATAAGATCCTAATTGTCGCAAGGATCATGCAATCCTTGGATAAGAAGAACAAAATTGCCATGTTATTTACCTATCCAATCACATGATTTCCTATAAATAATTTGACTGTGTAGCTTTTAGAATTACATATTTAACATAAGACACTTCAAACACATAAAAATTAGAAAGATCACTATTGTTTCTAACTTCTAAAAGGAAGGAAAAAGAAGCTTTGGAATTCATGGAATTGATGGGGACAGACAGAGACTTCAAGCTTTAATTTGTTCTCTAAGTCATGTGTCGGTCAATTTTTATTAAGTTCTGTAATGAAGTCCAAATTTTGTGAATCCTGTAATAAAGTGAGCCAGTTGGATTCACTAAGTCGGTGTTAGTTCCTTGTTTAGTCCATTGAGTCCTGTTTATCTGTTCAGTAAGTCCATTGTTTATTTAGGCCTATTTTGAATCTTGTCAGTTAGGCCTTTTTGAGTCCATGTAATTTTTATTCAAGATGAGGACCTTTGGACCCACACTTAAGTCACCAACCCAGCATCTGGATTTCTTCATGCTGCCCAAGCCCTCCAGGAGATGGTGCCCCAGCATACCAAGCCTTGGGCACCTCAAGCCCACAAGATTTCATGAAGAAGTGCCACCCGAGATCCCTATCTTTGGCGCCCAGTCCAAAGCCCATAGCAGTGACGCCCCCCAGCCCATCATAAAGTTGGCGCCCTATCTTTTGACCTAGTCCAAGATACCCAAGGCTTTGACCCAGTCCAAGCCCAACAAGAATTTCATACCAGTCCAAGTCCATGGAGAAAAATCAAAGCTTCCAAGTCCAAGAAGGAGTTGATATCCAAGTTCTACAAGGATTTCAGTCTACCAATTCTATTCAAATTATGTACTCCTTATTCTACTCAACTTTATTCTCCTAATCCTATTCATACTGTGTACTCTTAGTTTGACAAGGAAAGGGTTGGATGAATCTATAAATACCCACCCTCACCCCCTCTTGTAATCAATCTCTTTTCATAAATTAAACTCTAGTGAATTTTTCTTGTAACAATTTTGTTCTTTGAAAGTGGTGTGAGACTTGTCTTTTTTTCTTGTGAGCAAACCCTAACCGCCAACCATCCCTCCCTCTTCCACCAAACCCCAGCCATTGTCTATCCAAGCAAGAGCCCTAAGACGCCCACCATCAACCCTCCAAGGATCCAGGCGTCTTCATTTTCTACGGTCCTCAAATCGGCCTCAGCGGTCCTACTACTTCTTCTCTTCTAATCCCCCATTTTATATTTTTCTCATCATCCTTGACACTAACCCCTGACGTTTGCAGGATCCCTCCGATACCACGCCCTCTAGATGAATTCTTCTTTGTCTCTGAATGAAGCTAATAAAAAGCTAACGGATTCGCGAAAAAGTGACAGATCATCCAGGCGCCGATCCGAGTAGAGTGAACTCTTATGCGATATCATGCAAATTATTGCTAGGTATGTAAACCACTTCTCTTCTCATTTTTTCCAATTTTTGAATATTGAACATGCTCCTAATAGGCCTTCTTAGACCTAGGATCCTGATTTTCTTTTCTCTTTGATTAATCTAGCATGTGGGTAGGATGCTAATTGAAATAGGATAACCCTAACCTAATATAGGCTAATTTCGGGAATCACAACCATAAAAAAAATCCAAAAATATTTGCTTGCTTTATTATGATTTTCTTCATCTTCATCCCTTGCATATCATCCTGCATCATATTAGAATCTCGTCCCTCATCAGGAATTAAAAGGAAGAGGAAAATGTTTGTATTTTTCCACCCATTTGCTGAAACCTAATTCCCTTTTTCCCCTTAAAATCAAAAGACAGTTAAGCTGATGGATAGTGCATAAATATCTTGAATATTTGGCTAAGATGCTTATTCCATTAAATATGACATATATGGGCTAATGATGCTGAATACGGACTTTTTATTTGTATAATCTTTTACTTCATTCATTTGTTTTACAATTGACTGTTTTTTTTCAATTTTCTTGTTTTGTTTCTATTCTTATTTTTTTTAAAAAATGGAAAAGAATATTAAGATTTGTGGTTTGATCCACTCTCTGTTTCAAATTAGCCCCAGTTCCTGATCCTAACAAAACTGCCATATGCTATTATACAATTTAATGCCACATCTTTTTCTAGCTACTCAATCCTCAAAATTATTTGTACACAATTTCTCATTTGTAAAAAGAATAGCATATAATACTAAAGTAGAATAAGTACCTAAGAGCAGGACCATCGTCAGACTGAAGAGAAGCCTGTATAGCTGCATCCTCGTATGCTGATGCAGCAGGTTGATGCATCACAGGGCGAGTTTGGGGAGGGGTAAACAATGGGGAAGTGTTTTCTGTACGTGGTGGAAATTCTACTCCAGCAGCCTGCCACAACAATAAGTGGGGGAAATCTTCCAATATCATTAATGATGACCCATCACAAACCTCTAGACAATTTAGTCACGAAATAAAGAAACTGCTGCAGTATATCCAAGATATGAAGTGGGGAAAAAAATTAATGACATGAAAACCAAAACACTAGAGAGGAAGATAAGAAAATGGAATTCTCAAAAACAAAATCACGGAACAATCAAGTAATATGCTCTTCTATCCTAGTTTTAAGTTCAGTTTTCTTCAAATTTGATGTAGTTCATAGCACAGTTTCAAAATGAGTTTGACAAGAAAGAACTCAAAATTAATTCATGATTAAGCACAATTTACGAGAAATTCAGATTCATAACGCGCGCGCGCGCACAGAGATTTAGGAAATATCTGGAGACTAGAAAATTTATATGACAAAAAGTTTGGTTTTGGGGGTATTGACGACATCTCAAAGGGTAGTCAGAATTCAACAAAATTTAGGACTGGAATTGGGCTCGGGCTGGCCCGATAGACTTTGGGCCAGCCCGAAATCGGGCCGCGCTTTGGGCCGAGCCCGAAGTAGATCGAGCCGGGCTCCGGGCCAAGCCCAAAGTAGATCGGGCCGGACTTGGGCCTAAAAATAGAACTCATTTAATTTTCAAGCTGGGCTTGAGCTTCCCCTTGGCCCGGCCCGAAAAAGTTCCAGCCCGAACCCGGCCTGCCAGCCCAATAGTTTTAAGATTTTAATATTTTAATTTTTTTGGAATATGTACAAGTAGTTAAAAGAACTTCATTTTATCATTTCATCTTCAATTTTGCAGGTCCGGTCATACTTTAATTCGGGCTGAAATATGTACCGGTAGTTAAAAGAACTTCATTTTATCATTTCATCTTCAATTTGATAGACCCAATCATTTCGAGCCGACCCAATCGGGCTTGGACCGGGTTTTTTCAAAATAAATCGGGCCTAAACCTGGCCCGAAGCCTAAATTTTTTTTCGAGCTAGGCTCAGGTAGGGGTATGGCCCGACCCGGCCCACTTCCAGCCCTAACAAAATTTAGAGCATCTCCGGCAGTGCTAATGAAATATGCATTATTTGTAGGATTTGCTAGAGTTTTGTAAAAGCACACATTTTTTTTCAGCTAACAAAATCATGAAAAACATTCAACCATGAATATGAGAATAGTAGGATTTTTTAAAAACAAGTCAGAATATCATGTCATTAGGAGTGAGAACCACTAATAGTATGGTAACATGCTTGTATGATCAAAACCAACAAAGCCTTTGTAGCTGTCATGATTTATAGAATAAATGTAATTGGGGATGTTAAGGTAGCATATTCACCAGTAGGCTTTGAAGTGCCACTTTTCAAAAATGATTTGTGTCATCTAAGAAAGATACTGAACTAACTATAGCATTGAAGGAAAAGATCTTGAAAACTATTTATAGATGAGGTTGTTTAAACGCTTACCTATACTATGTTTTAGGTTGTTTGAGATAATATGTAAATGCATAAATTTGATTAGATAAAAAGAAAGAGATACCAAATTTTTCCATACCAGTTTTTTAAGCAAATAGAACCACTCTAATATCATCTCTCTTGAAAAGCACTTATTAAATGTTGTCCCTTCATCTTGAGGATGGTTGGTTTAGGAAGTCAAGCTTCTTTACTTTTCAATACCCTTTCTCTATCCAAAAAGCAAAAAAATGCAAGGTATTCATACAACTATTTCTAAAAGGCATTCCCATTATTTTCTTAACCAAATAAACTTGTATTAACATGCAAGTAGCAGTGTAACTGATAGATGAACACCAGAGAAGTGGACTTGTTATGAGATCCACACTCTCTTCCCTTAAGGCTCACATCTAGGATCCCAAGACACAAATTGCCCTTTACAATATTCCGTCTCTACACTTTAATTTTACTTCTCTCTATCAAATCCAACCTATTATCAAATCCATGCGAATCTGGAATGCCAAGTGGATCTTTCTCTCCTATGTGATGATTAGTGCGAAACAAAATTCTCATGGACATCATCACTACTATGGCTGAGATAGTGCGTTCATAAAAAAGCAGATGAAGACTGAAACCAATATCTAATTGCATGGACAAGATCTAAGCACAGACAGATATAGCAAACCACAAATTAAAATGCTCTGTAAATGATGAAAGCAAAAACTATATGCACATATCACACGTTGATCATAATTTGTAGATTTGAGTTTATGTTAAAAAAAAGGAAGTAGTTATCAAGTAAATTCAAAGCCAAAACCCCTAACATTCGTTGTTTAAATATAAAATAAACCAGAAAGCTAGTAGGGCTGGGCATGTGACAAACCAGGAGAATTGGCAGAAAAGAAAAGACAAGCAAAAAAAGGAAGGTTAAAGGACAACAGTTTAAAAGGATACCCTGAGTTCTTGGTATGCAGCATGATATTGGGGATATCTTCCTCCTCCTCCTCCAAAAGCATCTTGCCATGTATCTATTAGAATCAATATTTTCTCCCTCACATTCAAGTCCGGCTGCAAACATAAATTGAAGAAGCTGGTATATCAAAATCACATTCCAATGCACATGCAATGATGTAAAACATAACATAAAGGTGTTTGATGAGAAGCAATACTTACCTTTTTCTTCACTACCTTCACCATTTCATGCAAGATATCCCGCTCAGCAATTTGTTGGTGAATATAGTCACCACAATTTTTGCTTAGAGTCTCTAACACCTGAATTAACAGTTTTGAGAACAAATATCTATTACTAGAGAAAAAAATACACCACATGAGAAACGCTACTGAAGTAACTTGTCAAGAAAACCCTAATAGAACCTAAGTCATTATTCAACCTATTTGCAAAAGTTTATCCTTAACTCAAAACCAGCAAGACTTGTTTATATGAGATCAAATTTTTTGATCTGTTATCCATTTACTCGGATAAGGTTCTCAGCAAAAGCACATTGTTATCCTCTAAAGATGCTAAAGAAAGCAAAGCAATTGATTACTTTTACTTTACATTATGCACATATGTGGAGGTAATAGTTAACTTTTCCCTCAGCTGCTTCATGAGATTTCAGCATAAAGACATACATTCATAACAAGGATTGAAATTATTTGCTATAAAAGAATTTTAATAATGCTATTTGCTGTTGCCAACAACTTCCAATTTTCAATGCACAGGATCCAATGCATAAGTGATATATGGATGTAGGGCCTTTGCATAACAAAAATAAAAAGAAAAAAAGCTGAATTCTAGAAAACCATCCTACCGGAAAATTGTGTTCACTACCAATAGTATCGCTAGAAATGAAACTCAAAGAAACGTAGCATGAAAAAAAATATGACAAGCAATTATAATATTATATATTTCTGACAGTTTTAGTTTGCAAAACGAAAATTGCTTAATTGCAGGAGACACAGCTTCATGTACTCACAAAAAGTGCCAGAAGTTGTATTTTGGGGTTCTTGCTTCCTATGCGCTTCTTAAGTATCTTAAGGGCATCCTTTGCCTGCCTGCAGTTCATTAAAAAGTTTAAAATAGATAAAAGCTGAGAATTCCAACAATAGGACTGAAAGTGGTCTTACAATAGTATGAGCCACCGGCATTATAAAGAACAAGCAGCTAGAAACACAACTGAAATTAAATTCAAAATGCACAGATAAAATTTCTCTAGAATGCTGTTTTAGCAATAATGAAACTGCCTTTCTGATGTGAAAGGATCGCTTCAAAGTTTAGTATGAAAAAGTGAACTGTGAACTACCAAACAAAGAACTAGATGTTGATATTTATAAGCTAGACATGTAGAGGAATGCATGTTCTGCATTGTATTGTTGAATAATCAAATTGATGTCAGGCTATAGTCCAACCTAAATAATTAGCTAGCAGGCACATGAACCTCCCTACTGATATAACATTTAATATAATACTATATTCTAAATGAGGTCAGTAAGCATGGTGCTGAGGCAAGATAATTGTTACAGCATCTAAATAACCTCCATTGGAGGGCACAAAATCCAATCATGCTTTTGCAACATGAAATAGTGGAAAGTTGATATTCTTGTCAACATATGTACAAGAAGTGAACAGAAGACATACTTGTCATTTTCCCTTGATGTGATAAATAAATAAGCCGACAAAATCTAGTTTTTGAAATACTTTCCAAAAGATTGATATGGAAACAACAAAAATGGCTGTACCAACTGGAGAAAGGTCGGAGTTAGTAAAAGAATAACAGATGGCAGACAAGGATGGCCTTACAACCCATGCCAGAAGAACAAGATTCAAACCTAGCAAAGAAGGGGAGCCTCAGGTTCACCCCAAAAAAACCCTGCTCCTAGCAGGCAACAAAAAAAGCACTTAATCATTCAATAATAAGCTAAACATACATAAATTTATGCAGGAAGAGAATTGACAAATTAAACTATCGTATATTGAGGTAGCATAACCAAGAAAAGGGATGGATGTCACTTTCTTGACATATTGCTCGGTTATCCGTAGGTAGTTCATTACATCAGTTTTGGACAAAAAAATCAGATTCATACAGAACAATTTGGCATGATATCACGTATCAACTTTTCCCGGAGATCAGTGTTTATAGTTTCACCCAGATGCAATGCTAGTCTATCACAATCAATTACACCAAGAAGACAGCTCCATTTGAACAAGGTACCCGTCTAGTATTATCTATGAGATGATCCAGCGAAGGTGACACAAAGCTTTCGTTCATTAAACACATAGGCGAGAAACGAACAGAACCACAAACACAAGAAAAGGGAAAGAACAGGCCAAGAGCCATACCCAGGGTCCGTGTTGAGAATGTCGCACAACTCGATGTTGATCGCCCAATCCGGACCGATCAACATGTCGCTCGTTGCCCTCTCAGCACAAGCCGCCGCGTTCGCCATGGGAACCCACCTGCGTACCAAGCTCTCCATGAACCCCCCCCCAACCCAAGAACCCGAATTCCCACACACACAAACAAAACAAAACAAAACCCTAGAATTCCCGATTCTAGCTTTTCCTAGCAGCACCTCAGTCAACCAAGAACCCCAAAAATAGCAAAAACAACAGATCTTTTTTCAAGGATAACAGAAAAGAAAGATCACCCACCGCAATCGCAACAAAAACCGTCAAAATTCACAGCCCAAAACAGCATCGCATCAAAAGCATTCAGATCAGACGTTATAAAACTGAAAATCCGATCCCCCCGAGGCGAATTCAAAAGAATTTCGAGATTTTTCCAATTCCGAGGTCAAATTGAAGACCAAAACAGAAGTTTTTTGAGATTTTTTAGTACGAGGATCTATCTACCTGTCCGAGAGAAAAGCGAAGAATTCGAGATTCTTTTCTCCAACGCTGGCACGTCTGGATTTGGGCGGAGAGAGAGAGAAAGAGAGAGATGGATGGGGGGCAGCTGGACGCCAACTTTACAAGGAAGGAAGTCGTCCGGGTTCGAGATGGTTCAAAGATAGGGAACGCTGGAGACTGGAAGGAAGAGAGCAAATGTGGACTTTTTATTCCCACGAGCGGCTCGCCATCCCCTCCCACCTGTGTTATTATTATAGTTTTTTTGTGTCCACAACAACCAGGTTATAAGGTTCTTCGGCCAACCAATTCTTTGCACCGGTCGGTGACCTTAGGCCCCAATGCTCCTCCATTCCATTTCCTTTTGGTGTGAAACCAATAGTCTCCCCCCCCTTGCCAAGCTTTTGACTTTTGGAGCAATGTCCATGTGTACCATGTCATGACTGTGATCGGGGATGTAAGATTTTCAACATGCTGGCACGAACATGTATAGCTTTATTGGAACACATAGGAGGAGAATAGAGTAATTTATTATATATAATTAAATTAATATTATTTGGATTCAATGATCGATTATCAAAAATTTTTATATTTTTTTTATTCAAAATTATACTTTCTACGCGATCTATTATATCTATAAAAATAATTTTGAAAAAAAAAAATTCCTTCCGAAATTTGAAACAAACTTTTATAATTTAATTTTGAAAAAAAAAAATTTCAAACATCAAGATTTTAAAATAAATTTTAAATCATATCAAATATCAAAATTGTTATACTTTATTCATCGCACGGTCCTAGCAACTAGGTGGTGGATGTTTATTCTCTTCATTGCGAGATATATCGGTTGTTTTTTCATGCATTCATCCTATTGTGGTTGAGTCATGCTTATTTGACAAATATATATCTAGGCAGGTTATCTATAGATAAAGTAAATTGTCATCAAATGAAACATTGATAACATATGGCTTATTCCTGGCTATCGAAATATATTTTAAACAAGAACGAGGACATTTATCTATAATTACGATAGCTGCATTTGACTAGGGCAATATGGATGCATCAAATGGGAGATGTGATGGCTAGGATCCATTGGATAATCCACCTTCTTGGCTTGTCTTTTTTCGCATCAAAATTATCCAAACTAGATAGTGATAAAAAATAATCTATTTATTCATGTGCATACTAAATCGGGATTTTTGCATTAATGAGAGCTGGATCACCTCATGCTAAGATGAGTGCACCATGATGCAAAAGAAAATGTTATTTCGATCATGCCCTCGAGTTAATTAGCTTGTATTAAGTAATCGATCCATCACCAATTGATGTGATCGGATGGCATACTTAGTTGAAAGGAAAAACATTAGTGTTTTCATTATTTGTTTACTTGATATAGTAATATGTCGATTATAAAACAAGCATGGAAAATAGCTATAGACAGGGATGCCAACTTTTAAATAAATGATAATTGTTTAAAAGTATTCTATTTGTGTGTTTTATCAAATTCCTTGAACATATCATCACCATGCCAGAAGATGTTGTTCACGAGATTGGGAACTCATCCAAATATTTTATCATTATATTTGGAGTCTATTTCTTCTATCATATGACCATTAAATAATAAATTCTTATAACCTAGGTTGCAGGACATTATTACCTTGAAGGTGGTAATTGTTTTATGAGCTAAAATACCATCATTTAAAAAGAAAATTTAATATTACGTTGCTAGCCTGTGTTACCAGCATTCTAAGTCATTAATAATTCAAGTGAAGTTTTAAAGTGCTTAATTAATTTTGTAAAAATTAATTCTATCATGTGTGCAAAATGGATAACATTGTTCTATTTCAAACTATAGCATGCATCAATGATAACTAATGATCGTTACAATGGACAAATCAAAGATTGCGCGCAATTGTTCTCAAATTAAAGATAGAAACAAAGAGATCAAATTTTGCAATTCTTTTCAAGAGGAAATTATAATTATTGAGTTCTGAACAGGTATGCTTAGAGATGCTAGCTCGAATTACTTGTTAAAGTGATTTAGGAAATCATTGAATTGGTATATTGGATATATTATGCTTGAACCTTAGGATGCAAGAGACAGTAGGAAGTTTGTGCATTTATTGGCTCTACAATATACAACATAGTTCTTAACAATCTCAAACTTCTAAACCATGGAAGATAACAAAAATCATTTATCAATAAAATATTTGATAACATGCATTGATTATTCAGATTAATATTTGTTTTGATATGGATTGGCATTCATTATAAGGCCTTATATGACAACAACTTAGCTAATATAGCCAAACAATGCATGGCATCACAATCAAGAGTTTACTAAAACCACCTAATCTACATTCATATTCTTTTTAATGTGCTAAGGGCCTACCATGCAAGTCTAAGCAAATGTAAAGACCCAACGGTAATCTAAAGTTTTCGCGAAAGGACAAAAGCAGTGCCTAATCTGATTGTATTCACTCTCTCTTGCTTATTTTATATGTAATTGTTTTATTTATTTGATCAAAAAATTTCTCCACATTTTCAAGCCAGCAAAACTGTTTTTTGTGAAGATGGATAGCTAATGATTCATAGAGAACAACTATTATGTTGTATGGCTATTCTGTTTGAATCAATATAGCTATCCATCATACCAAATGCTAGTCTTGCTGGCTTGAGAAAGATAATAGAATTATTTAATCAAATAAATAAATTTTTTGCTAGGAAAATCTAAAATTTATTTCAAGAAGTAATTCTTAATTTTTAATTATTTGATTGTTGGACTTTTAATTTGTTGATAATGGGATTTTAAATTTCTGATCATTGGATTTTTTATCAGAGACTTTCATGAGCTAATAAAAATCCAAGCAATCAGATGTGATGGCTATAAAAAGAGTCCTTTTAAATTCTTCTCTAAAAAGCTATCCAAAGCCTTTCTTAGGTTTTTCTAGTTTTTCCTTTTCCATAAAATTATTTCTGATCTTTTTAATTATCAAATTTCTTCTTCCTAGATATCAGAAGAGTCTTCGTCAACCTTCATCATTTTCATGCTTGCAAGCAGAGAAATCTCGATCGTATCTTGGAATGATGTTTCTGTACAAGAAACGAAAATACGTCTAATTAGAACAATGACAGTGCCCCCCACCCCCATATTTCCGGTTTCGTTTTTAATTTTTGCAATTTCATGCAAGTGATTTTTATTTTTTTATTATAAAATTCATGTTAGTTTTATTTAATCACATTTGTATATTTTTTTTTGAGTATTATTCTAATAATCTAATATATATTTCCTAGATTATGATTAAAGAAACTAATAAGATGTTAAGCAAAAATCTAAGTTGAAATAATGATCGGTAACTGACTAAATTGTTATCCTACTACTGCCCACAATTATATATGCTTGTTCTTTTATGAACAGGTTTTTTTTGAATTATGATATAGACTGCCGTAATTCGTAAACTTTATTATTTTATAATTTTTAGCAACCACTCTATCTATCATCTGTGAACATTTTTTTAATTAATTTTAAGCATATTGAAAGTGGTGATTCGCATGAGAGAAAGCCGATCCATCTTAGAACAATTTGTACCGATTCAAATTTGGCCTTTTAATTTGATGTCCTTTCTGATTAATAATGATGTATATCATGGATGTGACTTTGAATGTCTACGAATACCTGAACCCAGGATCTAATAATAATAATAATAATAATAATTAATTAATTAATTACCATTTAGTTGGTATTAATGTTAGCATGCACTTCCATATATCATAACACATTGGTGGGACGTGCATTGATAACACTGTGATGAGTCAAGGTAGTTGTTTACGTATGCACCAATATATGCGGTGGCAGATTTCACATTGTTATCGTACTCTGTTACTTTGTACAGCTCCACAGGTTATGGTATAATGCAGTCTGAAATCTGAATACTTATGATGGCTATAATTTATGTTTTAATATATCCCATACTACTAGTATTTTCTTTAACATGATTTGTTTTAAATTTTGTCATATTCATGCAACCGGTAGATGATTAAGGAATTAGTGACATACACTTTTGCCGTGCGTTGAAAGGAATTAGTAACAGATATTTTTCTTTAATAAATTCAGGATTTAGAGTTTAGGTTTAGAATTTAGAGTTTAAGATTTAAGATTTATGATTTAGGATTTAAGGTTTAGTAATAGATTATGCTGTATTGCAATATGAAATCTGAATACTTGTGAAAGCTACAATTTGTATTTTAATATATCCCATATTGTTGCTACCGAATCTTCCGGACCGGGTTATCTCGGCCTGCCTGGAGCGTTCCTTTTCCGGTTCCTGCAAAGAAGTCTCACGGGCCGGTAGTGTTTCGGCGGGGGACGCTCCGATGGCTAAGTCAGTGAAAGGCTCGGGGCAACAGAATGGAGGAATAATACAAGCATTTGGAGAAGAAAAAGCTTATTTACTGCTCGGAGTCCCCCATTTACTTTATATAGGCACGGAACGTTACTAGAATCTGTTAGGGACTAGGCTGAAAATGTCCAATATGTCCCTAGGAGAAGCAGGGTGGTAGCCAGGTGGCACCAGGACGTGGCCATGTCGTGGGATCTGTTGTAACGGAATTCTGATACCAGCTAGAAGGGCATTCTGGAACCTTCTGATTAGTATGTGTATGGCCGAAGTAGGCCGAATCTCAAGTGGGTCGGTATGACCTCTAGCATGTTGGTCGGACTACTGATGGAGTGGGTCGGTCGGACCTTTGCTGAAGCAGGTCATTCGGATCTCTGATGGAGTGGGTCGTTCGGACATCTGGTGGAGTGGGTCGGTCGGACTTCTGGTAGAGTGGATCGTTCGGACCTCTGGTGGAGTGGGTTGTTCGGACCGATGGTGGAGTGGGTCGTTCGGATCTCTGATGAAGTAGGTCGGTCAGACCTCTGGTGGAGTGGGTCGTTCGGACCTTTGCCGGAGTGGATCAGTTGGACCTTGATGAAGTGGATCGTTCGGACCTCTGATGGAATGGGTCGTTCGGATCTCTGGTGGAGTAGGTCATTCGAACCTCTGATGAAGTGGGTCGTTCGAACCTTAAGCCGATTGGTCGGATTTTTGGTCCGATTCAGAAAAAAGCTGATTGGGTATAACACATATCATTAGCATTTCCTTTAACATGATTTTTTTTTTAATTTTATCATATACATGCAACCAATAAATAATTAAGGAATTAGTAACAGACACTTTTGCCGTTGAAAGGAATTAGTAACATACACTCTCCTTTTAACTGGTTTAAGGTTTAGGATTTAAGATTTAGAATTTAAGATTTAAGATTTAAGATTTAGGATTTAGAATTTAAAATTTAATAATAGATTATGCTATATCGCGGTATGAAATCTGGATACTTGTGAAGACTATAATTTGTGTATTAATGTATCCCATATCACTAGCATTTCCTTTAACATGATTTTTTTTTTTAATTTTATCATATTCATGCAACCAGTAGATGATCAAGGAATTAGTAACGGACACTTTTGCTATGTGTCGGAAGGAATCAGTAACGGATACTTTTCTTTAACATGTTTAGAATTTAGAATTTAGGATTCAGGATTGATTTAAAATTTAGGATTTAAGATTTAGTAATGCTGTACTGCAGTCTAAAATTTGAATACTTGCGAAGGGGACAATTTGTGTTTTAATGTATCCCATGTCACTAGCATTTTCTTTAATATGATTTTCTTTTATAAAATTTATCATATTCACGCAACCAGTAGATGATCAAGGAATCAGTAACAGACACTTTTGCCGTGTGTTGAAAGGAATTGACTTTGCCTTCGCCGTTATTTTAGAACTTTCTTAACAATCTCTACAGTACAGTCAGTTCTTTTAATGTTCCGTGCAATTTTCAAACTATGTGATCTATGAGCTTGCACCTGTCAATTTTTGAATAATATATTTGCATCCAATTTTATTAAAGCAAAATTCAATTTTTATGGTGCCAGAATGAAATCAAGCTATAAACTATTTCTCTGTAGACTGTAAGATTCAGGTTATGAAAGAATTTTGTAAAACTTGAAAAAAAAATGATGTAGATTTTGAATGGTTGAATGAACCAGCAGTTCATTACCATTATTTCAGTTTCCCATTGTTCAGTAGTTTCATACACATTCTTGTCTCTTTTCCTATGGGGATTGTAATGCAGTGTTTCCTTCTAACCACATCTTTATATCTTTATATATTCAAAATAATAAGTGATTTTCTTATTGTACTTTTACAATATTTTCTGTGTCTAAAATAATAGATTTACTTAATAAAACAAGTTGTAAGTTGAAAGTGTAGTCTCACATCGTTGCTGTTATCTTACATTTCTTATCTCAATTTTCTCTTACGTAAATGTACTTCGATATACTAAGTTTGCTTGAGCTTTTAAATCACAATCAGATAACAAAAGTAAGAGCAAACTGAAAATGATATTGATCAATTCACTGGAGTATTGGACATGACGACTCTCCAAATTTAGCATGGAATATTGATATTTTGAGATGATTTCAGTTGAACATTCCATTTTCTCGGTGCTGATAAGTGTCATGCCATTCCATATCATGTCAATATTTCAGCAATCCTAAAAGCATAAATCTTTACACATTCATTAGAAATATCAGCTGTTGCAACAAAATCATACTAGATATTTGTAATTTGTTTTCTCCCTTACCCATGTTATAAATGATTTGATTTTTTGTCTTTCTCTTAAAAATGCATTATCTAATTGGATGCATTATAGGTTCATTTTGATATTAGATTATTTCCACTTATTAATTACATTCACTTTTATAATTAAATATTTATCCTAGTAGAAATAGTTAATATGAAGGCAAATGAAAGTACTAGAATCAACATCACACATTTGTGTTTATATATATATAATTTACATCAAAAGGAAAATTATATTATATCTGATGTTATTATTTCATGCTATGTTTAATGATTTACTAGTTATAAATTCATCGGTTGAAGTTATTTCATTCCCAATGGTCAAATTTTCAAAGCATTATTATGCAGATTTAGTAATAATATACAATCTGGTTTTATTACATGGCATATATGAGATTTTTAATTATTTTTTATTCTAATATTATGATCGAACAACTACATGATATAGTTAATGCTATAAATTTTAGTGTACCTTATAATTTATGAAAAAATATTAAGAAAAAATACCTTGATTCGGCTCGAAAAAGATTCACTAAAATGAAGCCCGTAGGAAACCAAGCCCAAAAGGACCCAGACCTAGGATGAGCGCGGCCCAAATTCACACACACGGACTGTGTGTGGCCTGCAGACACGTGTGGCCTACAGATGCGCGTGGCTCAGGCACCTCCCCGTGTTGCGGTTCAGCACGATCCATGGGATGGTGCGGTCCACGGGAGGCTATAGCATGGTCTATGGGGTGAAGTATCACGGGCTACACTATTTTCTATATGATTAGATGGGGCGCGTGCTCCCAAGCAATATCAGATGGTCCAAGATGAGTCCGATTTTGATTTGGCTTGATCCAGCACAATCTATGGTGCGTTCGATGCCGATCAGGTGGCTAGGAAGTGTTCTGGTATCAACAAGAACTGGACAAGATATAGGAATCTTTTTTCGATACAGTTTGGGCCACCAGACTCCTATCAAAGAACTCTTTGACAAGGAGACATCCCAAAAGCTATAAAAGGGGGCAGACGGGCCAAGATCAAAGTGTGAAAATCTAGAGGGCTTCCAGGAGATGTATTAAAGAAAGATAGTAGGGGCTAGATGGTCTTCTTGAGAGGTGAGAGCTTGTGAGAGGGATTTTTGAATTTTTTGTTGAGTTTTTTATACAAAGTGAGAGTGTAAGATCTCCTTTGTAATTTTTTTATAGTAGAACTTTGCATGCCCTATTGATTGTATCTTTTATTTTATTTTCTCTTCTTCTTTCTATTGCGGTATTAACAACGATATCATGATCTTGAGAACGGGGATCCATATTTTATACGAGAAATTTCTTAATAAGTGGTATCAGTGTAAATGGTACCATAATAACTGATATCAGAGTCCTAGATTATTCGTGTTGATTGAGATTGAAGAAGATGGTAAGCGCAATCAAAGTTAATATCAATTGGTTTGATGGGAAGAGCAATTTCTCTTTTTGGCAAGTAAGGATGAAAGATGTACTCATCTAGCAGAGATTGATCAATACTCTCATATATGATGAAAGGTCAGCCACCATCGAGAAAAAAAAGTTGGAAGGGCTCTAGATGTAGGCAATGAGCATGATCCGCTTGTACTTAGCAGATGATATGGTGATTTATATACTTAGTAAGACTTTCTCAATAGTAATACGGATGAAGCTCGAGAAGATGTACATGACGAAGTCCCTCACCAACATGTTCTTTCTTTGAAAACAGTTCTATCAGCTCTTGATGATCGAAGGATAGGACATGCAGGAGCATCTGAGCAACTTCTCACTTATACCGACCTTCTCAGTATAAGTGAGAAGGTTGAAGAGAAGAACAGGGCATGGGTCTTGCTATCGTCACTTCTATACTTCTTTGAGTTCTTGGTGACTACTCTTTAGTAGGGAAGAGCACCATCAAGATGAAAGAGGTCACTTCGGTGCTACTCTAGAATGAAGTTCTCAGACTGGAGAACCAAACTTCAAGTTCAGGTGGGAACTCGGTGTTGGTGGTCTCTAGAATAGTTGGTGACAGAAAGCGAAGTAACAAAGGATCGCGAGATGGGTAGTCCAGGCTGAGGATGCAAGCAAGATCAAGTATTACTGGTGCAACGAGCTGGGTATCATGTTAGAAATTGCATGCAGCTTAAGAATTAGATAAAGGTTACTGTGGCGATGGTTGATTATAGCAATAGTGATAGATACAATGATGCACTCATGATATCTAATAAGATATCTCATTCTTTTTAATAGTGAGTTTTAGATTCTACATATCTTTATTATGTATGTTCTAAAGAGGAGTTGTTTGACTCTCTAGAGAGTAGAGAGTATGTTGCCCGTCTACCAGATGGATCGAGTTGTGTGATTAGGAGCAAAGGGACAATCAGTTTAAAGCTTCATGATGGAATATCAAGAAAACCAGACAAGGTTCGATACATACCTAGCTTCAGTAAGAACTCATTTTTACTAAGTAAACTGGATTCAAACAGCTATACATGGAGAGCCGATGATGAAATCATGAAGGTTATCCATGTCAATTAGGTTGTCTTATAGGTGAAGAAGCATGGAGGATATGATTGGGAGTCTAGTGCAAGGTGGAGCTTTGAGAGTAGGTGGATCAGGCAGAAGACGAGATACTTTGAAAGATGATGGGCGATATCGCATGGTAAAGTTCCTATTATCGCAGGAGGTTTCCTCGAGCAAGTCTTAGGTTAAGGTGAGCATAGCATATAGCGGAGATATGATTGAGCGCATGGCTCGACTCCCATATTTTTCCATTCACGAGTAGCAGACATTTGTCTCAGGACATGGGACCGAAATCCTTCAAGAGCTCTCAAAATCAGATGGAGGCCAAACGTTGAGTTGAGATGGAGATTGTCGAGGAAAAATTTCTCAATTCAACCTGAAAGAGGTCCACCGGAATGAAGGCCTTAGGAAACCAAGTCCAGAATGGTCCAGATCCAGGTTGAGCATGGTCCAAACCCATGTGCATGGATGTGCGCATGGCCTAGGCACCTCTCCTTATTGCAGTTCACTATGATCCATGGGATGCTGTAGTCCATAGGAGGTTGTAGCATGGTCTATAAGATGAAGTTTGGTCTTTATCGCAGTCTACATACATTTTCTACATGATCAGATGGTGGCTGGCACTCTTGGACAAGACATACCGTCCAAGATGAGTCAAACTTCAATTTGGCTTAATCCAACATGATTTGGGATGCGTTCGATGCCGATCGGATAGCCAAGAGGTATTCTGGGATCAACAAGAGTTGGACAAAGTACAAGAGTCCTTTTTTGACAAGGAGTCGTTTTAGAGGCTATAAAAGGAGGATAGACAATCCAAGACCAAAATGTGAGGATCTAGAGGGCTTGTGAGAGATGGGATAGAGAAAGTCTATAGGGGCTAGAGATCTCTTGAGATATGAGAGCTTATGAGAGAGATTTTTGAATTTTTTGTTAAGTTTTTTTGTATAGAATAAGAGTATAAGATCTTTTTTGTAACTTTTTTTATAGTGAAACCTTGCATGTCTTATTGATTGTATCTTTTATTTTATTTTCTCTTTTTTTTTTCTTGTAGCATTAACAATGATATTATAATATTGGAAACGGGGATCCATATTCTGTATGAAAAAATTTTCAATAAGTAATATCAGTGCAAGTGGTACCATAACAGAAAAGACTTTTTATCAGCCTACTTTTTTAAAAATTTAGATAGGACTAAAATCCTAAAGTCATTAAAGAAGATAGAGCTTAGCCTGTAATGGACCTTCCAATAATGAGAACCAATCTTTATGATAGGAGATTCTTTGAAAAAGGTTCAATATGTAATAACAAGCTGATTGATTAGTTAGAGAACATATATAGTTTATTTGATATAAGAGTTATAGATTCCATCCCATCCTTTTGATGATTAGTGTTTCTATATAGTGGTTAGGAATAGTTTATCTCTTAGTGAGATCCGAGAGATATTTTTCTAGATATGACACTTAGAGGGGATCACTTATATCAGAGTATACATACATAGTTGCAACTAAAAATATAGGCAATCTTTAAAAACTCTCATAAAAAATTAAGATACATGTGTAGGACCACTAATGTACATACTTGCAATGAAAAATTTAATACTATGTATGTGGTAGTTGAAGTTTAAATCAAAATAACGTAGTTCAAGACCTAGTTTACTTCGATTTCTTTAGATGAAAATTATTCATATTAATTGAGGTTAAATCTTTAAAAACACTTTATCCATCGCACAATATAAGTATCTAGGAATTTATATTTTATATTTTATTATTTTTTAAAAATTCTGAGTTTTGACGATAATTGTTAGAAAAATTCAAAATTCTCTTCAATAATCAAATTCTAATTTTTAATTATTTGATCATTGATCTTTTTAATTATTTAACTGTTCGGCTTTTAATTGTTTGACTATTAGATTTTTAATTATTTGATCATTGGGCTTTTAATTATTTAACCATTGGACTTTTAATTTCTAATTATTGAGCTTCTCATTACAAGTTTTAATAAGCCAATAAAAAACTAAACAATCAGACTGGATGGCTATAAAAAAAAAAAAAAGCCCATCTTGAATCCTTCTTTGAAAAGCCATTCAAAGCATTTCATAACTTCTTCTAGTTTTTCTTCTTTATAAAATTATTTTTAAATTTTTTTATTATAAAAGTTTCTTCTTCTTCGATACTGAAAGAGTTTTCATGAACCTCCATCATGATTGTGCTTGCAGGCAAATGAATCCGAGTCGTATCTTGAAGTGGCATTTTCGATTATTCCTATATAAAAAATGAAAAAATATTTTAAGACAGTGTCTCGCATGTTTCCTAATTTTTTTAATTTTTGCTAATAGGCATCTCAAAGTGCCACACACTCACCATGCATGTCCTACGTGGTATATATTACAATTCTATTAGTATATCTTAGTAGTTTTCTATCTATCAGCTCTTGTGGTTTAAATAAAGTAATAATCATGCATAAAATACTAAATATATGCATTCAAGTTTAAAACCTATTAGGATTCTGCTAAATAAACTTCATTTGTTCAATTATGAAAATTTAGATTACGTTTGTGCGATGTTAGTAGCATTTTTCAAGAACAATCATAAAGATGTTGTAAAAGATTGTGGCATCTTTTGCTTATATATATAACTTTTTCTTTTTTTGGTTACTATGTTCTTCTTTATGATGGGCTTAGCTTCGTCAGCAAGAGCAATGTCCAATGTCCAGTATAGATGCTTCAATTTTAGACAGAGTGCTTTTCTGATTTGAAATATTCTCATACACATTATCCTTGTTCCCATGGACTATACAAGATGTTATTTCCATACTATCAATCATATATTCTAAGCCCGTGGCCAGGCAAGCTCACGTACAAAGCTCATGACTCTAGCTGTCCCATGTTTTAAATGTCCATGGCCGGCTATTCTTCGTATGAAGCCCGAGGCTCCGGCAACTTCAGATCCATAGCTAGTCCAAATACCGTTATCACTTTAACCATCCATATCATCTTATCAAATCATATCACGATGTCAAACCTGAAATCTCAAACTTCTCAATGACCGGCATCACGGTCCAAACCATTAAAAGCAATTTTTGTCCGATAAACACAGTATCTAGAAATATAGAATAATAACAATTATAGTCATATTGTCCTTTATAAAAACTCAACTACACCATGCAACAATAAATCATGCATGCCAATGCTCATGTACTCGGATCAAAACCATGCCATGTAAAATAATATATAAACCGGTGATCACGTCCATAATCCTTACCTTCAATCGCTAATTCCAAATATCCGTATCAATCTATACCCGAAATTCGTCCAAATCCTTCCTGCTCAAAAGATTGATCTCCTACAATAACAAATAAATTTATTCAAACCAAATCCTAGTTTCACAAATTTTGAGAAAGAAGGTTCCCCCTGATTTTCTCTTTCCTCATATTCTCTCTCCTTCATCTTCTCTCTCATCTTTATCTCTCCTCTTTCTCTCTCTATCTCGAACTCCAGCATATCCCCAAAACTGATCACTATCCCATGCCATTATAACATGACAGCCTTCCTCTTCTTTCAAACCAAGATCCTTTTCCTCTCCCCTTCTCTCTCTTCTCTTCTCTTTTCCCTTCTTTTTCTCTCTCTTATCTTCCCTTTTCCCTTCTCTTTCTCTCTTTTCTGGCTCTCTACAGGCTCTTCCCTGCTTTCTGTCGATGTCCTGATTAAAAAGAGGAGAAAAACCAATCCAAAATCATCTCAAACGTAACTTGAAAAGTCCAAAATCATCAAAATATCTTCCCGGCCATCAGATCTGAGATCGACGCCTCAAACTACGTCCAAATTCGAATCCAAAAGCACCTAATCAAGCCTAAATTCCCTCGGATTAATCTCAGCCATTTGATCGGGCGATGGACGGTCCAGATCGCTCAGAAACCTCGTGGACCATTGTGAACTGTGCAAAATGGGCTGGGAAATGCTCGGGAAATGCCCATGCGATGGCTGGCTCGGGCTAGGCCAAGCCCACGTGCCCGCGGGCCTGGGCCGCGCATTGTGCGCCCGCGATGATGGGCCGGGCCGCGCACCACGCGCCCGCGCGTCGCTCGCCTGCCACGTGTCGCCCGCGTGCTCTCGCTCTCTCGCGCCCGTGCACACTCTCACGCGCTCGCGTGCCCGCGCATCCGGTGCACTGGGCTGTGCAATGGTCAGGGCCGGCAGACCTTCAAACCCCTTTTTTTCTTTCTTTCTTTCTTTTTTGGGGTGTTACAATTTAAAGCATAAGACCTCTTCTCTCTTCAGAATTCTACAACATAATTTTTCTTTTTCAGAAAAGATAAGAGAAAAGCCTAATCACTTGTTATCGTGAAAATTTGGGGAGGACGTTTTAACCTGGTCAAAACGAGATCCTCTCTCTCCATATCCGGTGCAGTGACGAAGTCCCCCTCATGCGGTTTCTATTTCCGCATGGGGGGTTTCCCTTTTTTTGTTCCGCAATCATTTCTTTTTTGTGTGATGTATGCTATGTGGAGAGGGGTGCTCATCGTGGACTAGAGTGTAGGAAGAGAAACCTGGAATCCTGAGATTTTCTCTGAGATCGACCGGAACGGTGTAAGGTCGGTTCTTCATTGTATTTCTCTACATAGTGATTTTATTCGGTGCTCTCCCCGTGGATGTAGGAGGTTTATCTCTGAACCATGTAAATTTTCTGTGTTCTTGTGTTTATGCTTGTTTATGCTGTGTGATTGCCTCCGTTATCTATTCTTCTTGCGATATATATATATATATATATATATATATATATATATATATATATATATATATATATATATATATATATATATATATATAATATTTGTTGAGATCATATCTGCCGTAACAATAAATTAGTATCAGAGCTCTTGGTTTAAGTAATTCTACATGGCTACACGGTTTGAAGTTCCAAAGTATGATGGGAAGATCGACTTTGGGTTGTGGCAAAGAGGATCAAGGCACTCCTGGTGCAGACTGATCTTCACAAAGCACTTCTCGGAAAGGAGAAGTCAGGCAAGAAGGATGAAGATTGGGTAGAGCTAGATCTCAAGGCCATCAGCACTATTCAGTTATGTTTAGCTGAGAGGTGATGTATAATGTCGCAGATGCAGAGACTACTATAGACTTGTGGAAGAAACTTGAAGATCTCTACATGTCGAAGTCCCTTATTAACAAGTTGTATGTGAAAAAGCAACTTTACAGTCTGCGAATATCTGAAGGGGATAATTTCTTAGAGCATATGAATGTGTTCAACAAGTTGATTTCTCAACTACACAGTATGGACGTGAAGGTGGATGAAGAGGATCAGGCTCTTTTCTTACTGTCTTCATTGTCAAAGTCCTATGATCAACTGGTGATGACAATCCTCTATGGCAAGGATACGTTGAAGATGGAAGAAGTCAAGATCACTCTGTTGTCAAATGAGACAAGGAGTAAGATCAGCCCCAGCATCAGTGAAGGTTTGCTAGTGAAGGGTAGTGATCAAGACAGAGGACGCTCTAAAGAGAGAGGCAAGAAGTACAATTTTAGGTCCAAATCAAGAGGCCGAAACAACAAGTACCATATTTGCAAGGAAGAGGGTAATTGGAAAGCAAATTGCCCAAAAAAGAATAAACAGAAGGGAAAGCAGCAAGAACCAGAAGAAACAGCAGTGGCTTCAGAGTCTGAAGCGGAGGGAGATGTACTCCATGTCTCCTCAGGTATAGATTCTTTTGATTCATGGATTCTTGATTCTGCATGTTCCTATCATATGTGTCCGCACAGGAAGTGGTTTGACACCTACACAGCATGTAATGGTGGTCGTGTTCTCATGGGGAACAACTCTGAGTGCAGAATAGTGGGGATAGGAAACATTAAAATTAAGATGTTTGACGGTACTGTGATGATTTTGACAGAGGTCAGGCATGTGCCTGATTTGAGGAAGAGTTTGATCTCCCTGGATACATTGGAGGCAAATGGCTGTTCGTATACAGGAGCAGATGGAATTCTGAAAGTAAAGAAAGGTATTTTAGTGGTCATGAAGGGAGAGCGAATTGGGTCCCTATGCAAACTAGTAGAAGTGAAGGCCCAAGGGAGAGGGGGTGTTGCTAAAGACCAAGAAAGTGTTGCTAAAGACCAAGAAAATCGAAACTGTAGGTGGAGAGTTAGTGGAGAGTCTCCCGGTGTTGACCGTGTCAAAGGTGGAGATTGTTACTGTGAAAATTTGGGGAGGACATTTTGACCCGATCAAAATGGGATCCTCTCTCTCCATATCCGGTGCGGTGACAGAAATCCCCCTCACGCGGTTTCTGTTTCCGCATAGGGGATTTCCGTTTCTTTGTTCCGTAATCATTTCTTTTTTGTGTAATGTATGCTGTGCGGAGAGGGGCGCTCGTCGTGGACTAGAGTGCAGGAAGAGAAACCTGGAATCCTAGAATTTTTTCTGAGGTCGACCAGAATGGTATAAGGTCGGTTCTCCATTGTATTTCTCTACATAGTGATTTTATTCGGTGCTCTCCCCGTGGATGTAGGAGGTTTACCTCTGAGCCACGTAAATTTTCTGTATTCTTGTGTTTATGCTTGTTTATACTGTGTGATTGCCTCCGTAATCTATTCTTCTTGCGATATATATATATATATAATATTTGTTGAGATCAGACCGCAACGATAATCACTTTCATTAAAATAATACATGAAAAAGAGAACAAGCAAATATAAGAGGAAGTAGGAGACACAGAAGGAGCAAAAAAAAGCTGAAAGCAGAAGGGCGTTTCTCTTCCAAGTCTCAGCGCTATGGTGAAGATGTTAACCAGCTAGAGAAGCCAATTCTGTCCAATCTCCAAGGAGGAATTAGATGGATTCAGAAACAACATTGGCTGAACTCTATTAATTTTTCTGAAAATATTGTTCTATTCTTTTCCAACCATGATGACCAACACCCTCTGGCAATTTTCAGCAGATCATATTATTAAACAATCCAAGAATTAAAACAAGGGTTGTCACAAGGATATCTGTATGGGTTCCCTTATAGAACAGAGTCGCCTTCGCCTTCCCTGTCTTTGTGTTTATTTGTGTGGAGGAAGGAATAGCAGCCACTCGTTTTCCTGCAACAACAAAGGATTTTATGAAATATTTATGCAGTAAGTGAAATTATTTATTGGATCCTTGATTAATGTTGTCCTGACTAGTGGATCATCTAATTTGTTCCTGCTAACTAAATTATCTAATCCAACTCAATGTGATATAATTTATCTAGTTCCTCTGATAATTTTGTTGCATTAATTTTTCTTAAAATGAACAATATATTGCACTTCCATATACCAGAAAGAAACAATATTAATGGGGTTCAACAATCAGGGAGACAAAGGGGAGAAAGTCTCTGAAGTAAAAATACTGGGAATACAAAATCTGTGTATGTTCTGCATTTGATCAATAATTTTTCAAAAAAAATATGCACTATCTTGATGAAATTTAAGTCCCTCTGAAAAATTCAATTACCTAACTAGATATAATTTGATAGCAGAACTAGTTCTAAAACCAGTTCCTGACTACTTCGCAGGAAAAATACTATGTGTTTATATTGATTTAAAGGAAATGGTTAATCGATCACAGAATTTTCATTCTAAGAAAGGCTTACCTTCTTCTGCTTGTGCTACTGCTATTAGTGCTGCTACTGCTATTGGTGCTGCTGCTGCTGCTTCCCTTCTCAGCTAATGCGTTCTTCTTCCACCAATCTCGATCGGTTCTCGTCTCGAGACCATCCTTCTCCCCTTCTTCCAACATGAGCTTTGGTGAAATCTTTGCGCATGCACCAGAGCCTCCAAACTCTTCTTCCCCCAGGTCAGAGAATTTGGCATGAACATCTTTAGAAGGAAGCCTCCAGGGTCCATACTCTCACTCCTCGACATCCTTCTTCTTCCCTTCTTCCTCTTCTCCTTCGAAAATTCTCCTCCTTTCTCTAAATTTTCCTGCACACGTTTTGCAATCTTTGGTGATTCCACAAGATCTCTTAAAGTGAGATCATAAGCCGTCTCCGGCTTATCCCGGACCAAGTCAAGCATCTCCTGCCGGTATCTGGCAATGGCCTGTGCTCGTTCTGTCATAGGAAACTCTGGCTTCTTCCACAACCGTGGTGATGGAACATCTGAGCCATGATCCTCTTCTTTTGCCAGCCTCCTCGATTCATCATCCTCATCAACTTGGTTGCCATGATGATTCAAGGGAGTTCTGCGTTGCCATGCACCAAACTTATGATCATCTGATTTGCCAAAGTATCCACGAGGTCCTTTAATTCTCTCAGCCCATGTTCCATACTCAATTCCATCCATAGAATTCAGATCGTTGCTCGCCTTGTGGATAGGACTGGAGAAAGTGAATTGGTTGCTAGCTTGGAATTCTTGCCGTTGGTGAGGGACCATAGTGGAGAGAGAGGATTCGTGCAATGTTGAAAGAGGAAGGAAAGTTAAGGAAAGGTATGGAGTATTATCTTCAATGGCCATAGTCTGCTTTTAATGTGCGTGGGGACTCATCTTTTGCGTCCTTTTCCTTCAAGTCGGTTTGCTTTTGTTTGGGGTTGGAGAGTCCTTGTTTCTCGAAGAATGCTTACGTAATTGTTTCTGGATGAATGCTCACGTAATAATGTATGTTCTCTCTCTCTCTCTCTCTCTCTCTCTCTCTCTATATATATATATATATATATATATATATATATATATATATATATATATATAAGAGACCTCTTCAAGCCAGGGTAGTCATTTTAGGGAGAGGGGAAAGGCTGGCTTGGCTAAATGGTCATGTAATCTCCAAATTATCCAATGCTAGGTAGCCTTCTCGAAGTTTTGTTTCTAAGATTTGGTGATCAGCCTAGATCTAACCCAAACTTATGGGATGAGTCATGTTGGAGAAAAACTAGACGCAAATCACCAACCATTTTGGTCTTGATTCAATCCCGGTTTGGTAGGTTTTGAACCGCCCGGAAGAACCAAATCAACTTGGAGGAGGACCGAACAGATAATATAAAGAAATCTTGTATGGTTTTGGGGGTCAAGTTTGACAACTCATCTACTGGACCCACTTTTAGGCCGTGGAGAATGGGCTCATAGGTTATTTGTTAAATGACTACAAAACAAAGGATAAGAAAGTGATGAATAGTTCTTTTTGATCTCCACTTCTAGATCGATAAAGACTTTATTAGATACTTAGGGTCCAAATCTCAACACAGACTTAGGATACACGGCAATCATGGCTCCATCTCGACACAATTTAATTGCATATATAAATATCAGAAAAGCTGGAGTTTGGATTACAAGGAATATTGAATCAAGGACGTTCCTCCCAACTTCCCATGGACGTAAACCACACTCCCGTGAGATGTTTTTGTCCCCATGCAAATGCTTGGAAGAATCCACCAGCATTGGATCGATGTTGGACCTGGGTCCGGTCCTCACGGCGCATGCCGGTCCCACCACCTCTTGCTATGGATTATTGCAATGAATTAAGAAATGAGACCTACGTTCGAGCAGTGGAAATTAATCTTTAATTGCGAACCGAAGCCGTCTGATTAAAGGAAAATTCTACGAAGCCCTTGACTCCCCAGTTTAAAGTGAATGGATGAGCTGGTTTTGTGGTACTCATTCTATACTTGGGAAACCATAACTATTTTCATGGAATTCGACCCAGAAGGCCTTAATCCAGGAGCAATTTGGTGCTCTTGATTTCAGCCAAATGTGGATGGAGTCGCAGAATAGTGTGTAAAATATATTCTTCTTAAGGCTTGGTTAGATGGTTGGGCCAAAAATTCATAGGTTTCATGGCCCAACTACAAAAACATTGAATTATAAGGCTGGCTCAGTATTTAGAACCATCTTTTGAGTGGGCTAGTCCAAGTTCTATAGGAAAAAGAAGACTTGCTAAGGCCACAAATATCATGATATTTTGGACCAAGACAACCAGCTAGGTCAGGCTAGTTTGGACTTATATTTATAAGGAGTAATTCTTTATCCATCGCTCCCGGTGGAAAAAAAAAAAAAAAAAAAAAAAATCACTTAATTGAACCATGTAAGCACAATTAATGGGACTGCGCCATTTTCCAAAATTGCAGGTATTTAATGCAGCTTAGCTTTTCTTTCCAAATTTTTCGAGAAAAAAATATCTTTCCTATTTTTTAAAATTTTTGATGATGAAAATGCTCCCTTTATATGACTTTTATAACTTTCTAAAGAAAAATTATGACATGTCTTGCCAAATTATGACATCCTGGAATAGGATGTATTTATCTTTTTAAAAAGATATGAGGGGCATTTTTATCATTAAAAAATTTATCAACTTTTTTTGTTCGAAATCTGAACGATGAAAATGCCCCCCTCTTCCATAATTTTTGACTTCCTGAAGCAAAATTGTGATATCCCAAGGTCAACTTATGACATCCTGTGCGATGTCTGTCTTTTAGGAAGGGGGCATTTTTATCATTAAAAATTTTATCAATTTTTCAATGATGAAAATGCCATTCTTCTTATGTGGTTTTATGACTTTCTAAAAAAAATGATATCCCATGATAAATTATGACATCTTGGGACATGATGTCTTTATCTTTTTATAAAAAAGTGTGAGATATTTTTGTCATTAAAAATGTTGCCTAATTTTTTCGTTTGAAATTTTCAATGATGAAAATATCCTTCTCTTCTATGATTTTTATAACATCCCGAAGAAAAATCATAACATCTTGGGACAGGTTGTTTTTATCTTTTCAGAAAGATGCGAGGGGCATTTTTGTCATTAAAAATTTTGTCCAGCTTTTTTATTTAAAATTTTCAATGACAAAAATGTTCCTCCTTTCTGTAATTTTGATGATTTCCTAAAAGAAAATTATGGCATTTCAAGACTAAATTATGACATCTTGAGATAGGATATTTATCTTTTCAGGAAGAGATTGGGATATTTTTGCATTGAAAATTTGAAGTTATAGTTTCGTTTAAAATGATAATATCTTGAATCAAATTATAATTTCATGTAATATGATGTTATAATTTTATTTAAATTTATGACATCTTGTACTAAATTATAATATCCTATATCAAATTATGTTTTATTTATGTTTCATACTATTTTTTTTTCTATATTTTCTTCTTCAGATTTTTTCTTGTTTCAAAGTTATTTTATTGGATGCTGAAAGAGTCTCTATCAACATTTTCCACGATCGTGCTCGCAGGTGAAGGAATCTTGGTCGTATCTGAAATAGAGTTTCCAACAATTTCTACACGAGAGACAGAAATATGCCTTAGGACAGTGCACGCCTTGCATGCTTCCGGATTTGATTTTATTTTTTTAACGATTTCAAGTAAGTATTCTATATTTTTTTATATATTAAAATAATTTTGTTAGCTTATTTAATCATAGTCATAATTTTTTAAAGTCTTGTTCTAACAATCTAAGGCATAGATCCCAGGTTGTGTTCAAAGAAACTAACAAGGTGTTAATCAAAGATTCTAACCATATATTTTAAAGATTTGTAGTAAGTTATATATTATAATCAATTGGTATAGATATTTCAAGCCCATCGTCCAATAGTCAAAAAAAAAAAAAAAAAAAAAATGATTATAATCCCTTTTAGCTTGCCTAAGTCATGGTTTTAATATAAGATTTTCAATGCATAATCTCGTTCATGTTCCATAGCTTAGTTTAAGAAGTCTGATCCCTTAGCTATTATAATGGTTAAAAGGGCATCTGTTATTGGATATTTGAATAATAGATTTAGTCTCATGCTTTCCAAGTTAAATGATTTAAACAAACTTGTTGCTGTATAGTTTAGATAGATGAATGATGAAATCAATGAATTAGTACTAATTTTTTTAAAAAATAATCTTTTGAGTTTATTGTTCTTAAGAATTGTTGTAGTATTGGTAATGGAATGATGATCTCAAAATGATGCAGGGTGTAGGTAACGTGTTTCCCATTTTCATGTATCAACTTTATTATTATAATAGTTATGAAGGGCATTTGTTGTTGATCAAATAATGAGCTTTATTTGACCATTATTATATTATAAATGCTATTGTATAACATAAATAATGGTTGTTATTTGATACTTATAGTTTTTTTACTGCCCACTACTTTCTATTATGACAGTAATTATTTTATAGCAAACAACACCAAATCACAATCATATAGCAATAATAAATGATTAACAACAAATCCAAGAAAGGAGATAGTCTATTTAAAACTAATATGTTGAGCAAAATATAATGAAAGATGGACAAGAAGAAAGAGATTGCAATATCATGCATGTTTTCTTTTCTAGTATTAATATGGATTCCAAATTTTGGTTTTTCTTGAATGCACGCAGACATTTGGTAACATATTACCCGGTAATTACAATCTGTATTTCATATTTTTTGTAAGTAAAATATGCTAATTAGTCATGGATAACTTGCTCAAAATGACTAGGTCAAAAATTGCTCCTTTAAATAGGTTTTTTGAATTATCTCCTGCTTTCATCTCAGTGATAAATTACTGTATCCATGGCCTGCATTGGCATTTGGCAACTATTGTATGTGACTAAGGAATTCCAAATTTTAGTTAATTTCTAGGATTAATTGTGGCCTTACTTACGGTTACATGGTTGTAGTATTATGTACTCAACATAATATTTAAATATTTTTTGTTTTTTTATTGTAATGAGGTTTTACCGTATCAAAACTATCCTTTCTTTTTTTTTTCATCTCATTTGGCTTATCATTCGTTCTAAATTTGCCTTCACAAATTTGGAACAACTATTTATCCAATCTATTTCCGTTATGAGGTATATTACAAACCAAGTTTCTTCTTTATATATTTACATGTTAGTTTGATCCATTCCTTATTTATTTAATTCTTCTATTATCTACTGTTGCTTATTCACTTACCAGTAATATAGTTGTTTTAGTTTTTTAGATTGCTAACTGTGATATGGTTGTTGCAAAAATTGGTTACCTTTTCTTGTTACTTGCTATATATAACATGTGTTTCCGTCTTTAAAATTGATCCTTTATTATGTTAGTATATATGTTTGGAATATATGGCATTATGTATATTTTGTTTTAGGTGATTTCTGATTCCTAACTTGAAACATTATTATACAATTAAAATATAGTCAGAAGGGTAATCTAGTATTATTACTTTATAGTATATTTGTTGCTTGAAAAGTTATATAAAATCGATCTGGAATCTGCATCCATGTTACGTCTGTCTTTTTTTCAAATAAATAATAATCCTTTGTTACAAAAGCACATTTTTGATATATCCCAAAAATTTGTTGGAAAAAAGTTTTACCAATTTGTATTACTAAACGCTTAAATAGGATTAAGATCCTAAAGTCATCGAGAGGGATGCGGCTTAGCCTATAAAGAACATTCTGCAGTGGGAACCCAACCTTTATGACAGGAGATCCCTTGAAGAAAGCTCGATAGGATAATAATAAGCTGATTGGTTGGTCAGGAGTATACATGATTTATTTGATATAAGAGTCATAGATTCCATCCTATTCCTATGGTAATTAGTGCTCCTATATAGTGATTAGAAAAAGTTTATCTCTGAGTGAGATCCAAGAAATATTTCTTGAGATGCGACACTACACATATTTTTGGAGTGGCTCATCTATATCAGAGTATCCGTATATGACCGCGGCTAGAGACATTGGCAATCTTTAGAAGCTCTCATGAAAAATCAAGATACATGTGCATGGCCATTAATGCGTATACTAGTGACGAAGAATTCTATACTATATACGTGGAAGTCGAAGTTTGGATCAAAGAACGTAGTTTAAGATCTGATTCACTCCAATTCCTTCATATGGAAACTATTCATACGAAGTAAGGTTGCAGTCACCTTACCGATTATATAGTATAAGTATGCAAAAATTTATATTTTATTATTTTTCAAAAAATTTTAATTTTGAGAGGGATTGTTGAAAAAATTTAAAAATTTCTCCACCAACCATTTAATTATTCGACCATTTTATTTTTAATTATTTGATCATCGAAGTTTTTAATGATTTGACCGTTAAAATTTTTAATGATTTGATCATTGAAGTTTTAATTATTTGTCCGTTATACTTTTAATTATTAGACTTTTAATTTTCTGACTATTGGACTCCTAATTAAACTTTAATAGGCCAATAAAAATTTAAATGACTAGATTTTAGATGACTATAAAAAGATCATCCTGAATTTCTAAAGATACAAGTTTTGTTCATGTTTCGTACTCTTTTTTTTCTCCAGTATTTTCTTCTCCAGATTTTTTCTTGTTTCGAAGTTATTTTACCGAGCGCTAAAAGAGTTTCCATCAACCCTTTCTATGATTGTGCTAGTAGGTGAAGAAATTCTGGCGGATAGTATTTTTGATAATTTCTGCACGAGGAACATAAATATGTCTTGGGATAGTGCGCGCCTCGAGTTTGATTTTATTTTTTTTTAACAATTTCAAATAAATATTCTATAATTATATATATATATATATATATTACAATAATTTTATTAATTTATTTAATTATATCCATGATTTTGTAAAGTCTCGTTCTAACATCTTCATCTTTAGCTTGGTTCATGCCGGTCTAATTTACCTTCCGGAAAAGGGGCATCCCTCGGTAAAATGCTACCAGGCAATTCAAGGAAGGTTGTTTATCCGATGCTCATCCATGACATGGTGAACGGGGTAACAAAAATGAGGAGGACGAGGCTTCGTAGATGCTCTTAGGGTCGTGGGAGACGGACTCTTCTTACACGTAGGGTCGGCATTGACCTCGATCTTTGCCGACGTCGCTACCTTCACCGACGGTCACCTTCGTTCCTTCCTCGGGAATACTTTCTCCCGAGGCGTTGCCCAACCTCGGTCGCCTTATCATCCCCCGAGGGTGCAGAGATAGCAACGACATCCCGCTACTTGGAACGTTTGGAGCCTCGGCTACACAAGCATCGGCCGTAAGAGCTTCGCTCGAAGCATCTCAGCTATACGTTTAGCATCGAGCCAAGCCGAGACTGGAGGATACCGTGGACTTTGTTTCAGCTACACGGTGAGTGAGCCGAGCCCAGATGACTCTGGAAAGGATGAACCTGCCGATTCCCCGGTTAATCGTGAATTGCTCGAAGTTGGAAAGGCCCAAGGTTGTAGGGGGCACTTCTTCGATTGGACAACCGCCGCTGTTAGGAGAATCGCAAGAGCCGAGAGCAGGAGGATTCCACTTTGACTGTCGGTGCTCGCTGTATTCATGAAAGGCTGAAGATCAAAGTATTTCGCACCAAATCATGGACGGCTAGATTTGGCCGTGCCTTCAATTCCGAAATCTAAGATTCGTGAGATTCATGAGAATCATGAGGGAAATAAAAATGCGGTCGACATGCCATGAAACTCCTTCCATTTATCGGTAAAATGATCCTCCGAGTCTGGTGAGGTGTCGGTATTGCCCAGCCGGGTCACGCTAGGCATTTCAAGAATTTTGCCTCGGATCACTTTGCTTTTTCAAATATTTGTCTCCGATAGGTGTACACTATAATGGGCTGAAATATTCCGACCAACTACTTAAAAAGAATTTTAGTGGGACTAGGTTGATGTACTCACCGATTGATGAAAAAGATACATGAAAAATTATGACCTATATCGAACGAAGGCTTAGCTGGCTAGGAGCCAGAATGGAGAGCTACACTAGGATAAAACCCCCTACCCTTTTTTCTATCAAAAAAAAAAAAAGAAAAAAAGAAAAAAGGACTTTCCTATCTTGTCTTGACTCGCACTAAAGGTAGGACCCTCCAATTATGCCCAGCACCCTGGCCGCACATGCACTATTGTGGTAGAAATAAAGAAAAAGGCTAATAAAATCAGAGGGGGTCCAAAAAGAATGGCTACGATTGGTGCTCAACGATGGGAGCTAATTATGAAGACCCCCATCCATCGGCCAGCTAGGCTAACTATGCAGACCCGGCTCAACGATGGGGGCTAACTATGCAGACCCGGCTCAACGATGGGGGCTAACTATGTAGACCCGGCTCAATGATGGGAGCTAACTATGAAGACTCCCGTCCATCAACCAGCTGGGCTAACTATGTAGACCCGGCTCAATGACAGGGGCTGACTATAAACATCATTATCCATCGGCCAGTTGGGTTAACTATGCAGATCCGACTCAATGATGGGGGCTAACTAGGAACACTCCTATCCATCGGCCAACTAGGCTAACTTTGCAGACCTGGCTCAACAATATGGGTTAACTATGAAGACCCTCGTCTATCGATCAGCTGGGCTAACTATACAGACCCGGCTTAATGAAGGGAGCTAATAAAGATCCCCATCCATCGGCCAGCTGGACTAACTATGTAGACCCGGCTCAACAACGGGGGCTAACTATAAAGACCCTCGTCCATCAACCAGCTAGGCTAACTATGCAGACCTGGCTCAATAACGGGGGCTAACTATGCAGACCCTCATCCATCGGCCAGCTAGGCTAACTATGCAGACCTGGCTCAACAACGGGGGCTAACTATGAAGACCCCCATCCATCGACTGGCTGGGCTAACTATGCAGACCCCCGTTCATCGGCCAGCTGGGCTAACTATGCAAACCCGCTCAATGACGAGGGCTAACTATGAAGACACTTCATTGGCCAGCTAGGCTAACTATGTAGATCTGGCTCAACGGCGGGGGTTAACTATGAAGATCCCAGTCCATCGGCTAGCTAGGCTAATTATGCAGACCTTGCTCAATGACAAGGACTAATCAAAAGGTCCCTCATCCTTCCATCAAATTGGGCTAACCATTAGGACCCTTAACCTCACAAAAGTCCTTAATATTTAGTAGCCCCCTAATGACCATTAATCAGTTACAGTCCCCTTTAAGAATCTTTGATTGGTCTAACCAAATTTAAATCTCGAAGTATTATCGCTTGCCGATACGCCAAACCATGGTTGATTTTAATCCAGCATCAATCTTCACACAAAGGGACCAAGATTGCTACATCTTTACTCTCTAATAAGTAACCCAAACAGCTAACCATTTAAATCCTTGATATCCCTTGGGTGAGTAGCTGGAACTACTACTCAGCCCGAGACTTCATACTCAGACTAAGAAGTGGTGCTATTGATGAGGGAGAAAATCACCCACCCTTGCTATCCCAAGGACTTTCGAAAAGGATGAAGGCACAAACAGTCATTGATCGTCTTCCAAATAAGCCAAGGCCAAATTCAGGGCCCCCTCAGCATCACCGACCCTCGGTATCAGATTCAACATGCTTAGATTATTTATATGCAAATCACTTCCTCAAACAGAACATCAAAAGACATCTACGGGGATGAAGGAAGAAGGGTTGGCATTCCTTGAACAGTTGATGGAACAACACCGGTTACATATCATCTGTACATTATGGCTTTTCAATTAACTTCATCCAAGGGTTCATTCCTGGCACCTAAAGGCAAGAGTAGGAACAATCAAGTTCCCTCGATCTTGATAATTGACCTTTACCTCTCTAACATTTAGAACAACCCCTAGCAAGGAAGACACCTATTAGGGGTCTTCAGCATGGCTGGCCTTCAGCCCTTTTCATCAATGGTCTTCAGCATGGCTGGCCTTCAACCATTTTCATCAGGGGTCTTCAGCATGGCTAGCTTTTAGCCCTCTTTATCAGGGGTCAACAGCATGGCTATTCTTCAGCCCTCTTTATCCTTAGCTTGGTTCATACGCAGCCTAATTTACCTTCAGGAAGAGGGACATCCCTTAGTAAAATGCTACCAAGCAACTCAAGGAAGGTTTATCCGATGCTCATCCCTATGTATGATAACAAGGTCAGAAGGCCATCTCGTATAATCTACACTAAATCCCCTTCAGTAAGAAGGATGTGACACATTTTCAACTACGGTCACAGTCACCATTAAAGAAAGCAACTGGCAGTACATGAGATAAAATCTTTTCTAAAAAAAGATAAACATTCTGACAGAGCCTGCAACCCTATCACTTTTCATTAAAACCCACTAAGGGTCTTGACATTTCAAAAATGCCCTTATTTCCTTGGTATAAAAGTGCCTTCATCAGGACCATCCCACTAGAATTTTTTGCAAGTATAGTTCGTGAGTACCTCCTCCTCTAGTGAACTCCGACGGCGAGTCAGATTTCAGTGTCAATAGTCCAAATCATGAACCCCATGAAATTTTGAGCCTAGACATCTAAACAGGTATTTAATATTATTTTTCTTCTTTTCTCCTTAGTAATACGAGGGAGATGTCATCATGAAGGTTCGAATCTTGACTTTGAATCCTTTCAAGTGGAAAGGAATGCCGATCAGCTAAGTTAAGATTGATTAATCCAATCAATTAGATTCTTAAATTTTAATCATATGAAATTATATAACGCAGCTAGTTTACATGAAATTTCTCCTTTTTTAATATTTTCCCCTTATCCCACGAGACTCTGCAATCTATATATTTAGACTTTAGAAGAAGAGGTGTAAATATAACACACCAAGTGATTGGGATGCGCCAAGATTTGGTCCAATTACAACGAACTAACATACACACGGCTTCATTTCCAGGCGAGCAACGGCTATGTTCTTCAAACATCATACACGCGCGTACAAATAGTCAACTTTGTGGTCTGCTTCTAGAAAATGGTAGAAACCACCGATTACACATGGAATTTTAGATGTGCATGCATGCATGTATTTGTCAACTAGTTGCTTCAATCATGATGGGTTCGAATGTGCATTGCGAGATGGAATCGGTCAGGGGGCATGAGTTTTGCTTTGTGAAGCAAGAATCTTCTTAGCTCTCTTTGATACCAGTCTTTTGATTTATACTACATTTTGAAAAATAAGGATATATACCATCAAGATGGTAGTTCAATTAAAACTGGTTATGGTTCCATCATCCCAAGTTTAAAATTTGAATCAAGATGGAGTCAATTAAATAAAAAAAATTATATCCGATGCCTGGATGTGTGGGTGTGGGATTGGCTATTGATCCGATTGATATATTAGTTGGGGTTGGGATGATATACTCATCCATACTACTTAGATGTAGTCGAGAATGGATAATCCAAATATTCTCCAGTAAAATTGGGTCTTATGGTCACCCCTACTCCTATTTTCTTATAAAAAAATAAAGATATGTTTGGTTGTTTGGATTTAAAATTCTATAAAATTTATGACACTAGACCGGTATGACTAGAAAAATCAATCTAGGTTATGCTTGGGCAAAAATTTAGGAGCCTTTGGAGTGGGCAAATCATGAGTTTTGTTGCTTTGATGATATATCTTAATTCACAACTCCTTTTAATAAAGTGCGTAAAATGGCTTCATTAGTTAGACGCGACATCATTATCTACGCTTGCACCTTGGTTTTTGCCAAATGATGGCTAATCATGTGAATCATGAGGTTATAACACGAGTTCTTAGAGTAGACTTTGCAGTTGGATTAGATAAATTGTTTTTTATGTTTATTTCATGAATAAAGAAATGAATAAATATGGTACATAACTGTTAGGATATCCTGGTTCAGCTACGAACCAAATCCCGGTTCAACTGGTCGAAGCCCTTTTCTCCGGACTACGGACTTCGGACCAGGCAAGGGACAGGCCAACTGCAGGCGACCCATCGCTTTTCAGCGGACTACAGCATCCGAAGGCCAATCCTTCAGACAACGTCTTAGGCCTCGACTGAAGACCAAATTTCTCATCGACTTCTGGAGACACTCTTCGGTCCCCGCCGTAGACACGATCTCCGGCTCCATGGAAAATACCAAATCTTCGGCCCACGAAAGGGGAAACCTGAAGCTTGGACCACAATCTAATCCAGAAAGGCAATTGTAACCAACGGTTACAATTGATACTCATCATGCCATGATCATGGTGCGCAACTCCTACTGCCACGTCTCCGATCTGGTCGGAACCGCTCAATGACAACCTACGATCGCCAATCATGGGAGAGATTGGCTCCCCATGATCACCGGAAAAAGAGCGGGCCGCAGGCCAGAGGCCTTTTAAATAATGGTAAGAAGGATGGCCAAAGAGGTACGCTAACACTCACGCTCACATTAGCTCGTACATTCTTAAAGAGCTTTCCTCTCACACTCTCGACAGCATTCTCCATTCTGTGGCTGGGATCCACCACTGACTTAGGCATCGAAGTGTCCCCCGCCGGAATAACTCCGGCAAGGGACCTGTTTTGCAGGTGAACCAGGGAGTGTCCTGCGGCGCAGCAGCTCCGACGGGCCGATTCAGGGACTCCACGCCAACAGATTGGTGCGCCAGGTAGGGGGGTGCATTAGCACTCTTTAAGCTCCCTCCTAGACAAGGGAAAGTAAAAAGTTTTTGATGGCGACAGGAAAAACTCAACAAGCTCTTTATTTCAGGACCATCGATTTCGTTTCCAAGTTAGAAAAATTATTTGTCTTGCATTTCAGGACCTGCCGCAAGACTCCTCGGAATACGGACACAATGTTCCTCCTTTACCAGAACGAAGGAGAAAGCCTGCGAGACTATATCTCCAGGTTTAATGCGGCCATGCTTGAGATCCCTGATCTCAACAAGCTCGTGACCATGTCAGCACTGAAGAAGGGGCTTCATACTTCCAGGCTTACCTTTTCCCTGGATAAAAAGTTCCCTAAAAGCAATGTTGAGCTCCTGTCAAGGGCTCAGAAATATGCCGATGCTGAAGAGCAGGCGGCAAATCGACGACTGATTGAAGGGAAACCCCCTTCAAAAAAGAAGAATAACAGGGGACAAGGTCCCCAAACTTCCAATAACAATGGCGGCAAATATACAGACCACCGAAGAAGTCCTTTCAGGCCTAGAGCTTCGGGAGGAAGATTCGACTCCTACACCCCCCTTAACCTCCCTCAAAAGAAGATCCTCATAGAGATAGAGAAGGAGAACTATCTCCAACGGTCCCATCCCATGAAGGCCTCCTCTTCCGTAAGGAATAGGAACAAATACTGTCAATTCCACCGGGACCACGGCCATAACACAGAAGAGTGCATCCAACTGAAGGATGCAATTGAGGATCTCATCAAGAAAGGGTACTTGGGGCGGGACATCGGTCGCCAAGGCCTTCAGTCGGAAGCAACTGTTTCCCAGCCACCTCCTGAAGAGGCCGAACTGCCAAATCAAAGGCCTACCAACGGAGGTATAGGAATGATACACCGACCCACCAACTGGAGAAGGGATGAGGACGACTCTCCAAAGTGACTTAAAGACAACAACTCGATCCTCTTCTCCAACGACGACCTTGCGGGAGTTCGGCTCCCACATGACGACCCTCTTGTAATCTCGGTCGTAGTGGCCAATTATGATGTACAGCGAATCCTTGTTGATAATGGAAGTTCGACTGATGTCTTGATGTACGATGCATTCTCTAAAATGTGTTTACCTACACATCAACTGCAAAGGTCCCCCATACCGCTCTCTGGTTTCGGGGGCAACCAAGTTTATGCTGAGGAGAAAATAATGTTGCCTGTAACCCTCGGCACTGAACCTCGACAAAAGACACTGCCGATCAACTTCACGGTGGTCCGGATCCTCTCAGCATACAATATTATCCTAGGGCGGCCTGCCTTGAATAGGTTCCGCACCATGATCTCCTCTCGCTACCTCTTGGTGCGCTTCCCCACCAGGAACGGTGTCGGTGAAGTTAGAGGAAACCAGAGGATGGCACGGCAATGTTTGATAATTGAAGATAGGCATTTCAAGGATTCGACGACTCCGGATCAGCTGAATCCGAGGGATGCAACCACAAACCTTGGTGAACCCATGGAGAGGACCATCCCAGTACCTTTGACAGAAGAAGATCCCTCCAGAGTTGTGCAGATCGAGAGTACGCTTGATGAGGGAACCAGAATGGAGTTGATCCATTTTCTCAGGGACAACACCGATGTCTTCGCCTGGTCGGCTTCGGATATGCCAGGGATTCCTGCCAAAGTAATTTCCCATCGACTGGAAGTTACCCCTGGGTACAAACCGGTGCGGTAGAAGAAAAGGTGCTTCACCCTAGAAAGACAGCAAGCTGTGGATGAAGAAGTTGGCAAGCTCCTTAAGGCGGGGTTCATCAGAGAGGCCCACTACCCCGAGTGGTTGGCCAATATAGTGATGGTAAAGAAAGCCAGCGGCAAGTGGAGGATCTGCATTGATTATACAGACCTCAACAAGGCTTGCCCAAAAGATAGCTTCCCTCTCCCGAAGATTGATCAGCTGGTCGACGCTACTGCCGGCCACCAGTTGCTGAGCTTCATGGATGCTTTCTCCGGCTACAACTAAATTAGAATGGATCCACAAGATGAGGAGAATATGGCTTTCATCACTGATAAAGGTCTCTACTACTACAAGATGATGCCGTTCGGCCTCAAGAATGCCGGGACAACAATTCAAAGGCCGATCAACAAGGTGTTCGAAAAGTAACTGGGGAGAAACATGGAGGCCTATGTTGACGACATGATCGTCAAGAGCCTCCTCCGAAAAGATCATATCCGCGACTTGGAAGAGTCATTCAACGCTCTTCGATGCTACCGCATGAAGCTGAACCCGGCAAAGTGTGCCTTTGGGATCACTTCGGGTAAAGTTTTGGGCTTCCTTGTCACCAAACGAGGGATTGAGGTGAACCCTGAGAAGATTCAAGCCTTGAAAGATATGAGACATCCCTCCCGCAAAAAAGAAGTTCAGCAGTTGACAGAGAGAATTGCCTCTTTGAGCAGATTTATCTCTTGGTCAGCCGAGAAATGCCTTCCGTTCTTCAAGATACTTCGGCAGTCAAAGGGCTTTGAATGGTCTGAAGACTGTCGTGTTGTCTTTGAGGAGCTGAAGTACCTAGAGACCCCGCCATTGCTCTCCAAGCCACAAGAAGGTGAGGTCCTCTACCTGTACCTCTCTGCTTCAGATGAAGCAGTCAGCTCGGTTCTTGTCTGGAAAGAGGAAGACGGATCTCACAAGCTGATCTACTATATCAGCAAGGTCCTGCATGATGCAGAAATGCGATATGCAAGGATGCAGAAGCTGATCTACTCTTTAGTGATTGCGGCAAAGCGACTACGACCATATTTTCAGGCTCATGCTATTGTGGTGCTAACCGATCAACCCCTCAAGGCCGTTCTCCGATCTCCGGATACCTTTGGAAGGATAGCCAAGTGGGCTGTGAAGCTAAATGAATATGACATCAGCTTTCAGCCCCGAGCGGCTATGAAGGCCCAGGTGCTCTCCGATTTTTTGGCTGAGTGCATCTGGAAGTCCGAAGGCGAAGCATCTTCGGTAGAAGAGGAAGCCCTGAAGGAGACGAAGTCCGTTTGGGTGCTTCATATGGATGGAGCTTCCAATGCTACTGGGTGCGGGGCTGGACTCATGTTGGCTGAACCTGATGGCCATACCATAGAGTACGTACTCCGGTTCTCCTTCCATGCTTCTAATAACCAAGCCGAATATGAAGCCCTGCTCGCCAGACTTCGGATCGCCAAAGATCTAGGAGTCCAGCAACTTCGAGCCTTCTCAAACTCCCAACTGGTTGTAAATCAAGTTAACAGAGAGTATGCAGCCAAGGATCCAACCATGGTGCAGTACCTGGAGAGGGTGCGGGCTTTATCCTCCCAACTGGAATACTTTGGGATCATCCATGTTCCACGATCAGAGAACTCTCGGGCGGATGCATTGTCTCGACTAGCAACTACAGCACCGGAGTCTTTCGGGCGCACCTTTGTTGAACATCTTGAAACTCCAAGCATAGCCGAAGAGGCTGCAGAGGTGCACCAGATCAATGCTGAACCAAGCTGGATGGATCCCATCATCAAGTTCCTGAATGAGGGGAAGCTACCAGAAGATAAGGCAGAGGCCAAGAAGATCTGCTGGATGGCATCTCAATACGTCATCTTAGACGGAACCCTCTACAAGAGATCGTTCTCCCAGCCACTGCTAAAATGCTTAGGACCCACCGATGCAGATTATGCTTTGAGAGAGGTCCACAAGGGCATATGCGGTGATCACTTGGGAGACAGATCTCTGGCATACAAGATCATTCGACAGGGGTATTACTGGCCCTCCATTCAGAAGGACTCAGCTGATTTCGTGCAAAGTGCGACCAGTGCTAGAGGTATGCCAATGTATAGAGACAGCCTGCGAGTTACCTGACTCAACTGGCAGCCTCATGGCCTTTTGCCCAGTGGGGGATGGACATTCTTGGCCTGTACTCGCTAGCATCAGGGCAAATGAAGTTTCTCTTAGTGGCCATCGACTACTTCATGATGTGGGTAGAAGCCGAACCACTGGCCCGGATCACAGAGGGCAAGGTGAAAAATTTTATAAAAAATTTTATCATATTCAGGTTCGGCATCCCACATGTCATCATCACGGACAACGGGAGACAGTTCGACAATCCGAAGTTCAAGGACTTCTGCACTCGGTACCATATCCAGCATCGGCTGACATCTGTTGCTCATCCACAGTCCAACGGAGAAGTCGAAGTCACTAACCGGACCATCCTCCATGGTCTGAAGACAAGGTTGAACGCTGCTAAAGGACTTTAGGCCGAAGAACTGACCTTCATTCTCTGGGCATATCGGATTATCCCGAGAACGGCCACCGGCGAATCTCCGTTCAACCTGGCATACGGTATCGAAGCCGTGCTACCTATTAAAGTCTCCCTGCAGTCCCTGAGAATTGACAACTATGAAGAGCCTGAGAATTTCGATCGCAGAAGGATTGATCTGGACTTGCTACCAAGCACCAGGCTCTAGGCCTAGATAAGGATGGCGGCGTACCAGTAAAAGGTCGCCAAGTACTACAACTCAAGGATGAAAGAGCAAACTTTCTGTACGGGAGATATGGTATTGTGAAGGACAGAAGTATCCAGGCCAACGGAACAGGGTAAACTCTTCCCCAACTGGGAAGGTCCATATCAAGTCGAAGAAGTCATTCGACTAGGAACATACCGACTCAAGACCCTGGAGAGGAAGGCCCTATCCCGGTCATGGAATGTACAAAACCTTCGCAAATACTATCAATAAATGAGTTCCTGAAATTTCTGTGCAAAGCTACTCAACCCTACTCAACTCAGAACAGCTAGTTGCATCGACTGAACGACAACAGCCTGAGTGACCCAATCTGAAAAATCAGTCAACTGTGCAAAGGAGAGTCTGATCCACTCACCTTATCGGTATGCCCGACGAGCGAATGGATGGCCTAACCAGGCCACCAACAAGATCAAAGACACAGGGATGGATTTCGTAACCTACCCTATGATGAATCCGAAGACATGCTGAGGTAGGCCTGAACAGCCTACCTTAATCATAACAGAAGTGCACAGGGACGGTGTAAACACCCTACCCTACGGTAAATCCAAAAACGTACCTAAAAGGACCACTGTCGTCCTTTTTGTCGACAACAGACATTACAAGAATGGTCCAACCGACCTCATATATTCCCTGTAAACCAAAAATGGTCTGTAGAGTCTACATTTCAAATAAAGCATGATGCAACACATTGCAAAGAATGCATGGAAAGAGGTAACAAAAAGATACTTCATTCCTTTCATTTTTTACAAGAAAAAAAAAACTCTCACAAGGAGAGATACAAAAAAAAAAGGAGTAGCACCGGAAAGATATGAGAAATTTTCAATAACCCTCCACCGGGTTTTTCCCGTACCGGCAGGGGGAGATCTCGAGGGACGACGAAGGGCCTCCGGGGTTCCCGTCCGAACCAGAATCCAACCCCTCATCGGAGTCGGAATCAAATTCATGTCTAGGAAAGGGAACGGAGGGCTTAATGTTATCCAGGCCCTTCAAGTTATAAAACTTGGAGGCCTTCCTTCAACATTCTCGGAACCCTTGATGGAAGGAGTCCAGAGCCACCCCGGTGAGTTCGTCCTTGAAGGCAGCAGAAGCCTTGAAGTTTGAGATGGCGTCCGCCGCCTCCCTCCTTGCTTCCTCTGCCTCTGTGGTTGCCACCGTGACCTGGGCCCAAGCCTCCCTCAGTTGGGCCTCCAACAGGAGGACCTTCTTTTTGAGGCGGTCCACGAGAGGCTCCTCGTCATCGTCCCCCGGCCCAAAGGACTTCGGACTTCGCTTCCTTTTCGGATCAATGGCCCTTCTCTTTGCCGCACGACGGAGTTCAGAAGTGCTGAACCTCATCTCTAATGGAGGGAAGGAGCCTACAGAAACGATGGCCTTTGACAGCAGAAGGCAGAGTCCTATTTATAGAGACCCTGCACCCACGACCGACTGCGGGGAGGCATGCCTCACGTCCTTCCCAGTCGCATCAGAAAGTGCCACGTGTCTGGGCAATGCTTCGAGAACCAGAAAGTCGCTCGGAAGCCATCTCCAGGACAACAACTGCCATCGCTTCGAATCCGGAGAAATCCTCATCGTGCGACGGCATTATTAATGGTTTCTTTTTGAAAAAAGGAGACCCGGCGATTCACAAGGTGCAAAAAATCATGACGTACAAATATCGACGTGCCACGTAGACAGCAAAGACAGTAATCAAACTTCCCTAATTATTGCTTGACGGGGAGTTGACGTTTGTCCGCCCCAACGGATAAACTTAAGGAAGATGGCACTGGCCTGACCAATCGTAGACGGTCTTCAACAATGGAGTTATGGTCCGTTCTAGAGTTCGTCTCTGTCAACTATCAACTAAATGGCCTTCGGTTACGACTGTCCGACTAAGCGAAAGAAAGAACGATAAAATCAGTTCAAGCTACACATGAAGCATAACAATGCACACAAAAAGAAGGAAGAATCCATTTCAGAATCTGAAAAAATTATCGTTCATTGATAATGCAAAGGAAAAAGAAGGAAAATACATCCAGAGCGACTCAAGTCACTCAACATCAGTAGGAGAAGACTCCACACCACAGGACTGGAGCAATTTATCAATTTGCTCTGAGAGGACCTCATCAATCTGGGCCGAGACCGGAGAACCTTCGGCTTGGACTCCTCCGGCATGAGTTTCCTCTTGAACCGGGATCGGAGTTGGGGTCACCTCTAGATTTTCAACTAAGGTAGTGGCCTCCTCCTCCGAACATGGTGCCTCCTCAACCTCTACTATAGCTTCGACCCCCTCCACTTCCTCTTCTTCTTCTCCAGCTACATCGAAGGGAGGAATGCCAGAAAGGTCGAGAAGAGGGAAGGCCTCCTTCACCCTAGAGAGTCCGTCGTTGAAGCCATGCTGGTAGCCATACAAAGACGCTTCACTAATCTCCGTTTGGAATTGTGAAGACATTTTGAAGTCAGCCACGGCATCATCTGCCCGTTTCTTCAATGACACGGACTCCCTCTTAGCAGCTTTGGACTCCAGGATCGCCTCTTCGGCCCTCCTGGAAGCCTCCTCTATCGCCTTGGTCAGGCTTCTTATCTTCTCCTGATCCTTCTTGGCAGCCTTCTCCAGGGATTCGACTTGTTTCCTGCTCCTCCTCCACCCTGCCTCTTGCCCCGCCATTATCAGATGAGCACCTTTCAGTTTGCCCTTTAGTTCGTGAACTTTATTGTTCACCCAGGCAAGACAGTCCTCCATGGACTGCTTCAGCTCTTCAGCTACTTCCTTGGCAGTCCTAGTAGTCTGAAGCTCCTCTTTGAGACCATGGATGAGGCTGTCAATGTTTCCCAGGCCCTCCTCCATGAAGGTGAGGTCGTAGACCAGTTGCATCAAAAGTGAGGGGTTATGGATCAACAAGCTCTCAGGATAAAAGGGGCGGTGAGGATCATACCTGTTGCAGGGCGGAGAAGGTAGAATCGGATACTCTGGGAAGGTTCCAATTCTGAAAAACCGCCAAGTCATGAGGCAATAGCGTGCCCTTCAATGCCTGCCTGGTTACGGCCGGGACCAGCAGTCCCCCCGTAGGTGAAAGCTCCGAAGAGTTCGTCGAATGGCCTCCGGCTGAGGAAGCCCTACGGGCGAACTCTCCTTCGACTTGCCACGCTTTGCCCCTATCAGCGGCAGGGGGGCAAAACGGTGGCACATCAACTCCCTGAGGCGGGCTACCCGTTGTGCGAACTGGGAAGACAACCACCGGTGGAGTTTTGACTGGATAGGATCTTGACGGAGCCCCTTCCACGGCTGCTGCGTCTTCCCCGAGGTACCCCGGGAAGACGAAGTGCTTTGGTCCCCCTTGGGACCATCCCTTCGAGCCCTCTTCCGAACTGCAGACCTAGTGAGACGAGCCTGTGCAACCCTCTTCTCCGAAGTCCGACGGAGTCAGCTCACACTGGGCTTCATCCCGTCACCTACAAGCAAAAGAGTTCACTTCAATTGACTGAGCTACAATAAAATCAAAAAAGAGGAGCAGAAATTTCTATCGCTATACCTAATGTGGGGAATCTGCTAATCCCTACCTGATGGAGATTTCTCTCCTCCAACAGTTCCCGAATGGGGGCAACTTTGGAGTTGACCAGGAGGTCGTAGTCCGACTGATCGACCGCCGAGACTTTCTTCCCGTCATTAGCGGTCAGGTGAGGCTTCTTCCACACAGTATCGAAGCCTTATGGATCGAAAGACACCACAAATACAAAAACGGGTTTCCACCCGTGGATGGTGCTGGGCATGTCCTTGATGACCCTGTGGCCCAACCTAGGGCCAATCCCCCACCATCCATTGCTGTGGAAGTCCCTATTGAGAACAAAAAGAGCAGTGAACAAATTGGTCCTAGGTTCTACGTTTGCAATGCTGCACATGACCAGGAACCCGCAGATGTTCCGAATACTGTTCGGGATCAACTGCGCCGGCACCACTTAGTACAAGCGAAAAATCTTGACAAAGAAGGAGTGCAGGGGAAACCGAAGACCAGCTTTCAGATGATCTTCGTACACAGCTATACACCTATGGGGAGGTTCGTTCACTCGTTCTTCGAGTGCGAGGAGAATGAAGGGGAACTCCTCGGGAATGCGATAGCGTTCCCAGAGAATGGCCGCCTTACCCTGAGAAACAGAGCTGGGAATCGACTCCAGACCTATTACCTCACCGGGCCCCGAGGGCCCAACCTTTTCTCTTTGACTTTCTACGGATCCTTCCATAACAAAATAGTGAAGCAAGGGAGCAGAAAGAAGATTCTACCTGTGAAGTAGACTGATAGTCCAGAACAGGTTGGGCGGAGGATGAGACGAGGTTGAAGAAGCTTTCTTGGCCGGACCTTCGCCCTTCCCCAAAAGAAAAACAAGGATCTCTGAGGCCTCGTCAGGGGTGATTTGACCTAAGGATACCCTGGGAGGTAACCCACCTTCAACTAATTGCCAGGATGAGGTGCACCCATCATCCAACAGATGGGGGAAAGCGGTCACAACCATCCAAATCTCAACCAACAGATTGGCTTAACCATCGTGCAACGGGAAAAGGAAAGATGGCCCCAGGGCCATCCACTTTTTCCTTCTTCCCCAACCCGGGAGTGACAGCTGTCCACCACCAGATTTCCAGATCATGATGGGCAGTCCAATCAGAGATTACGTAATCATCCACTATATTGTCCCTCGGGAGGAAAACGACAAAGCATTAATACTCTCACTTCTCGAGGCAAATCCCCGCTTCGAAAACTGAGAGTAGGGGGCAACTATTAGGATATCCCGGTTCAGCTACGAACCAAACCCCAGTTCAACTGGTCGAAGCCCTTTTCTTCGGACTACGGACTTCGGACCAGGCAAGGGACAGGCCAACTGCAGGCGACCCACCGCTTTTCAGCGGACTACAACATCCGAAGGCCAATCCTTTGGACAACATCTTCGGCCTCGACTGAAGACCAAATTTTTCATCGACTTCCAGATACATACTCTTCGGTCCCCGCCGTAGACACGATCTCCGGCTCTGGGGGAAATACCAAATCTTCAGTCCACGAAAGGGGAAACGCGAAGCTTGGACCACAATCTAGTTCAGAAAGGCAACTGTAACCAACGGTTACAATTGATACTTATCATGCCATGATCATGGCACGCAACTCCTGCTGTCACGCCTCCGATCTGGTCGGAACCGCTCAATGACAACCCACAATCGCCAATCATGGAAGAGATCGGCTCCCCATGATCACCGGAAAAAAAACGGGCCGCAGGTCAGAGGCCTTCTTTTAAATAATGGTAAGAAGGATGGCCAGAGAGGTACGCTAACACTCACGCTCATATTGGCTCGTACATTCTCAAAGAGCTTTCCTCTTACACTCTCGACATCCTTTCCCATTTTGTGGCTGGGATCCGCTACTGACTTAGACATCGGAGTGTCCCCCGCCGGAACAACTCCGGCAAGGGACCTGTTTTGCAGGTGAACCAGGGAGCGGTCCTGCGGCGCAGCAGCTCCGACCGGCCGATTCAGGGACTCCATGCCAACAATAATCAAGCATTAAATAAATCAAATAAAATGAGAAAACATAATTCTGGAGCCATTTTAAAACCTTAATGTTGTTTATTTTCTCCTTTTTTGATAATTTTGAGACTTTAGTTATCATCAGATGGAGGCCTACAACCTCATGGGATACAGAGTCAAGAATTGCTATTCCATCTGGCTTCAATCTTTTAAAGTTTTAGCTTGTGTGAGCCTGTTATAGTACCAGCACTGTCAGAGCTTGTTGTGGTAGAATACTAGTTCAGTATGTATGAGTAGATGCAACCATGGAAGAAAAGCTAGAGGAGATGACTCTTTACACAGTCATGGCCATCCAAATATTTTGATATACTACATGGGGTCCATGTAATCATGGCTATCACGCAATACATGGATGATTGTGATTGCAGAGATGGACCTCTCCAATTTAACTTCAAATTGACCACTTGCAGTTATATGTCAGTCCCATCAGAAAACCGAAATATGAAAAAAGTGATTTGTATGCCTAAGAGCATCACTTCATGTAACATTAGCAGATTTTCTAGTCATACATATTTTTTTGAAAATATTCCTATTAGAAGTCATTGAAGATGGCCTCATCAATCTTGTGAAAGCAAGATTTTTTTGAAATTTTTCCTATTAGAAGTCATTGAAGGTTTTTTTTTTTTTTTTTTTTTTTTTTTTTTTTTTTTTTTTTTTTTTCTATCAAAAATCTTGTGAAAGCAAGAGCAAAAAGGTGATTTGCATGCCCAAGAGCATCACTTCATGTAACATTAGCAGATTTTCTAATCATACATATTTTTTTTGAAATTTTTCCAATTAGAAGTCATTGAAGATGGCCTTATCAATCTTGTGAAAGCAAGAGTATATGCATCTGTCTAACCTTTATTGGCCCAATGTACCTTCATATACGTGATACAGTTGTTTGTTGAAACATATTAAGCAGAGAATGATGATGATAAAAGAGATCAAAGCTAAGCATGATAGATGAAAGCTTCCAACAATCCAAGTGCAGCATAATTTCTAAGGCTGTCTCTATCTAACAACTTATGTAGACCAATATAATCAATGCATTTTCTATTATCAGTCAGAATCATTACTTCAGATATACGTTTGGGAGGGAAGAAAAGTCTATACACAGGCCATTCTTACTTTGAAATTAGATGGTGTCCTATTAGGTGGTGTCCATTAGCTTTTATTAGGTGGAAACATAAGCAACCAGATGAGATGTGAGATTCTTCTATGGTGGTGACAGCAAGGACTTTGAATACTAATAGAATTTAGCATTTGTGTAGCTATAAATAGAGGGCTGAAGCTGAGAACTGGTCCTTTTCTGATAGTAATGGTCTTCTTCTAACATCATCAACAGCTGGACTAAAAGTTTTGAACATAGACCACAAAGCTTTCTTTTCTTCTGGATGTGAAGGGTTCTAGAAAAGAACTTATTCAGGAAAAGGGAATCTCTGTATTAGTGGGAAGATCTCAAGATGCTGATAAATCCACTCCAATAACAGGTTTTAATTTTCAGGTCTCTTATTCTTAATGATCAGATATGGATCATTACATAGACAAGAGAACATAAAATAAAACAAAACAAAAAAGGGGAAAAACAATGAAGAAATAGAAAGGTCCAGTCTCATAAAATGGAATGTACCATAATTAGCTGGATGAACAACACCCTTTGTAGGTGTACATTGTAAATTTTTCCTTTTTTTTTTTTTCTGTTTGGAGGCCAACATATGGTAATATTGTCACGTCCCGGTTTGAGGCCCAAATCAGATATATGATAGATGGCCGCATCTCCTTAGAGTTTGATTCTATCAGACATGCAAGGTCTACTTTTACTATAGATAACCATTAACCAGGCAGTAATAAAATACAAATTCACTAATCATTCTATTTAATAATAGAATTTTCTATCAAGATTAATAAAAAAGAAAAAATAACATTTAACTAAACATCCAAAATTAAATGTAACTAATTAAGAAAAATAACACATAAACCCTATGTCTTCTTTGACTGGTCTCAATGCCCATATTATGACCTTCTGAATCCGCAACAAAAATACAAAAAACAAGGAGTGAGTTTTACAAGTTCAGTAGATTATCATAACCTCTAATTCATAAATTAAATATTTCAATAATAATTTATATACATAAGTCAATTAGACATAGCAAAACAATCAATACCATCGTTCTAACATGCACATTTGATTACCATATATTTCAAATTAACACAATCATGGATAGCCAACCATTTTCACTTTACTTTCCAAGTCTCTTTGACTACGGCCACGATCGGCCTGTAGCTAGCCCCGAAAGAAACTAGATCCTGACTACACATATCGTCCATCGATCATGTGCTAGTGATTGCCCCACTGGAGGTCTAGAAGGATACTAGCTCTGATATCATACGAGAAAGATATGCATCTTTAGCATGTGCCAGCGATCGTCCTGTCTGGCTAGGACCAGAAGGAAACTAGCATCTGACTATACATACTGTTCATCGATCTGTGCCAGTGATCACTCAACTAGAGATCCAAAAGGAGTCTACATTTTCATTCGTGTAATTATAGTCAGACCAGAAAGCGTTAACATCAACAAACACTATAATTTATGTAACTCAATATAACACATCTTAAGATATGCATATTTAACATTCTATAACATTCATAACATAATCGTAACATATTAATATTTAATTTTTTAGATAAAACAGGTGTGGCACAGAATGCTAAAGGTCAAGACAACTTACTAGAAATAATTCTTTCGATATATTGCAAATTCAAGTCTTAACTCTAATGCTCCTTTACCATGAAGGAGATGGAAACTCTGGCAAAATAATTATATAATTAATTTTCTATTTAAAAAAATGAACTAGCATATAAAAAAAGACTCTTGGTCAAGTCTAAATCTTGGCCTAAATCATAAAAAGGACCAGTCTAGATTTTATTTATTTATTTTACTTTTTTCTTTCTCTCTTCTCCTCTCTTTCCTCCCTTTCTCTCCTTTTATCTCTCTCTTTTCTCTCTCACCTTTCTCTCTCCCCTTTCCTTCCTCATCTTTTCTCTCTTCTCTCTCCTCTTTCTCTCTTTCTTCTTTCTCTTTCTCCTCTTCTCTCTTCTTTCTCTATCATCTTCTCTCTCTTTCCTCTTTCTCGTCTTCTCTTTCTTCTTTTCTCTTCTCTTCTCTTTCCTCCTCTCTCTTTTTTTCTTTTTTTTTTCTTTACTTCTCTTTTCTTTTCTTCTTTTTTTCTTTTCTTTTCCTCTTTTTTTTCGCTTGGCTAGGCCGAACTAGCCTTCCACGATCCCTAAGAATTAAGAAAAGTGAAAAATGGGAAGGAGGTTCGTCAGAGCATGACCGAATGGAGAGGAGGGTCGGGCGATGCAGCCGGTGGCGGTCCGGCCATGGGCAAGGAAACCAGAAGAAAACAAATGGGGCTTTGCCCCTATGCGGCTACATCCCAAAAAAATAAATAAGAAAGAGAGAAGAGGACTTATCGGTGATGGCAACAACGTAGTTGGCCACTGGAGATAGGGAAGAGAATGGTGGAGCTCGATTTTTTTGCTTGATTAGAGACGATGAAGAGAGGTTTTAAAAAGGGATTCCGGAGAAGATAAACTCGATTTACGATGGATTAATCCGGTCGTTCGAGAGTCCTGTCTTTCCCTGATACTCCTCTGATCGTTCGCCCACCCTTTCACTGCCTCCCTCCGATTCCTTTGTTAAGCTTTTTGCTCGGACAAGCAGGGGACAAAGTTCCATATTTTCAATTTTTTTTTTTATCTATTTTGAACTGAAGTTGACTTCAGCCCACAATGGCCCAGATGGGCCGGGCTTTACAAATACAATGCCCATTAATTTAACAACAATTCCGTTATATTATCCAATCAAAGGAAAAAAGCAATACAGTTTGTGGTTTCTGCCTATATTTCTGTTCCCATTACCATCATAGATGGGTAGCATGTCCCTTAATCATCAAATTTCTTCAAATTAACATTGGTTTCGACTGATCCCTTCAAGTTTTTCACTTAGTAATAGAATAATAACACAGCAAGCATCAGACAATATTTTTATTCATAACATGCCATTGCATTCATATCTATATAGTCTAGCATAACAGCCTTGTTTGTTTTTTCAAGAAATCTAGGGATTAATTAAATTGGCGTATCACAAAAAGGAAAAAACTAAATTGCAAACATTCAAAAACAATAACCTACCTGTTGTTTGTAGCTTCCAAGACATTAAACTTCAATTCTACTTGGTCAGTATTCACCAGTGATGTATAATGAGTGTACAAAGCTCAAACCTTTCCAATAGTTTTGCTTTGTGCTGTTAAAATCTTTACATGTCGCTAAGCTTTCTCTTGTTTTCTTTGAGAAGCTATAAGATATGTATTGGATAGACACTATTTCATGCCCAGCCTTGTGATCAACCATCCACTTTAATGTACTCCAAAACTTTGTTTTTGTTAATAAACTAGATGCCAACTTAGATATTTAGTATAATTTAAAATTTTATTTAATAAAATTTATTATCTATTATATTTATTATTTTAAATTTATTTAAATTTTATTTTATTGTATTATATATATATATAAATTAAGTTAGAGAAGCCCAACTTAAATTTTGGAAGGATTTTTTTTAAAAAAAATTAAGCCAGACTTTTTTTTTTTTTTTTTTCCTTTTATTGATTCGATAGAGATACTCGTCTAAGCTAGTTTGTTTCGCTGGTCGGTCCCTTAAATGGTGTGATACATGAAACGTCAAAACCAAACCCCCACCACCACCGCCATGCCTCTTTGTTTCTCCGACCACCACCACCATGCTCATCAATACCGCCGCCGCCGCCGCCACCGCCACCGTCGCTCACATCCTCTCCTTAATAGAGCGATGGATCGCCACCAAAGACCTCCGGCTCGGCCGCCACCTCCACTCCTACCTCCTCAAGACCGCCCTCAACCACCACACCGTCCTCGCCAACCGCCTCGTCCACCTCTACTCCCTCTCCGGCTCCCTCCCCTCCGCCGTCTCCGCCTTCACCGACCTCCCCTTAAAAAACCACCACTCCTATAACACACTTCTGGCCGCCTTCTGCCGCGCTGGCCATCTCCCCGCCGCCCGCCAACTGTTCGACCAGATGCCCCACCGAGACCTCGTCGCCTATAACACCATGATCTCGGCCCTAACCCACCATGGCCACCACACGGAAGCGCTGAACCTCTTCACTCGAATGCGGAAGGACCACTTCTTCGATAAATTCACCGTCGTTGGTGTTGGGACTGCATGTGCCAACGTGGGGGCTCTAAAATCTCTTTGTCAGCTCCATGGTGCTGCTATCGTCTCTGGGTTGGAGTTTAATGTCATAATGTCGAATGTTATGATTGACGCCTACGGGAAGTGCGGTGATGCTGAGGTCTCCCGCGAGCTCTTCGATCGGATGGGGACGAGAGATGTCATTTCTTGGACATCGCTGGTAGTGGCTTATGCCACTTCTCACAGGCTCGAAGAGGCCCGGTTGACATTCGATCGGATGCCGGAGCGGAATGCAGTCTCATGGACGGCGCTCATTTCGGGTATGAGCAGAATGGGGAGGGGGAAGCAGCGTTGGGGCTCTTCGGGCGGATGATGGAAGAGGGAGTTGGTCCGACACCTTATACTTTGGTCTCGGTTTTGAGTGCTTGCGCGGGTTTAGGACTTATAGCTCGGGGGAAGCAAGTGCATGCCTTCTTGATTAGGAGATGCCATGGATTGGACTCTTTCAACATCTTCACCTCGAATTGTTTGATCGATATGTATGCAAAGTGTGGGGATATGGCCTCGGCCGCGACGGTGTTTGATGCAATGCCCGAACGAGACATTGTCTCTTGGAACTCGATGGTTACTGGATTCGCTCAGAATGGGCATGGCAAGCAATCTCTTGCTGTCTTTGAACAATTGCTGAAAGCTGGGATTACACCAAATCATACGACATTACTTGGTGTGCTCTCAGCTTGCAGCCATGCTGGCCTAGTCTTAGAGGGTCGTCAGTTCCTTGACTCAATGGAGAAGAAGTATGGAGTACAGCCAAGGCCAGAGCACCATGCTGCTTTCGTTGATGCACTTGGGCGCAATTGCCAACTAGAGGAAGCCATGGAATTCATAAAGGATTTGCATTCTAAACATGAATTGGGCAGTGTTGGGACATGGGGAGCACTTCTCGGGGCATGCCGAGTGCATGGAAAGCTAGAGCTTGCAGAAAGAGCTGCCGAGTACCTCTTTGAGTTGGAGCCTGAAAATGGAGGAAGATATGTGATGTTATCTAATATATATGCTGCAGCAGGTCGATGGGATGATGTTCAACAGGTTAGGCTGCTTATGAAGGGGAAGGGATTTAGAAAGGATCCAGGTTTCAGTTGGATAGATCTGAGGAGTAACAAGCATGTGTTTGTAGCTGATGATACGTCTCATAAGCAAACAGGGGAAATTTATGAATTGCTCGCCCTTTTGGTTGATCAGATGAAGGAAACAAGAGGTCATCTAAATTATGAGCAGAGTCTGTTTGTTGATGAAGAAGGGGACCTGTTGCTGCAATGTTTTCGGTAAGTTATGCAGCTGCATTAAATCATTGTTTACGTTGGTAGGCCAGTTGGTGATTTGGTTCCTATGGAGAAGTGATACATGAGTTCAGTCTATTAGGATGAAACATTGATATAACTGTAGAATTGGTGTAATATATGGATTTTTGGAACAGAGTCTTAAAACTCTCTAAAGCTGTGCTGAGAGTCTCTGAGGATGGAATCTTTGCAAACCAGATGCCTTGAGGAATTACTGGGAAGCTCAGGCAGGAGGTCTTCATCATGGTCATGAAAAGAATGTGCATGACTTTACTGGTATGGAGGTTTACTTGACAAAACATAATTTCAGGGACTGCTAGCAGAAGGCCTCCTTTGGTGCTTGCTTCCAGTTTGGGTGAAATTGTTAACATTATTTGAGCATTCAGAGGCAATCAGAGTTTTAGGATGCCAAAGAGGTGTTTGGCTATGGAAAGGGGCATGGAGAGATGTGGCATCCCTTTTGGAGGTTATGATACTTCTTCCAAGTTTTAGCATATTTTGTTTAACACATTATTTTGTGCTTACATTTCCAGTTCTTTCTAAACAGTAACCAATTATTGAGTGAATTATTCTTTGCTCCGTAACGGGGTGCTGAGTGTGTTTCGAGGTTTTCATTTAATTTGCATAGGACAGGCCTATGTGGTATTGTTATCTTTTGTTTCTTTTCCTCAATAAAATGCTGTTGAGTTCTCTGAACCTAACATTTCTGAACCTAACATTTCTTGACGTTTCTCAAAGAGAGATTAAATGAATTTATGATTTAGCTGTTGTTGAAACAGTTTTCATTAATTCTTTGAATCGATCAAGAAAATTAGAATGCAAACATTAATCTGATTTGTTAAAAGAGAACTTTGCGATACATGCCTGTATTCGTCATAATCACAAATTTACATCCGATACGTGAATATCGAATGTAGAGTCTTTATCTCAGGACTTTCTTACACAACAGGTGGTTCTCGATAAAAAAAAATTATCGTAAAAATATAATTCATGTCATGTATATAGAGGTAGCGAAGAGGGGACCTGGCCAATAAAATAAAATATCTTAACTAATCCTTTTATCACGAGTCAAGTCGAGCTAAGACTTACACTATGCCATCTCAACCACATACTCAATGAGGTATTCTTAGTCCAAACAATGATTACATAATATTGCACTCAACATACGACTATCAACATGGATCATAAAATCAATCCGATTTTAATAAAACGTAAATATCAATTAATATTAGTCCAAATTAAAAAAGATTCTTACATTCTTTCATATGGACAATATTAATTATATTTTTTTAATATTTTATTTTAAAATGACTTTCGGGTTGAAAATAATATGTGGTTGTTATATGACCCATAGACAATACTTTTAATGACTTGGTCCAACAATATCCATTATGCCGAATCATGAAAGTTATTGTACCACTTATCCGATACAAGATCTATCCATGGTTACAAGCATCATAAATATTATCGACATGAGTCTTGGTATGATAGTGTAGCAAGAAAATAGCATCAAGGTGATCCAAAATAAAACATGCTATTTTCATTGTCAATCTTTCAATTTCTTTTCAACATATTTAGAAATAAAATAAGCAAGAAAAATTTTAATGGTATCAAACAACAAACCATCTTGTCTCACATATTCAAACATGGTGTCAATAACGAGATATTACAACATATCTGAGACTCGATATCCGGTCTCAGTCAGCTACATAACCAAAAGAGATATCTCATAATCAAAAGAAAATAAATGAATGTACCATCAATTATAATTTCTCTTGAACCACATGCTTTATAACAAGCTAGAGAAATTCCACGACTTTAAACAAATCTGTCTCCAAATACAATGAGATCTCATAATTATTAAATAAGACATACTCATACAACTACCATTCTCAAGATAAAGATACAATTTTAAGATACTATATTGTATTTTATTATTCCATATGTACACATAAAATATATAGGAATTAACCAATTAATTATCGTGACAATAATGTATATAAATATTCATGATAGATGTAAACAAAAAATAAATTTATAATGATAATAATATTTAATTATAAAATCACTCCCACTAACCAAGTACATCAAAAGGAGTTCAATATACTCATATTTTCAACAAGTTTTGTAAAGGATATGGGCCTCAAACCTTTGGTCAGAAGATCAACCAATATAGACTCTGTATCAATGTAATTAACTGTTATATCTCTATTTTTCACAAGATCTTTGACGGTCAAATATTTTAGCTCAATATTTAGACTTCTTGGAAGATTTATTATTCCTTGTAAATATTACTATTACTTTATTATCATAATAGATCATTACAGGTCTGGAACTCGAATATAAAATCTGAAGCCTAGCCAAAAAAATTTCTTAACCAAACAACTTGAGTAGCAACTCCATAACAGGAGATAAATTCAGCTTGCATGGTAGAAGAAGCAGTTAGTATTTGTTTAACACTTTTTCAGGATATTGCACCACTAGCCAACATAAAAATATATCCAGAGGTTGATTTCAAATCATCAGGACACCCGGCATAATCTGAATCCGAATATCCAACCAACTCAAGATTATCAACTCTCCTGTATATGAGCATATAATCCTTGGTTTTTGTTGGTTTTGACTCTTTGATTTTGATGAATAACAAAACATTGAGTATATGTTTGGATTAATGTTTCAATTTGAGTATGAATTTCAGGTCATAGGTATATAAAATTCTCCTTTCAAGTGTATCAAGCTCACTAATATCAAAGTAAGATATTTCTCAATGTTTGAGTGATTATCAAACCTTGGAACATTCTTTTTGGCCTTTATGAAGAAGCATCTAACATATTTTTGGACAAGATCTTGAAAATTTCAAAGTTTGGCATGCATTTTTAATTTGGCACATAGCAAGTGTTGACTTATGGATCAAGTGTCGACACTTCAAAAGATTGGCATGCAGAAATTTCAGACTGGCACGGCAAGTATCGACTCAAGATGTTGACTCATGGTCAAGTGTCGATACTTCAAAGATCGACTTATCGCATGAGAACAAAATGAACAAAACATGTATTTTCTGAAGTTTCTCAAGTGTCGACTCAAGGTGTCGACTCACAGTCCAAGTGTCGATTCAAGGTGTCGACTTACAGCCTGAGACCATAATTGGAGCAGAGTGTAGGAAATTCAAATTTTTGCCTTGAGCTGATCCAAGTATCGACTCATGAAGAATTCAAGTGTCGATACTTGGTACAATGGCTAGTTTTTCAGAAATTTAGATTTGATTCCAAATGGCTCCAAATGGCTAGTTTGATCCCTCCAACAGTCTCCAACAACTTTCAGTGGATTTGAGCTATTTAACACTCACCAAATCTCTTAAAGTCAACAAGAAAGAAAGAGAATCAAGAAGAGACAAGTTCCAATCATTTGAAAGGGCAAAGAGAGCTTTTAAGAGATTCCACCTGAAAAGGCTTCCATTTTTGAGAGTTTGAGCTTTCAAGTCTTTAGCCAAAAGTGTGCATTCAAGAGATTCCAAGGAGAAGTCAACTCAAGCAACTAAGAGAGCTTCAATGATATTTATTTCTGCTCATTAAGGAGCTAATTCTTATGTTTACTTTTTGTACACTTGATTTCATTTATTTGTTCTAGTTTCAAAGGTATTGAAACTAGTGTTAAAGGTTGTTGGTGAGCTTAAGTAACAAAACCAACTTAAGTTTGACTTGTTAGCCCGGATTAAAACAAATTGTAAAGGTTGTTGGTGAGCCTAGATGATAAAACCAACTTAGGTTTTGACTTGTGAGCTTTGGAAAATAAGTCGGCTGTAATCTTGAAGAGATTATAGTAAAATGCCCAAAAAGAAGCTTGGGGAGTGGATGTAGGTGCTTGGAGTGCACCGAACCACATAAACCTATGTATTTGTATGTGATTGCCTCCTTTATTACTTACTCTTTATTACTCTGCATTTAATTTGTTATTTCTGATGCATATCTTCTTGTCATAATTACTTAGTTACACAAATACTCAAAGTAAAGCACATAACTGCTTAAATTTTTTAATAATACCCAATTCACCCCCCCTCTTAGGCTATCTAACTGGGCAACAAGTGGTATCAGAGCCTGGTACTCTGCTTGTTGGCTTTACCTAGTGATTTTGATGAATAACAAAATGTTGAGTACATATTGTGTACTAATATTTATTTCTAGTTATGAGTTTTCAGGAAACAAGCATCTCAAATTATTAAAATTAAAGTATCGTGGCACGCTGTGGCATAAAGCATATTTCATAATTTGAGAAGTCTTTTCCATGCAAAAAGGGGTTAAACGAGTTCAATTATTGCTTATTTATATTGCATTTAAGTTTCAATTTTAATGATTGTGTTTTTGGCTTAAATTGCACTTAATTGTGAATTTTGCAGAACCAAGTGCCGACACCTGGGAGGTCAAGTGTCGACACTTCAGCATTTGGCAAGCAGAAAAACTCCTTGGCACGCCAAGTATCAACATCTAGAATTCAAGTGTTGACACCTGAAACTCAAGTATCGACACTTAAGTTTCCAAGTGTCGACTCAAGGCCTGAGACTTTTTGAAAATCCAGAACTTGGCCAATGAAGTATTTTTGTGTCAAGTGTCGACACCTGTGAATCAAGTGTCGACACTTGAAAGTTCAAGTGTTGACACATGGAAGTCACATGGAAGTCAAGTGTCGACACCTGACAGCCAAGTATCGACACTCGGGTTCTGACAGCCCTAATGGATCTATTTTTTTGAAGTACTGAAATATCTTTTCAAGCTCCAAACGGCTATATTCGAAGCTCCAACGGTCACAAACCATTTTTTGGAAGTTTTTGAAGTATTTAAGCTTCACCAAACTCATTCTTGAAGCATTGAAGTTCATTCAAAGCTCAAAAGTCAATATTCTATCAAGAACTTCACTTCAAAAGCCATTTATAGTGTGATTCCCTGAAAAAGCTTATAAACCCATCCTTTCAACATTCCAAAAAGAGAGCTTGAAGAATATTCCAAGGAGAAGACAAGACAAAACATCAATTAGAGCCTCAAAGCTTTCATTCTACTCTTGAAGAGAGTTTGTTCAGTTTATTTGAATTGTATCTTTAAATTTCTCTTGTGATTTGACCTAGCTTTCAAGGATTTCTTGAAAGTAGGTTGTTGTGGTTGTTGGTGAGCCAAAGGGATAAAACCAACTAGGGTTAACTTGTGAGCCCGAAGACAAAACAAGTGTAAAGGTTTGTTGGTGAGTCTAGGTAATAAAACCAACATATGTTTTGACTTGTGAGCCTTTGGAAAAACAAGTCGGCTGTAATCTTGGAGAGATTATAGTGAAATTTCCAAGGGTGGCTTGGGAAGTGAATGTAGGTGCTAGGTTTGCACCGAACCACTATAAACTTTGTGCTTGTGTGTGATTATCTCTTCTATCTCTTGCTCTTTACTTATTGCACTCTATTTACTGCTTTTCGCTGCATTTAATCTAGTACATCAATTTCATTACTCACAAACACCATAAAGCCTGCACATTATTATTTTAAATTTTTAAAAGATCCAATTCACCTCCCCTTTTGGGCTCCATTTCTGGGCAACACTGCTTGTAGGTCCAATGATCTTGAGTTAAAGATCATGGCAGCCCAAATTGATATGGGTATTGTAGAAGGACAAGCCTCTAACCGTCCCCCATTATTTAATGGCACAAACTACATATATTGGAAGACACGCATGCACAATACATTCAAGCTATTGATTATGATATCTGGAGAACAATAGTTAAAGGTCCTCATCAGCCTACTCTCTTGGTTAATGGCATTCTCACTCCCAAGCTAAAAGAAGATTGGGATGAGAATGATATTAAGCAAGCTGAGCTAAATGCTAAGGCCATGAATTTACTATTTTGTACACTTGATCCAAGTGAATTCAATAGAATATTAAATTGTACTTCTGCTAAAGAGATTTGGAATATACTTGAAGTTATCCATGAGGGTACATATCAAGTGAAGGCCACCAAAGTAAACATGCTCATTCATACTTATGAGAAGTTTAGGATGGAACCAATTGAAACTATTAGTGCAATGTATACTAGATTCAGTAATATTGTTAATGACATGAGAAGTTTGGAAAAAGTGATTTCTAATGCTGAACTTGTTAACAAAATTCTCAAGTCTCTTCCGGCTTCTTGGGATCCAAAGGTCACAACCATTGAAGAAATCAAAGATGTCAATACACTTCCACTTGAACAGCTTTTGGATTCATTGATGACATATGAGCTGTTCTTCAAGCAGAAAACTATGGACAATGATAAGAAAAAGAAAGCCATTGTATTCAAGTTCACTACTAAGAAAGAATCAAGTGATGAATCTGATGAAAAGGATGAAGAAGATGAGACAACCCTCATTACAAGAAAGTTCAAGAGATTTATGAGAAGGAAAAATAATTTTTATAAGAAAAAGCCTTAAAAAGGAGATTGTAGTAAGGAGAAAGAAAAAGAAAAAGAAATGGAGCAACCAATATGTTTTGAATGCAAGAAATCAGGTCATTACAAGTTTGATTGCCCCACTCTCAAGAAAGGCAAAAAGAAATTTAAGAAAAAGACTATGATAGCAACGTGAAGCGAAAATGAAGACTCAAGTTTCGATGAAGAACAACAAGAGATGGCCAATCTTTGCTTTATGGCCAATGAAGAGGAGGTAAGCCTTGAACCTGAAAATGACTTTACATTCGATGAATTACGTGATGTTTTTGATGAGCTAGTTATAGAATATAAAAAACTTAAATTAAAAAATAAAGATTTAAAAAAGCAAAACTTAGAGCTTTCAAAATCAACAAATAAGTTTTTGATAGAAAATGAAAACTTGTTTCATGAAAACAAAAAGTTAACTGAACAAATCAATGTTTTGAAAAAGAAAAAAGAATATTTTTTAAAAGAAAGATTCTTTGAAGAAGGACAAAACTTTTGCTACAAATGAAAAACTTGCAAAACAAAACAAGAAGTTTCTACTAGAAAATAAGAAATATAAAGAACTTGAAAAAGTAAAGTCTTTTGTTGAAAAGTTTACCTACATTTATGAAAAATTAAATATGCTTTTGTATAACCAAATGGTAGTTTTTAACAAAGCTGGGTTAGACTTTAAACCACAAAAGCAACAAAAGTATTTTAAAAATTTCTTTGTACCTGCTTCCTCTAGTTTTACTTGCTATGCATATGATAAAAAGTATGACACAAATCTTATATGTGTAACAAAAGAAAATTAAATGCTGTTAGAAAAGTTTGGGTTCCAAAAGGAATTAATTCAACTAATCCTAAAGGATCCAAGATGACTTCCTAAAGGACCCAAGATGACTTAGGTACCTAAAGTTTCCACTTAATTTATTTTGTAGATGTGTCTTGCAACCAAGGATAAAAGAAAAATATGGTATCTCGACAGTAGTTGCTCAAGACACATGATTGGGGATGTGAGACAATTTTCATCTCTAGAAGCTTTGAATGGTGGAAGCGTAATATTTGGTGATAATGGAAAGGGCAAAATTATAGATATCGGTGAAGTCCATATCATCCCTACTACTTATATTGATAATGTTTTGTTTGTTGATGGTTTAAAGCACAATTTGTTTAGTATAAGTCAATTTTGTGATAAAAAATTTAAAGTAGTTTTTGAATCTTCTTTGTGCATGGTATTTAGTCTAGATGACAATGGCATCAAGTCATTGGTCATAGGCATGGGAACATTTACATGGTTGATCTTGATGATCTACCCATGGAAAATGGTCAATGCCTACTGGCAAAGGAAGCCAAGACAAATGAAACTAGTTGGCTTTGGCATCGTAGGCTAGGACATGCAAACATACATTTGATTTCAAAATTAAACAAAAATAATTTTGTAAAAGATTTGCCAAAACTTATTTTTGAAAAAGAAAATTTGTAGTGCATATCAACTTGGAAAAGAAACAAAATCTTCTTTCAAACCTAAAGGAGGTAAGAAGTATGGTTTAGTGATTGTAGATGACTATTCATGTTTTACATGGATTATGGTTTTAGCACACAAGGATGAAACTTTTTCTGCATTTATCAAGTTTTATAAAAAAATTTCAAATGAAAAAGGTGTTTCAATCATTTCTTTACGTAGTGATCATGGTATTGAGTTTGAAAATCATGATTTTGAAACATTCTGTAATGAAAATGATATTGATCATAATTTTTCTGCACCTAGGACACCTCAACAAAATGGGATAAAAGAAAGAATAGGACTCTTAAAGAAATGGTATGCACAATGCTTTATGAAAATGATTTACCTAGATATTTTTGGACGAAGCCATAAATACTGCTTGTTATGTTTTAAATCGTATTTTAATTCGACCTATTTTGAAGAAAACACCATACGAACTTTGAAAAAAAATGAAAATCTACTATTAAATATTTTCGTATTTTTGAATGCCGTTGTTTCATTCTAAACAATGGTAAAGACAATCTCAATAAATTTGATATCAAGTCAGATGAAGGTATCTTCTTATGATACTATACTTCTAGCAAGGTATATAGGGTTTTCAACAGAAGAACTCTTCTAGTTGAAGAATCCATCCATGTAGTGTTTGATAAAACTAATGAAAAACTTTCTAGAAAAAAAGATACTCTTGATGATGAAACATGTATTCAAAAGTTTGAAAGAATGACAACCAATAAAGAAGCTTCCAAAGAACAAGATAGTGATCAAGGAATGAAAAACAATTACAAGAAATTGGAGCATCAATACCCAAACCATTGCCAAAGAATGGAGGTATGCATGGACACCCTAAAGAGCTTATTATTGGTGATCATTGAAAGGGATAAGTACTCATTCCTCAGTAAGAAATGTTTGTAATTACTTAGCATTCGTTTCTTAAATAGAACCAAAATCAATTGAAGAAGCTAAAAATGATTGTAATTGGATAAATGCTATGCAAGATGAATTGAATCAATTTTAAAAAAATAAAGTTTGGACTTTAGTTGAAAGACCATCAAATGTTTTAATAATAGGAACAAAATGGATTTTTAGAAACAAACTTGATGAAAATGGAGTAATTACTAGAAATAAAGCTAGGCTAGTTGCCAAAGACTACAATCAGGAGGAAGGGATTGAATTTAATGAAATCTTTGCTCTTGTTGCTAGACTTGAGGCAATTATACTATTATTAGCATTTGCATGTTTCATGGATTTCAAACTATTTCAAATAGATGTCAAAAGTGCTTTTCTAAATGGATTTATTAAAGAAGAAGTTTATGTTGAACAGCCTCCAAGTTTTGAAAATCATGAATTTTTCAATCATGTTTTTAAACTCCACAAGGCTTTGTTTAGTTTAAAACAAGCTCCAAGAGCTTGATATGATAGATTAAGTAAATTTCTGCTTAAAAATAATTTTTCTAGAAGAAATGTAGACACTACATTATTTTTGAAAAACAAAAATGATGACTTATTAATAGTACAAGTATATGTTGATGATATCATTTTCGGTACTACTAATGAAGTTCTTTGCCAAGAGTTTGCCAAGCTTATGTAGGGAGAGTTCGAGATGAGCATGATGGGAGAGCTTAATTTCTTTCTCGGACTCTAGATCAAGCAAACAAAAGAAGAGATCTTCATCAACTAAGCTAAGTATATAAGAAAAATCTTAAAGAAATTTGGAATGGAGGCTACTAGATTAATAGGTACACTTATGAGCCCTTCTTGTAAATTAGATAAAGATAAATTAGGTAAAAATATAGATAAAAAATTATATAAAGGTATCATTGGTTCATTATTATATTTGACTGCAAGTAGGCCATATATAATGTTCAGTGTATGTATGTATGCTAGATATCAGTCTACTCCTAAAGAGTCTTATTTATTGGCTATTAAACGCATACTTAGATATTTATCTGGCACTATTGATATTGGACTATGGTACTTTAGAGATTCATCTATTGAATTGATTGCTATTTTGAGGCTGACTTTGCTTGGTATAAATTTGATAGAAAAAGTACAAGTGGAACCTATCAATTTCTTGGAGTTAATTTGATTTTATGATTTAGCAAGAAATAGAATTCAGTTGCTCTATCCACGACGAAAGCCAAATATATAGTAGTTGGAAGCTGTTGTGCTCAAATCTTATGGATTAAACATCAACTCGAAGATTTTGGTATCAAATTAACTAAGACACCCATAAGATGTGATAATACTAGTACAATCAATTTAACTAAAAATCCAGTATAACATTCAAGAAGCAAACACATTGAAATAAGACATCACTTTATAACAGATCATGTGCAAAATAGTGATGTAATGCTTGATTTTGTAAGTACCGATAGACAACTTGCTGATATTTTTACAAAACCGTAAGTGAAGATATATTTTGCATGATTAGAAGAGAGTTAGGAATCATTATGTCTAAACTCTTCAAATTCTTGATGAAATCCTCAAACATGATTCAAATCCCTTCAAATATCACTTACAATGACCCCTAGACACTTTCTGGATTTTCTTGGATTTTATTGAAATTTATTTTATTTCCCTATGGTCAGGTGTCGAACTTACAAATTGCCCAAGTGTCGACTCACGTGAAGTGTCGACACTTGAACAATTTCGAAGTGTCGACACTTGAACAATTTCGAAGTGTCGACACTTGAACAATTTCGAAGTGTCGACTCACGACCGTCGGGTCTATGATTTTTAGGACATCCCATAAACCTTTTGACCCATTCTTTTCTCCCTTCTTAGCTTCGTGTGGTCCCCAAAAACCCTCATAACTTTCATGAACAGTGGATTTCCAGCCTTATCCTTCCATTTTCGGGTAATCTTCTTCCTTTTTCTTCACATTTTGGCTTCAATCCATCTGTTTTCTCACTATTCTTCATGATTTTCCTATGGTTCGGCCCGAGTTTTTCCTTGTTTCTTTCATGATTTCCCTTTCTTCCCTTTTTGGTCCACTTTTGGTCTGATTCTTGCTTGATTCTCCCTCCATTCCACCAGTTTTCTCCTCTTTGGTCTGTTTCTTCCCTCTTGGTCCATTGTTGGCCGATACTTCCCCTTTTCCCTCCTCCCTTTCCCCGGTTCACTCCTTCTTCCCTATCTACTCTACTATGTGTTGTCTCCGTGTGGAATGGCACCTAGGAGGCAGTTACCTTATCGCAAGAGGAGGTCTGAACAGGGTGAGTCCAGCAAAGAGAGAAGGAATAAGATCCGTCAGGACCCCACTGGTTAGCATGAGCAGGAGCCACAGGATCAGCCTCCATTTTTCCCTGGAGCAGCATGAGTGGCAGAGAAGGCTATAGCCTCTGGCAGGAGAGTTGATGTGCAGTTTTGGGATTTAGAGAACTTTATCATTGGAGATCTGCTTAGAGGAGCTGGACTTGTCCCATCTTGCACTCTGATTGAGAGATACTATCCCCAGCTCATCAGGGAGTTCTATGGCTCCTTAGCCATTGATGGATTGAGATGGATTGCTGAGATTAGGGGTATTCGGATTCCAGTGACCCCTGAGCTAATCAGTAGAGTGTGGTAGATTTCGCTTCATGGCAGGGCCGTGAACTGTGTTGGCGATAGAGCTACTGCATTTTGATGTATACTGGAGAGGGAGGATGTCAGTGGAGTCTCAGTAGTTTCTGTGAATCAGCTATCTGTGGAGATCGGAGTCTTACATCATATTATTGCTCGAATCTTGGTACCGAAGACCAGCAGGTTTGATTTCATTATCGAGCGTGAGCTTGTACTGATGGTGTGTTTGAGATAGCTGATTTCCATCAATCTGTCGATGATCATGGTACACTAGATGGGTGAGGCCACCACTCAGCGCCGTCTTTGTTTATCCTATGGCATGGGGCTCACTAGGATCTTTCGTGAGTTCGATATTCCATTAGAGGGAGAGCCCTCTAAAGAGATCCTCCATACAGACACGTATGGAGAGAAATCTCTTCATAGGATGGGTTACCATAGAGTGGCAGGGTGTTGGGTGTGTAGTGAGTCTGGTCAGGAGCCAGACGAGGAGGACGAGCTTCGTACAGCTGAGGTAGGGCCATCTGGACCTGCTAAGCATACTACCCCTCCGAGGCCTGCACCAGTCACCGCATCAAGTTCTGAGCCAGCTACACCAACATCTGCACATACTCTAGCTACTGCTCCTTGCGTTGCTTCAGAGATAGTATCCACCTTCGAGGAGCGGATTATAGTGCAAATAATTGATGTCAGAGAGGAGGTTATTGGACTGGCTATTCGGGCTACCAAACTTCAGATGGAGATTCATGGACTGAGGGCTCATACAGATGAGCAGCTCTCAAGTATCCGATAGTCGATGGAGGCTGGTTTTACAGAGATACGAGATCTACTGAGATCCTTATTGCCTCTGGCAGGACCTTCAAGATCTCCACCTCCGCCAATAAATGACGATGATCACGGTGATACTCATGATGCCTCTCCTGGTGGTGGTACTCCTCCTGATCATGGTGATACAGCTATAGATGGAGACTGCACAGTTGATGGTGGTGGCGATAGTAATATTATTGATTCTGGCAGTGATGATGGTGGTGGAGCAGCAGACTTCCAGATCGTCAGCAAGGAGGGACAGACAAGATATTCATGATCACACTATAGATACTCCCAGTGATGTTCAGCCTGACACTGCTTCAGCTTTTCAGACTCCTGCAGAGACCTTTCCTTCCCATGCTTCTAAGACTTCTAGGATTATACATTGCTATGGCCCTTCACTTAAGACTAGAAGCCTGACCCACAAGACCCCTACATCCTCGGCCACTAGGATTATGGCACCTATCTTCTTTGAGCTTCGATATGATGAGGAGTAGCCTCACAGACACTTGTTATGTTTGTAATTTCATTATTATGCTTATAGTTTAGATTATGCTTATCTTAGTTTATATTTCAGATTATGTATGCTTATGTTGTACTGAAACCTTTAACATATGAAAGTTCAATTATGTTGTTTCTATGATCTCTCTTCCTTCTGTCAAAATGAATGCTGTATTATGCTGAAAGCACTATTTTATGGAAAGAAAATTTCCTTTAATGCTTAATGTTTTATGTTTAATGATGATAAAAAAGGGAGTAGAAAAGTGGTATAAAAGGTTATGGTGTCACTTAAAGTATAAAATGGTATATAAGCAATGAATTCAAATGTTTTTCAAGAATTCACAAGTTACTTAAGATAGGAGGAGAATTTTTACCTTTGAAATTCTTGAAATATTACTGAATGAACTTTGAACTTTGTTGAAAAACAAATGTGAAGATATTTTTGATTAAGTCATTCAATTACAGATCTATTGATACTATACTGGTCTATTTTGGAACTTAATTGCTTTTATACTCAAAGTTTTGTCATCATCAAAAAGGGGGAGATTGTTGGCTTTGGCTCCTTGATTTTGATGAATAACAAAATATTGAGTATGTGTTTGGATTAATATTTCAATTTGAGTATGAATTTCAGGTCATAGGTACATAAAATTCCCCTTTCAAGTGTATCAAGCTTACTAATATCAAAGCAAGATATTTTTCAATATTTGAATGATTCCCTAACCGTGGAACATTCTTTTTGGTCTTTATGAAGAAGCATCTAAAGAATTTTTTGACAAGATCTTGAAAATTTTAGAGTTTGGCACGTATTTTTAATTTAGCACAGAGCAAGTGTCGACTCATGGATCAAGTATCGATACTTCAAAAGACTGGCATGCAGAAATCTCAAACTGGCACGGTAAGTGCCGACTCAAGATATCGACTCACGGTCAAGTGTCGACACTTCAAAGATCGACTCATCGCCTGATAACAAAATGAACAAAACATGTATTTTCTGAAGTTTTTCAAGTGTCGACATAAGGTGTCGACTCATAGCTTGAGACCGGAAGTGGAGTAGAGCACATGAAATTTAAATTTTTGCCTTGAGCTGATCCAGGTGTCGACTCAAAATGTTAACTCATGAAAAACTCAAGTGTGGACACTTGGTGCAACGACTAGTTTTTCAGAAATTCAGATTTATTTCCAAACGGCTCCAAACGGCTAGTTTGATCCCTCCAATAGTCTCCAACGACTTTTTCAGTGGATTTGAGCTATTTAACACTCACCAAACCTCTTAAAATCAATAAGAAAGAAAGAGAATTAAGAAGAGACAAGTTCCAATCATTTGAAAAGACAAATAGAGTTTTTAAGAGATTCCACTTGAAAAAGGCTTCCATTTTTGAGAGTTTGAGCTTTCAAGTTTTTAGCCAAAAGTATGCATTCAAGAGATTCCAAGGAGAAGTCAACTCAAATAACCAAAAGAGCTTCAACGACATTTATTTCTACTCATTAAGGAGCTAATTCTTGTGTTTACTTTCTGTACACTTGATTTCATTTATTTGTTCTAGTTTCAAAGGTATTGAAACTAATGTTAAAAATTATTAGTGAGCCTAAGTGACAAAACCAACTTGGGTTTGACTTGTTAGCCCAGATTAAAACAAGTTGTAAAGGTTGTTGGTGAGCCTAGGTGATAAAACCAACCTATATATTCTGACTTGTGAGTCTTGGAAAACAAGTCGGCTATAATCTTGAAGAGATTATAGTGCAATATCCAAGGAGAAGCTTAGGGAGTAGATATAGGTGCTTGGAGTACACCGAATCACTATAAACCTTTGTATTTATATGTGATTGCTTCCTTTATTACTTCTCTTTATTACTCTGCATTTAATTTGTTATTTCTGTTGCATATCTTTTTGGCACAATCACTTAGTTACACAAACACTCAAAGTAAAGCACATAACTGCTTAAATTTTTTAATAATACTCAATTCACACCCCCTCTTGGGCTACCTAGCTAGGCAATAGTTTTTTGTAAATATCTCATTACCTTTTTTTGCAGTAATCCAATGTTGATAGCTTAGGTTTGATAAATATCTACCAAGTATACCCACTATGAAGGCAATGCCAGGTCTTATATAGATTTGTGCATACATCAGACTCCCTACAACATTGGTATAAGGTACATCTTTTATCTAATTTTTTCAAGCTGATTGTTTAGACATTGATCTTTACTTAACTTATTATCTTTAACAATAGGTGAATCACATGGTCTACAATTTTGCATATTAAATTTTTGAAGAATCCTATCAATGCCCTTTGTGACAAACACAATAAATAACAATATCTATTCCTGTGAATTTCAATTCCCAAAATAAAGGATGCCTCACAAAGATCTTTCATATTAAAATTCTTAGACATCATTTGTTTGGTCTCAGAAAGTAAACCAAAATCATTACTAGCAAGTAGGATATTATTGATATACAAAACAAGAAAGATAAATTTTTTTCCACTAATTTTGAGATAGATACATTGATCAACTTTATTTTTTTCAAAACCAAGAGAGGTTACAACCTCATCAAACTTCAAGTACCATTATCGTGACGCTTGTTTTATATCATAGATGGACCTATTCAATTTATATACCAAATATTCTTTACCACATTCTTAAAAACCTTTTGGTTGATTCATGTAGACTTCTTCACTGAGGTTACCATTCAAGAAAGTAGTTTTAACATATATTTGATATAGCTCCAGATCATAATGAGCCACTAAAGACATGATAATTTTGAAGGAATCATTTGAATATACTGGAGAGAAAGTTTTAGTAAAATCTATTCTTTCTCTTTGAGTAAAGTCTTTGGCTACCAATTTAGCCTTGAAATACTTAATTCTTTTCTTGGAATCTCTTTTAGTCTTATATACCCATTTGCATCTTATAGGTTTACAACTTTTAGGAGGCTCAACAAGTTTCCACACATTTTTATTAGCCATAGACTGTATTTCTTCTTTCATAGCACTCGTTCACAAATCAGACTAGAGAGAATCAACTACATTAAGATAAGTAACTAGGTAAACGGTATGCCAAATATTAAAATCATTTTTTCCAAGATAGACATAAAAATCATCTGAAATAGCAAATCTTCTTTGTCTAACAGATTTTTTTTACTTGTACTTCTTCAACTAGTTGAAGATTCTGAATAGGTGCAGGAGGATCAAAGATTCCATTATCCATTCTATTTATAGGAGCAGGAATTATATTTTCATTATGATTGGATATAGGAATAGAAATAGTCTCGGCTTGGACATTGTCATCATCAGTAGTTAGGGAAGATCCTTCATCAGCCACATCAAGTTCTTGAAATTTGACAGTAACAGACTCCATAATTCTGTTACCTCTTCTTAGACTATAAAACATGTATCCTTTAGAATATTTCGGATATCCAATAAAGTAACAACGACTGGTTTTGGGATCGGTCATTTTCTTTGAAGGATTGTATAATTTTATTTTTGTAGGACAATCCCAAACCCAAAAATGATTCAAACTAGGATTTCTTCCAGTCCAGAGTTCAAAAGGTGTCTTCAACATAAATTTACTAGGAACTCTGTTGAGAATGTATAATATAGTTTTGAAAGCTTCACCTCATAAAAATTCATGCATGTTAGACCTACTCATCATGCTTCTCATCATATCCTTAAGGGTGCAATTTTGCCTTTCGGCTACACCTTCTACTCAGGACTTCTAGGTATGGTATATTGAGGAACAATCCCACAATCCTGTAAGTACTTGACAAATGGTTCCATATGCTGCCCTGCCACATCATGTTTGCCATAGTATCACCTCCATGATTAGATCTCACAATCTTGATATCCTTTCCCAATTGTTTCTCAACTTCAATTTTAACAATTTTGAATTTTCGAAGGGCATTATATATTTTTTAATTAAATAAAGATATCCATATCAAGAAAAATTATCAATAAATATGATAAAATATTTATTACCATAAATTGTAAAAGAATAAGATCCACTAATATTGGTGTGAATAATTTCTAAAAGGTTTGAACTTTGAATTGTCCCTTTCTTTTTGGTCTTGGTCAATTTTCTTTTAATACAATGAACGCAAGTCTCCATGTTCCCAAGATCCAAGGTTGGTAGGATGTCATTATTAATTAATCTAGTTATTCTTTATTTAGATGTATGACCTAGGCGTTTATGCTATAATATAAAGGATTTATCATTAATCCTAGAATGCTTAGTAACAACACTTTCAACATTTAAGGAAACATTAGAATTACTAGTGGCCAAAGACAATCTATATAAACCATCAACCGAAATACTATAGCCAACAATTTTTGAATTGAATATCAAATCAACTCTTTTATTACTAAACATAAAGCTAAAACTAAGCCTATTTAAAGATGAAATAGAGATCAAATTCCATTTAAATAAAGATACATAAAATATATTTTCTAAAGTAATCACAAAACCAGACTCTAAGGACAAGTTAACAACTCCCACACACTTTACTTCAATTTCTAAATCATTTCCAACTTTCAACTTGATTTCATTCAGGCTCAACTTCCTTTTGTTTATCAGCCACTGTAAAGAAATGACAATATGAGTTGAAGCACCATTATCTATCCACCAAGAATTAATAGGAACATTGATAATATTAAACTTACAACATACTAGAACTAGGGACTTACCTTTCTATTTTTCTTTCTTTTTTAACCAGGATTTAAATTTAAAATACTGACTTCTTATATGTCATTTCTTCTTACAATGGAAGCACTTGACTTTCTTCTTAAAGATAGCTTTGGGACCTCCTACAAAATGATTCTGATCGTGGCTCTTCTATCCCTCTTGGAATTCCGAGACTGTTTATGAGTTGTAGGCTTTTCCTTTTTCTTATTCATAAAATACTTGCCAGATTGAGATTGAAATTGAAGAATAAAAAAGGCACTATCATTCTTTTCTTTCTTGACCTTTTCTTCTTCAGCTACACATTTGGTGATCAAATTATTAATACTCCATATTTCATCCAGAGTATTGTAGACAGTTTTGATTTGAAATAATTTAACAGGTAAAGAATTCAAGACATGAGACAATAAAAAAGAATCCGGTAGATCAATCTTTAGATTCTTGAGCTTGGATTGGAGATGAACCATTTTCAGAATATACTATCTGATAACCCCAATTTTGTTGTATGTTATCGTTGTCAATTCTTTCATCAGGAATCCGATCTTAGCATTATTAAATACAAGATACCTCTATTAAATAGTATCAAGTAGTTCTTTTGCATTGTCTGACTTAGGTAGACCACTCAGGAGATGCTCAAAAATTGACCTCTTAATAGTAATCAGACTTAATCTATTTGGCTTCTCCCATTTGGCAAAATGATCCTTCTATTTAAAAGTAATTTGATCATTTGAATCATCGGGTTTGATTTCATGTAATGCAAGATCAATGTTAGCAATTTGAAGAGCAAACTCTAAGTCTTGCCTCCATTTCTTATAATTTGACCTAGTAAGCACCTCAACAATAGCATTGTTGTTGTTTACATCAAAAATAACTGTGTAACTAAAATAATAGGAATACAAAATATTAATTATCAGATATAACAAAATAATATTTATCACAATAATAAATAAGAGTCCAAATATAATATAATATATATTTTTTTAGACAGAATATGCAACATGCATAAATGCTCTTTACATGAAATCACAAGCTATCAAAATATTTTAGCAATCATGAACCTATCCCCTTTGGACAGATAGACCCCTGAAAGCTAGAGTATCTTAAAAACAGAATGCTCCATGCCATATTTTCTCAGTTAAAGCATACAATAACCTCCTTTGGACAAGCAGTTGTATGCCATAATTAAAAAATATCCCTTACATAATGAAAAAATCCAATGGACTGATACAAATAAATCACTTTGATGATAAATATTTATGCCAATCCATAAATTATTCATATATGAAATAGATATCTAAATCAAAATAAAAGAAGATATTTCAAATTACATGTATGTTCTAAATGATCAGTTACAAATGAGATACTAATTAACATGCACTTATTGATTAATTTAAATTTATCATTAGCATTCCAATTAAATTGTACAACTTAAACAAAATGAGTAAAAGATCTAAAGAATGCTTAATTTTTTTTGGACCAATACATAAATATAAATTGTATAGGATCTAAATTATAAAAGGACTAATTTATAATACTAGAAAATGTTAGGATCCTGAATGTAAAATGACATTCTTTTTTTTTAAATGAGTTACGGGATATTGGATTATTGAATTTTGGGTTTGAACTCAAAATCTAAAACCCACAAAACTCATTTTCCTCCCACGACTCATCCAAGAATAGGGAGGTCTTCATGGCCGCTGCCCCTTTCTAAATCCATCCCATCGATGCAACCACCGGCAAGACCGCTATCAGGACCGATCAAGGATGGCCGATCGCTGCCTTCGGTGGTGTCTCCGAAGATCAAAACTCGCCCGATGGTGAGTTCCAAAAGGCTCATTCGGTTTGGTCTCTTTCTTTCTTTCTTTTTTGGATTCAACCCACCAGTAAAAATTTGGGGGTCACCGATCACCAGGATCAGTTCTAGACACCTGATCGCCGTCGCCGGGAGAGATAAGTTTTTTTTTTTTTTAATGTTTTGGGGTGTTAAAGAAGCCGAAGCCATCGACACCGCCGGTGGCCACGACGGCCATCACCACACCCCTATGGGCCTTCTCGGCCATCTCCTCACCACCGCTGGCCACCCATCAACGCCGATGAGGATCGGCACGTCCAGATCGATGACGATCAGTGAGGGGAGAAGAAAAGGGATTTTTGTTTTAACAAATTTTAAAAAAACTAGTTACCTATTATAAAACAAAAAATATCGTGTATATATATATATAAACAGATCGATTATGATAAAAAATGTATCAGATCATAGGATTTTCAGACTAATTATTAAAGATGAATAGAAAAATAAATGATTCCAATCTTTCACAGAGATACCAGGACTTTGATCCCAAATGTTGGAAAAATTTTCATTAATCCCTTAGATCGATTGAGGAGATTGGAATACAAACATTAATAAGATCTAATAAAAGAAAAGTTTGCAATATATACCTATATTCATCATATTCCCAAATTTATTTTTGATGCTCATGCGAACACCGAAGATAAAGTCCTTCTCTTCGGGCTTCCCCACACAACAGACGGCTCTTGATGAAAAAAATCATCATGAAAATATAACTCACGTCATATATATAAAGAAAGCGAAGAGGGAACTTAGCTAATAAAATAAAAATATCCTAACTGACCCTTTTATCACGAGTCAAGTCGGGTTAAAGCCTACACTATGCCGTCTCAACTATACCAACTCACATGAGATGCTCCTAGCCCAAACAATAATTACATAATATTGGATTCAACATACGTCTATTAATATAGACCATAAAATCAACCCGATTTTAATAAAACATAAATACCATTTAATATTAGTCCAAATTAAAAAAAAATTCTTACAACTATAGCCAGAAACTTACACAGTTCTTTATCAATATTCATGTATCTTTTGTCCACGCATGATTCATCTTTGAGCATATCTCTCTTGCTTCTCGGGGATGGTGAATATGCCTGCAAGGAAATGAATGCTATGGGTTAATCTAGATAACCTTAACATCTCAACATGTATAAACAAATCAATGCTTGCTAAATTATCATATTCGGTGTGCCATAAACTGGTATAGGATTGGTGAAACACTTTCCACAGGAAATACAACAGTGATAGCCAGTATAATGTATGGTAAATTACTCGGATTTGCTACCTATTTTAATAAAAAGAATGAGGAAAAGATAGACATCTGGACCCAAGAGGGGCCAAAGAATTACATAAGCCAATTAACTCCAGGGCTGATCAGCCACTAAGAATTTAATGAGATCTCTCTTTCATATTTGAAATCTTGTCAGCAATTTATCATGATGCATTTCATGGATGTTGCACTGCTACAAATTTGACACATCACCCATGTTTGTGGCGGTGTAATTCTTGTTTTCTTCAATAATTTGAGCTCCATCAGTCACTAATGTAAAAGCAGGACACCATGGTATGGATAGTGTTTACTCACTGTAGCCTCCTTGTTGCTCTTCTGCTGTCTCCTAGTTTGCAAGAACCAAAGTGTCATGCTTTACCCTTTGCACCTATCTCCAAATCATAACGCAAAGCCTCCCCATGGGCAACACAAGCAGACAATGCTGTTTGCAATTCTATTGCTTGATTTGAGAACCCCTTCCAATCTTGTGAAGCGACAACTTGATTCATCAGTCACCAAACAGCCATTGGCAATGCTGAGCTAGTTTGCAAAATGATCCACATGATCTCATCATTCATCCACATTTGAGATCTTTTGACACACACACTGTAATTGATGTAAACTAGCTTCAATTGTTAAGTGCCGTCAGAAGATTCTGAAGAAAGGACCTTAAACTGAACTGGATTCAAGGGGTTTGATTCATTGATGCATCTTGCAGCCCTTTCTCCTAGTTTTCTGTTCCCATGTTCTCGGCAACAGTCGAAGACTCTCGTCCACATTGGGATGGTCGGCTCAAATGGCATGTGTTCGATGAAATCCTCAAGTTCAACCATGAAGTCGTGCTTGCAAAATAGTTCAATCATACACTCATAATGCTCAACCCGCGGTATGACACCATACTCTTCAATCATCAAATCAAAATACCGTCGACCCAAATTGACATAGCCCTCACTGATACAAGTAAGCAAAACACCAATGAAAGTGACATTGTCAGCTCTAATCCCATCTTTCCGCATTGCTTCAAATAGTTCAAGACCATACTCACCCCTACCATTATAAGCACATCCTAAAATCATTGAATTCCAAAGGACTATATCCCGTGAACTCCCCATTTCAAAAACTTTGATGCCATACTCTATCAACCGGCATTTGGAGTACATGTCAACCAATGCCCCTCTGATAATTACATCCATCTCGAAGCCATTTCTGATCATGTAGCCATGGATTTGTTTCCCATGGTTGAGCATGAAGATATTCGCACAAGCAGCCAATATCGTGCTGAATGTGAACTCATTTGGAGTAGTCTCCCATTGCATCTCACTGAAAGCATACAAGGCCTCTTCGCTTCGGCCATGACGCACATACCCTGAGATCAATGAATTCCATGATATCCTATCCCTCTGAGATGCCATATTAAGAAACCAAAGCTCTGCGCTCCTCAGGCATCCATTTTTTGGATACATATCCAGAAGAGCATTGCTGAAAAAGAGATTTGAGCAGAAGCCATGTCTATAAGCAAAACCATGAATCTGCTTCCCCCGATCAAGATCCGAAAGCCCAGTGCACACATTCAATACTAAACCAAGAGTGACATGGTCTGTCTCTTCAGTTTCTCTTCTCATCCGTCTAAAGAAATCCATGGCCTTGTCCCAATGAAAGGACCGCACGTAACCCACCAGCATTGCATTCCAAGAGACCACATTCCTTTCAGGCATCTCCTCAAAGAGTGCCTCTGCCTCATTGATTCTCCCACATGTTGCATAACACGACACCATGGAAGTCCATGAGACCACATCCTTTGAGGTGGACTGATCAAAGAGCCTACGAGCATCCTCAAGAACATCACACTTTGAATACATCTCCATGAGTGAATTCCCTACAACATTATCTCCTTCAAAACCAATCTTCACCACCATAGCATGGACCTGGCATCCCTCCTTGAGTGATGAAATATCCAAACATGCCATTAAAGCATTCGAGACGGTAAAATTCAATGGCTTTTTGCCGAGTTTAATCATGCAAAAGAACATAATGACTGCCTCCTTTCCCTTACCCACCTCCAAGTACCGGCGGACAATCACATTCCAGCAAACAGCATTCGGGTTCGGAATGGAATCAAACATCCTCCTTGCATCATCAATCACCCAGCACTTCCCGTAGACGTTGACGAGTGAGGTGCCCAGAATCACATTCAAACAGAATCCAAGTTTCAGAATTAGGCTGTGGATTTGCTTCGCAAGGAAGAGGGCCAAGAGGTCGGCGCAGCACCCGAGCACGGAGGCCAAGGTGACACCTTTCGGGCGAATGGCCGACCTATTCATGCGGGAGAACAAGGACAGCGCCTCCTCGGGCTGGTCGGCGCGGGAGCACGCGGTGATGATGGCGTTCCAGCTGCCGCCGTCCCGCTGCGGCATCTCGTCGAACAGCTCGCGGGCGTCGCTCAGGCTGCCGCAGTTAGCATAAGTCTCGATTGCCCGGTTGAGGAGGAAGATGGACGGTGAAGGGGAGAAGGCGACGAGGTGGGACTCGACGCGGCGGGCCTCGACGAGGCCGCGGCGGGAGGAGCAGAGCTGGAGGAGGCGGGCGTAGACGGAGGCGGGGAGGGGGAAGGCGGAGGCGGCTAGGGCCGCGACGGCGCGGCGGAGGTCGCCGGAGTCGAGGTGGGAGAGGATGGAGGCGTTGAGGGATTTGCTGGTGGGTTTGGAAGGCTTTCTGGGACGGACGGCGTTTTGGATGAGACGGTTGAGGACCAAGGCAGCGTTCGCCGCCATGGAAGTTGTTAATGGGACATGAATTTTTAAGGAAAGAGAGACAGAGACGCTGGGGTTTTAATCTCCCCGGCGCCCGCCGCGTAGTTGCCCGAAGTGGCAAGCCATTCCACCTTTCATCTAAAGGGTTTTAAATCTAAAAATTTTGGAGTCTCCTGGAGATGTCGGACTAAAATTTTCTTAATTTACAGTGAGGCAAGGGAATGTTAGAGGTGAGTTCAAGTTGGCACGGTACATTGAATCATTTTAAAATTTTTTTTTATATTTATAAAATAATATAAAAATTTTAATATCATATAAAAAATATAAGAAAGATAGAGAAAGATAAGTAAATGAATTTTTTTTTTCAATATTTTTTCATTATATTCTTATATACATGTGAAAAAAAAAAAAAATCAAGCAAGTAATGTGAAGATTATGATATGATTCTACCAATCTCAAGGATCATGCAGAATATTTTAGCAATCCCAAAGATTATGCAGAATATACTAGCAATCCTAAAGATTATGTAGAATATTTATATAGAATATTCTAGTAATCCCAAATATTACATAAAATATTCTAAACAATATACTTCATATTCTAGTAATTTCAAAGATTATATGAAATATTGTAAATAATATACTTCTTAATATCTCTATACATTCCTAACAGTCCCCTTCAAGTTGGAGCATGTAGATCTCGAATTCCCAACTTACACATAATCTCTTGAAAACGGTTACAACCGAGAGCTTTGGTAAAGATATCCGTGAGCTGATAATGTGTAGGAACATATCGTGTAGCAATGTATTGAGACCGAGTCGCTCTCTAACAAAATGATAATCGATCTCTATGTATTTGGTATGCTCATGAAATTTAGGATTTGTGGCAATGTGTAAAGCAGTTTGATTATTACAATAAAAGAACATGGGACCATGATGTGGAATACTGAAATTGGATAAGAGAGCTCGAAGATATAGTAATTCACTGGTGATGTGCGCCATAGTCCGATACTCGGCTTCTATCGAAGAAAGAGACATTGTTGTCTGCTTCTTGGCTTGGAGCATCTCCTAAGAAAACATAGAAACCTATTGTAGAGCGTTTTGTTATGGAACATCTTATCCAATCTGCATCACAATAAGCATGTAATTGAAAAGTATTGACATTTGAAAAAAAATATGCCTTGATCTGGAGATCCTTTCAAATACTGCAAAATATGAAAGACTGCACCCAAGTATGATTATCGAGGAGATTATTTAAACTGGGTCAGAACATATACTGAATATGCAATGTTTGGCTTGGTAATGGTCAGATAAATGAGTTGGAGATGACGAACTGCAGATGACGAACCATCTACCATAGATTTAATTATGATATTTTGCTTGATTTGGTCGGACATATTGATGAAGATAAGATGTGGCAACATTTATCTTCCATTATGTAACAAAAAAGGTATTTCAGCAATAATTTGCTGTAAAGCTAATCAAAGAAATAAACAAAGATCGAAGAAGATGAGATGCAGCAACTATTTGTCTTTCGCTATATACAAAGAAGGCATTTTAGTAATAACTTCCTATAAGCGCCGATCAAAGGAATAAACTCGGATTTAAAAAAATGAGATGAGGCATCTATTTATCTCTCGCTACGTGCAAAAAAGGCATTTAAGCAATAACTTGCTATAAGCGCTAATCAAATAAATAAACTAGGATCGAAGAAGATGAGATATGGCAACTATTTATCTCTTGTTATATACAAAGAAGGTGCTTTAGCAATAACTTGCTATAAACGCTAATCAAAGGAATAAATTTGGATCGAAGAAGATGAGATATGATAACTGTTACAGCCGTGACAGTGACGTGGCCAGGCTCAGGTATCGCCGAATGCGAGCGAGCCACGTGTGAGTTTTCCTGCCAGAATCAGCGCCACGTCCTCAAGGCTGGGGTCGGCAAGACCGCACCGCCCGATACTGTTTGAAGCAAACAGCTCCCGCCGAGGTCGAGTTCGGCGCGAAGTTCCCCCACCAACTCATCTGCGCCCGGGCTCGGAGGAGTCCGCCCCGTGTAAGGTCGGCCGAGGTCGGCTGACCCTCCGCCTTGCGCCAGGTGGCCACCCGGAGACGGGTCCACCTCGGCCGAAGCCAGGCGATCTTCTGCCACCTCGCCAGGTGTCCACCCAGGAGGGGTCCATCTAGGCCGAGGTCGGCTGACCCCCCGCCTTGCGCCAGGTGGCCACCCGGAGACGGGTCCACCTTGGCCGAAGCCAGGCGATCTTCTGCCACCTCGCCAGGTGTCCACCCAGGAGGGGTCCACCTAGGCCGAGGTCGGCTGACCCCCCCGCCTTGCGCCAGGTGGCCACCCGGAGACGGGTCCACCTCAGCCGAATCCAGGCGACCTTCTGCCGTCTCGCCAGGTGTCCACCCAGGAGGGGTCCACCTAGGCCGAGGTCGGCTGACCCCCCGCCTTGCGCCAGGTGGCCACCCGGAGACGGGTCCACCTCGGCCGAAGCCAGGCGACCTCCTGCCACCTCGCCAGGTGTCCACCCCGGAGGGGTCCACCTAAGCCGAGGTCGGCCGATCCCTCGCCTCTCGCCAGTCGGCCCCCGGAGACAGGTCCAACTCAGCCGAGGTCAGACCGCTCGTACGGAGAGGCCCCCGGGGGAAAGCGACGGGTCCCGAGGCCATCCCTCGGGCCGTACCGACCCCAGACGGCGTCCTGTACGGAGGGCGGCGGCACGCGGAACGTGACTTACACTGGCCCGACAGGTCCCGCAGTCGAGAGACCCGATCCTGACGGAACAGGCCCCGTAAACGGATGGCGCCCACGCTCGGGGAAAAGAGCACTCTCACGAAGCCCGAGGCCTGACGGCTGGCCGCTCTGCCAGCGCCGCCCTCCCTCCTTTTCTCTTCTATCCTTGCCTTCTCCCTGCTGGACCCGGCGGACGAGGTCGGAAAGCCGCCTGGCCTCCTTCACCAAAAAGGGAAAAGAAAGGAAGACAGGGGGGAGGAGTTTTCGAGGAGGAAAAGGACAAGCGCACGACGGAGGGAGATAAAGAGGGAAGAATCCGGAGACTGCAAGATAAGTCAACTAGCCTGGGGACAAGGAGGAAGCACCGGCACAAGGCCTCGCTCCGAAAAAGAAACCAGAGATCCCGAGAGGGGAATACTGGATGCGAGCTTGGCAAGCAGGCCCCGCCGAGATCTCGGTCCCCAGCGCGCTCCCTTCACCAGTTAACTCTCCAAATCTGGGACCCTTTAGAGGGCCTGGGAGGGAGAGTCTGTTCCTTCTCGTCGTCTACTGACTTGACCGTCGGAGCCCCCTCGCCGGAATCCCCGGCCAGGGTCCTCTAACCCCTTTGTCGCAGGTTCTCCGCAGGAAGCGAGGCTACCTCGCCAGGCGGTCAGGAAGGATCGGCTGATCCACGGCACGGGCGCGGCGACGAGAACGGCAACAGATTGGCGCGCCAGGTAGGGGGGCAGGACACTAACCCCCAGAGGGAACTAGCTTTTTGCAGGTGTCACGCTCTCCAGCAATGGTGGTCACTCGTGGTCGCGACCGATCGGCGCCCCCCTCACCTGCGGTCTCGGTGGAAGACTCCACCGACGAAGCCATCAGGCGCCAGGCCGAGAGGCGCCTAGAAGAGCACGAGCGCAAGTTGGCGGAGTTCGCCCGACGGTTCGCCGACCTGCAGAACTCGTCAGCTGACCCGGCGGGCTACGACTCCCGCCCCCCTTTCTCCGAAGAAATCCAGGCGGAACCGATCCCGAAACGGTTCCGCATGCCGCAGGTGGACCCTTATGACGGGACCACTGACCCCCTGGACCATTTGGAGAGTTATAAAGCTCTCATGAGGGTCCAGGGCGCCACCGACGCCCTTCTGTGCATCGCCTTCCCAGCAACCCTTCGAAAGGCAGCTCGAGTCTGGTTCGCCCGCCTCGAGCCCGGATCCATTTGCTCCTTCCAGCAGTTGGAAGGAAAGTTTGTGGCGCACTTCGACGCTTGTCGAAAGGTGCCAAGGGAGGTAGACAGCCTCTTCTCCATCCGCCAGCAGGACCAGGAGCTGCTCCGAGACTACGTCACCCGGTTTAAGACCGCAGCCCTGGAGATCTACAGCTTGGACGAGCCCGTCGCTATGCTGGCTTTGAAGCGCGGGCTCAAGACGTCCCGCCTGACCTATTCCCTGGACAAGAAGCCGCCCAGGACGTATTCCGAGCTCCTCCTCCGCGCCCACAAGTACATCCGGGCGGAGGAGGCTGACCGCACCCGTCGAGAGCTGGACGGGAAGATTCCGAAGAAGTCAGCCCCAAGGGATGCCCCGGGAGTTCGGAGGCCCGGGCCGTCCGCCGACCCTCGCCCGAATCCAAGGCCGAGGGCCGAGTCTACTTCCGAGCGGAGGTACACCCCTCTCCTTGCGCCTCGAGCAAAAATCCTCATGGAAATCGAGGGCGAGCGCTACCTCCGCCGGCCTCCACCTCAGAACCCGAGAGCCGCCCGAGACAAATCAAAGTACTGCCAGTTCCACCGCGAGCACGGACACGACACGGAGGAGTGCCGCCATTTGAAGCGGGAGATTGAGGAGCTGATCGGGAGGGGTTACCTCAGGAAGTTCGTCAAGAACGAGGCCCCCTCCGAGAAGCAGCCGCTCGCGGCCTTACCGCCTGTCCCTGCGATCGACAACCGGCCAACAGAGAAGCCCGTGGGCATGATCTCGCGCGGGTCCGGCCGAGCAGAGAAGAGAGCCCGGGAAGTCCCGGAGAATGTAATCCCTCCCAAGGGAGGGGAGTCTAATGACAATGTAAACAATGATGCCGTGGTGGTCGAGATGACCATCGCAAAGCATCCTGTACATCGAATCATGGTGGATAGTGGAAGCTCGGCCGACGTACTTTTTTACGATGCTTTCTTTCGGATGAATTTGTCTCCCGACCAGCTAAAGCCAGTACACATCCCACTGGTAGGTTTTACAGGGGACTCCGTGGGAGTCGAAGGGGAAATCACTCTCCCGATCACCGCCGGATCCCCACCTCGGCAGGCGACCATCATGGCAACATTCACTGTCGTCAAGCTCCCTTCGCCTTACAACGCCATTCTCGGGCGTCCCGGGCTCAACCAACTAGACGCCACCATCTCCACGAGGAGGCTGCTGGTGCAGTTCCCCACGCCCTTCGGGCTCGGGGAAATGAAGGGGACGATTCAGCCGGTCCCATTCTGCCTACAGACAATCCCAGGCACCAGGAGCGCAGAGCTCGCCCACGATATCGAGGATCTCGACCTGAGAGAGAAGGAACCTAGGGGAGGGCCCGTAGAGCGCCTGCTGCCCTTTCCCCTTGGTTCGGACCCCCTGAAGACGGTGCAAGTCGGGGCCCAGCTCCCCGAAGAGGAGCGAACCCGCCTGCTGGAGTTCCTCCGTGCCAACGTCGATGTGTTCGCCTGGTCGGCGGCCGACATGCCGGGTATCCCGCCCGAGATTATCATGCACAGCCTGAACGTGGACCCAGGTTGCCGCCCGGTCCGCCAGAAGAAGAGAAGCTTTGCCATGGAGAGGCAGAAGGCGATCAACGAGAAGGTAGAAAAGCTCCTCGCCGCCGGTTTCGTCCGAGAAGTCCAGTACCCCAGCTGGTTAGCAAACGTGGTCATGGTAAAGAAGAGTAGTGGTAAGTGGAGGATCTGTGTGGACTACACCGACCTCAATCGAGCTTGCCCGAAGGACAGCTTCCCTCTGCCAAAGATCGACCAGCTGGTCGACACCACCTCGGGGCATCGTCTCCTGTCATTCATGGACGCTTTTTCCGGATACAACCAGATCCGGATGAATCCGGAGGACGAAGAGCGCACTGCCTTCATAACTGACCGCGGGACTTTCTGTTACAGGATGATGCCTTTCGGCCTCAAGAACGCGGGGGCGACGTACCAACGTCTGGTCAATAAAGTCTTCAAAGACCAGATAGGCCGCAATATGCAGGTATACGTGGACGACATGCTAGTAATGAGCAAACTTGACTCGGACCACGTGGCCGACCTGACGGAGACGTTCGGCAACCTCCGGCGCCACCAGATGAAGCTGAACCCGGCGAAGTGCGCCTTCGGGGTCTCCGCCGGAAAGTTCCTAGGGTTCATGGTGACCCAAAGAGGAATCGAGGCCAACCCAGAGAAGGTCCAGGCCATTCTGGACATAGAGCAGCCAGCCTCCAAGAAGCAAGTGCAGCAACTGACCGGCCGGGTTGCGGCCCTTAGCCATTTTATTTCCAGGTCGGCGGATCGCTACCGTCCCTTCTTCAAGGTGCTGAGGAAGATGAATGGTTTCGCCTGGACCGAGGAGTGCCAGCAGGCCTTCGAGGAGTTGAAGAAGACGCTCGCATCGCCACCTTTGCTGTCCAGGCCCGAGGAGGGGGAGGAGCTGACCCTCTACTTGGCCGTTACCCCGGAGGCCGTCAGCTCTGTCCTGGTCCGAACCGATGACCACGGGATTCAGCGGCCGGTGTACTATACCAGTAAACTCCTCCGGGACGCGGAGCTCAGGTATTCCCGGCCCGAGAAACTCGTTTTTGCGCTAATAGTGTCTGCCCAGCGTCTTAGGCCCTATTTCCAAGCGCTTCCCATCGCCGTCTTGACGGATCAACCGCTGAAAGCGGTGCTCAGCCGACCCGATACCTCGGGACGATTGGCCAAGTGGGCACTGAAACTCAGCGAGTTTGACATTGCGTACCGACCAAGGTCGGCAATGAAGGCACAGGTGCTGGCCGATTTCTTGGTCGAGTGCGCAGGTTTGGGCAAGAAGCCCGAGGAGGACCCCCCGGCCCGGCCAATGGAGGTCGGCACCGACGAGCTTGGAGAGGATGCCTGGATCCTCCATGTAGACGGAGCCTCAAACTCCGGTGGGAGCGGAGCTGGGCTCATCCTTGCCAACGGCGACGGAGTCGTCACCGAGTGCGCGCTCCGTTTCCAGTTCCCCGCGACAAATAACCAAGCGGAATACGAGGCACTTCTCGCCGGACTGAGAGTCTCCCGCGAGCTGGGCGTGACCAACCTCACAGCCTTCACTGACTCCCAGCTCGTGGCAGGACAGGTGTCCGGAGAGTACGTCGCTCACGACCCCCAGATGGCGAAGTATCTGGAGCTCGTCAAGGCGGGCGCGTCCAAGTTCCGGCGCTTCAACATCTTCCATATCCCCCGCGGGGAGAACGCCCGCGCGGATGCCCTCTCTCGGCTGGCGACCCTGCCAGACACGATGCTGGGACGCGCTCATGTGGAGCGACTCGAAGTCCCAAGCCTCGAAGTACCGACGGAGGTCCATCAGGTCAGCCAGGAGCCCGGCTGGATGGACAAGTACGCTGCGTACATCACCAGCGGCACCCTGCCGGAAGACCGAGACACGGCTCGCCTCATCAGGAAGAAGGCCGTGCGATTTGTCCTGATGGACGGGCAGTTGTATCGAAGGTCCTACTCTTATCCCCTCCTCAAGTGCATTGGACCCACGGAAGCCAAGCTTGTGCTCCAGGAGATTCACGAAGGCATCTGTGGAAACCACGTGGGAGGCAGGGCATTGGCGTACAAGGCCCTTCATCAAGGATACTTCTGGGAGACGATGAAGGAGGACGCCGCCGACTTTGTGAAGAAATGCGACCGGTGCCAGCGTCACGCCACGGTACAGCGGCAACCCTCCAACCCGATCTCTCAGCTCTCAGCCCCCTGGCCGTTCGCCCAGTAGGGGATGGACCTCCTGGGCCCATTCCCGCCGGCGTCCGGCCAGCGGAAGTTCTTGATAGTGGCTATCGACTACTTCACAAAGTGGGTCGAGGCCGAACCCTTGGCAAGAATCACCGAGGCAAACGTCGCCAAGTTCTTCTGGAAGTCCATCGTCTGCCGCTTCGGCCTCCCCCACACCGTGGTCACCGACAACGGACGCCAGTTCGACTGTCGAGAGTTCGAAGATTTCTGCAACGACCTCGGCATCAAGCATCGCTTCACTTCGGTGGCGCACCCCCAGACCAACGGGGAAGCCGAGGTCACGAACAGGACCATTCTTCAGGGCCTCCGCACGCGGCTAGACCAAGCCAAGGGCAGGTGGGCCGACGAGCTTCCCAGCGTTCTTTGGGCATACCACACCACCCCAAGGACGGCTACTGACGAAACTCCGTTCAACCTCGTCTTCGGGGCCGAAGCAGTCATCCCGATCGAGCTCAGCATACCCACGCTGCGCGTGGAGCAATACGACGAGACAGAAAACCCGGCCAGAATGATGCTCAACCTAGACCTCCTCGAAGAAACGAGGGACAAGGCCCGAATCCGAATGGCGGCATACCGCCAACGTGTAGCCAGATACTACAACTCCCGAGTACGGCCGAAGGTTTTTCGTCCCGGGGATTTGGTTCTCCGGCGCGCAGAAGCCTCCCAGCCACGGGAATGCGGCAAGCTTTCACCCAACTGGGAAGGCCCTTATCGGGTGGCAGAAGCCCTCCCTCACGGAGCATGTTACTTGGAAGAATTGGGAGGTGCCAGGTTCCCCCGGACATGGAACCCCTCGAACCTGAGAATGTACTACCAATGATGTAAGGCTCCCAGTTTCTGTAACAAAGCTTCTCCACTTTAAACACTCTTCTCTAACTTCAACAAGAAGGCCCGCGGCATCGAGCTCAGTCCGGAAGATCCTGGGCTTCGGCCTGGAAGGTGGCGTCGAACCCGCTTCGCCCACGCGAGCCCGGAGCACAGCTCAGCAAGCCGCGCAAGGTTTGAGAAAGCCTGCGGCATCGAGCTCAGTCCGGAAGATCCTGGGCTTCGGCCTGGAAGGTGGCGTCGAACCCAGTTCGCCCACGCAAGCCCGGAGCACAGCTCAACAAGCCGCGCAAGGTTTGAGAAAGCCTGCGGCATCGAGCTCAGTCCGGAAGATCCTGGGCTTCGGCCTGGAAGGTGGCGCCGAACCCGCTTCGCCCACGCAAGCCCGGAGCACAGCTCAGCAAGCCGCGCAAGGTTTGAGAAAGCTTGCGGCATCGAGCTCAGTCCGGAAGATCCTGGGCTTCGGCCTGGAAGGTGGCGTCGAACCCAGTTCGCCCACGCAAGCCCGGAGCACAGCTCAGCGAGCCGCGCAAGGTTTGAGAAAACCTGCGGCATCGAGCTCAGTCCGGAAGATCCTGGGCTTCGGCCTGGAAGGTGGCGCCGAATCCGCTTCGCCCGCGCAAGCCCGGAGTTTTAGCTCAGTGAGCCGCGCAAGGTTTAAGAAAGCCTGCGGCATCGAGCTCAGTCCGAAAGATCCCGGGTTTCGGCCCGGAAGATGGTACAGGAACTGTGTTGTCCGCGCAAGCATAAAGGCAGCCCAAAGTCGGACCTGCTCAAGATTCTTGCCTTGCCGCGACGCGGCTTTGCAGACCCCGTCCTTCGATTTAGTATAGAAGGACCAGGCCCGCAGTTGTCTCAGGTGTCCCAGACCGACATCTCAGAAACAAACAAACAAAAGAAGAAGAAGAAGAGGCAAAGATGATGGACAAGTTTTTGTAGAAAATAAATCTTCATTAAACACAGGTATTCAGTACAAACTGGGAGCCCCAACAGGCTGGGACTCCCCAAAAAGAAGGACAAAGAAAACAAAATTACAAAGTGACGGTCACTGGGGCGCAGGGTCGGTGCCGTCCGCCGGAGGCGCGGACGCCACTTCTTCAACATCCACGTCGACGACCGGCTCCTGGGGCTGCGTCGGGACCGCGGCGTCATCGATCGGAGGTACTGCAGGTGTCGCTTGAGGTGCCGCCTGGGTCGTGCCGGAGACCCTGCCCTCGCTCCCCGGCTTCCTGCCGCCGACGACGACCCCACTCAGGTCCAGCTGGGGGAAGAAGGCCCCCACCTTCTCCCGGCACATCCGGAACCCCTTCAGGAAGGAGTCCACGGCGGCCTCCCGGACTTCCGACGTGAACTCGTCGGAAGCCCGGAACTTGGGGACGGCCTCCTGCGCTTCCCGCTTCGCCGCCTCCAGGAGCCCGTTGATGTAGGAGCTCCGGTCCTTCGCCGCGGCCACCTCTCGCCGGGCCTCGCCCAGTTGGCGCTCCAAAAACAGAGAGTGGGCCTGCAGGCGGGCCTTCTCCGCCGCGTCCTCCTCAGTCCGGCGCTGGTTGGAGGTCCGCTCCTCCGCCAAGGAGGCCTCCAGTTCTTTGTTCCGCTCCTCGGAACGCGTCAGGTCGGACTGGAGGGCCTGCTTCTCAGCTCGCAGCTCGGCCCCCTTGTCCATTAAATCCTTCACGTCGGCCGCGAGCTTGCTAAGCCTTTGCTCCCGATCGGAGTCCCGCTTGGCGTTCCCTACGAGGTAGTTCCTCAGTAGGAGGACGTCGTTCCCGATCTGCAAGGGCAAAAATAACGTACATCAGTACCAAGGCAGAAGGCCTCGGATCGGAAGAAAAGAAGAATCAAAGCTCAAACTTACCGTGAAAAGCTGGGGCAGGATGCCGAGCAGCGCGTCCGCATAATCTCGGCCGCCCCGAGCTCGGCGGTCCCGGGCGGTGGAAGCGTACTCCATCACCCTCTCCGCCAGTCCTCGGTCGAGGATGACCGAGTCTCGGTGCGAGATCACCGGCGCTGGGCCCTTCGGGCCGACCCCCGCGACAGCTGCCCCCTCTGCCGGGGCCGCAACCGACGGACCGGCGGTCGCCACTGGCGGTGCCGTTGGGCTGCCTACAGGAACGGGCCCGTCGATGGGCAGAACGGCGGGCGCCGGAGCTCTCTCGGCAGCGCCGCCAGGCCATGGGGCCGAGGCACCAGGGGCGCCACCCCGAGGAGGCCTGGGCGGGGAAACGGCAGCAGCTGGGCCGGGCACGGTCGCCGCCACGACCTCCCGGCTCGTCTCTGTGCGAGCCCTCTTCGCTACGGGCTCATCCGCGTCGACGACCTCCCTCTGGGCCGCTCCCTCCAGGAGGTTCTCCAAGGAAAACTTCATCCCTGCAAAGTGAAGAAATCGGAAGGTCAGACGGTTCAATCTTAAAAAGAGAGGGGGGGGGGCAGAAGTTAATGCGGGGCCAAATCTCACCGGTCTCCCGGATGGGACTGATGCCGGCCTCAAAAAGATTCTGCTCAGAGAGCAGAACCTCGAGCGCCGGGACCACGTCACTCAGGAGCTGGGTGTAAGACTCCTGGTCCGCAGGCTCAACTCGGGAATCCGGTTCGGCGATCGGTCCGGTTCGCTCCAGGCCCAGTCGACGTCGTCAACCGAGGCAAAGAAAAACCGGTTCTTCCATCCCTTGACCGAGGAAGGGAGGTCGAACCGGAGACACCTAGGCCGGGGCGAAATGTACCACCAGCCATCATCGGTGGAGCACTTCTTCAGGGTGAACAGGGCCCTGAAGAGAGAAAAACGGGCAACAAACCCGTGGAAATGGCAGAAGACGATGAAGGAGAAGATGACTCGGATGGCATTAGGAGCCAGCTGGGCCGGGACGAGCCGAAAATGGCTGAGGAAGGAAAGAAAGAAAGTATGCAGAGGAAAACGAAGACCCCCGAGGAGGAAGTCTTCGTAGAAGGCAATGCGACCGGGGCCACTCATGGTGACACGCTCCCCGGACCGCGGAGCAAACAGACGGACAGATCCCGGGATGCCATAGGCATCCCGGAGCAGAGAAAGATCACCTTCGGTCATGGTAGAGACATGACCGGAGGGACCGGCGGGAAGAGGTGGCGGAGCCGGAAGAGAAATTAAAGCGGGGAGCGAACGGAGGGGCACGGCAGGCGCAACCGGGGGGGACCGGATCCCCCTGGGGATGCCAATAGTGACACCCCCAGGTTGCAAGCGCCGGCGGACCTCCTCTGGAATTACCTCCTCATCCGAGGAGGAAGAAGATGGGGTCCTCGGCCGGGATGGACCGGCCTCGCCCGGATTAGAAGAGACATGGCGACGGCGCGCCATGGAGAAGGAAAGGAGAAAGGGGCTGAATAAGAAACGAGAGAGAAGTAGGGAGGCTAGAGAAGGAGAAGAAGACACTTACCCAAAAATGCACAGACGGGCGCGAGTGGCAGAAGTTGTTAGCCTGCAGCGAACCGCCCACGAAGCAAGGGAAAAGGCCTCGTTCTAGAAAGTCCCCTCCCTTTCAAACTCAGCCGGCAGCAGCCGTACCCATCATTCCGCCTCAGGCCACTGGATGGTCGCCACATGGGCACACGCCCGACACCGACGCCTCGTTAGCAGAGTAACGGCCTCTGCCCCGAAGCGACGCATTGATTACGGGCAAGTGGACGACGCGTGGCGACTCCCCATAGGTCTTCAGCCGCATCGAGCCACGACGAATGGAGATCGTGCCAATTATGATGCAAGATCTTCGCCTCTCCACGTCATGTCTGCAATTAATCCCGACGTTCCGTTCTACGATGCCCCGACGGAACGGCGGGCTGGGGGGCAACTGTTACAGCCGTGACAGTGACGTGGCCAGGTTCAGGTATCGCCGAATGCGAGCGAGCCACGTGTGAGTTTTCCTGCCAGAATCAGCGCCACGTCCTCAAGGCTGGGGTCGGCAAGACCGCACCGCCCGATACTGTTTGAAGCAAACAGCTCCCGCCGAGGTCGAGTTCGGCGCGAAGTTCCCCCACCAACTCATCTGCGCCCGGGCTCGGAGGAGTCCGCCCCGTGTAAGGTCGGCCGAGGTCGGCTGACCCTCCGCCTTGCGCCAGGTGGCCACCCGGAGACGGGTCCACCTCGGCCGAAGCCAGGCGATCTTCTGCCACCTCGCCAGGTGTCCACCCAGGAGGGGTCCATCTAGGCCGAGGTCGGCTGACCCCCCGCCTTGCGCCAGGTGGCCACCCGGAGACGGGTCCACCTCGGCCGAAGCCAGGCGATCTTCTGCCACCTCGCCAGGTGTCCACCCAGGAGGGGTCCACCTAGGCCGAGGTCGGCTGACCCCCCCGCCTTGCGCCAGGTGGCCACCCGGAGACGGGTCCACCTCGGCCGAATCCAGGCGACCTTCTGCCGTCTCGCCAGGTGTCCACCCAGGAGGGGTCCACCTAGGCCGAGGTCGGCTGACCCCCCGCCTTGCGCCAGGTGGCCACCCGGAGACGGGTCCACCTCGGCCGAAGCCAGGCGACCTCCTGCCACCTCGCCAGGTGTCCACCCCGGAGGGGTCCACCTAAGCCGAGGTCGGCCGATCCCTCGCCTCTCGCCAGTCGGCCCCCGGAGACAGGTCCAACTCAGCTGAGGTCAGACCGCTCGTACGGAGAGGCCCCCGGGGGAAAGCGACGGGTCCCGAGGCCATCCCTCGGGCCGTACCGACCCCAGACGGCGTCCCGTACGGAGGGCGGCGGCACGCGGAACGTGACTTACACTGGCCCGACAGGTCCCGCAGTCGAGAGACCCGATCCTGACGGAACAGGCCCCGTAAACGGATGGCGCCCACGCTCGGGGAAAAGAGCACTCTCACGAAGCCCGAGGCCTGACGGCTGGCCGCTCTGCCAGCGCCGCCCTCCCTCCTTTTCTCTTCTGTCCTTGCCTTCTCCCTGCTGGGCCCGGCGGACGAGGTCGGAAAGCCGCCTGGCCTCCTTCACCAAAAAGGGAAAAGAAAGGAAGACAGGGGGAGGAGTTTTCGAGGAGGAAAAGGACAAGCGCACGACGGAGGGAGATAAAGAGGGAAGAATCCGGAGACTGCAAGGTAAGTCAACTAGCTTGGGGACAAGGAGGAAGCACCGGCACAAGGCCTCACTCCGAAAGAGAAACCAGAGATCCCGAGAGGGGAATACTGGACGCGAGCTCGGCAAGCAGGCCCCGCCGAGATCTCGGTCCCCAGCGCGCTCCCTTCACCAGTTAACTCTCCAAATCTGGGACCCTTTAGAGGGCCTGGGAGGGAGAGTCTGTTCCTTCTCGTCGTCTACTGACTTGACCGTCGGAGCCCCCTCGCCGGAATCCCCGGCCAGGGTCCTCTAACCCCTTTGTCGCAGGTTCTCCGCAGGAAGCGAGGCTACCTCGCCAGGCGGTCAGGAAGGATCGGCTGATCCACGGCACGGGCGCGGCGACGAGAACGGCAACAATAACTATTTGTCTCCTACTATTTACAAAGAAGGCGCTTCAGTAATAACTTGTTGTAAGTGCTAATCAAAAAAATAAATTTGGATCGAAGAAGATAAGATGCGGCAACTATTTATCTCCTGCTATATGCAAAGAAGGCGCTTCAGCAAAAACTTGTTATAAGTGCTAATCAAAGGAATAAACTTGGATCGAAAATGACCTGCTTTGATACTATATAAAAAAATATAAGAACTTTGATACTATATAAAAAATACAAGAGAGAGATGAAAAAAAGCAAGTGGAGAAGATTTCTTTCCAGTATTTTTTCATGATATGTATATCCTTATATAAAGGTGAAGAAAGAAAATCAGGCAATTAATAAGGAGATTATGGTATGATCCTGCTATTCCTAAGGATCTTGTAGAATATTCTAGCAATCCTAAAGATCATGCAGAATATACTAGCAATCCTAAAGATCATGTAAAATATTCTAGTAATCCCAAAGATACATAGAATATTCTAAACAATATACTTCCTATTCTAGTAATTCCAAAGATTACATGAAATATTCTAAGCAATATACTTCTTAATATTTTTATACATTCTTAACAAAATTTAATTTATTAAAAATTAATAAAATAAATATTTTTATTTATATGTGATGTGTTTTTTAGATAATGACATATATTCTTAAGAGTTGAGAATTTGAGACATGTGCTATTATAAATTAACTCCTACATGCTCTTAATCATTAAATCATTATGAAGATGGTGATTCATCTATCAAGATCGATGCATGGATCATTCCTCTTTTGGATAAACAAGTCTCGAGTCTATAGTATATGGATACTAGAATGAGAGTACAAGTGGTTATTGGAGAATAATGGTACTGAGCATGACCAAAAATGAAAAGCCACTTAGATCTCTACTCATTCATCGATAACTATCTCGGTGTTGTAGTTATGTGAGTCATTTTTTGACCTGCGATACCTCGACTGCTTACAGTAAGGTTGCTGTAGTTTGAGAGTACATAAACATGATCCCTAGCTATTCGAGACCTTGTAGTGTTTATTGGCTGGGGTAGGTTCAATGTTGGAGTAGGGTGTGCATCTCTTGGAGATCTATCGATCTTAGTAGTTGAAGAATAGTCTTATACAATCTAATAAGAGATTGAGTTCTCCATAATAACGTGATAATGGAAAAGAGTTTTTATGAAATTCATAATTTGGCTCAAGCTGATTAAGTCTTGCTGATGCGGAACTAAAATGCATGTAAATATATTTTTGTATTTTTTTTAGGTTAAGTTGTGAATTTAAATCCCAAAGAACAGACCAAGAACTAAAGTAGGGAAGTCTATGTAAAACAAGAAGCTAAAGCATGTAAAATAGGACCTAAAGCAATAGAAAAGGAGAATTGCCGAGGCTGAGAAGTCTCGATTGGGCTAGTTCACCTCCAATAAGGCTACTGGCAGGCAGAGGGGGTGTACCTAACAACGGTTGATGCACTCGATGCAGATCGTAGATGAAGGGATCACTCTCAATCCCGGACGCGGCTTGAAAAATCAAGTCGAAGATCCACGGATTCTCGGCTTTCAACTCGGTGATCCGATCATTGCCGGCTGGAGTCGTTGGATTCGTAGAAGTTGAGGGACCTGCAAACAGCCTTTCAGGGATTAGAAAACAAAGCAAGGATGGAGGATTAATTGAAAAAATAGCAAGGGGAAGAAGGGGTTTGATGTGGGCAGCTAGGGCTTGGAGAGGCAGATGGAGGCTGGAGACTGGGCGCAGAATACAAGGAAGAAGAAGAGGGGTTTACACAGAATTCCCTTAGCACACAGCATATAGCACATATCAATGAGAAAATTCAATCGTATTCATTCAAAAAGTGTCTTCATACAAGAGAATGGAGTCTCTTAAATAGACTCACTAACTTGGCCCCAAGTAAGGTTACAAAAGACATTTCCTAGGAATTTGAATCCCACCCAAACCCTAGCTAGAATACATGGTAGGTGTAGGATTTGATTGCCCTCAAATTACTCTCTCCTCTCTTGCCTTGGTCGGCCAAAGGAGGTGATCCTAAGTGACCGACCAAGGGGTGGTGACCATAGGGTGGATGGCGCCCTAGCTCCTCTCCTGGGCCTTGGCTGGCCCATTCTGCTTCAGGTTGTGGTTCAGGGCTTTAGGGCCTCCGACTTGGCTCTAGGGCTTCTGATTTCTTCTATTGAGCCTTCCATGATCTTCATAACTTCAAGCTAGGTTGATCTTTACTTGTACTGGCTTGGTCTTCACTTGTATTGAGTCTTCACTTGACTTGGACTAACATGTACAGGACTCAGAAAGAAAAATAGCTCAACATGAGCTGACTGGTACAGGACTCAAATAATGAAAATAACAATTCAATTAGGCTAAACCCTTATTACAGATGGACTCAAATACTACTAAGTAATCCACAGAGGGTTGAGAAGTCTTTGTCTTATTCTGGTGCCTTTGGTGTCCTATATTTATTTTTAATAAAAATTTTAAAAATCATTTTTTTTGCAACCGATTTTTTGGTTGAAAAATTCAAAAATATTAAAATTAATTTTAAATTAAATTTTGCAATCAACAAATTGGTTGCAAAATTAAAAAAAATTAAAATTTTTATTAATTATCATTTTTTTTTCAACTAATTTTTCGATTGCAAAATTCAAAATATTAAAATTAATTTTAAATTAAATTTTGCAACCAAAATTTGGTTGCAAAATTTTAAAAAACATTTAAAAAAAATTAATTTTTTTTAATCATCATTTTTTGCAACCAAATTTATGGTTGCAAAATTCTTAAAAAAATATAATTAATTTTAAATGAAATTTTGCAACCAAAAATTTGGTTGCAAAATTTTTTAAAAAAACTTTTAAAATTTTTTAATTATCATTTTTTTGCAACCGAATTTTTGGTTTCAAAATTTAAAAAAAAAAAAATTAATTTAAAATAAAATTTTGCAACCAAAAATTCGGTTGCAAAATTTTTAAAAAAAATTTAAAAATTTTTTAATTATCATTTATTTTGCAACCGATTTTTTGGTTGCAAAATTTTATTTTAATTTGCTTATAATTTTGTAACCGAAAATTCGGTTGAAAGATTTTTAAAAAGAATTAAAAAAATATTTTTTTTAATGAATTTCGATTTCGATTGCAAAATTGGTTGTAAAATCGGTCACAAATGTAACCAAAAAACTTGGTTGCAGAATCGGTTGCTAAAACACTGTTTTCTTGTAGTGTAGCCCTATGCGCTTTCATTTTTCATTGCTTTATATGCTTGATTTGATACTGAAAAGATGAAAATCCTATCATGCCATGCAAGTGCAATGTGGTCCAATCGAAAAGTGCTGTGCGCATCATGTTGGATTTTTTACACTGCTGCCAGGTGTACAAAGAATTACTCGTGGTGTAAATATCTTGGATTCATTTCTTGGTAGGGCTGGAACTGGGCCAGCCCAAAGCCCATTGCCTGGAACTGGGCCGAGCCAGCCCAATGGACTTCGGGTCGGCCCAAAATTGGGTCGGGCTTCGAGCTAGATTTTAAACATATCGAGCTAGACTTCGGGCTTAAAAATAGAGGCCATTCAATTTTCGGGCAAAGGAGTGCCTGGGCTCGGTCTGAAAATTCTTAAAATATGGCCAGAAGCCCGATCCAATTTTGGGCTGGCCCGGTCCAGTTTCAGCCTATGGGACTTTGGGCCAGCCTAGTTCCAGCCCTATTTTCTGGGCTCTCCCTCCTATTTATGGAAATTCTCTTTTAAGTGGTAATCGGTTGGGTGCTTGGCGTTGCCAAAGCTTTGGTCCTTGTGACTACCCATTTCAGTTTTGATGAGTTTGATCTTCGATGCATGGTAGGATCCCTTCAAGGAAAGTTTTTTTTTGGCACAGTGGGTATTGATCTTGGGGAAAATACAGGATATTGGTCCTTCTAATGAATTGGCATTGTCCTTCAAATTTTTTTTTCTAAATGGTTTAAAAATATAAACTTACTTTAGTTCCTAATTAATTCATGAAAGGCACCTGGTTTGCATCATAATGACTGAATTAACTAGTACTATGGCATAATGCCTAGGATGCCTTAGAGAATTATGCCATTTGCTATCATGCAGGACAAATTTTTCCTGTAATGAGACGAGTATTACAAGTTGAAGAGTAGTTGTGGGTTCCAATTAGAGAACTGTTGTGTCCAAACAAATTACAACAATCTTGAATTAAAAGAAAAGCGGATCGAGCTGATTTGATCTAGATCTCTGTCATCTTCTTAGAATATCAGGGAAGTAGCTCTCAAGCTTGTTAATGGCATCTGGATTGGAACAGATGCGATCTGAAGGAAGACTCGGCAAAGAATGGTGTGGAAAAGAAGGAGTAGCAGAAGTCCCCTCATCATCGCACTCGAGGATATTTATAGGCTACGAAATTAACCACTTACAGCTAACATCTAGCTGTAAAACGGTTAATGCAGGATCGTGAGCACGTGCAGTGAAGGTCATCCATAATTAATCAGCCCTTCATCCATAGTTAATCGGCCTCTTCATCCATAGTTGATCGGCCTTTTATCCATAGTTGATCAGCCTTTCATTCCATAGTTGATTAGCCTTTCATCCATAGTTGATTAGCCTTTCTCTGGAAGTTAAATGATCTCTGCATTATTTGAATATTGATAAGCTTTACCTTTCATAAAAGTTAGCCAATTACCTGGAAGTTAGTCAATTACCTGAAAGTTAGTCAATCTTGTGCTTGTTGATCGTTGATCGGCTTTACGCCTCTTGGACATTGATCATATTCGTGCCTATTAGGCATGGATCAGTTTTACATCTCTTGGATGTTGATCATATTTGTGCCTTTCGGGCATTGATCATACTTATGTCTCTTGGACATAAATCATATTTATGCCTCTTGGATATTAATCAGACTTACGCCTCTTGGGCATCGATCAGATTTGTGCCTTTTGGGCATTGATCGGCTTTACATCTCATGGACGTTGATCAGCCTTGTACCTCTTGGGCATTGATCAACCAGATTCAAATCTTCAGTAGGTGTGTATAGGTAGACTAAACAGAGTAAACTTGTCGTATCCAAACACTAGTCCCTCCAGTTTCTGAGTTTATTAATTAGAAATCAGAAATTGTCAGAAGCCTCCATTCTTGGATAGCACACTTTGATGACGTGTCAAACTCTGATAGGAGAGGCGGTTATAAAAACTAACAGCCATATCCTGTTCTTATCATTGTAATTTTCAAAATTTAAAAAGGCTGAAAGATCTTTGTAAAAAATAAATGCATCCGTCCTATCAGCCAAATGTTGCCGTTGGATTACGAAGGGTCATTTCGATCATTCGAGATATGTTATATTTTTACCAAATATTTGTAGACAGGTGTCTCGATTTGGATTAATCCTGTTATTCGAGGGAAATCTTGGACCATTGAAGGATTCTATATAAACATCATCCTCCCCAAGAAAATAGGTTTTCTACCATTCTAACCTCTTCGCTTTAGGAGCAAAAGAAAATTTCTCGAGTTGGCCTCTATCTTCCTTCTACTTTTTCTTTTTAAGTTAATCTTCCTTTACTTCCTCCTTCCATTATGGCTAGAATATTAGAGGTCAGTCGTACTGAAAACCCTGAGGAATCCTCTTCCCAACAACAAAAGAAACAAGCCGAGTCATTGAAGATAGGTGATGTTAGGTCCTCTTTATCCGAACATCGTGTCTTAGCTTTGAAACAATACTATAATATTTCGGATGAGTACGCCATAATCTGTCCCAATCCTAACGACCAAATAGATCGGCCTCCATTCGGTAATCGATAATCTATGAGGAATATCTAAGAGCCGGTCTTAGATTCCCGCTTCATCCTTTCTTTCTCACAATCTTCAGATTGTATTAGGTACTACCTTCTCAGTTGACCCCTAATAGTATCCGAATCATTTGTGCGTTCTTGATCCTTTGCAAGGACGTGGGTATAATCCCAAAAACATCTCTTTTTGTTACCTTATTTGTACTAAAATGGGACTTTCACGGCCTTGGGTGGTGGGTGATCAACCCACGCCATGGTCAAAAATTTATCTCGGGGTTTCCTTCGGCTATTCACAGTTGGAAGCCCTGTTTCTTTTATATCATCTCCAAGATCCCCTGGGACTCACTATTAGCCATAGGGAACCTCGACTGACTCCCAATGATGGCAAAAAGTCCTGACTTCCGACCAAGAAGATTACGAGAAGCTCATGGGGATAGAGATTCCTCCGATTAAAGAACTTCTCAACGAAGGTGGACTTTTTCGACAGAAATCAATCCCAAACCTTCTTTAGGTATCTTCACTGTTGATACTATTTCATCATTTCTTTTTATCAATCAATCTTAACTTCTGAGTTTTCAATTGTTGCAGATTCATCAGTCATGGTGGACGTTCGCAAACTTCGGAAACTTTCGAAAAAGAGAAAAATGGAAGCCACCTCTTCTATTCAGGAGGAAAGAAGAATTAAGAAGTTGAAGAAGATAAAACCGATAAGCCCAACGGCCCCAACGGTTGCAGCGGGTCTTAATTCTCCGATCTTTATAGCTAGTGTGTCGGAGGATGATGAAGTCCCACTATCAATATCCCTTCAACCTCCACCACAAGAAAGACGAACAATAGAATTTTTAGGAGCCGGTCCATCACTACCTTCTGCTGACCAGATTGATAAAGGAAAAGCTCCAATAAGGGAAGAAGAAGAAAGAACTCCGGCTACAAATATTTTGGCTGATTTTCCCATATATGCCGATGATTCGAGCTTGAATGACCCAATGCGGGCCCGTCATCTTCTGAACTCCATCATTATTCCAAGAGACTGGGAAATCACTAAGTCTCAGCAAATAGATGACACCATCCTGTTACTTCATCCCACTTTACTAAAGGTATAGGATAAAACTTGTTCTCTTTTTCTTTTGAAAAGTTAATCATTTTTGTTTTCTTTGTTATTATTGAATTTGACTAATCTGAAATGTAAATAAACAGCTCATTCATGGAATCCAAATCATAGATGAGAGTCTAAAAAATTTCGATCAGTTCCACAAAACTATGTGCAACGAGGTAAACATTGCAAAGGTGAAAAAAGAAGTTGCTGAAGAACTGAAGAATGCCATGGAAAAGAGATTGGGAGAAATGGCAACCAAAACTTCGGCTTTGGAAACAGAACTGATAGAGGCACAGTCAAAAATAAATACTATGGAATCGAAGTTGAAAAAGAAAAACAAGAAAATCCGATCGATGTCAGTGAAGTTGGAAAAAGTCAAAGAAAAAATTTCAACAGCTGAGAAGAAAGTCTTAGCGGCTGAAGAAAGGACTTTGACGGCAACCAAAAGATTGAGCAAGCTGTTGAAGAGGCTGTCAATGGAGCCATCAAAAAATACGTTCAGTCGAAAGCTTTCGACGACAAACTCCATGAAGCAGGAGTCAAGAGTTATAACCTTGGTCTTGCTGATTACTTAAAAAAGGTAAAGAAATTTTATCTAGAGCTTAATACTTCAAAAATAGAGGAAGATTTAGATGAAGAGGACTCCGACGAAGAAGATTCAGATAAAGAAGATCAAGTCGAAGAGCTAGTTATAGACCAAACCGAAAAACTAATCGAAGACCAAACCGAAGGATTGGTACCAGATCCGCAAATTTTAGAGGAAACTTCACTGGTTCCTTTTATAAACCAAGCCAAAATGGAGAAAAGTTCGGTTGGAAAGATGTAACAGATCAATGATGTAAGAACTTTGTTATATGAAATGAGAAATCTTTCTTTCAATGATGTAAGAACTTTGTTCGGTTGAACAATAGTTTTTAACTGAACAACTCGATCGAAAAACATGGTTTCTGACTTTTTCTAAGAAAGTAGTTAGTACTTCCCAAATATTTAGAGAAATAATTTCTAAGTTGTCCAAACTTTTAACTTACTCATGAATGATATAATACTTTATTCAAACTTACTGAATGTCCTGTCATTTCTTTACATACTTTAAAAGGAAAAGAAATTTTGTAAGAAAACTTTTCAAACGAAGTAATCATACCAACTTTGCCAGATGTCATTTGTTTGTTAGAAGAAGATTTGTTTGGCAGGCCATAGAACTGCATGTGTCAGGACTCAAAAGACCGTATAAAATTCAAATTCAAATTCAAATCAAATCCCTTTAAACATATATTTTTATAATTGACATTCTGGAAATTAGAAGCGGCGCACGAATTTCTACCAAATCTGAATCTTAAACGTGTCAAGATCTCCTGATATCTCGGAATTTGGACCATGAATCGTGGCCATAGGCATTCTCTATATAAAGAGGTCCCAGGTCCAGGGCTTTAAGCCAATTTCGTCCCAAGTATTTTTCCAAAATCCTTTGTTCCAAGGAATACTCCTCAAGAATATATCTTCATCGTATCCGAGAGATGGAGCCAGGTGATAAAAAACTTCATCATATGTCAAAAAGAAAAACTGGACCAATATGATTCAGAGAGGAACGGTCATGCGTAAGAAGAAGGCGTTTATCAAGAATTGCTCTTAACAAGCCTGAATTTTCTGAATATGTTGCATCTTCATCCGAAGAAGAGGCAGAAGAGCCTTCCATTCCTCCCTCGAAAGAACCAGAGCACGAAGCGTCCGTTAAGCTTACTTCAATGGAAAAAGGGAAAAATCTTGTGGAGGAACCACTTAATCCGAACGATGACAAAGCTGTTCAAATGCTAACTGCTGATACAAGTATCAACAATCCAAAGCTAGCAAAATTCATACTATAATCCACCATCATTTGGAAGGATTGGGAGATGATAATCAAACAAGGAGTAAAAGAGACTTTATCTTCCTTATACCCAGGAATCATGAAGGTAAGTGATATTTCTTTTCTTTTTGTGACAAACCATTTGTGTTTTGACGATGATCCAAATCTTTTGTCTAGTTTGTTAATGATATCTCCATGATTGAAGAGAGCTAGAATCAAGCAACTAACCTGCAGGGAGATCTTCAAAAGTAATTGGCTGTAGCTAAGGAAGAAAAAGACAAAGCTGTTACTGATCGGAAAGTCTTCGAATCAAGAGTTCTCTTACTGACTATAAAGATCTTGTCTCTGCAAAATCAACTAAGACAAGCTGAAAAGCATGCCTAGCAACTTGTGGATGATAGAGCCAAAAGAAGAAAAATACTTCGGCAGGCTGATGAAGCCATATAGGAAAAGACTCGGGTATACGAAGAAGTACTAAGTCAAAATCTCCTGATGAAGAAGAGAATATCACTTCTTGAAAAAAATTGAAGCAAACTGAACAAGAAAATGCTTCGCTAATCCAACAGAAATCCCTTGTAATTGAAGAGTTCACAAAATCTGACGGCTTCTACAGAGGAATAGAAAAAGTAGGAGCCAAAGGCCATGAACTCGGCTTCAAGGACTGTATTGATAAGGTCAAAAGATTATATCCTTATCTTGATTTCTCTTCTATTACTATAGATTATTCAGAGAGAAGAAAAGATGTCAACCGATAATCCGGTAATTTCCTCTGTTAAAGAAATATCAGAAAGAGCAGAATAATATGTGTAATAGTGAATTGGTAGTAATTTCATTGCTGCTTTTTCCTTTTTTCCTTTTGTAATCATAATATTAATGAAGTCCTCTTCTTTCCATCAATATACCAGATTATACTTTCAGATATTTTAAGACAACATCATTGATAAAATAATAAACTACATCATTCACCATCACTTGCCATATGATTAACTTTTTAATTGATCAGCAAATCATTGAGTACAGATGAATTAGTGGGTCAGATCAACCTAATTTGTCAGATTGTGATCTTATCAATATGATCTTTTGATCAGTTATTCTGATCATTAAGTACTGATGAGTTAGTGGGTCAGGCTAACTCGACTTGTCAGATTGTAATCTTAGCAATATGACCTTTTGATCAGTTATTCTGATCATTAAGTACTGATGAGTTAGTGGGTCAGGCTAACTCGACTTGTCAGATTGTAATATTATCAATACGACCTTTTGATCAGTTATTCTGATCATTAAGTACTGATGAGTTAGTGGGTCAGGCTAACTCAACTTGTCAGATTGTAATCTTATCAATACGACCTTTTGATTAGTTATTTTGATCATTAAGTACTGATGAGTTAGTGGGTCAGGCTAACTCGACTTGTCGGATTGTGGTCAACTTATCAGGCCAACCTTTGGATCAGTTATTCTGATCATTTATTATCGATGAGTTAGTGGGTCAAACTAACTCTATTTATTGGATTGTGGTCAGCTTATCAAGCCAACCTTTCTTTTTTCTATTTTTTAGAGAATACTTTAATATCATATATTTCCTTCATATAAAAGGAGAAAGAAAAAGAGGATATCTTTATTGATGGTATTTGCATAGATTTTCTATATTCCATGGCCTTGCCAATGGATAACCATCTAGACTTTCAAGTCGATAGGTCCCTAATTGTACAACTTCAGTGATACGATAAGGGCCTTCCCAATTTGGGACAAGTTTGCCCTGTTCAGTTGGTCTGGATATAGTAGTTCAACACAGAACAAGGTCTCTAATCCGAAAGATTCGAGCCTTTATCCTTGAATTATAATACCGGGCCACCCTTTGCCGATAGGCTGTCATTTTCAGTTGTGCCCGTAACCTGGAGTTTTTAATCAGATCAAGGTCAATTCTCCTTCGATCATTATTATCGGGCTCTGCAAAGCAATCAGTTCTTTTGGAATGAAGTATAATTTCTATAGGTAACATCGCTTCACTCCCATAGGCAAGATTGAACGGAGATTCTCCCATAGTAGATCGAAGAGTTATTCAGTAGGCCCATAAAATGGAACTGAGTTCATCGGCCCAAGCTCCTTTGGCTTCATTTAATCAAATTTTCAATCCATGAAGAATTGTCCGATTAGTCACCTTAGCTTCCCCATTAGCTTGTGGGTGTCCGACAGATGTTAATTTATGAAGAATACCATATTGAGCACAGAAATTCCTGAACTTTTGATTATCAAACTGCCTCCCATTATCTATGTGATAGCATGAGGAATTCCAAATCTGTATATGATGGAGTTTCTGACAAATACTTCAACTTTTGCTTCAGTGATCAGAGCTAGAGGCTCAGCTTCTACCCACTTCGTGAAATAATTAATAGCAACAATCAGAAATTTCCGTTGCCCAGAGGCTAGAGGAAACGGACCAAGTATATCCATTCCCCACTGAGCAAATTGCCAAGGGGCTGTTAATTGTGTTAACTGACTGGCGGGATACCTTTGAATATTTGCATATCTTTGATAAGAATCACATTTTCTCACAAAATCTAAAGCATCATTCTGTTTTCCTCTGTTCAAGAACCTTAGCGATTTGCAACTCTAGTTTTTTGAACTTTCTATCAAAATCATTTATTATTGCAGGGTGTCGAACTTGAGTACTGTCGGGGGTTGATTCTCTAGATGACGTTGAATGGGATCGTAGGCGCTTCCCTTTATTCCTCTTCTTGGTGTGATGGTGAGATTGGCAATGATGCCTCAATGGGAACTGTTGACCTGAAGAACATTGATAAGATGAATGCCTTCTTGGACTGAGATGTTTACTTACCTGAAGGGAAGGTTGCTGGCTAGTTCTTAATGCGGTAGGTCACATTGATTCCTTTGCAGCAAATTCTTGAAGGTTCTGCATCGCTGTAGTAAGCACCTCTACTTTGTCGAACAGAGTATTCAACTTTTCTTGATCAAAGTATCCTACGGGAAAAGCTTCCACCCTCTCTGTCACGTCCCGATCAAAAACCTGGATCGGCTATGCGACCGGCCGCATAAGCCCTAGGTTTTACCCTAAAGATCATGCAAGGCCTAATCTTCAATTCAACATCCAAACAATGGTAAGGAACAAATTTCACTAATTATTTATTGATTCCAAGGATTTTTCATAAAACTCAACTAAAATTTAATATAAATTCATAGATCAATACCTAAACCCTAGCTCCTCATTGACTGGTCCCAAAGCCCAATTGATCATCCGGATCTGCAACAAAAATATAGGAAAATAGGGATGAGCTATACAGGCTCAGTAAGTTATCAACACCTCTAGTATACATAGACAAATATGCCATTAATAAATAGCAAGCACAAACACACCATCCAACAAGATATCCATCAATATAATAATATATATCCAGCAACATGATGCAAATATGCATACTTAATCTTAACCGATACCGATAAGACTATGGATGGCCAACCATTTACTTTACTCTCCTAGTCCCTCTGACTATGGCCACAATCAGCCCGTGGCTCACCCCACAAGAGACTAGATCCTAACTCACATACCGCTCATCGGTCATGTGCCAGTAATCACCCCACTAAAGGCCTACAAGGAAAACTAGCTCTGAGTATCACACGAGAAACATGCATCCTCTGTATGTGCCTGCTACGCATGGCTAAAATAAGGCAATTAGCTCCTAAATCACATATCGCTCATTGGTCATGTGCCAGCGATCGCCCCATTGGAGGCCCACAAGGAGACTAGGTCCTCGTATAATCATAGTCGGACTAGTGAGCGACAACACCAACACAATGCACCCACACCAACACATTACACCCACACCAACACAATGCATGCATCCAAAGCAATCCAATACAATCAAATGCAAATTAAAATATATTACACGTATTTAATATTTCATAACATATTTGGTATATAATATCAGAGATCAAGAAAACTTACCGAAAAGAATCCACCAACAAGTACAATTCAAACCTAAATCTGATCTTCCAAGGACAACGATGATCCTGACCAACAATTTAAACATATAATTAATTTCAATTTAATAAAACTAAAAAGAAACTACATTATCATGGGCACTCTCCTCAATCCAATTCCAATTCTGGTCCAAAATTTACCTTTCCTCCCTTTCTCTTCTCTCTCCTCTTTCTCTCTCTCGCCTCTCTCTCCTCTTTCTCTCTCCTCTCTCTCCTCTTTCTCTCTCCTCTCTCTCTCCTCTTTCTCGCCCATGATGGTGAGGGACCTCGCGGGTGAGCCATCGATGGCAGCTCCGGCCACCGGGAACCACCCTGACGACAGACTCCCAAGTAGGTTTCTCTCTCTTTCTCTCTCTTCATATATATATATATATATATTCCTTTTCTCTTTTTTTTTTCCTTTTTCTTTTCTCCTCACGGAACAGAGGCCACCCCACCCCCCCCATTTTTTTTTCTTTTTTTCATTCTTTCTCTTCCTTCTCCTCTCCTCTTCCCGAACCCGCCCCTGTTCCTCATCTCGACCGACCACCCTCCCCACGGCAGCCGGCGACGGCCATGGGAGGCAGTTGCCGGGGAGGTTTGATGGATCGGAGGTGGACGGTGACGGTGCAGCCACCGGCATGGTACGGTCCAAACAATCCAAACCTGAACATAAATTGGATTGATTTCCTTCCTAAAAATTAAAATAAGATAAACGGACTCACCGGCATTTAAAGAGCTATTTGCTGCTCCCCGGAGAAGAAGACGATGACGTGGAAATCGATGGGGACTCGATTCGGTGGCGATAGAGAGGGATTTAAAGAGGAACACGATGGTTTCCTCGCCATTTGGGGAAGAAACTCTGCCCAATCAGAGTTCCAATCCACTCCAAACTCATCGCCAACACCGCTCCTCTCTTCCATGACTCGTCTCCCGAACTCTCCGGCGACCTTCCCGGCCGGATAAGGGTGAGGAAGCCTCCCCTATTCCGGTTCTTCTGTTCTTTTTTTTTTTTTTGGGTTTCGGGTGAAGTCAGCAGGGGCCGCCAACTTCAGCCCATAATGCCCAAAACATGGACGGGCCTCACATTCTCCCCTCCTAAGAAAAATTTCGTCCTCGAAATTTAAAAATAAATTTAGATCTTCTGAAACTCAAATATACATGATCTATAACTCATATATACCATTTGGCCCAAATTCAATAATCCCAATAAGAGCTCACATTCATCCATCATAATACACTTTAAATTGATCCTAATATCTTTAGTCACAACTGCGCACTCTGATATAACTTTTCAAATTCTCTAATATTTTTCGATGCCATTTCTCCACTCAAAGTAACATTAATAACAAGGTAATCTAAATCTTCTCATAGACTAAATCCATATAAGTCTTTCAATACCCATTTCTTTACTAAATGAAATATCAATAGCAAGATAATCTAAATTTTCTCATAAATCTTAAACTTGACTTGGAGTTTAACATATCCAATAATCTCCAACATATATATATATGATCAAATAATCCAGTCTAAAACTGCTAATATAAACCATTAAAGATTCTATTAAAATATGCATGCCATGTCCACATAATATCATTAAATCTGCCAATAACAAATTGCAAATCTATACATTATCCCAAACATATTTCCATTATACAATCGAAAGATTCTCTCTCTTAATATCATTAAGGTCCTGGATCATAAACATATTGCAACAGTCCCCAAATTTATAATCCATAAATTAACAAATCTTACAAGCTATCATAATCTTCATCCATATCAAATTTAGAATTCCAATATTATTCAACCAAAATCCTAATTCTACCCCACTCTCACTAACTAGGTCACTTGATCTTAAACCTTTGCTCTGATACCACTCTGTCACGTCCCGATCTAAAACTTGGATCGGCTACGCGACTGGCCTTATAAGTCCTAGGTTTTATCCTAGAGATCATGCAAGGCCTAATCTTCAATTCAACATCCAAACAGTGGTAAGGAATAAATTTCACTAATTATTTATTGATTCCAAGAATTTTTCATAAAATTCAACTAAAATTTAATATAAACTCAGAGATCAACACCTAAACCCTAGCTCCTTACTGACCGGTCCCAAAGCCCAATTGATCATCCGGATCTGCAACAAAAATATAGAAAAATAGGGATGAGCTATACAGGCTCAGTAAGTTATCAACACCTCTAGTATACATAGACAAATATGCCATTAATAAATAGAAAGCACAAACATACCATCCAACAAGATATCCATCAATATAATAATATATATCCATCAACATGATGCAAATATGCATACTTAATCTTAACCGACACCGACACGACTATGGATGGCCAACCATTTACCCTCTGACTATGGCCATGATCAGCCCGTGGCTTGCCCCACAAGAGACTAGATCTTAACTCACATACCGCTTATCGATCATGTACCAGTGATCGCCCCACAAGGAAAACTAGCTCTGAGTATCACACGAGAAACATGCATCCTCTACATGTGCCTGCCACGCATGGCTAAAATAAGGCAACTAGCTCCTGAATCACATACCGCTCATCGGTCATGTACCAGTGATCGTCCCGCTGGAGGCCCACAAGAAGACTAGGTTCTCGTATAATTATAGTCGCACTAGAGAGCGACAACACCAACACAATGCACCCACACCAGCACAATGCACCCACAACAACACATTACACTCACAGCAACACAATGCATGCATCCAATGCAATCCAATACAATCAAATGCAAATTAAAATATATTACATGTATTTAATATTTCATAACATATTTGGTATATAATATCAGAGATCAAGATAACTTATTAAAAAGAATCCACCAATAAGTACAATTCAAACATAGATATGATCTTTCAAGAACAACGATGATCCTGACCAACAATTTAAACATATAATTAATTTCTATTTATAAAACTAAAAAGAAACTACGTTATCATGGGCACTCTCCTCAATCTAATTCCAATTCTGGTCCAAAATTTACCTTTCCTCCCTTTCTCTTCTCTCTCCTCTTTCTCTTCTCTTTCTCTCTCCTCTTTCTCTCTCCTCTCTCTCTCTCCTGTTTCTCTCCCATGATGGTGAGGGACCTCGCGGGTGAGCCATTGATGGCAGCTCCGGCCACCGGGAACCACCCCAACAATAGACTCCCAGGTAGGTTTCTCTCTCTTTCTCTCTCTTCATATATATATATATTCCTTTTCTTTTTTTTTTTCCTTTTTCTTTTCTCCTCACGGAACAGAGGCCACCCCCACCCCCCCCCCCCCATTTTTTTTTATCTTTTTCTCATCTTTCTCTTCCTTCTCCTCTCCTCTTCCCGAACCCGCCCCTGTTCCTCATCTCGGCCGACCACCCTCCCCACGGCAGCCGGCGGTGGCCATGGGAGACGGTTGCCGGGAAGGTTTGACGGACCGAAGGTGGATGGTGATGGCGCGGCCACCAGCGTGGTACGGTCCAAACAATCCAAACCTGAACATAAATTGGATTGATTTCCTTCCTAAAAATTAAAATAAGATAAACGGACTTACCGGCATTTGAAGAGCTCTTCGCTGCTCGCCGGAGAAGAAGACGACGATGTGGAAATTGATGGGGGCTCGATTCGATGGTGATAGAGAGAGATTTAAAGAGGAACACGATGGTTTCCTCGCTGTTTGGGGAAGAAACTCAGCCCAATCGGAGTTCCAATCCACTCCAAACTCATCGCCGACACCGATCCTCTCTTCCACGACTCGTCTCCCGAACTCTCCGGCGATCTTCCCGGCCGGATAAGGGTGAGGAAGCCTCCCCTGTTCCGGTTCTTCTGTTCTTTTTTTTTTTTCTGGGTTTTGGGTGAAGTCGGCAGGGGCTGCCGATTTCAGCCCATAACGCCCAAAACATGGGCGGGCCTCACACTCTCGCCAAGAACAGGGTCATTCTCCTTTTTACCAAGAACATGATCATCCTCCCTTTCATCAAGAACATGGTCATTCCTTTTTTCGCCAAGAATAGGATCATTCCCTTTTGAAGAATGGGAGATGTTTTCTGCTGGCAGATTCTTCTTTCTACTTTTCACCATGCTTCCTTCCAGATTGTTTGAAACTCCTTCACTGAGCTTCCTCTACCTGGCGCGCCAATCTGTTGCGTCCAAACAAATTACAACAAGCTTGAATTAAAAAAAAAGCTGATCGAGCTGATTTGATCTAGCTCTCTGTCATCTTCTTGGAATATCAGGGTGTTGAAGTAGCTCTCAAGCTTGTTAATGGCGTCTGGACTGGAACTGTTGTGATCTGAAGGAAAACCAGGCAAAGAATGGTATGGAAAAGGAGTAGCAGAAGTCCCCTCATCATCGCACTTGAGGATATTTATAGGCTACGAAATTAACCACTTACAGCTAGCATCTAGCTGTAAAACGGTTAATGCAGGATCGTGAGCACGTGCAGCGAAGGTCATCCATAATTGATCAGCCCTTCATCCATAGTTGATCGGCCTTTTCATCCATAGTTGATCAGCCTTTTATCCATAGTTGATCAGCCTTTCATTCCATAGTTGATCAGCCTTTCATCCACAATTGATCGGCTTTCTCCAGAAGTTGAATGATCTCTGCATTATTTGAATATTAATAAGCTTTACCTTTCACAAAAGTTAGCCAATTACCTGGAAGTTAGTTAATCTTGTGCTTGTTGATCGTTGATCGGCTTTACGCCTCTTGGACATTGATCATATTCGTGCCTATTGGGCATGGATCAGCTATACGTCTCTTGGACATTGATCACATTTGTGTCTTTCGGGCATTTATCAGACTTATGCCTCTTGGGCATAAATCAGATTTATGCCTCTTAGGCATTAATCAGACTTACGCCTCTTGGGCATCGATCAGATTTGTGCCTTTCGGGCATTGATCGACTTTACGTCTCATGGATGTTGATTAGCCTTGTGCCTCTTGGGCATTGATCAACATGATTCAAATCTTTGATAGGTGTATAAGCAGACTAAACAGAGTAAACTTGTCATATCAATTTGACAGTAGGAAGAAGATTATATTTTAGATTAACTTCTAATACTATAAGATTCAGCTGATGGCCTATATATTCCGCACTTAAAAAAAAACACTCTTTTAGGCTTTGCTCAGCGCTGGTGGGTCAGTGGATGCTAAAGCTCATAGGAAGGGCCTGGTAGTCCTTGGTTTAAACTGTTACTAGTGGGCTGTAGTTTATTGATAAAAGGCCTGGCAAGGGACTCATTTATAGGACAGAGATAAAACTAGGCTCTGGTTCTCCAGCTTCCCAGAGTCCATTATTTGTTGATAAGGATATCTGAGATGTATCCTTTTATTTCTGTTTCCGTCCATTTAGTTCACCCTCATGTTTTGGTATGTATATTTACAGAAACAGACTATATAATTAACAAGAAAATATTAGTTACCCTACGAAATGTTTTGCATCACCGTGCCCACTCTTTCTTGTATTCAGAAATCTAGACTTGCTTTGATGTACGTATGAAGTTAGTAGAATAAGAACATATTCAAAACCAAGTAAATAATTCTCCCATAGCACTTGACACTGGTTTTTGTTGAAAAAACATCAATTGCCAAACTAATAATCTATTTTCATGATCATCAGAAAAAAATTAAAAAAAATCTATTTGCATGGACATTCTGTGTTCAATTACGATGCTCATGCTGTGCTGGACTCGTTTGCTGGTCTGCATGCATCTCACAACAGGCATATACTACATCCTTGCATCAAATATCGAACAACTCGCAAAGGAGCTATGTGTGGGGGGCCATAAGATCTTCATGGAAGATGGATACAATCTCAAGTCCTCTCAAATACCATGGCCAATAGTGCATTCCTTGGGGAGCTAAGCTTGGCTTCCCAATTTGATGATCCAGCAATGTTGTACTAAGAACCATTATCTCGAGTGAAGCAGAAGGTCAAACACAAACACTCCCTCTAAATTCAACAGGACTATTACCCTCTGTCCTCATGTGGATCTTGTTATTAGGCCTCAACTTACTTTCATATTCATGTCCAGTTCTGATCAATGAGCATGTACATGCATACATATACATACATATACTGCACTCGCTAATTGAAAATAAATATTAATGATTGATTACCAGTTTATTGCTTACCTTTATTGTTATGATCTGAAATATATGCCTTCATCTAGTTCTGAAGTACTTGTACGTCCAGCATTAACCATATCAGGTTTTAGTTGCTGCTTATGAGCCTATCGACTATTTTATAAATACATGACTTCAAGTGGTCTTGATGTTGAGGACCATATTTGGACATTGTCCCTTTGTTGATCATGATGAAAAGGTATTCACCTTCTTCTGTATTGATATAGTTTCTTGTGTCGCATACCAAGTGTTGCATGAGGCTTCAATTTTTCTGACTGCGGCCTAATGAGTACATATTAGCAGGTTATACCAACATTTGATTTAGATAATTGAAGGCCTATTGATATGAGTTTATCTCATTTTTTTCCCCATCTAAACAAACATTCACCATTTCCTGTCCATCCTTACGTATTTTTCCCCTTATTTCAACTCTTCAATCTATATGCTTATCATGTGCCATGCCATGGAGGCAGAAACCAACTTTGAGTATATCTTTTACCAGGGATACTCCATTGAACTTTTTAACTAATACACCTGGTTATAGTTTCACCCTTTGTTTCACCATTCATCTCCAGAAGCATCATTGCTTTAAAGATTTCAATCTAAAGGTAATTTTATTTTTCCATTACCAAAAAAAATGGTAACCTTTTTTTATCATCATTTTAAATAAAACAAAGAAGCCAAATAATATGAAGGCAGGCAAATTTAGTTTGCTGATGGGTGTAATGATAATGACACTGAAATAAAGCATTAGCAGCATGTCGCTTTTTTAGCAGATAAGTTTAATTAATTTATAAACATGTCATTAGCAATCATCGATCAACCAGCACATATAAACATGCCCAGTTGGCAATCAAATAGCTTTCTCCCATCTAATCATTTATGGTTGATTTTAATAATTTCCTTGAGCATTGCTCACTACTTAGATTTTCAGGTTTAATTACTGAATCCTTGTCATGTTGTAGTATGTCTTCCCTTCTTTCTTCAACAAAAAAATGTAATGATTGCTAATTAGATGTGTATGTCAGATATCTTCTTGTTCATGTGTATATCACATCAGTCAGTTCTTATCCCCTAATTCTCAACTGGCGTAATGCCTACTTTTCCAAGAATTTAGCCACTGCTAATGATCCTCCAAACCAATTTATCATAAACGTGCATGAATGTTATCTGCCTATTGCTTCCTGTGCATGCTTAAATTTTTATATAAGCTTGTTAGTGCCTCACACTATTTTTAATCTACGTACCACTCTCATTTTATGTGCTTAAAATTTTCTCTGGCAGTAATTAGTGATCACATAACACACCACAAGCATTTCTCCACTTTTTCTACCCCACAAGATAGAAGCTATGTTCTTCATAGTTTTGCTGATGAATCCTTGTTTACGAGTAGAGCAGCAGTGACACATAATTAAGTAGCGTATTAGTGGGCTCACATATTAACACAATTTAGCTCAGTATAAGCTCAAATAGTGCTTGGAATGCAGCCAGGGCATAATGGATAGGATTGGCCTAGTTGATGAGTAACCCTAACTTGATCGCCCGTTCCTTGATTGGGTTCTAATATTGAATCCAGATCCAATCCAATAAAAGATTAAATTGGATCTACGAACAAGATTTTTGACTAAACTGATCATTCGGGTTAGATTAGATCAATATATAACTCGATTCCAGTCCAAGAAATTCAGATCTAAATTGGATCCGGATCAAATATAATTAAATATATTTTAATTACAATATAACCAATTATTATTAACCATACAAAGACAGTATATATATTATTTTTAAAATAAATCAAGATATAAAAATAATTTTAAATCTATCTTTATATTAAAGACATGATTTATATAACCTTCAATCAGAATTAAGAGGCTCGAATAGGTTTGCATTCTAACAATATTATCAAGTTTGAATCGAGTCGATTCATGTCAGGCCAGGTCAGGTCAGATCAGGTTGAGTCAAGTCTAAATTTAATAAATTCAAATTCGATCCATAAAATAGAATGGATCTAATTTTGAACCCGTTCCAGATCCATAGATTATTGAAAATGAATTTAATTAGAGTTAAACTGATTAGATCGGGTCAAATCATAGCTCAATTTGCAACCTTAAAGTCAGCACCTCTAACCAAGCTTCCACCACAGTCCTAACGGGATGGCAATTCCACCCATGGACTCTACCATACTTGGCTGTGGAAAATGCCGGAAAACATCCCAAAAGAGCTTGAGCTTAGGAAAGTGGATGCCTCGCAGGCACCTCAAAATGGGGTAATGCTGCACCACAGCCTCTATCCCATCATCTTCTTCTAGAAAGCGAAGTCTGAAAGTGTCACGTCCCGAATCCAGCATCGAAATCGGTTACGTGACCGACCGCACAAATCCTAGGTTTTATCCTAGAAATCATGCAAGGCCTAGGTATACAAGAGTCAAACATATCAAAATTAAAACTAATATTATATAAACAATTGATTAACAATTATACAATCCATTTATTAAATCAATATCACTAATTGGTCTACTGATTCACAACAAGCATCAGTAACCGAAACTAACTCTAACTAACTAACTCAACATTAATGAAGCTCCGTCTCACGCCCAGCACAATTCTCGCTATGTATCCTGAGTCTCTGGAAAAACAGAAAGCAGGGAGTGAGCTTTACAGCCCAGTAAGGTTCCTTCATAATCACACCAGTATTAATATAAAAATTGAAAGCAGCAATATCACAGTAGTATAACGGGAAAACGATAAATTTTCGGTTACGCAACCAAAACCAATCACATATCAAGTATATCAAAACCTTTATAACATTATATTTTCTTTATATGTTTTCATTAACTTTTCCTCTTCTTTAGGGTTCTGGACTAGCCACAGTCACACTCCAGCCTGTGACTGGCACACTGTTGTCACACTCCCGCTTGTGACTGGCACACTGTTGTCACACTCCAGCCTGTGACTGGCAATATCATAATCGATCATGTACAATCTGTCAATGGTCAGGCTCATGTACTAAGCCTGCTCTAGCTATGTAATTGACCATGTACAACCTGCCCATGGCCAGGCTCATGTACTAAGCCCACTCTAGCTATATAATTGATCATGTACAACCTGTCCATGGCCAGGCTCACGTACTAAGCCCGCTCTGGCTATATAACCACGATCCCGTGGCATGGCTAGTCCAAATACTGTTAACAGTTATCTTTTCACATCATCTTGTCAAAATATGTCATTTTCCAACAACCGATATTACGATCCAACCCATTTCAAAGATCACTTGATAACCATGGTATATTAAAATAAAACACAAATAACAATATTAACAAATCCATTTATATTTTGAAAAATCAATCATGCTAACCGAAAGCACCCATGCATATAAACATATGTATATTCGGATCAAATCAGGCAACTAAAATAATAAACACACACATATATATATACTGGTGATCGGGTCCAGAATCCTTACCTCTCACTACAGTGAATCTGGTATTTAGTGACGCTTTTTTTGATATTTTCCGATGTTTTTAAGCATCGCTAAGTAATCTCCCGATGTTTTGAAAAGCGTTGCTAAAGCGTCGCTTATGCAAGCGTTGGGACGCAACCTGCCGACGCTTCAAAAAAGCATCGCTAAATTTTTATTTACCGATGCTTTAAAGCATCGCTAGTTTTAAGTCTAGCGACGCTTTAAAGCGTCGGCATTTAGCGATGCTTTAAAGCATCGCTAGGTTTCAGTCTAGCGACGCTTTAAAGCATCGCTAGAATGAAAACTGGTGACGCTTTAAAGCATCGCTAGAATGAAAACTGGCGACGTTTTAAAGCGTCGCTAGACTTAAAACTGGCGACGCTTTAAAGCGTCGCTAGACTTAAAACTAGCGATGCTTTAAAGCATCGCCAGTTCCAATTATAGCGACGCTTTAAAGCATCGCCAGGTTCAAACCTAGCGGCGCTTTAAAGTGTCGCTAGATTTTTTTTTTTAAAAAATAAACAGCCTTATATACAAACCCACAACTTGTATACATTATGAAAATGAAAACATTCAAACCTGTATCATATCAAACATACACAAACAAATGAAATATTCAAATCTGTATCATATCCAACATACACAAACAAATGAAAACATTCAAACCTGTATTACATATCACATCCAACATACACAAACACAAATACAAACCAAATATAAAAAGTTTTTTTTATATATATAAACGTATCAATCCAAGTTCAAATAAACAAAAAGACATACATAAATAATAAAAAAAGTATCTGGCATCATTGATCCATGGGAGGCTGGTCGTCGTCAGGTCTGCGACTCGCAGATGCACCATGAACCTACAAGATATACATCAGGAATTGTAATACATATATTATATATATTCTAAATTATTAGATTCATACAAAATTAATAAATAATTACTTACCTGAGATGACATGAACATATGCAGCACAGATGTAACATGCTCTAGCTGAGACCTATGGTCTGGATCTCTGCTCTATCTGTATCACGTGTTTGTCGGAGCTCTGGTATCTCCTCCTGGAGCTGACGAACATGTAACTGATCATGACTCTCTCTAGTATCCCGAGTATATCTACGCACCTCAGATAACTGAGTAGGGATAACTCCAATCCCATAACCCCTCACTCGTCCAGGACACTCTGGTCCCATCAACTCCGAGAATACCTCGATCTCGATGCGACCGCTCTGAGTAGATGATGAACCCTTGCCAGCACACTCGGAGATCATAGAGGTAGCACTATTCTATATTTTATAAAAAACATATATATCAATACTTAATAAAAATAAAAATATAAATCATAATATAATATAAATAAAAAAATACATATATATCTCTGGACTCGTCCCAAACAAAACTGCCATCCTGGTGAACGTGAGTCATCCGATAGAACTCCACCTCACCAGGCTCCCTCCCCTGCTGATCAGCCTATATAAAGAATAAATATTACAAAAAAATCCAAAATAACACATCTTATATCCCCGTACCATGATACATGGCACATGCATGATACATGATGATACATGATATTAAAACTAAAAGTGTACTAAAAGTATTATAGGATGAGAAACATACAGGCTCATGCCTGAGCCGTGCATAACTCTTGGACCCCGCTGTGTGAGGAACAGACTGAGCTGCTCGTGCAGCTCTACCAATATCAGAATATGTTTGCAAAATAAAATTAAAATAATATTATATATTGTATAAATATAATTATGACGAGTAAAAATTAATAAATTTCGAAGTGTTTGATGATGCTACACAACCTGTGCCCTCTCGGAGAGCCAATAGTGCACCAGCTCCATCCACTGATGAGGGTGAACATCAGGAGGACAGATAGCTACAACTGCTCCTCTGTCCTACCCTCTCGCTTGTAGTCTCTCTTCAACTTCGTCCTATATTCTTTTCACTTGTGATTAAGAGACTTAAGCACAAAATCAGATGAATATGAAGGAAGAACGAACATGCTCTACAATTTAAATAAACAATAAAATAAATATTAAATGAAATAAGAATTCAATTGTTAAAAACCTAAGATATAAAATAATATATTATTTTTTTTACCTGCATAACTCGTAGCATCTTTATTTTATATGCAGGAAGCATGTCGTTCCACTTCGAATAATTCAGGGAACATAGCTGACCACGGCGTGCTACTGTCCCTAGAAAGCTAGTCAACAAGCTAGCATCTTTCTTAATAGGCTGTCATAGCTTGTTACACTCTATCATTATCCTCTCACCCTCAGATAACTGCCATATATCACGGACTAGTGTGGATCCTCGCCTACGCTTGAGTCTCCCGGATCCATCTATAAAAAAAAATACAGAACATTGTATATCAAAACTATTGCATATGCATAAATTGAAATGAGATAGAATTATTAAATTATGTATCCTGTATCTGTATGTCATCGATGATAGGCTCATCATCAGGATGATCCATAGAAGGATCGTGATGTACGGACTCGGAGGGAATGGCGTCGTCCTGAGGTATAGAGGTAGTAGCATCGGCATGATGTGCAGAAATAGAGGGATTGGCATCAGACCGATGTGAAACTGATCGACTGCCCTCGGGCTGCTGTGTTGAAGAAGTACCAGCCTCGATCTGGGAAAACTGAAACTGTACATCTGCTAATCACTTCCTTCGAGGCATGGTGTACCTAACTTGCATTATTTAAAAACAAGTTAGTCAACATTATAATCAAATTATAACGGAAATGAATTGCAATTTAAAAGATAACATAATCATTAATGCAAAAATGTAAACTATCTTATAAACTACTTGTCATAATCAACCAGTTGTACCTTCCTCGGAATCCAACATAACCAAAATGGTTGTATCATTTATATGATCATCCGGCATAATATTATAAGGCATACACTGAGTGTAAGTATCATCATCTTCTTCTTCCACCCTTTTTTCCATGTCATACAAGTCTCTGGGTTTTGTCTTAATAACAGTAGCCCATTCTTTATCTTTCGAGTCTTGTACATAAAAAAACTTGTCGAGCTTGAGATGAAAAGATAAATGGATCATCCTTCAATAACACACCCGTATGTATCAATCTTAAAAAATTGACAAGTATGAATCTATTTGAGTCCTTTTTCAAACCTCTCGGTGTATTTATATCCACCAAATCGTATCGAAATAATACAACTTAAAAATTTTCATAATAATCTAACTCCAAAATATCTTTAAGTATACCATCATAAGATTTTCCATCTGCTTCAACTATAACACCACCATTCTGAGTTTTTCTAAGTTTCTTGCGCTCCTTGGTATGAAATTTAAAGCCATTTATAATAAAATCATTATATTTGTTCACAATATAATTTGGACCTCTGACAAATGCTATTAGTTCTGCTAAACTCTTTTTCTCCATCAGTACCGGTACCTAAAAAATATAATATCAATTATCGATCACTTATTCGATATTAAATATATATAAAATTATTATACGACTTATATATACTAACCTGATTGGCAAGCCAATTAGGGAATAACTCAACCAACCATCTTTGTTCAATCCATGGATTAGGACGAGTGGAATGATTGGCTTGTTGTTGTACAGATAAAAATTCACTGCATGGCAATCAAATATAAGTTTGACAACAACATATCTAATTTTAGTATTATCCATGTGTAGATAGACTAACCTACGATGTCAGATATTATGTCACTATGTAGCAATACATAACGGTGTGCTTGTGACATGGATTTATGGTCAAGAACAATACTTTCAGCTTTTCCTATAAATCTTCGGATGATGCAAATTTGTATATATCTGTATTCTCCATAGTATCACCATGACATTGAGGACGATTGAATACAGTCTCTACACCTTCGAGATATCTTGAACAAAATGTTAAACACTCTTCAGCAATATATCCCTCTGCTATTGAGCCATCAGGATGGGCTTTGTTTCGTACATAATCCTTCAAACGTACAAGATACATTCAAAAAGTATGATATTTATATCACATTAAATAATGAAAAAGTTATATAAATTATAAAATTTAAGTTTTACAGCATTACCTCTCGATATGGTACATCCATCTGTACTATACCGGTCCACCAAGTTTAGCTTCCGAAGCTAGGTGAATGAGTAAATGAACCATAATTGTAAAAAATCCAGGAGGAAAAATCTTTTTCATCTGACATAATGTAAGTATGACTTGAGACTACAACTGATCAAGCTCCTGAGGATCAAGAACCTTAGAACATAATGCCTTGAAGAATGATGATAACTGAAAAATAACTGTAATAACTTGTTTTGGCATTGACGACCTTAAAGCCAATGAAAGAATATCTTGCATTAATATATGTCCATCATGACTTTTAAGATTTGAAATTTTGCGCTCTTTCAGATTCACACATCGTGAAATATTCGAGGCATATCCATCAGGAGCTTTGATATTCTTTAAAACTGTCATGAAGAGATCTTTTTCTCGACTAGACATTGTATAACATTCATGAGGGATATAAGTTCTATCATTTGCAAGCACTTGTGGATGAAGTTCACGTCGGATGTCCATTTCTTTTAAATCAAGATGCGCCTTCATGTTATCTTTAGTCTTTTCATCAAGATTAATATTGTTCCAATCAAATTATCACAAATATTCTTTTCTATATGCATGACATCAAGATTATGCCAGAGTATATTATGCTCCCAATAAGGTAAGTCAAAGAATATGCTTCTTTTCTTCCATAATTTTTAGTATGCTGATGGGTAGTTGCTGTGATTATATCATCATCATTTTTAACTTCAAAGAAATTATCCAGATCCTCGAACACTGCCATATCTAAGGTGCAAGTATTGACTTCCTCCGATACTTTTTCTTATACCGAAGTCTCAACATCATCTCTTCCTCGCTTTTTAGAGGACTTTATCATCTTGCCATAACTGTGTCTGATACCAAGCATTTGTCTATGAATATCAGAACCAGAAGGTAGAATTGGAGCAGATCCCAACTTTATAGTACCATCAAATAAATCCTTCTGAAATCGAAATGGATGATTTGCCTCCAACCATCGACGATGTCCCATATAACAGAACTTTCCTCCATGTTTTAACCAAATTGAATGGTTGATTCACCACAAGAAGGACATGCAACTCGTCCCTTAGTGCTCCAGCCAGATAAATTAGCATATGCAGGAAAATCATTAACAGTCCATAATAGAGCTGCCCACAGATTGAATGTTTGGCCATTCAAAGCATCAATTGCACTGATACCCTCCCACAGTTGTTTCAATTCATCTATTAAAGGTTTAAAAAAATATCAATATCATTGATAAAATAAGTGAAGACTGTTTCATGCATATCCATGGTGGCAAATTATAAGGAATCAGTACAACTAGCTAGGTGCTATAGACAGAATTTAAGGTCCGAAATGGATTGAACCCATCACTGGCTAAACCCAGCCAGACATTACGAGCATCAGATGCAAAATCAGGATTTGTCATCAAATGCTTTCCATGCTAAACTATCCGCTGGGTGTCTCAGCATTCCATCTTTTGTACGGCTTTCATCATGCCATCTCATTGACGAAGCTTCTTTGATGATGCATAGATCCTTTTCAATCTAGGTACAAGAGAAAATAGCGTAATACCTTCGCCGACTTTTGTTTAATTTATGTTGCATCCAATTCATCCAATCCCTCACTCTCATTTTCTTTTTGCTTCGTCCACCGTGAACATCCACACACATGGCACGACTCTTGATCGGCATGTTCTCCCCGATATAATATACAATCATTTGGACAGCTATGAATCTTTTCGTATCCAAGATCTAATTCCTTTACTAGTTTTTTGGCTTCATAACAAGATATTAGTAAACTGGTACCTTCAGGAAATGCATCCTTTAATAACTTGAGCAGCATAGTAAAACTCTTGCCAGACCATCCATTCAAGTATTTTATATGAAACAAATGCACAAGAAAAGAAATTTTTGAAAAGTTCTTGCAACCGACATATAATTTTTGATTTGCATCTCTTATCAGCTTCTGATAACGATCTATTCCAACATTAGTTGGGGGTATCGGCTCTCCATCATGTATAGATTCAGTAAATATAGGATCCTCAGGTAACCCAGCTGCTACTTGTCCTTCATTGTAATCTCTAGGATATTGAGCACCATATTCAAAAGTATCTCTGAGCAAACCCCTGATATCATCATCTCTTGCAAGATTTTTCTGTTGGTTACTGGATCCAAAATCAGGTGTATGTTCCATGTTAGAGGTTTGGTTACATGTAGATTTTAACCTTGACTCTCCATGAAAAAATCACTCAGTATAACCTCTTAAAAACCATTCCATACCAAATGTTCTTCAACAATATTTGGATATAGAGAACTGGAATTTATATATTTTCGGCATGGACATAAAATCTTTCCATTGATACTACTCTCCATACCAAATTTAATGAAATTCTGTACTCCATCCAGATATTCTTTGCTATTCCTCGGTTTAGTTATCCAACTCTTATCCATTGTAAGAAAAAGCTAACTGAAATAAATAATATTTATAAGAACAGAATAAATTTAAAATAAGTTTATTCAATAGATCAATTATAGTATTATTAAATGCACCATATCACCAACTAATAGGTAAAGATGTCCTATCCCATTCAAGAATTGCATTAATTATATAGGTCATTTACAGTAACCAAAGGATACGTAATAGAAGTTTCAGAAAAATTTCGGCAGCATTTTCCTTAGTTCTCCCCATACGAATAAATATGTATGAGGAGAACTAAAAGGAAATGCTATCCGAAATATATCTGGAACTCTATCCGTACCGTTTGATTACTGTAAGCACATATAAAATTATTTGCAATTCTCAAACTGTCCAAACTGGACATTCAATTGATCACTATACATATTTCTCCCATCCGTACAAAAATAAAATAATTGTATGGATGCTGTAGAATATGTACTTTAATCAATTGACGGGTCTATGTTTCAATGCAATGCAAATTTTTTAAAAAATATCTAAAAAATTATAATTGATCGTAACAAAGCTACAGATGGTATTGAAATAAAAGATGTAGGTATATACTAAAAATTTATAAAGAAACAGAAATCATCTACTAAGAAAAAGAACAATAAATAATAAAAAATGATTAGGAAACTCAGTTATATACTATTTAATCTGCAACTCAATCAAAATGACTACAATCGGTTGCCTACAAAAGAAGGCTATCCAAGATTGCTGCCATTAGAAACGGTTGAATCAGCCAAACAATTCATCACATAATCATCATAGCTTCCATATACAAACCTTAAACCAATTTCAAAATAGGTTAGAAAGCTTCTTTACCCTCGAAGCAATCAAGCACCTGATAACAAAAAGATAACAAAATAGGTAGAGCATATTTTTCTTAGTGGTGTGCAATTACCAATACATGAAGCACGTACTATTTTCATGCATGTACATACAGTTTTTAGTTTAACAAAATATATGGCCAGGTTAAACTTCTTTGTTGAATTATTCTATTTTCAAATATATGCATTTGATGCAAATGTAGATGGGTAAACGTGTTTACTTGCATTGTTGGTTGAAATACTATTCCAATGAAGAAATGCAGGTTTTCTTTAATCATGTCAAAGACCATCAAGTTAGATATTGATCTCATATCTGTTCATGTCAAGTAAATCGAAGACACACCTTGCATGGTATCTATATAAAGATAATACTATTGATTATAGCTTAAGTCGATCCTTGATTACTAATACAAAATTTTGTTTTAATTTCACTGGAACCCTTGAATGTTAAGAATCTCGTACTTACACATTTTGGAATGTTGATTTCAGCTAACATTTTTGTTGCTTATCAAACTAATTTTTGAACTTAATTTGATGTGGGAGAGAATAATTACAGCATTACTCATTACCCTTGATATCTAATTTAGTAAAAAAGAGGTGATCCACATCAATTAATGCACATATTAAGTGATTTGATCCAAATCAATTAAGTAGCTAGCTCAATAAAGATTGGATCATGCTCAATCTTTATTTTAACTGACAATGGAAGTGCCATCAACTGGTTTAAATTGAGAGATCAGTTGTTCACCACAAATTCTTTGATGTAATCATAAGATTGTTTGACTTTGCACTTTAGACAGTAAAGGAACCTCTTGTTCCAACATAAAAAATCAAATTTGACATTTATCTTGAAAATATTGCAATCTGCTTATGCAGGAATGGAGGTTAGGGTTTTCAAAATAGGTTACTCATGTAAGAATAGAGATCATGGTTGGATGCAAGTTGTGCAAAAGACTCTATAATCAAGCTTACTTGTTTCATATGACACATTTTACACCACAAAATACTTTGAATAGAAAGAGCATAAAATACTTTACATAATATTAGTATGTCAAAATTATTAATGTAATTAGACTAATAATCAAATCATTTCAAAAATTACACATACAAGTATACAAAAACTTTACAACAAACTCAAATCAACTACTATATATCATCACTCTAACAATTATGTAGATGAAATGATCTCTTAATTTTTTAAGAGGCATTAACATTTTTTAGCAGAATAAGCTACCTAGCATCAAAAGGCCACAGCCTAATCAATTCAGCAACACATATCTACTTAAGCATCTACATAAGCATTTAAGTGACCATTTTAAGTAACATCTACATATGCCAATGGGTGAACAAAAAAAATCATCATTCACATCCATGGTTTTGTGCCTCCCAGGTGAGCATGCACATGTGGCTTAACATTTGACCAATACCAAAACAGCAATACAAAGGCACCTTTCTATTGCGTGCAACCCTTAATCTCTTGATTTTCCCAAATTGCTGAAAGAATCCTGTAATGATTTCACAATTGTCAATATCCCATCCAAAAAGAAATCAGTTTTCTTGTTTGTTTCCCTGCAGTGCAAAAATGAGTACCTTCTATTTGCTCCTCGTAGAATCCATGAGGTTTGTGGCCAATATACAACACCGTTGCAGTTTCTTTCACGGCTTCTTCTGGCTCAGAAATTTTCCTCCTTGGACCCCCTTCTAAAGAGGGGGGGTTCGGCGGCACGGAGGAGGAGGAGGGGGGGTTCGACGGCGTGGAGGAGGAGGGGGGGGGGTTCGACGGTGTGGAGGAGGAGGAGGAGGGGGGGGGGGGTTTGGCGGCGCGGTGGAGGAGGAGGAGGAGGAGGAGGGGAGGGTTCAGCGGCGCGGAGGAGGAGGAGGAGGGGGGGGTTCGGTGGCTCGGGCAAGATCTAGGCGCGGAGGAGGAGGAGGAGGAGGAGGAGGAGGGGGGGTTCGGTGGCTCGGGCAAGATCCAGGGATCGGGGGGGGGGGGGGGGGGGGGTTGGGGCATTTTTGGGGGAAGGTGGAAGTCCATCGATGCTTAAAAGCGTCGGCGCGTTTTGCATGTACATTGTCGATGCTTAAAAGCGTCGGCGGATTCAGCACTCAGATAGGGACTCTTTGCCGACGCTTATAAGTGTCGGCGGATTCAGGAGCTTGCCGACGCTTACAAAAAGCGTCGGCGTGTTCGGAGGATACCGATGCTTTTAAGCGTCGGTATTTGTCGATGCTTTTAAGCGTCGGCAAATTCAGGAGCTTGCCGATGCTTACAAAAAGCGTTGGTGGGTTCTGGGTGGTTTTCCGGCATTTCATAGAAACGTCGGGAGAAAAGGGTCGGCAATGATCCTTTTCACTGTAGTGTCTCAAAAATCAATTATCTACACCTGAGCTAGTTTGTACCTGAAATCTACGCAACTCCTTCCTGCTTAGGGGACTGATTCCCTACATAAATAATTTAATTAAAATCTAAATTCTCAATTTCCATAAATTTTGAAAAAATCTCCTGATTCTCTCTTTTATTATTTATTTATTTATTATTTTCCTTCTTTCTCTCTCCTCCTTTCTCTCCTCTCATCATATTTTCTCTCCTCTTTTATTTTTATTTTTATTATTTTTCTTTTTTTTAATAGTACAGAACCCCTCCTTTTTTTTTTTTTTTTTCCCTTCTTTCTTCCCTCCCTTCTTTCTTTCTTTCTCTTTTTTTTTCCATGGAACAGGCCCTCTTCCTTTATTTTTTTTTCTTCTCCGTTCTCTTCTTCTCTCCTCCGCCTCCACCGAACTCCCCCCTCTCTCTCTCTTGGCTCAAGCGAGCCGAAACCCCCCTCCTCCACGGTGGCCGGCGATGCCATGGAAGGATTGCCGGAAAGCAGATCGGCGGTCAGTGGAAACGGTGGCGCGGCCACCACCAGTCCACGTCTCCAAGACCGAACTGAAACAAATCCAAAAAATAAAATAAAATAAAATAAAACTCACCGGCCTCATTGGAACTGTTGGATGCTCGCCGGAGAGGAAAAACAACCGCATGGGGAGGGCTTGATGGTCTCGAATCATCGGTGGTGATGGGGTTTTAAAGAAACCAATCGACGGTTCCCTCACCGTTTGGAAAACGAATTCCGTCCAATCGAGTCCCAATCATTCATGCACTCCTCATCGATCAACTCCCTCTTCCCTCATGACTCATCCCTCGAAGTCTTCGATGAAAACGCCGGTCGGATAAGGATGAGAAAGCCTCCCTATTTTGATCTCTGTATTCCTTCGTTCCCACTTTTTTTTCTTGGGCTGGGCCGAAGTCGGCTGGCCCGCCCGATATCAGCCCAAAAGTCTAAATATTATAGGAAGCCCACGACAAAACACACCCCACAAGGATTTTGTCACCATCCCACCATTAGGATTCATGTACATTAGAGGTGGCACTTTGGGATGACAAGGTTGCATCACTTCTACGTCATAAGACAACAAATAAATTAAAAAAAAAAAAAGCTCATGAAACTTCTCCCTAAAGGGTAGGGTTTCCCTGATGAGTTGAGCACTTGGTGATCCACGTGTATTGGCACCAGGTATATATCCTGAAGTGGTGGACTTTGACCTTTCTTTCTCAGGAGAATGCTAGTTACTTGATGTCTAGTTACAGTGAAGCAGTGTATCACCTATGGGAGTGAAGGAAGGGAAGAGAGGGGAATGTGAGTGTGTGGCTTGACAATGATTGCTGTGTTTGATATAAATAGCATTGAAACACAAATATCGGCTATGTGTATATAATATTATGGTTTCTTCTCCAAGTGATGTTCTTGTACCTTGTCACCATGTCAACTGTGCTTTTGGAGGCTTAGTATTATTGTTCCTTCTATTGGAGGGAGGGGAAATAAGGTAGTGGAAAAGAGTGACGTAGTTATTGTGATGGCATGACATGAGCATGGATGTAAGGATGCTCAAAGGTGGTGTCATGGTCCGCACGGTTCTACATGAATGCTGGTTTAGGTCCTGGTGGGCTTGAGCCAATTAGTAAGCCTTAATGTGCTGCATCTTTAATGGAAGGAGGAGCAGTGTTTACATGACTCAAAAGTGTCACTCATCCATGTGTCGCATTTTTGGTGGTTTTGTCCACCCTGCTGTGTATGTTTTGTGTATTGGACTTGTTTTGGATCCACATGCTAATCTGAGTGCCTAGGACCTTACCTACACTAACATTGACCAATGGGTGACCTTGATCGTTTGAGATTCATGTAAGTATTTTAACTCTACAATTAAGTATGCTTGGATGAGAGCAATCTTGGAAGGATGGTCCCCCCTGGAATGTCCTCTTATTATACGAATTTAAAATCTTGCCATTAGTATTACTAATTATTTAACCTATATTTTCTTTTTATAATCATTTTTTTAGGCTTCCAACCAGCAAGGAGCCAGGATTATTTAATCTAAAAGTAGCTCATGTATGGGACCAACTAGTAGAGCTGGCTCCTTTGAGTTTGGCATTTTATTAATTTCCTTGACAATTGAAATGCCTTCTCATCCTTGTAACAAATCAGCTTGTACATTCCAATTAATACTCTTTTGCTATGGAAAAGAATAACGAAAGAATACTTTGACCTTGTGAAAAGCATCTATGTGAAAAGCATGGAGGGTATTGATCAATTGCCAGTTTGGAAGTTTCTTCTAAATAACCTATTATTTGGAGGGTAAATAATTTATTTAAAAATCTCTATTTTCTTAAATAAATATTTTTCAAGTAAAATTTAGATAGAAAAATAATTATCCATATTCTTTTATGCATTGAAAAATGGTTATGAAATTTATTATCCATGTTCTTTTCCATTACCATTTTTCCAGGTAAGTTACTAAGATCTATCCATATTTTCATAAAACTCTTTATTATATAAATATATCTATTATATCTATTATAGTATATATAATTTAATATATCATAATATAGAACAATATAAATAATATATTTTATTTTATTATAGTATTATATTATATACTACATTATATTATATATCCTATATATATTATATAATAATGATAGATTATTTTATAATAAATAGATTAATTATAATGATATAATAATATAATACACTATAATATAATATAGTAATATATTATAATAATATAATATTATACTTGTTACAGTAGTAAAAAAATTCATTCGGTCCTGACACGGCATCTTCCTTGGTGGCTGATGTGGCCACATGCTTCACGGTCTCCCATCCAAAGAAGACGATGGGACGGTAGGTCTGCTTGTTTTGTAAGGAGATCGGCCAGGTCAGCACCTCGGGCCCACCTCGGCCATGCACTTCGCCACCTCGGCCTTACTTCGGTCATGCACGAAGTCCAACTTCGTGGCAGTTCAGTTCAGTTCGGTACCTTGGCCCCACCTCGGTCATGCACCTTAGTACCTCGGCCCCACTTCGACTATGCACGAAGTCCAACTTCGTGGCAGTTTAGTTCAACTCAGCATGCCCGCGGTCTAGCTCTTCATCCGTGACACGCCTGTGATCCAGCTCTTTCGCTCGCGGCACGCCCGCGGTCTAGCTCGGCATGCCTGTGCGCTCTGCCCGTGGTAGCCCGGCTCTAGTCTAGCTCGGCATGCTCGTGCGCTCCGCCTGTGGCAGCCCGGCTCCAGTCTAGCTCGGCACGCTCGTGGGCTACGCCCGCGCCAGGGAACCAAGCCCGTGCCAGGGTCTCGCCCGCGATCGACTCCAGCTCTGCCTCCGCCCGCGGTGCACCCAGCTCCGTTCCGGCACATGCGACCACCCTGGCTCCGCCCGCTTCGGCGCCCGGTCGCCCACAGGGGTCCGCACCTCGGCTCCACCCATGCCAGGGCACCTCACCTCCGTGCCCAGTCTAGATGCGAGGTCGACTCCGGCTCTGCCTCCACCCATGGCGCACCCTAGCTCCAGTCTGGCATGCGACAACCAGTCCGGCACGACCCCGCGCCCGTCCGGCTCCACCTCCGTGCACAGTCCATAGGTCCAGCTCCGTCCGGCTCGCCCATGCATGTTGGTACTCCTCCGCCCGGTTCGGCTTAGCCCGGCAGGACACCCATGCACCCCTATGCCAGTTCAGCACGACCGCGCTCGAGCGACTCCAGCCCTGCGCCAGCCTGGCATGACCGCACCTCCGTCCGGTCCTGCGTCCGCCCGGTGCGCTCGTGCATGGGGTCCTCCTGGCATGCCTGTGCAGGTTCAGCACTCCTCCGTCTGGTCCTGCATCCTCGGTTCGGCCCAGCCTGGCAGGACTCCACCCAGTCCGGCGCTCCGGGCCCCGGTTCGGCTCGACCTGGTAGGACTCCGCCCAGTCCGGCAAGCATGTCTCCCGCCCTGCATCCACCCGCTCCAGTCGACCTCGCCCTCGCTTGGTCCGGCTCCACTTGCAGGCCGCACCTCATCTCCAGTTGCTCCGGCGCCCAAATTCACCCGCGTGGAGTGATGCCATGCCTGCCCGTGTAAGGAAACTGCCTACCTGTGCACCTCGATCCACGCGGTAAGGAAACTGCCTGCCTGTGCACCTCGATCCATGCACGTAAGGAAACTGCCTGCCCATGCACCTCGATCCGCGTGCAGGAGGAGCCTCGCGCTGCGCACCTTGAACCATGTGCACAGAGAGCCTCTGCAAATCTCGACTCAATCCGCGATTCCATCCTAGGTACGCTTCTCAAAGTGCAGGTACGGAAGAGACCTGGATGGCAGCCCCGACGCATAAAATCACCGTCCCTGCCATACCTATAGCGCGCCTCCTACAAGGAGGGCTATCTTAAAGCCCCCAGGTCACAATTTACACCAATCAGGAAGGAGTGTCCCATCCAAGGCACTGTGCCCCTTCACCAACCTCCTAAACCACCCAGAAGGAGAAGGTTCACTAACCTATCCTAGTCCCCCAGGCCTGCAGAAGCCCTACAGGCCTATGCCAAGAAGAACACGCCTCCCTGAATGACAAGAGGCCACTGATCTACATAAGATCAGGAGGTAAGAAGAGGTAAGGGAGGACCAACTCTCTTAAGTCCTACATTATCTTCCATTTTTATCACCCTCTGGGAGCAGAGAGTTCCCCAAGCTCTCCCACCTCAAAGGTCATCTATTTTCTTCGATCGTCCCACTGGCTTGATATCGGAGTGTCTTCATCGGAATCCTCGGCCCAGGTCTCCCCTATTTTGCAGGTCCGCCCGATGGAGGGAACCGATTCATGAGACCGGAAGCCGAGCGCCCGGCAAGAGGGACCCGACGCACCGGAGCTATGCGCCATGATGATCCAGGCGGCAACAGATTGGCGTGCTAGGTAGGGGGCAGATCAAAGCTTTTCAACAGGTGGACAACAGTAGCCACCTTCGTCCTCTACCCCCGGGGGGCAGACTGGGGCCATGAGGATGGGGGCACGGAAGCTCCCCCTTCTCTCCCAGGACTCTAGGAAGTGGTTTTGAAAAAGATTCCGAGCCTGAAAGGGGCATCGTCATCCCCAGCAAGATAAGATAGGGAATGTCCAAACCCACGCCAATGCCATGGGTGGCTGATTGCACATGCTCCCATAAAAAAAAAAAGAAAAGAAAAAGAAAAAAAGGAAAAAGAAAAAGGAAGGAGAATAGAAGGGGAGAAGGAAAAGGGGTCTACTTATAGTATTTGTGCTTGTGGTCTTGTCAAACTCCAGGCACTTCCAATGCAACGGAGATCTATTCTCTCGTGCAACGAAGTCCTCTTCTCCTGTGCAACGGAGATCTATTCTTCCATGCAACGGAGCTCCTCTTCCTCCATGCAATGGAGCCTTGTTCTCCCATGCAGAGGAGTCCTATTCTTTCCTAAGTTATGCAGGAAGAGCTCCTACATCATCATCGATGGAGCCCTGCTCTCCTATGAAATGGAGCCCCTTCCATGCTCCCATGCAACGGAGATCTCCTCCATGCAACGAAGCTCTCTCCTATGCAACGGAGCTCCTCCTCCTCCATGCAATGGAGCCTTGTTCTCCCATGCAGAGGAGTCCTATTCTTTCCTAAAGTAACCCCTTTTTACGTTATCTTTGCAACATAAAAAATTGTGTTTCAGTTCTGCAGGAAGAGCTCCTATATCATTATCGATGGAGCCCTGCTCCCATGCAACGGAGCCCTGCTCTCCTATGCAATGGAGCCCCTTCCATGCTCCCATGCAACGGAGCTTTCTCCCATACAACAGAGCTCCTCCTCCTCCATGCAATGGAGCCTTGTTCTTCCACACAGAGGAGTCCTATTCTTTCCTAAGGTAACCCCTTTTTATGTTATGTTTGCAATGTAAAAAACTGTGTTTCAGTTCTGCAGGAAGAGCTCCTACATCATCATCGATGGAGCCCTGCTCCCATGCAATGGGGCTCTCCCCCATGCAACGGAGCTCTCTCCCATGCAACAGGATCTCATTCCTTCCATGCAATGGAGCTCTCTTCCATGCCATGGAGCTCTCCCCCATACAACGGAGCCTCAAGCTCCCATGCAATAGGATCTCATTCCTTCCATGCAACGGAGCTCTCTCCTATGCAACAGGGCCTCAAGCTCCCAAGCAACAGGATCTCATGTAACGGAGTTCCATGCTCCCATACAATGGAGCCTTATGCTCCCATGCAACAGACCCATCTTCTGCCACTTAAGGGAGTCCCATTCTCTCTTGAGATGATGGTCGGCGAATTTAATTCTGGCCTTCTCAAGAAAGAAATATACTTTTCATGATCGGAGCTCAACAGGTAACTCCTTTCGCCACTATATTTACAACATGGAAAACAGTGTTGCAGTTCTACAGGAAAGGCTCCTGTACTACCATTAAGGGCAAGCACTACGGTCCGCCAGAGCCTGTCATTGCCCGCAAGAATTCTTGACAAAATCCTGGAGTCCAGTCTGGATAAAAGCCGAAACCTAGTTCCGGCACAACAGCTCGGAGTTCAGTCCAGATGGAAGCCCGGAACTCAGTTCTGGCAAAATCCCGGAGTTCAGTCCAGAAGATGCCACGGACCCCAGTCCCGGCATGAAATCCTGGGTCCAGTCCGGAAGATGCCACGGAACCCAATTCTAGCATGAAATCCTAGAGTTCAGTCCGGAGGATGCCACGGACCCCAATCCCTGCATGAAATCCTGAAGTCCAGTCCGAAAGATGCCACGGAACCCAATTCCGGCATGAAATCCCGGAGTTCAGTCCGGAAGATGCCACAAAACCCAGTTCCGGCATGAAATCCCAGAGTTCAATCTGGAAGATGCCACGGACCCTAGTCCCGGCATGAAATCCCAGAGTCTAGTCCGAAAGATGCCATGGAATCCAGTTCCGGCATGAAATCCCGGAGTTCAGTCTGGAAGATGCCACGGACCCCAGTCCTGACATGAAATCCTAGGGTTTAGTCAGGAAGATGCCATGGAACCCAGTTTCGACATGACAGCTTGGAGTTTAGTCTGAAAGATGCCACGGAACCCAGTTTCGACATGAAGGCCCGGACTTCGATATGCTTGTAAATCCCTCGAGTTCCTCCACCAGGATGGCTCCCCCGGGGTCGAGCGTTGCTCCCCCGAGATCGAGAATCTAGCCCGAGTCGAACTCCTGCTCTTTGGGTTCTTCCACCAGGATGGCTTCCCCGGGATCGAGCATTGCTCCCTGAGGTTGAGCATCTGGCTCGAGTCAAACTCCTGCTCCTTGGGTTCCTTTGCCAGGACGGCTCTCCCGGGTTCGAGCATTACTCCCCGAGGTCGAGCATCTGGCCTGAGTCGAACTCCTGCTCTTTGGGTTCTTCTACCAGGATGGCTCCCCCGGGGTCGAGCGTTGCTCCCCCGAGGTCGAGCATCTGGCCTGAGTCGAACCTCTGCTCTTTGGGTTCCTTCGCCAGGATGGCTCCCCCGAGGTCGAGCATGGCTCTCCCGAGGTCGAGTATCTGGCCTGAGCCAAACTTCTGTCCCTTGAGTTCCTTCGCCAGAGTATGGCTCCCCCGAGGTCAAGCATCTGAATCTCTCTCTCTCTTGCTCCTTGGGCTTCTTCAGCCAGGATGGCTCCCATCTTCCAGCAACTTCAATGCCTTCATCAAAGGTTCCGACGAACACCCTGAGCTCGGCCACAATGACTATATCCCCGGTCATGTATGTGTGCATCCAAGTTATGCACCTCGCCAACCTCTTCCTCCACGTCACCGCCTTCTATCCGGTCAAAGAGGAGTCAGATTGAAGTGCTAGTACCATCATAATGCAACTAACCTTAGGTCAAAGCACCTATAGGCAAGTAAGTTTTAGAAACACCACCTTATACTTTGTTTTGCAGGCCACTCCCTGTTCACAAAGAGGACAGGCAGACTCGATACCTTCATCTAGGCTCTTGAAGATCGACGGCTAACCTCTGGTAAGTTCAGTTCCATCTAGCGACTGACTTCTTGCAACTAGTATAGAACCCGCTAAGGTGCAGAGCCGAATGGATAATGGTACTCCCTTTATCCAAAACGTTGACGTTGTGGACTCAGGGAGTGGGGACATCTGTTACAATAGTAAAAAAATCCATTTGGCCATGACACGGCATCCTCCTTGATGGCTAACGTGGCCACATGCTTCACGATCTCCCATCCAAAGAAGATGGCAGGTCCGTTTGTTCTATGAAGAGATCGACCAGGTTAGCACCGCGGGCCCACCTCGGCCATGCACTTCGCCACCTCGGCCTCACTTCGGCCATGCACGAAGTCTAGCTTCGTGGCATTTCAGTTCAACTCGGCACCTCGGCCCCACCTCGGCCATGAATCTCAGTATCTCAGTCCCACTTTGGCCATGCACGAAGTCCAACTTCATGGCAGTTCAGTTTAGCTCGGCATGCCCGCGGTCCAGCTCTTCTGCCCGTGGCACGCCCGCGGTCCAGCTCTTCCACCTGTAGCACACCCGCGGTCCATCTCTTCCGCCTGCAGCATGCCCGCAGTCCAGCATGGCATGCCTATGCGCATCGCCCGCGGCAGCCCGGCTCCAGTCCAGCTCGGCACGCCCGTGTGCTCCGCCCGTGCCAGGGTCTCGCCCGCGGTCGACTCTGGCTCTGCCTCCGCCCGTGCGCCCCCAGGTCCTGCTCCGTTCGGCTCGCCAGTGCACGCTGGTACTCCTCTGCCCGGTTCGGCTCAACCTGGTAGGATGCCCACGCACCTTTGCGCTAGTTCGGCACGACCGCACCCAAGCGACTCTAGCCCTGCACCAGCCCGGCATAACCGTGCCTCCATCCGGTCCTGCGTCTACCTGTGCTAGGGTAGCGCCCGCGGCTTGCCCCCGTCTGGAATGCTCGTGCATGGGGTCCTCCCGGCATGCTTGTGCAGGTTTGGCACTCCTTTGTTCGGTCCTGCAATCCCGGTTCGACCTAGCCTGGTAGGACTCCACCTAGTCCGGCTCTCTCGTGCCCTCGGTCCAGCTCGGCCTGGCGGGACTCTGCTCGGTCCAGCAAGCCCGTCTCCGGCCTGGCTCCGCCTGTATGGCCGCACCTCATCTCCGCCTGCTCCGGCGCCCATATCTGCCCACGTGGAGTGATGCCACGCCTTGGTTCGCGCGTGTAAGGAAACTGCTTGCTCGTGCACCTTGGTCCGCGTGCGTAAGGAAACTGCCTGCTCATGCACCGCGATCCGCATGCAGGAGGAGCCTCGTGCCGCACACCTCGAATAATGTGCATGGAGAGCCTCCGTCGGCCTCGACTCGATCCACGACTCCGTCTCAGGTACGCTTCTCAAAGTGCAGGTACAGAAGAGACCTGGATGGCAGCCCCGACGCATAAAATCACCGTCCCTACCATACCTGTAGTGCGCCTCGTACAAGGAGGGCTATCTTAAAGCCCCCAGGTCACAGTTTACACCAATCAGGAAGGAGTGCCCCATCCAAGGCACTGTGCTCCTTCACCAACCTCCTAACAACCCAGAAGGAGAAGGTTCACCAACCTATCCTAGCCCCCCAGGCCTGCAGAAGCCCCATAGGCCTATGCCAAGAAGAACACGCCTCCCTAAACGACAAGAGACCACTCATCTACATAAGATCAGGAGGTAAGAAGAGGTAAGGGAGGACCAACTCTCTTGAGTCCTGCATTATCTTCTATTCATATTCCATTTTTATCACCCTCTGAGAGCAGAGAGTTCCCCAAGCTCTCCCACCTTAGAGGTCATCTGTTTCCTTCGATCGTCCCACTGACTTGATCGTCAGAGTGTCTTCATCGGAATCCCCGGCCTAGGTCTCCCCTATTTTGCAGGTCCGCCCGATAGAGGGAACCGATTCATGAGGCCGGAAGTCGAGCACCCGGCGAGAGGGACCCGATGCACCGGAGCTACGCTCCACGACGATTCAGGCGGCAACAACATTATATTATTTTATTAGGTTTATATTACATATAGAATAATATATAATAATATAATATAAAATAAAATATATTATTATTATTATTATTATTAAATTATTATTATTATTTTATAGTTAATGGTATATTAAAAATAAAAAAAAAATTTATTTTTCTGGCTCATAAAAAAACTGACTTACCCATCTTTTATGTTGGTAAGACTTTTTAGAAGGATAAATGCTATCCAAGAAAAAAATATTTATCTACTTAAAAAAAAAAATAAATAAATAAATTAGTCAATAAAAAATTAATTAATATTTTTATAATATTTATTCGTCAAAGAATAGAACTTAAAAATTTTTTCTTGGCCCGTTAATTCAAAGATGGGATGGTTCGTAAAAGAAAGAAAGGCCCATTTTAATAAATTCTATGCTAAGCTGTCATGTCTGATTCTTTTCATCCATGCCACCCTCCAATTATATGCCATGAAATGATAATTTCAACTTGGTTAACGAAGGGTACACGGACGTGCAGGACCCTTAACATAGTAAAACAAAGAAAGAAAAGGTAAAAGATTGAGGAGACTAATGAAAAATGTCCTTGATTTATAGCATTGACTTGGGCAAAGCACCTTTCCGTTATTAATATAATTAGTAATTATGATGACCAGCAAAATTGGCCCACAGAGCCAATTTTATACTTGTCTATCTGCACAGCTCTGAACTTGGTATATCATTGGAGGGATGTTTATGTTATGCAATTGTGAGGCCCTGGATCGTTTTGGGTTGAAGTCAGCATTTTTTGTCGATTTCATCCAGAAACTCAAAAAAAAAAAAAAAAAAAAAAAAAAAAAAAAAAAAAAAAAAAAAAATCTGGGAGCAGGGGATTTGGATCCAACCAGGTCTTTACCGAAAATCGCGGTGATTGGCGTTGGAGCGTTGGATTTTACCGGCGGAGGTTTCGGAGAAGCCAGTCGATGATGTGGGGGGGGGGGGCGATAAGGGTTCTCTTCGGGGTTTAAAGCTCCCTCGCGCGCCTCAGCCCTTTGGGGAACAGCGGAGATGGGCCACTGGTCGGCTGGCTTTGTAGCAGAGGCGGCGGCGAGGACGGATCCTGTCAATAAGGACCGCCGGCAGCAGCGAAGAGGCGGCTATAGAGGACCTCTGTCCGGCGGCAGCGAAGAGCGACTGTAGAGATCTCCGCGAGAAGAGGACCTCCGTCGGAGTGCCAAGGTTGGACGCGGACTCCTGTATCTTGACCAGGGATTTGGCGGCCAGATCCAGATCGGTGTCACGGGCGGAGGGCGAAGGAGCGTCGGGGGCGGAGGAGCGGGTTGAGGAACGGATCGTGGAGCGACGTCTGGAGAGGGTAGCAAGAGAGGGTTTTCGTCGGGAGAGGGGGTGGCTTGGTGGGGGCGAAGGCGCTGAGAGAGAGAGAGGGCTTGGATCAGGACGTGACCGAAGGCGTTGAGAGAGAGAGGGCTTAGATCAGGTGTGGACGAAGGTGTTGAGAGAGAGAGAGGGCTTGGATCGGGACGTGACCGAAGGCGTTGAGAGAGAGAGAGGGCTTGGATCAGGTGTGGGCGAAGGCGTTGAGAGAGAGAGAGGGCTTGGATCGGGACGTGACCAAAGGCGTTGAGAGAGAGAGAGAGGGCTTGGATCGGGACGTGACCAAAGGCGTTGAGAGAGAGAGAGGGGGTTTGGATCAGGTGTGGGCGAAGGCGTTGAGAGAGAGAGGGGGCTTGGATCAGGTGTGGATGAAGGCGTTGAGAGAGAGAGAGGGTTTGGATCAGGTGTGGGCGAAGGCATTGAGAGAGAGAGATCATGGAGGTTTAGGTGAGAAATGTTTGCAATAAGTTAATTAACATTGACGTTGTCCATTTCATTCAGAATTATACCATACTCCATCGCCATTCGCGAAACAGTTCGAGGGCTTTATAAAGGATCGTTGTTGATTTTGGAAGACCCGGTTTAGTGTTGGATTGTACTAGTTGGTGGAGGCTCTTCGATAAGTTATCTTGACCTCTGATATGTATGCCAATATATATATATATATATATATATATATATATATATATATTTATTTATTTATAACTTAGTATATATATGTAATATATCTGCATTTGATTGCATTGGATTGCGTGCTTCATGTTGGTGTGGGTACATTATGGGATTGCTTTGTATTGCGTACATCGTGTTGATGTGGAGGCATTGTGCTGGTGTGAGTACTTTGTGTTATTGTGAGTGCATTGTGACGGTGTGAGTGCTCTCTAGTCTGACTATGATCATATGAGAACCTAGTCTCCTTTTGGGCCTCCAGCAGGGTTATTGCTGGCACATGACCGTTGAGCGGTATGTGACAGAGGAGCTAGTTGCCTTATTTTAGCCATGAGTGGCGGGCACATGCAGAGGATGCATGTTTCTCGTGTGATACTCAGAGCTAGTTTTCCTTTTGGGCCTCTAGCAGGGCTATTGCTGGCACATGACTGTTGAGCGGTATGTGACACAGAATCTAGTCTCTTTCGGGGCGAGCCACGAGCCGATCATGGCCATAGTCAGAGAACTAGGAGAGTAGAGTAAATGGTTGGCCATCTATAGTCGTGTCGTGTCTGTGTCGGTTGCATTAAGTGTACATATTTGCATCAGGTCGTGGGTTATATTATTATATTGCTGGACATCTTGTTGTATGATGTGTCATGTTTGTTGTTATTAGTGGCATATTGGTGTATGTATATTGGAGATGTTGATAACTTACTGAGCCTTTGTAGCTCACCCCTGTTTTTCTATATTTTTGTTTCAGATATCGAAGATCATTTGGACTTTGGAACCAGTCTTTTGGAACCAGTCAGTGAGGAGCTAGGATTTAGGTATTAATCCCTGAGTTTATATTTATTTGTATTTCATTTTCTGTTAATCTTTATGGAAAGTTGTTCCTTACCATTATTAGGTTATTGATTTGAAAGTTAGCCTGGCATGATCTCTAGGGGATACCTAGGATTGTGCGACCGGTCACGTAGCCGATCCTTGATCTGGATTCGGGACGTGACAGAGTGGTATCAGAGCAAAGGTTTAAGATTAAGATGTCATAGTTAGTGAGAGTGGGATAGAATTAGGATATTGAAAGATATTTGATGATTTAAAAATTTATATCAGAGTGCGCAGCGGAAGTGTGGTAGACTAAGGACACTAGAATTAATTTAAAGTGTATATGATGGAAGAAGAGATGCTCTTATTGGAATTATTGAATTTGGATAGAATGGTCCTTGTGAGTATTGAATCATACAAATTTTGGATTGCGCATCTTTGAGTTTTGGAATACTTAGATTTTTTTTTAAATTTCGAGGATGAAATTTTTTTGTTAGGAGGGGAGAATGTGAGGCCCAGGATCATTTTGGGCTAAAGTCGGCATTCTTTGTCGACTTCATCCGGAAACTCAGAAAAAAAAAAAAAAGAGAACGAGTCTGGGAGCAGGGGATTTGGATCCAACCATGTCTTCGCCGGAGATCGCGGCGATTGGCGTTGGAGCGTTGGGTTTTACCGGCAGAGGTTTCGGAGAAGCCAATCAACGATATGGGGGGGGCGATAAGGGTTCTCTTCAGGGTTTAAAGCTCCCTCGCGCGCCTCAGCCCTTTGGGGAACAACGGAGATGGGCCACTGGTCGGCTGGCTTTGTAGCAGAGGCGGCGGCGAGGACGGATCCTGTCAATAAGGACCGCCGGCGGCAGCGAAGAGGCGGCTGCAGAGGACCTCTGTCCGTCGGCAGCGAAGAGCGACTGTAGAGATCTCCGCGAGAAGAGGACCTCCGTCGGAGTGCCAAGGTTGGACGCGGACTCCCGGATCTTGACCAGGGATTTGGCGGCCAGATCCGGATCGGCGTCACGGGTGGAGGGCGAAGGAGCATCGGGGGCGGAGGAGCGGGTTGAGGAACGGATCGTGGTGCGACGTCTGGAGAGGGTAGCAAGAGAGGGTTTTCGTCGAGAGAGGGGGTGGCTTGGTGGGGGTGAAGGCGTTGAGAGAGAGAGAGGGCTTGGATCGGGACATGACTGAAGGCGTTAAGAGAGAGAGAGGGCTTGGATCAGGTGTGGGCGAAGGCGTTGAGAGAGAGAGGGCTTGGATAGGGACGTGATCGAAGGCGTTGAGAGAGAGAGGGCTTGGATCAGGTGTGGGCGAAGGCATTGAGAGAGAGAGAGAGGGCTTGGATCGGGACGTGACCAAAGGCGTTGAGAGAGAGAGAGGGGGTTTGGATCAGGTGTGGGCGAAGGCATTGAGAGAGAGAGAGAGAGGGCTTGGATCAGGTGTGGACGAAGGCGTTGAGAGAAAGAGAGGGTTTGGATCAGGTGTGGGCGATAGGCGTTGAGAGAGAGATCATGGAGGTTTAGGTGAGGAATGTTTGCAATAAGTTAATTAACATTGACGTTGTCCATTTCATTCAGAGTTATACCATACTCCATCGCCATTCGCGAAACAGTTCGAGGGCTTTATAAAGGATCGTTGTTGATTTTGGAAGACCCGGTTTAGTGTTGGATTGTACTAGTTGGTGGAGGCTCTTCGATAAGTTATCTTAACCTCTGATATGTATGCCAATATATATATATATATATATATATATTTATTTATAACTTAGTATATATATGTAATATATCTGCATTTGATTGCATTGGATTGCGTGCTTCATGTTGGTGTGGGTACATTATGGGATTGCTTTGTATTGCGTACATCGTGTTGATGTGGAGGCATTATGCTGGTGTGAGTACTTTGTGTTGTTGTGAGTGCATTGTGACGGTGTGAGTGCTCTCTAGTCTGACTATGATCATACGAGAACCTAGTCTCCTTTTGGGCCTCCAGCAGGACTATTGCTGGCACATGACCGTTGAGCGGTATGTCACACAGGAGCTAGTTGCCTTATTTTAGCCATGAGTGGCGGGCACATGCAGAAGATGCATGTTTCTCGTGTGATACTCAGAGCTAGTTTTCCTTTTGAGCCTCCAGCAGGGCTATTGCTGGCACATGACTGTTGAGCGGTATGTGACATAGTATTTAGTCTCTTTCGGGGCGAGCTACGAGCCGATCATGGCCATAGTCAGAGAACTAGGAGAGTAGAGTAAATGGTTGGCCATCCATAGTCGTGTCGTGTCTGTGTCGGTTGCATTAAGTGTACATATTTGCATCAGGTCGTGGGTTATATTATTATATTGCTGGACATCTTGTTGTATGATGTGTCATGTTTGTTATTATTAGTGGCATATTGGTGTATGTATATTGAAGATGTTGATAACTTACTGAGCCTGTGTAGCTCACCCCTGTTTTCCTATATTTTTGTTTTAGATATCGAAGATCATTTGGGCTTTGGAACCAGTCAGTGAGGAGCTAGGATATAGGTGTTAATCCCTGAGTTTATATTTTATTTGTATTTCATTTTCTGTTAATCTTTATGGAAAGTTGTTCCTTATCATTATTAGGTTATTGATTTGAAAGTTGGCCTGGTATGATCTATAGGGGATACCTAGAATTGTACGGCCGGTCACGTAGCCGATCCTTGATTTGGATTCGGGATGTGATAGCAATTCATTAGTAGTTTCCCTTCTCGGTTATCACCCATAAGTTTGATAGACATGGATGGAAAGGAAACTATAGCATGCATCATCATCATCATCATTTTTCAATATCCGGCCTCTTTGTTTCCATTAGTTTTATAGTATGTACCCATGGAAACATCAAATGCGCTCACCTCTCTACTTAGTAACTATAGATGCTATATCTAATCTTTGGATGGTGTATCCTCAAAAATTTGGACTTGGATAATTATGGTGCAAGTACATTAAGCTCGGTCCCTTTCTCAAATCAATATAATTATGAAACCGAGGTGTTTCACCAAGGATATCATTTTTGCATGCTTGAATCAATCATCCTTCCAAACAAGAAAAAGAATGCAATATTAGTGATTCATCTGTAAGTAGCAAGCAATCTTGGTCTTGGCATTTAGAGGAGAAGGGGTTATTGAATTGTTGTCACCAATGGATGGTGATTAATTGACTTGGAAAGAAATGTTGATTTATTGTGAGCTGCCACAAAAAAGTATATATTAAGTCTACAATAGAAATACATGATATAAACTATAGAATTCTTACATATTTATTCTACCTTATATGAACAGTGTAGTCTTCTGCTGCTCTACTGATTACAGCCGCGGATAAAAAGAAACTTTCTATAGTATAAAAAGGAGCATGCGTATCATCTCCTTGCATGTATACATCTCTTTCATGTTTTCATAGCACTCCCACCTTCCGTTAGCGGCCGCCCCCAAATACTCCACTGCTCTCATGCCTCCTTGAATCCCACGTCTCTCTCTCTTTCTCTCTCTCTCACTCACACACACACACACACACACACACACACACACACGCACACACGCATGGGCACACACGCACACACAAACACACGTACGTACTCGCACACACACTATAAATATCATTCAAACCACTAAAGAACCAACCACTCTATAGTCTTTTATATTTTGGTAAACCACTCTCTTTAAAAGGATTCATCCATCTCTTCTTTTCACTAGCTCTCTTCTTCACCTCTTCTTCTAGCTCATCTTAGTTTCTACATCACTATGGGGGAAGGAACCACCAACCTCCCACCTGGTTTCCACTTCTTCCCTTCGGACCAAGAGCTCGTCGTCCATTTCCTCCGTCACAAGGCAGCTCGCCTTCCATGCCAGCCCGATATCATCCCCACCATTGATCTGCACCACTGCGATCCATGGGATCTCAATGGTTAGCATATTACCCTTCTCTTAAGTATATATTTCGTTCCTTCAGCTTATATACTTTTCTCATGTTTAGCAAAAGATAATGGGATTTCTGTGGAACACATTGTCTGAAGGTAAAGCTCTTCAAGGAGGGAAATATTGGTATTTCTTCACCCATAGAGCCCAAAATAGGGAGACTGCCAATGGCTACTGGAAACTCATTGGCATCGAGGAGTCCATAACTAGTGGTGATATTGATGTTGGCTTGAAAAGAACTCTCATGTTTTACGTTGGAGAACCTCCCGAGGGGATGAAAACCAATTGGGTAATGCATGAATACCATATACTGGATGGCGTTCTTAGTAGTGCCAGTAGTAGTTGTAGTAGCAGAAGGTCTCTCAAGAAGGGAAGCAACACAAGAATGGTAAGTCTTTTAACCTTATAGCCATTCTCTTTCATACCTATTTACTTAAATTAATTACTAGTAGTCGCTTCTTCCTCCATGGATTTCCTTCAATTCTTCTAATGAGCCTGATGACTTGATTCTTTCCGTGATCATTATTAGGAATCCAACAAGTGGGTCATATGTCGAGTCTACGAGTCGAGCTGTGCTTCGCAGAACTTCCATGATGATGGGTTGGAGCTTTCATGCTTGGATGAAGTTTTCTTATCATTTGATGATCTTGATGAAGTAAGCTTGCCAAACTAGACCGGAATTTTGGCCAAAGGCTGATGGGAAACCAATCTCGGCCAATGTAATTGCACTCTAGTGAGGTGTTAGCTAGCACTCTTTCATGTTGTCTCCAATAACACGGCTTGTATTAATGTGGAAGTACTTAGTATCTTGAGATCATTCAAGTGATTCAAATGGTGCTCCTCTCTTTTTTGTGCTATAATTGGGACCGTGTTTGGAGCACGTGTTATAGGCTATACGATGGGGAGGGCCCCTAAGAACTTGGTGGGCGTTCCTTGTAGCATCTTTCCCTTGAATTCTTCTCCAATTCACCTCTTTTTCTATGCATGTTGTGATGGTTTGGTGGCTTTGTTGTGCCACAAAGCAAAGAACTTGCTTTTATCTAATTTAAGGGGATGGGTGGAGCTTACGCAAGCCTTTCGCTATCCCTGTCGTCAATGGGATAAGCTTATACATGCACGAAGGCACGCGCGGAGAGGGAGGACTTTGGTGCAAATGAGTGGAGGTGGAGCTTCCTTCCAAACCGGTGCTTGGACCCACCAAGATTTTGGAGGCTTGAGTTCCCCTATGGGCTAGGCTTTGTGTGACTTGTGCTAAACTGCCCAACCAATTAATGACAAAGAACAATAAAGTTGGGATATTTAAGAGAGATCAATTTGGAGTATATGTACACTAGTTTTGATCAGGGGTGTGAATTGATCGAGGCGGATCGGGTCATGAGTGACCCCGATCCGACCTGGTTCTTTGATCGGGTCCTAATAGTAGATCCAGAGCTAATCCACTAGAAAATCGGGTCGGGTCGGATCCACTATCAGAATTTTCAACCCAACGAATCATTCGGGTTGGATCGGGTCCATAAATAACCCGGTTCTAATTTATAAAATTTGGATCTAAATATGATCCGAATAAAATATAGATAACTTATTTTAATTATTACATAGCTAACTATTATTAACTATAAAATAGATAACAAATAATATAATTTTTAAAATAAATTAAGATGTAAAAATAATTATAACTAGTTTCATACAAGTTTTAAATTATAATTTAAAGGTTCAAATAGATATAATTTTAACAGTATTAGTATGTTTGAATCGGGTCAGGTCAGGTCGAGTCCAAATTCAGTAAACCCAGACCCGACCCGAAAAATAGAATGTGTCTAATTTTAGGATCCAACCCTGATCCACGGGTCCATAAAAATGGATTGGATCGGATCTAAATGGATCTGGTCGAGTCGGGTCATAGGTCAACCTGACCCATTTGTAGCCTTATTTTGATGGAAATGTATTTCAGTGTCATATCTATTTTGAGAATTGAGAGGTATGATGTGGCCACCAAATTGTAGCATTTTCTGCTTAATAGGGATCCTTAAAACATTTAAAGATTCTACTTTTAAGGGGTATGATGTGACATTGGTCATCTTCTATAAGATTGTGTGCCTATCCAGATTCGTCACATCTTCAGGGAAGCTAACTCCGCTGTGGATTGGATTGTCTTCTTTGTTGCCCATCATTCAGTTCCCATTCTCTGGTCCGACTGGCAGGCCTTCCCTGTACAGCTTAGGGATATTATCTTGCCTGACTTTCTTAGCTGTATTCATTCCCGTTCTGTTCAATAAATATACCGTTCTATCAAATAAAAAAAAAAAAAATTCATCTACTTTCAAGGTTGATTCAAACCTTTGTATTAAACAATGGTGTATTTTTCTATCATTTATCCTATTAATGTTGTTGGAGCTTTAATGATAGACAGATCTAGGTATCTGTCATTTAATATTAATTATCAGACTGTTTGGATGTTTATAAACTTGGTAAACTAAGTTACAACAAAATATGATTTTATATAGAACAAGTCTTATAATAGACACAAGGGAAAGTTGCCTTTCACAAAATTCATTTTTAGTTTTTACAGCCTTATTAATTTGCAAAACAAATTTCATGAAAAACATTCAAAGGTGCACTTTCATAATGCTCATGTTACTCAAACGCACTGGTCAAGATTCAAATACAATATTTAGATACTGGATGTCAGGTTTAATAATTGTCTCCAAATATTCTCTATTGGACATATCATTTATTGACATCTATAAAATTAACCATTATATTGTTTATTAATTCTTGGATTCATTAAGTGAGAAAAAGCATAAGCATTGCTAAAAAAATATTCAATATGCATGATTAATAAAAATTTATTAATAGTAATACTTATATATATATATATATATATATTTATTTATTTATTTATGTTTGGACATGAGCCAGAGATGGTTTCCCAACCGCCTCCTGAGGTCACTTTTATCATGTCCAAATCTTCACATCCCTTTCATGAACTGCCCATATAATAAAACAAAGCCACCATCTTTGCTTAATGAGCTCGTAACCCCATTGAACTCCTAATCATCTTCACCACCTCTAAACAAGGAATTAATTCCAATAAACAAGCACATGTAGTTCTTCCAAGTACCAAGTTTTCTCATGCTCCAAATCGACTAAAGCATGCATAAAAAGAAATGCTGATGTAGCCACGTGAAGTGTTAGTTGCGTGTGCGGGCTCCATAAGCTTCCTTCCACCCAACCACACAGGTTTAATTGGTACGTGCCATTGCCTCGGGTTCTCTCACCTCTATCATTAAAAGGCCCAAACAAGACCTTTTGGGTGTGGTTAGGTTTTTGTTCATCGGGACCAAACCCGGGTTCATGGCAGTAGTGATGATTGCACAGAGACATGCCTTTGGGCCTAACTGCATTAGCTTTGGGATTGACATTGACACCAAGAGATTTATCTCAAAAACAAAAACAAAAAACAAAAAACAAAAAACAAAAAACAAGAAACAAGACATTGACACCAAAAAGATTCCTATTTGAATAGATTAAACATCCTATGTTGTCTTGCTTCTAATCATGGCTATGATGTGGATTAAGTGAGAACGAAGAATAATGTGCCAAAGCAATTATATATGTTGATGGCATCAGAGGAGTACATGGTTGAGATAGCTGCTAGAGAAGTTTGACTCAGGTAGGCAAAAGTAGGTTTGGTAGACTTGGGCTTGATTCATAATTAGATTGGACTTCCTACTCAAGGTAAGACTTATTAGTTGGTTATGGACCCCAGAGTAAGACTTGAGCTCCAATTAAAGTGAGCCAAGTTTTTAAACTAAGGCCTAGTGAAGTTGACTAAGCTAAATAGATATTATTTCATGAACCACCTAAAACTTAATCTAAAAGGAAGGCACAGTGGCTCAGTTTGACAAGTGAATGGGTTGCGTAGAATTGCACCAAGTCCGTAATCCAAAACATCAAAAATATTTTTTTTTAAAAAAGGTTAAATATGGTTGGGAAGCCAACTAAACTTGACTAATTTGCATCCTAATTCCTCCAAGACCGGCCAAACAATGAGGATAGACGGGCACTGGAAGAGAGCTTCGGAATTGGACAATTAAACCACTGACTTTTTGGTGGACAAGATTTGGTGTTTTTCATACCAGAAATGGCCAAATGTGCTGACAGAGGGCTGCTCTCATGAATCGATGCCATGTCGATACGTCTTGGCTCCTATACCTAACAAGTGAATTATGCAGCTCAACAAGATCAAATTTGGCTGCAAGCTTGCATCCAGACATGAAATTTTGGTAGCCAGCTTGCATCTAGACATGTCGTCTTGTGAATCGAGGCAAAAAACGATCCACATTGTCGAGCCATTTGCATCTCAAAATTTTCTACATTGTATGTTGTAAAGCACACCCAAAAGCTATTAGAGATTAGACTTCAGTTCGACAAGTTATTAATTAGGATGTGATCTGTTGTGATAAGTCGATTGGTCTGACTCGTAAAAAATTATAATAGGCTTGAAGGATAAACAAAAGGCCATGTTAGGCCCAGAAGTTGGTGAGACGACAATCGGCCGACTGCCTCTACGGATCTATTAGTCTGACTCATCTATAAAATCCGACTCATTCATAAAGACCGACCAACTTCAAAAAGAATGAAGATGTCAATAAAAGAGTTGGTTATTCCACCAGAATAATAACCAATCGTTATAACAGGCTTAGGTTAACTCTCAATGGAATAATATCGGAACTAATGCAAGAAACCCTTTCAACTAAATTTTGTTAAGGCAAATGTCTATAAATACTAATAAAAGAAGACCTCCGGGTAAGTAAGAATGGCTAGCTGAAGTATTCTCTCATTCCTGCCTATCTTCTATGAGATTTTGTATCTGTTACTCGAACTCTTGCTGATTTAGGCATCGAAGTGCCTTCCACCGGAAACCCTCTAGTGAGTGGGTTTATTTTGCAGGACCGTGAAGGGAACCTGATTGGATGAATCTTGATGGTGCAAAAGATAATAGATTGATGCGCCAAGTATGGGGGAAGCAAAATCTTGAAAAGAATCTTGAAAGAAAAAATGGTGAAAGAAAGAGTACAGAATACTCGGCTGGAAAAAGCCGTCCGCCATCCAAGAAGAACAATCCATTCTTGGATGGTGAAGACAACGCCCCCACAATGAGTATGGGACAATAGCAAATCAGCATTCTCTTGGACAAAATGGAGGCTCTGATTGCTGCTGTTCAAATCTCCAAGAAGTTGTGGTCAGTGGGCAATAGCGACCGATTGTTTCAAGATGTAGTCGATGATCTCCTTTACAAAAAGTTTGATGATGAAAACCAAGTCAATATTCTCGGCATTATCATTCTTTGAATCGGCGTTCTCCCGTGCGACAAGGCTCTCGACTTCATGAATATGGCAAGAGCCGGCTCAGGGAGAAATGTCAAAAATCTTTTTGTATCCTCCAATAATTCTACCCTAAGAAGCTCCCACCAGAGCAAGGAAACTCGATGACATGACAGCTTCCAAAGAAAATTCTGAAAGTTGGAATTACAGGTTGCCAAACTTGATGACCAGTAGAGGAACGATGAATGACTGATGGTCTATGATTCACGGCAACTTTTTCTAGAACAATCATGAAAAAATGATTCCATCCTACTTCAAGATCCCACAGTTGGAACCTTATGATGGAACTTTCGATCATCTTAATCATTTGGATAGTTTCAAAGCCCATATGATGATTTAGGGGGTAACTGACACTCTCCATTATTTCGCTTTTCCGGCGACCCTCAAGAAGGCTGCACGGATGTGGTATTCGAGCCTCCGACTTGGTAACATTCATTCCTTTGATTAATTAGAAAAATTATTTGTGGCTCATTTCACGACCAACAGGAAGATGCCACATATATTGGACAACCTCTTTTCCATCCAGCAATAAGAAGGTGAAACTCTAAGAGATTATGTGACTCGCTTCAATTCTGCCATACTTGAGATCTTAGATCTCAATGAGCATGTCACCATGTTTGCCATGAAGAAGGGACCTCGATCGTCCAGATTCACTTTCTTCCTGAATAAAAAATTTCTTACCAGTTAGTCCAAACTGCTAGCACGTGTACAAAAATATGCATAAGCTGAAAAACATGCTACCAGTTGGTACCAAGCTGAAAGGAGATCTGTCCCAAAGAAAAAGAATTCAAAAAGCAACGAGTCATGACCATCCAACAATGTTGGGCGTGGAGCCTTATCTAGTAGCCCAGCCCAAAAACCAAGCCTAGAAAAAACCAAAACAAAATTTAGAAAAAAAAGAAGCAGCAAGCCGGCCTAGGAGTTTGGCCCTGCCTAGACCCACGCGCGCAACTCGGTGCACAAGCTCGCGGGCGCGAGGCTCGACCCGGTGTGCGGGCACGTGGCATGGCCAGGTGTGTGGGCGTGCCGTGCGCGGCCCAGGCCTACGCGATGTGCGTGTGGGCGCGCATGGGCTTGGCCCAGGCAGAAGCGGCAGCTCCTCTGGCTGTTTCCCAGGCATTTTTGACATTTTCCAGGGGCGTCTCTCATGGTGCATAGCAGTCCACATGGTTTCTCATTGATCTGGATTGTCCGATCGATCGATTGGATGACTATGATGGATCCGGACGGGTTTGGGCTTGATCTGGCACTATTTTTAGCACGATCTGGGCTCTTGATCCATGATCTAATGGCAGGAGATGGTCCCTGGGTATTTTGGTCTTCTATAGCGACTAGGAGTCATGTTTTCTCCTATTTTTGGGCTCTTTATATTAAAGGGCAGCAGAGAGCCACCGTAGAGCACCTGCAGAGATATAGAGAGCGATTTAGAGATAGTTTAGAGCATGATAGAAGCCCTCAAGACCTTTTCCAAGAGAGAAAAATGCAGAGAAAGAGAGAGAGAAAGAGAGAAAACTGTAGGGAGGCAAGAGATCTTCCATGAAAAATTATTTCCGGGTGAGAGATATTTTTTGGAGTATTTTGGTTTCTTCTTTTCTTTCTCCTATTCGAGGGCTGGGGTGAGCATCCTGTAAAACTTCCTGTAAATCTTTTCTATAGTGAAGATTTGTTCTTGTGCGGCTGTGGACGTAGGAGCAGGAGTCTCCGAACCATGTAATCCCTTGTGTTGTGCTTGTTGCAGTGATTTATCTTGCTAGGTTTTTCTTTCTTTTCTGTGAATTTCGTATTCCACTGTGATCCATTCTACAACAACTGGTATTAGAGCTCCAGGTTTCAGTGGGAGCAATAGTAGGAGATGAAGGAAAAGTTAAGATTGACATGTTTGATGGAAAGGATTTCGGTTTCTGAAAGATGCAGATAGAGGATTATTTATATCAGAAGAAGCTTCATCAACTACTGTTGGGTATAAAACCTACCGATATGTGGCAAAATAATTGGGATTTGCTGGACCGCCAGGCTTTGGAAGATATTCGACTAACGTTGGCCAAGAATGTCACATTCAACATCTTGGAGGAGAAGATGATAGCAGATTTAATGAAGGCTCTGTGCGACATGTATGAGAAGCTTCGACCTCCAACAAAGTTTATCTTATGTGTCGTCTGTTCAATCTGAAGATGAGCGAAGGTGCATCTATCACGGATCACATCAATGAGTTCAATTTGATTACCATTCAATTAAGTTTTGTCAACATCAGTTTTGAGGATGAAGCCTGTGCTTTGATCCTCTTATCATCTTTGTCTGAGAGCTGGGGTGCAACTGTGACAGCTGTTAGCAGTTTCTATGGATCAAATAAGTTAAAATTTGAAGAGGTACGGAACTTGATTCTCAGTGAAGATATCAGGAGAAAAGAAGTCGATGGGAGCTCTGGATCTGCCTTGACAATTCAAATAGGCAGAGGGAGGACTGCACGGCATAGTAATAACCGTGGGAGATCCAAATCCAAGCAGAGGATCCAGTCAAGACCTAGGGGTGATGGCTGTTGGCACTGTGGTAAGAAGGGGCACACTAGAAAAAATTGCTGGGCAAGGAAGAACAAAGGACAGGAGGAAGAGTCAGTCAATATAGTGACCGAGAATACTGAAGAGACTTTGTTTCTCAGTGCAGACAGTCTGATGGAATCATGGATCCTAGACTTCGATGCTTCGTTTCACTCTATCTCATAGGTGGAATGCATGAGAAAATATACAGCTGGTGATTTCAGAAAGGTTTATCTGGCAGATGATAAGCCTTTGGACATCGTAGGGAGAGGTGATGTTCAAATCAAGATGCCGAATCAGTTGGTATGGAAGCTGAAGAATGTCAGATATGTCTCTGATTTAAAGAGGAACTTGATCTCAGTCGGGCAACTGGACTCGGAGGGCTACGTCATAACTTTTGTTGGCGGTTCCTAGAAGATCGCCAAGGGTGCTATAGTGATAGCACGTGGAAGCAAGTTGGGCACCCTTTACATGATTGGTAACATGAAAGATGCAGTAGCTTTGGCACAAGCAAACTCGAAGTCGTGGCATTACCATCTGGGTCACATGGGGCAAAAAGGAATGCAAGTATTACAGAAGAAGGACAAGCTAGCTAGTCTGAAGATGACAGATGTTAGTTTCTGCGAGCATTATATTCTTGAAAAGCAGAAGAGAGTCAGCTTCATCAAAATAGGTAGAGCAACAAGATCAAAAAGTTGGAGCTAGTTCACACTGATGTGTGAGGTCCCTTTCCGGTGGCATCCCTTAAAGGCTCAAATTATTATGTGATATTTATCAATAATTCTACTAGGAAGGTATGGGTTTATTTTATGTAGAATAAATCTAATATGTTTGATACTTTCAGGAAGTGGAAAAGCTTGGTGAAAAATAAGTCTGGTTAGAAAATCAAGTGTCTAAGGCCAAATAATGGAGGCGAGTACAGTAGTATTGAGTTCAAGAAGTTCTGTGCTGCTAATGGGATCAAGATGGAGAAGACTATCCTGCCTACGCCATAACAAAATGGGATAGCTGAGCGCATGAACCGTACCCTGAACAAGAGAGCGAGGAGCATGAGGCTCCATGCTAGATTATCCAAGATATTTTGGGCTGAGGCAGTTAGCACTGTTGCCTACCTGATTAATAGAGGTCCCTCCATCCCTCTTGATTGTAAGATCTTTGAAGAAGAGTGGACAGGTAAATCAGCAAACTTATCTCACTTGAAGGTCTTCGGCTGTGTCTTCTATGTGCACGTCAATACTGAGAAGAGAGACAAGCTAAATGCAAAGTCGAAGAAGTGCTTCTTCATTGGTTATGGCACTGATGATTTTTGTTACAAGCTCTGGAGCGAGAAGGACGGAAAAATCATTAGGAGTAAGGACATGGTGTTCAATGAGAGAAGCCTGTACAAGGACCAAGGTGTTCCAAATAGAGCAAAAGAGGCAGACAAGGAGAAATAGCAAGTAAAGTTGGAAGAGATTATTGAGGAGGACATTGCCAAGGGAGTAAGAGTTCCTGAGCCTGAGCCAGTGACACCTCAATTGAGAAGATCTGTAAGGACCTGAAACCACGTGTAAGGTAGTCACCCTCACTACATTACCTGCTGTTGACAGATGGAGGGGAGCCAAAGTGCTTTGATGAAGCCATGAAGAGTGAAGATTCGGTCAAGTGGGAGCTGGAGATGAAGGATGAGATGCAGTCCTTGATAAAGAACAAGATGTGGGAGCTCAGCACACTACCGGATGGAAAGAAAGCACTGTATAACAAATGGGTCTACAAGGTCAAAGAGGAACCCGATGGCAATAAGAGGTATAAGGCGAGGCTGGTCGTGAAAGGATTCCAACAGAAAGAAGGTATAGATTATACCGAGATTTTTTCTCCTATTATCAATCTCTATACGATTCGAGTTGTTCTGAGCATTGTAGATGCGGAGGACTTACACCTAGAGCAACTGGATGTTACTACTGCCTTTCTGCATAGTGAGATAGATGAAGATATTTACATACAGTAGCATGTTGGCTTCGAGGTCCCTGATAAAGAAGATCAAGTATGCAAGTTGAGGAAAAGCTTGTATGGTTTAAAGCAAGCCCCTAGGTTATGGTACAAGAAGTTTAATGGATTCATGATCAACAATGGTGTTGCTAGATGCCAGGAGGATCATTGCTATTATTTCAAGATACTCGAAGATAGTTTCATGATATTATTCTTGTATGTTGATGATATATTGATTACTGGGCCAGACATGCAAGAGATTGAAAGATGGAAGCAATAGCTGTTTAGAGAATTTGCAATGAAGAACATGGGTGCAGCAAAGCAAATACTTGGGTTGAGGATCTAAAGAGACAGAGCGGCGGGCATATTGAAGTTGATTCAGAGCAGCTATATTGAAAAGGTGTTGGACAGATTTAACATGTCAGATGCAAAGCTGGTGAAGACACCTTTGGTCGCACATTTCAAGCTTTCGAAGGAACAGTCACCCAAGGTTGATGATGAGCTGAAGATAATGGCTAGGGTTCCGTATGCTTTAGCAGTTGGTAGCTTGATGTATGCGATGGTTTGCACGATACTAGACATTGCACATGCAGTGGGAGCTGTGAGCAGGTACATGGCAAATCTGGGCAAACAACACTGGAAAGCTGTCAAGTGGATCCTGTGTATCTTAAAGGTACCGAGGATGTCGCCTATACTACAAGAGGGGCAGTTTGACTTTACAGGGATATGTGGATGCAGACCGGATAGTGATACCGATACAAGGAGGAGCGGGACTGTTTATGTATATACCATTGGCGAGACAGCGGTGAGCTAGATCTCGCAACTACAGAAGATCGTGGCTCATTCACCACTGAGGCAGAGTATGTGGCAATCACTGAAGCTAGCAAGGAGATGATCTGGCTACAAAATTTGCTGAAGGAACTTGGTAGAGTGCAGAGCTGCAGTGTAGTATTCTGTGACAGTCAGAGTGTTATTCATCTGGCAAAGAATTCGATGTTCTATGCAAGAACAAAGCATATACAATGAGGTATCATTTTATCAAGGTATTTCTTAAAGATGGATGTCTGTCACTAGAAAAAATTAAGAGCTCAAAATCTAGCTGATATGCTAACAAAGGTGGTCACTGCAGAGAATTGGGACTGTGTATGGCCTCAATTGGCCTCTGGAGCTAATTGATTGGAGGCGGCACATAAGATACTAACTTTTGTTTTGGAAGTTTTGTTTTGTTTTTCAGGTGGATGCTGATATGGTGTCTAAGTCTCCAAGTGGGAGAGTTGTTGGGCGTGGAGCTTTATCCAGCAGCCTAGCCCAAAAACCAAGCCCAGAAAACCCCAAAAAAAAATTAGAAAAAAAGAAGCACCAGGCCGACCCAGGAGTTCGGCTTGGCCCGGACCCACGCATGTGGCCCAGTGAGTGGACACACGGCCAGGCCTGGCGCGCGAGTGGAAGCGACAGCTCCTTTAGTCATTTCCCAGGCATTTCTGGCATTTCCCGGGGGCGTTTCTCGCTGTGCACAGCAGTCCATGGGGTTTCTCATTGATCTGGACCATTCGATAGATTGATCGAATGACTGAGATGGATCCGAACATGTTTGGGCTTGATCTAGCACTATTTTTGGTATGATCTGGGATCTTGATCTATGATTTGACGGCTGGAGATGGTCTCTGGGTGTTTTGGTCTTCTACAGTGACTAGGAGTCACATTTTCTCCTATTTTTGGGCTCTTTATATTAAAAGGCAGCAGAGAGCTATCGCAGAGCACCTGCAGAGATGCAGAGATCGATCCAGAGATAGTTTAGTGCGTGACAAAAGCCCTGAAGACCTTTTCCAAAAAAGAAAAAGGCAAAGAAAGAGAGAAAACTATAGGGAGGCAAGTGATCTTCCACCAAAAATTATTTCCAAGTGAGATATTTTTTGGAGTATTTTGTTTTCTTCTTTTCTTTCTCCTGTTCGAGGGCTGGGGTGAGCATCCTATAAAACTTCTTGTAAATCTTTTCTATAGTGGAGATTTATTCTTGTACGACCGTAGACGTAGGAGCAGGAGTCTTCGAACCAGGTAATCCCTTGTGTTGTGCTTGTTGCAGTGATTTATTTTGCCAGGTTTTCCTTTCTTTTATGTGAAATTTGTATTCCACTGTGATTCATTCTGCAACAGGCAATAATGATACTTAAACTCAACAACGTAGTCCAAAGCCAAAAAATTCGGTCGGCAAGTTCGTTATATACACCCCTCTATCTCTCCCAAAAGAAAAAAATATCAGTGGAGATTGAGAAAGAAAGCTCTCTCCAAAGATCCTGGCCGATGTGAGCACCTCCAGCCTCGCGCAACAAGGCCAAGTGCTATCAATTTCATAAAGACTACGGGCACATCATGGAAGAATGCATCTAGTTGAAAGATGAGATAGAAGGCCTAATCAAACATGGGTACTTGGAAAAGTATATCCATGGCCAAGAACGCCAAGCTGAGGTTGCTGCCCAGAAGCAGACTACCGATGGCACAAAGCTTTCTAATCAGCAACCCACTGATGGAATGGTTGGCATGCTGCACTACCGATCAAACTTTGGAGAAGAAAGTACTTCGAAGAGGCCCCAAAGCAACAATGTCATCAATTTTTCTGATGACGACCTATATGGGGTTCAAGTACCTCATGATAATCCTTTAGTTGTTTCTGCTATCATTGCAAACTATGATGTAAGAAGAATTTTAGTGAATAATGAAAGTTCGACCAAGGTCTTACTCTATGATGCTTTTCTTAAGATGAATTTATCAAGGGACAAGTTGTAAAAAATTTCAACATCCCTTACTGGGTTCGGAGGGATTCCGGTAGGAGTGGAAGGCGAGAAAACCCTCCCTGTAACCATTGAAATAGAATCCCGATAGAAAACGCTTCTAATCACCTTCATGGTCATCCAAATTTCCTCTATATATAACTCATTCTAGGTTGACCAGCTTTAAATAAATTTCAGGCAATTGTCTCAACCTACCACTTATTGGTACGATTCTCGACTAAGAACGGAATCGAAGAAATGAAAACAAACCAAAGAGTGGCTCGACAATGCTTGATGATTCAAGACAGGTAACTAGTCGACAAAATGATCTTAGAATAATTGGATTAGCGAGATCGGACAGAAAAAAATGGAGAGCCGATCGAAAGGACTATCTCTATACGTCTCATAAGAGAAGATCCAACTAAGGTTGTGCAAATTGGAAGCCTGCTCAATGAGGATATGAGGTCAAGATTAATTAACTTCCTATAGAACAACACCAATATCTTTGCATGGTTAGCCAATAATTTGTTAAGAATTTCTCCTGAAGTCATCACTCATCAGTTGAAGGTCGATCCGGGCTGTAGGCCTGTTCGGTAGAAGAAGAAAAATTTTGCCCCTGAAAGATAAAAACTCATTAATGAATAAGTAATTAAACTCCTTGATATCGGATTCATAAGAGAGGTCCATTACCCAGATTGGCTCACTAAAGTAGTAATAGTAAGAAAGTAAATGATAAATAGAGAATCTACATTGACTATACTGATCTCAATAAAGTCTACCCAAAGGATAGTTTTCCTCTACCGACTCTACCAGCGGTTGGTCAACAAAATCTTCGAAAAATTGCTTGGAAGAATCATAGAAGCATACATCGATGATATGATTGTCAAAAGCATCTAGATCAATGACCATATTAGAGACCTGGAAGAGGCCTTCGGTGTATTACGAAGATATCGGATAAAGCTTAATCTAATCAAGTGTGTCTTCAGAGTTACTTCAGGAAAATTTTTCAGTTTTTTTGTTACTAATCGAGAAATTGAAGCCAATCAAAAAAAAATCTAAGCAATTCTCAATATAAGACATCCATCTAATAAGAAGGAGGTACAACAGTTGATCGGATGAATCACATCATTAAACCGATTCATTTCTCGATCGGTAAAAGGATGCCTTTCTTTCTTCAAAGCCTTATGACAAACAAGGAACTTCGAATGGTCAGAAAATTGCCAACAAGCCTTTGAAGAATTGAAGTACTTAATTAATCCGACTCTACTTTTGAAACCTAAAGAAGGGGAAGTATTGTACCTTTATCTTGCCATTTCAGATAAGGCTGTCAGCTCGGTGCTTGTCAAAAAGGAATCTAAAGGTGCCCATAAGCTGATCTACTATATTAGCAGAGTACTACATGATGCTGAGTTAAAATATCTGAAAACACAAAAATTGATATATTCCTTGGTGATAGTGGCAAAGTGCTTAAGACCATATTTCCAGTCTTATCTTATCACCGTGCTGGTGAATCAACCACTGAGGGCTATCTTGTAATGCCCCAACACCTTAGGTAGGATAGCCAAATGGACCATCAAGTCGGAGAAATTTAATATTGCATATCAACCTTGACTAGTAATGAAGGCCCAAGTCTTGGTTGATTTTATTGCTGAATATACTTGGAGAAATGAAGTAGGGAAAAGCCATATAGATATTGGAGAAACCAAAGATAACTTCGATTCCACGTGGATCCTTCATATGGACGGAGCATCTAACTCCTCTGGTTATAGAGCATGGCTGATTATAGCCGACCCTGATGGAGATGCCGTGGAGTACACTCTCTATTTCTCTTTCAGCATCAAATAATCAAGCCAAATATGAGACCCTTCTAGTAGGACTTAAAATTGCTAGAGAATTAGGCATTCAGAAGAAAAAAGTGTTCTCAGACTTCCAATTGGTAGTGAACCAAATCAAAGGAGATTTTGAAAACTAGGATACCACTATGGCAAAGTATTTGGAGAAGGTACAAGACCTTGCAACCTAGTTTGAATCCTTTGATATTTCTCATGTTCCACAAACTGAGAACTCTCAAGCCGATGCATTATCCCGGTTTGCCATAATGGCTCCGACTTCCTAGGTCGGACTTACATTGAATACCTGGAAGCTTCTAGTATAATGGGAGATAGTATGGAAATAAACCAAGTATAGCAAGAAACTAACTGGATGGATCCGATTACTAGATATTTGGATGATGGGACCTTACCAGAAGATGCTACTGAAGCTAAACGGATTCGGTGGATGGCTTCATAATACATTCTCTTATAGGGGACTCTTTATAAGAGGTCCTTCACGCAACCCTTGCTGAAGTGCTTGGGGCCTTCGGATGCTGATTATGTCTTGAAAGAAGTTTATGAAAGCATATGTGGTGATCATTTGGGGGATAGATATCTAGCTTATAAGATTATACGCCAGGGATACTATTGGCCAACCATCTAAAAAGATACAGCCAACTTTGTGAGAAGGTGTGACCAGTGTCAGAGGTATTCTAATATTCAAAGGCATCTGGCAAGTCAGCTGACCTGGTTGGTCGCTCCTTGGCTATTCATCCAGTGGGGAATGGATATTCTCAGCCCATTTCCTCTGGCCTCTAGTCAGAGAAAATTTATAATTATAGCCATTGATTACTTTACCAAATGGATTGAAGCCGAACCTTTAGCCTATGTTACTGAAGGAAAAGTTGAGAGCTTTGTCAGAAACTCCATAATCTACTGGTTCAGAATCCCTTATGCCATCTGAAGGGAAAAACATGCTAGGTAGAAGAAAAGTATTTTAAAACGAAAAACATGCTAGGCAGAAGAAAAGTATTTTAAAATAATTTTAAAATAAATAGCAGAAGGCTTGGTAGATAGATCAAAATGATCTACCGATCTGCCCGTAACAGGATCTAGTATAATAATGAAGCATGCTACTAAAAACATCGACATCAACAAAAAAGAGGATGGAGGCATAAGGGTACCTTACCACTATACCTTAAGGATGGAGGTGGTGAAAATGCTCTCAAGCCACACACGTGTCTGGCCTCTACGAGTAGTTCACACCAGGGCTCAAAACTGACCAACTCCCTCGGAGTGTTAGCTCTTCGGGATCCTTCGGGCCGATCTTCTTCTTCCAGGAAGACAAGGAGGAGAGGTGGAACCCTTCTTAAGAAACTCTCTTCCTAAGTCCTAGCTTGAATGCTAGGTTTCTCACACCCAATTCCAAAGACCTTACAAACCTTTTCCCTCTTTTACTCTTGTGGCGTGGAGACCTTGTAACCAGCCAACAAAACAAGACCAAGAACCAAAATCAACCAAAAGCCCTATAGAATAACCTTTATTTATAGGGGCAGCCATGAGAGGGAGAAAGAGGAAGGAGGAGTGATTAGGGGAGAAGGTCAAGGGCCATACCAAATGGGTCCAAGTCAAAAAAAGTAAGTATGACTATCATACCAAGAAAACCTGGAGCCAAAAATGCCTAAAAATCAAAATTCGAATTCAAAATTTGAAGTCAAATCTTTCCAAAAATTCTTTCCAGAATTTCTGCTCATCAGTCAAGTGTTGACACTTCAAAAATATCCAAGTATCGACACCTAGAACATGGTCAATCACATTGACCTCCATTGACGACAAACGATTCTCAATCATCGATCAGCCTTTAGATCAGATAAAAACCTCTATGGTATGTGACCTCATAGGTTCGAACACTAAGCTGGTAGTACTGGAACACTATCAGTACCAGTCAAAGTTCTCATCTAGCAATGATACCCAATGTTCGGATAGGTCGAAGATGCAGAGCACCTCTCTAGAACCTTTGGCATATGGTTACCGCATAATTCATCTCTTTGACCTCATAATGCTCAGGATGACCTAGGGTTCGACTGCTAATCCTAATTTGGTTTATCCAGATCGTGTCTCAACTTTACAAGTTCTGTGACTCCTCACAAGAACTATCCTGGCCAAGAATTTGCTAAATTGAGACACAAGGAGTCATTCACTCCAAACTATTTGGAGGGGTCAATTCCATCTTGATCTACCACCGCTCCACAAGTACTTGACTACACCCAGAAATCTTCCATCATTGGATTAGAAATCCAGGTGGTTCGGTACCAAAGTATAGTGAGTTGCTTGCAAGTTGCCATGGTGACCTTAGCTTTGAGGAACACATATATCCACATCATTTCGCGAGCAACCCTTTGGCAGAAGGGAGCTCTGCAGATAGTCACGTTCAATGAGATGTCACACATTTCACTTGCATGTCACACCAATGTCTCCACACTCCTTGGTTAAGAGGACAACCAACAAATGTGACATACAACAACCTACACTTGATACATTATCGTCCTAGAACAATATATCATTTGGTTGTGAACCAGTTTAAGAACTACTTGATATATCCTTTTTATATCAAATAATGTAGTTCCAAGGACTCCATCATACAAGAGTTCATTTCAGGAAAATGTAAATATGATGAACAGCCAAAAGAATAACTTTTATTCATTAAAAATTTATATACAATTACAAAATGGCACAACCATCTACAGCCTAGATGATTGGCTTTGGGACATAATTCCCAATACCATCATCATCGACAATGGATGATAATTTGATAATCGAAAGTTCAAAGACTTTTGTGCCCAATACCACATCCTCCATAAGTTGACCTTCGTCGGACATTCTCCAACAAATGGTGAAGCTGAAATAACCAATCGGACAATTCTTCATGGCCTGAAGACTCGATTGAATGAGGCAAAAGGACTTTGGACCGAAAAATTGAATTCGATTCTTTGGGCATATTGGACAACTCTTCGATCTATTATTGGAGAGTCACTATTCAACTTGATGTTCGGGAGTGAAGTGATGATACTAGTAGAAGTTACTCTCCGATCCAGGAGGGTAGACACTTCAAAGAGCGACAATTCAGAATGAAGAAGAGCTGACTTGGACTTGCTTAAGGGCACAAGACTCCAGGCATAGCTACGAATGGCCATTTCCCAATAGAAGGTTGCCCGATATTACACCTCCCAAGTGAAGGCCTAACCTTTTGACCCGGAGACCTAGTACTGTAGAGAGCTGAAGTATCTCAACCTATAGAGTAAGGAAAGCTTGCTCCCAATTAGAAAAAGGCCCTTATCGGATCACTGAAGTGATATGACCTGAAACTTACCGGATCAAAAGCCTAGATGGTTATCGGATGGCCTGACCATTGAATGTAGAAAAATTTGTGCAAGTATTATCAATAAAGGTCTCTTTTTCATCTTCCTTGTAGAAGCAATATTTTGTCATGAATAGTCGGATTGACTCACCAACCCATATTTTAAACAGGAGCACCAAAGAAACCTAACTTGATTTTACCGGGCTCACCAATAACCCAACAATTCAAGAATGAATTGAAAATAAATGCAACAAAGTGATAAACTGATTTTTGTCGAGTGGTTTCCGATGCAGCTTGAGAGAAGCCTACTTGAATGTACTTCAATGCACTTTAATGGCTTCTTTGGCTTCTTTGCTAAGTACTTCAAGCTTCAGTGTGAGTTGGTGAAGACTTGAAGACCGTCTTGAATGCTCTTAGTGCTCTCTTCCTTGTTGGTTGGTTGGATATTCAATAAAGCATTAAATCTTTGAGGAACTCTCTAATACGTACTTCAAAGAAGTTCAAATCCCTCAAATATATAGTCTTGTACCTTTTTCTAAAGGTTATGACCGTTTAGGATTGTTGGGATTCGAAAACTAGCCATTGGAGCACTTTTTAGATTCAAATTCTGAGTTCTGGAACTAGCCATTGCAAGTCTGAAATCGACCTTCGAGTCGACTCGGATTAGTCGAGTTGGCTCGGATCCATATAGGAGTCTGGTTGAGTCGACTCTCTTCAATCTAGTCAGCTCGCTTGCACAGTGTCTGATTCTTCACTCTGTAAGAGTCGGCTCGCCTGATTCCAGTTGACTCGGATCCTCATGCCTTTAAAATGTTAGTCTGGTCGAGTTGGCTAACTTTCACTCTAGTCGACTCGGATGGCTATTCTTCTCAAAAACTAATTTCTGCACTCTGGAGGAGTCGGCTCGATCTTTTGAAGAGTCGGCTCGAATGCTAACCATGTGATAGAGTTGACTCAGAGTTCCTTCTGGTCAGCTCGCCTGTCTGATTCAAGAAACAGCACTCTGGACAAGTCGGCTCGGGTCCCTTAGAGTCGACTCGGATGTCTGCATGCCAGAATCCTCTTTCTTGCCCTGTGCCAGAGTCGGCTCTCTTCTCCTCGAGTCGGCTCAGATGAAAGTTTCAGTGAATTTTTCAGTCTATCTCCAGAACTCATCTGGCAAGTCTTCAGCTTCAAGAAGTCTTCAATTTCAACAAGATACACAAAGCTTAAAACACATTTAGAAGTAACCTAATTTTATGATCTTTCTTAATTTTTCTTTTGGATTCTTCTTTACAAATTTCAATTACAACACAACTCAAAACAAGAAATACAAATATAGGAGTTGAAGTTTGAACAAAGAATTCTTCCTACAAAAAGTTGTGGTCCACTTGAAGAGTTGTTAGTAAAATAAATGCATGTACCAATGTTTGGTTATCATCAAAATCACTTATGGGATCAACAAGTCTTCAACAGCTTGCTGAGTGATGTGAGTGAGCTTCTCTTCAGCATGAGTCGCTCTCTCCTTGGCAGCCAGCTTCTAAGCCAAGGCGTCTTCAAATTTTTGAAGACTCTCCTTTATCAATACTTCAATCGAGCATAGCTTTTTCTTCTTCTTTTTTAGCTTGGCATCTGATTCAGCCACTCTTGCTTGCACCACCTTTAATTCTTTTTCTAAAGAAAGATTGTGGGCAATGCTTTTCTCCAACTTGCCTTCTAGAGCTTTTTTGAGCTCCTTGGCAAGTTCCTTTTCCGTGCTCGCCACCTCCAACTGATCCCACAGGTTATGGCTAAGGTCGGCAAATCCAGAAATGCTCTCCTCAATTAGAGAAATTTCATGGATGAACTACAATACGACAACAAACAAAGTCAGGTATATTCATTATATCATGGCACAAAGATAAATATCATTATACTTTACCTTGAGAAAACTCGAGTAGATAGAAGGAACGACATCCTCCAGTTGTCGAGCCTTAGTTGCCTCCCAATCCTTTAGGAGGATGATAGCCTTCAGTAACCATCAGGCCAATTCGGGATTGTCCAACCCCGTCTCATCAGAATAGATGTTAAAGTCTATGACCGGCCTCTTCAGCAGGTTGACCCCTCTCCTCTGCTTCCACCTGAGGGGCCTTGCCTTTGACGAGTCAGCAAGATTGAGTTGATGAAGGGCCGACACCGGAAGTTGTTGTCAGCTGTTCTACAAGCTATGTGGCAGGGACAACTCTTGGATGAAGCTCGGTCAGAGGTATGTTGTCATCATCCGAAGTACTCCTCACCACTATTGGAGTACTCACCTTGGTCGAAATGTCCAGAGAAGCTACTCTGGTTCTCTTCGGCCTCTCTAACTCTATGGGAGGGGCTACCGCTTGCCTCTTCCTAACAGCCTGATGGAGTTTTCGAGCATTGGATTTTATCTTCTCATCTGCAAGAAAGAAGAATTAACGAACAAGTTAACAAGAAGAAAAGAAAATAAAGGAAAAACAGGTGGTTTGTCCAATAAAAACATACCTAAAGTAGGAAAGGTGCTAATATGAGTGAGGTAAAGGCCTTGCTCGCTCGGCAACTCCCTCAGTGTAGGAACTTCGACCCTTGAGAGCTTATCGAAGTCCTCCTTATCAGCCATTGAGACTTTCTTCTAGTCATTGGGGGTCAGACAGGGCTCCCCTCACTTGGTATGGAAGCTCCATGATTATGCAGAAAAAAGGAAAAAGAAGCAAGGTTTTTACCCGTGAATGGCAGATGAAAGCCCTTGGATAAACTTTCGACCAATATGAGGGCCAATGACCTACCACCTTTGACCATGAAAATCCTTCTTCAAAACAAAGAAAAAACTAAATAAAGAAGTCCTAGATTCTATATCCAGATCGTGACAAAGAACAAAGAAGGCACAGATAATCCAAATACTATTCGGAGTTAATGCATCGGGACCAGGTGATAAAGATTAAAAATCTGAACAAAGAATGGATGCAAGGAAAAGTGAAGACCAGTCCTTAGGTGCTCTTCGTACACTGCTATGCTGTTAGGAGGAGGTTTGTCTACCCTCTCACCGGAGTGAGGAGTAGAGGAGGGTAAATCCTGCGGAATCTTGTAATAACTCTATAAGGAGGCCAACTTAGACTCAGTGAGAACACTCCTAATAGATGCAGGTCTTAAGTCCTCCTTATAATGAGGACCCCTTGCCCTAGAAAGACTGGGATTATCAGAGGATTTGCTTCCCTCCCTACTGGTCGAAGACCTACCAGCAATAGGAACACCTAAGGACCTAACCATGGAGAGGGAAAAAGAAATCTTACCTGAAGAAAAGAAGAAAGCTCAAAAGGAGAAGAAGAGGCTGAGGTGAAAATGAAGACCCCCAAAGATGGAAAATTCATAGAGTAGCATAAAGATCTAGCCTGAGAAAGGAAAAACCCTTTATATAGGCGACTACGATGGCCCTAATTTTTTTCTCGAATAGTGTGGAATGCTTCCGATTATGCCATGTATGCAAATCTCAACTAATAGATATGACTCGATGGAAAGAAAATGATATGATGGAAGGAAAACCAATGTGTCATTATCGATCTATGAGAGTTTGGCTGGTAGAAATAAAAAGACGATGATGGTTACGATTGTATATTCCTGCGACTTCAATGATCTCGATCATGCCACAAACCTGAGCCTTTACCAAATGCAGGTAAAAAAAGTACCGACATGACCTGGGATCCGAGGGATAACTTTCCCATCAATGAGAATCTGACACCTGGCAAAGGGGTTATGCTCTAAGAAATAAATGTACATGCTCCAATGTTTGGTTATCATCAAAATTACTTATGGGGTTCACACCTTCCTGTGGGGACCCGCACAGTCCAGAAAGGGACTCCCCGCTCCACCTTAACCACCTTCGGTGGATGCTCAGCTGACCGCACTCGCCCAACAGATGTAGATTCTCACTGCGGCAGTGCATCAGCTGTAATACCAGCACCGATCCTTGGCCACTCACCAGCAGCCAGGGACCCCCGCAGCCCAATTCATCGCACCCTGCGATAGCCTACGGTCCTTCTAGGGAAGGCCTTCGCTGCCGCGAGCCACAGTAGACCGCTGGGGAAGCCACAGGATTTTGGCAAAGAGGCATTGGATCGAGTTAGCCGACTGGGAAAGCCGATCTTCGACCTATGAGCAAGATGCTTTCCAGCATTATCGAGGTCACAGGGGCAAGGCTTCCCATTGCGACCCCCCTCAGCAAGCACCTTCACCTCCTCCATCGATTTCAGTGGAGGGTCTACTGATAAAGCCATCAGATGCATGGTAGAGAAGTGCTTGGAGGAACAAGAGCGTAAGTTGGTGGAGCTATCCTGCCAGTTTGCCAATCTACAGGGCTCCACCAACGAGCCGGCGAGTTACGACGCTCGCCCTCCTTTCTTCCAAGAGATCCAAGAGGAACCGATTCTAGGTCGATTCTACATGCTGCAGGTGGATCCTTACGACGGGACCACTGACCCAATGGACTACCTTAAGAGCTACAAGGCCCTCATGAGGGTCCAGGGCATGATCGACGCTGACCGATACTCTCCTCTGCGTCGCCTTTCTTGCCACTCTCCAGAAGGCAGCTCGGGTATGGTTCACTCGTCTTGAGCCGGAGAGCATTAGTTGCTTCGCTCAGTTGGAGTGAAAATTTGTGGCCCATTTTGATGCTTGCCGGAAGGTGCCACGAGAGGTAGATAGCCTCTTCTCCATTAGGCAACAGGATCACGAGCTCCTACAGGACTACATGGCCCACTTCAAGGTTGCCGCATTGGAGATCTACAACCTTGATGAGCCAGTTGCTATGCTGGCACTGAAGAGAGGGCTCAGACTTCCCACCTGACCTACTCCCTGTACAAGAAACCACCCAAGATGTACTTCGAGCTCCTCCTCTGTGTCCAAAAATATATTCGCGTCGAGGAGGCAGATCGCACGAGGAGGGAGCTGGACGAGAAGCCACTGAAGAAGCCAGCTCTGAAGGAGATGTTCGGGATGCAGAAACTCGGACCAGCCACACCGAACTTCCAACAGAGGCCGAAGCCGAGGAGAGACCCCATCCCGGAATAGAGATTCACACCTCTCCTCGCCCCGAGGATGAAGATCCTCATGAAGATTGAGGGTGAGCACTACCTGAAGTGCCCACCACCACTGGCCCTGTTTAACGGTCGTGACAAGACAAAGTATTGCCAGTTCCACTACGACCATAGCCACGACACCGAGGAATGCCGGCACCTCAAGAGAGAGATTGAAGACCTCATAAAGAGGGGCTACCTCGGAAGGTTCGTGGGGGGCAGGGCCCCTGCGAAAGCTCAAGCACTCACTGCTCTCCCTCCAGTTGCTGTAGTCGACAACCGTCCCACCGAGAAGCCTGTGGGGATGATATGCTGGTGAATTGAGCGCGCTCCTAAGAAGGCCCGGGCGGGAGAAAGTTTTGAGAATGTTCTTCCCCTTGCAAGGGAGAGGGGGGTTGAAAATGAAAATATAAATAATGATGCTGTGGTCGTCGAGATGATGATCGTAAAGCATCCTGTAAAATGGATTATGGTCGATAGTGGAAGTTCAACTAATGTCCATTTCTATGATGCTTTTTCCAGGATAAATCTATCTTCTACTCAGCTTAAACCTGTGCACGCACCCCTCATTGGTTTCATAGGAGACTCTATAGGAGTCGAGAGAGAAATCACTCCCTATTATTGCCGGGACGCTACCTCGGCAAAGCACCATCATGATGACCTTCATGGTTGTTAGGCCCTCCTCTTCCTACAATGTGATTCTTGGCCGACCCGGGCTCAACCTGCTTGACGCGGTCATTTCTATAAAGTGGCTATTGGTGTAGTTTCTTACTCTCTATGGTGTTGGAGAGATGAGGGGGGCACCTTAGCCAATCCAACATTGTCTCCAAACCGTTCCTGGGGCCAAAGTCTCCAAGGATGACCCCAACGCACACGACCTCGACCGAAGGGTGCAGGACCTAAGGGGTGGCCCGATTGAGCACCTGCTGTCGTATCCCCTTGAAACTGACCCAGCGAAGATGGTACAGATTGGGCACAACTGCAAGTGGATGAGCGAGCCCACATATTGAAGTTTCTTCGGGCGAATGCAGATGTGTTCACTTGGATGGTGACCGATATGCTCGGTATCCCACCTAAAATCATCACCCACAAGCTGAGCATCGACCCGAAGTATCGCCTTGTTCGGTAGAAGAAAAGAAGTTTCATCTCAGAAAGGTAGCGGGTGATCAATGAGGAGGTGGACAAACTCCTCGCAGCCAGCTTTATCCGAGAAGTACAATATCTGAGCTGGCTGGCGAATGTAGTCAGGTTAAGAAGAATGATAAAAAATGGAGGATCTGTATGGACTACATTGACCTCAACCGGGCTTGTCCAAAAGATAGCTTCCCTCTACCAAAGATCGACCAATTAGTGGATGCCACCTCAGGGCACCGCTTAGTCTCCTTCATGGATGCATTCTCAGATACAACTAGATCCGGATGCACCCAGAGGACAAGGAGCACACTGCCTTCATCACCGACCGAGGGATGTACTACTACCGGATGATGCCATTCGGCTTGAAGAATGCTGGCACCACATACCAGTGGCTGGTCAATCAGGTCTTCAAGGACCAGATTGGTAGGAACATGTAGGTGTATGTGGACACATGCTTGTCATGAGCAAGCTGAGATCGGACCACGTTGCCGACCTCATGAAAGCCTTCCACAACCTTTGAGAGCACAAGATGAAGCTGAACCCGGCAAAGTGCGCCTTCGGCATAGCAGTGGGAAGTCTCTGGGCTTCTTGGTGACCCAGAGAGGAATCAAGGTGAACCCGGAGAAGGTCCGGCGATCATCAATATGGAGCATCTGACTTTGAAGAAGCAGGTCCAGCACCTGATGGGTCGGATCGCAGTACTAAGCTAGTTCATCTTGAGGTGGCAGATCGCTGTCTCCCTTTTATTGAAGGCACTGTATAAAATGCACGACTTCACTTGGACCGAGGAATGCAAATCATCCTTCGAAGAGCTTAAAGACTTCTTGGCATCACCACCACTGCTCTCCAGGCCGGAAGAGGGAGAGAACTCTTGCTGTACCTGGCGATCACCCGGGGACCGTCAGCTCGGTTCTTGTCCAAACGGATCAGGATGGATCCCAGAAGCAGGTGTACTACCAGTAAAATCCTCCGAGATGCGAAGATCAGGTACACCCGATCTGAAAAACTAATTTTTGCTTATATCATGTCTACCTAGCATCTCAGGCCATACTTCCAAGCACATCCGATCGTGATCATGATGGACCAGCCCCTAAGGATTATGCTCAGTTGCCCCGACACATCCGGACATTTGGTCAAATGGGCATTGAAGCTTAGCAAGTTCGACATCGCGTACCGACCGAGGTCATCTCAGAAGGCCCAGGTACTGGCTGACTTCCTGGTCGAGTGCGCAGGACTTGCCGAGGAGCTAGAACAGACTACCCCAGAGCATCAAATGGAGCCTAGGGCTGAGGAGGAGTCTTGGATCCTCCATGTCAATGGTGCATCCAATGCGGGCAGAAGCGAAGCCAGTCTCATCCTCGCTAACAACGATGGAGTTGTGGTTGAATGTGCACTTCGCTTCAAGTTTTCGCTACAAACAACCAGGTGGAGTACGAGGCACTCCTCGTGGGCCTAAGGGTCTCCCGCGAGCTGGGTGTGCAAAGCCTGAAGGTCTTCACCGACTCCTAGCTGGTGGACGGACAGGTCTCTGAAGAGTACGAAGCCAGGATCCTTAGATGATGAAGTACTTGGAGCGGGTTTGCTCGAACACGACATGCTTCTAATGCTTTAGCATCTCTCATATCCCCCGAGGAGAGAATGCTCGCACCAATACACTGTCAAGACTCGTGACCTTGCTAGACTTATCACAGGGGTGTGCCCACATCAAGTACCTTGATAGTCCAAGCAATGAAGCTCCCGAAGAGGTGCAACAAGTCACCCCGGAGCCGAGTTGGATGGACAGGTACTCAGATATATCATCGATGGCACCCTGTTAGAAGATCACACAGAGGCCGACCTCGTCAAGAAGAAAGTCTCACGGTTTGTCTTGATGGAAGGGCATCTCTACCGCTGATCCTACTCCTATCCGCTCTTGAAATGCTTGAGACCCACAAAGGCAGCCTTCGTGCTCCAAGAGATACATGAAGGTCTTTGCAGGAATCATGTTGGAGGGAGGACGCTTGCATACAAGGCCCTCTGCTAGGAATATTACTGGGAGACCATGAGAGAGGATGCCGTCGACTTCATGAAGAAGGGCGAGAAGTGAAAGCGCTATGCCCATATACAACGTCAACCAGTGGCACCACTCTCTTAGCTCTCCGTCCCTTGGCCATTCGTCTAGTGGGGGATGGACATCCTAGGTCCATTCTTCCCTGCATCAGGGCAACGAAAGTTCCTGATAGTGGCTATTGACTACTTCACCAACTGGGTGGAAGCTGAGCCACTAGCATGGATCACAGAAGCCAAGGTTTGCCAGTTCTTTTGGAAGTCGATTATCTGCCGCTTTGGGCACCCCCATAGCATCATCACCGATAATGGATGGCAGTTCGACAATCGGGAGTTCGAAGAGTTCTGTGTTGAGCTCGGCATTCAACATCGCTTCACCTTGGTGGCTCATCCCCAGACCAATGGAGAGGCCGAGATGACTAATTTGACCATCCTCCAAGGACTCAGAACCAGGCTAGACCGGGCTAAGGGTAGGTGGGCGGAAGAACTCCCCAGCATTCTTTGGACCTACCACACAACACCCCGGATGGCCACGGATGAGATGTCTTTCAGCCTCGTCTTTGGCACGAAAGCCATTGTTCCAGTCAAACTCGGTGTGCCCACACTGCGGGTCTAGCAGTATGATGAAGCGGAGAATCTGGCTTGCCTTCTTCTCAACTTAGACCTCCTCGAGAAAACCAGGGACAAAGCTCGACTCTGGATAGTGGCTTACCGGCAATGAGTAGTCCGATACTACAATGCGCAGGTGAAGCCAAAGGTCTTCCACCCGGGCGACCTAGTCTTGCACCGAGCTGGCCTCTCATTCCCGGGGATGCAACAAGCTCTCACCAAACTGGGAGGGTCCCTATAAGGTGGTTGAGGCTCTTTCTCATGGAGCCTACTACCTAGCGGAGCTGGATGGTGCCAAATTCTCGCGGACATGGAATGCCTGTAACCTGAGAATGTACTATTAGTAATGTAAGGCCTTTCCCCAATAATAATAAAGATCCTCTTTGTGCAAATCACTTTTGCCTTGCAGGGACATCGCTGCCCGGGTCTAAGTCTGGCACACCGAAGCCCGGAGCCCAGCTCTCCGGCACCGAAGCCCGGAGTCTATCTCTCCAGCACCAAAGCCTGGACTCCGGTCTAGCATGAAAGCCTGGAAACTCCTGAGGCCCGACACCATGCTCACAATCCAGAGATGTCAGCGGAACCTCCAAGAGTTTCGCCATCTATCGCTTGACTCACAGTATGGCTTTCAAGCCCGGAAATTCCTGAAGCCCGGCACCATGCTCATAGTCCGGAGATGTTAGCGGAACCCCCAAGAATTTTGCCATCTATCGCCTGACTCACAGTACGGATTTCAAGCCCGGAAACTCTTGAAGCCCGACACCATACTCACAGTCTGGAGATGTCAACGGAACTTCCAAGAATTTTGCCATCTATCGCCTGACTTACAATACGGCTCTCAAGCTCGAAAACTCCTGAAGCCCGGCACCTCACAGTCACCTGGTGGGGCCAACGAGTGCAACCTCCAAACTCAGCCTAGTTGTGCACACCTGAAGCTAGTCCTGGTCGAGACTGAGTAGACCTGATCAAGCAAAGCACTCAAAGCCCTACAACCACTTCGCCCACGAGGTGGGAATGACTCTGCAATCTCGGAACTCCATCCTAATTCCCTTGCATGTTCGAGACTTGGCAAGGAAGTGCCCAACACTCGGTACTTCAAGGCCAAGCACCTATGCACGTACGTGCACACGTGTAGCCAAAAAAAAAAACAAAGAAGAGAAGACACGAGCCAAGGTGACTGAAAAATATTTTCATTAATACTTGATAAGTTAGTACATTGCAACTGAGCCCCAACATGCCGGGCAGCTTAGGTCAAAAGTAGAAATAAAAAAGGAAAAAGAAAAAAAACTGCAAAAGGCCACTGCACTATTCAGCCAGCTCCTTCCCCGGATGGTGTACGGATGGAGCATCACCTTCTGGCACCTTTGGCTGCAGGGCTCCTTCCTCGGCGTCAACCCCCGGCAGAGCTAGGCCAGTAGCAACTGGCTCCTCTGCCTCGTCTGAGTCAGGTGTCAGTCTCATTCCCGGAGCACCAGGTTATCTGAGCAAGCTCTGGCTCTTGTCCGGGATGACACTCTCCACCTTGGACCTGAGATACATGAACCTTTGGAAAAAGGAGTTCGCCACCATTTCGTGGAACTCGATGGTGAAATCCTTGGAGGCCTTGTACCTCGCCACTGCCTCATTGGCCTCCTTCTTGGCTATCTCAGCCTAACCGATCACCTCGGCGGCCTCCTTCTTCGCTATCTTCGCCAAGTCGATTACCGTAGCGGCCTTCTTCTTAGCAGCTACGGCCCTCTTATCGATGGTGGTTGCTCTCTCTCTTACTGCCTCCAGCTTGGCCTGAATAAATTGGGCCCGTTCTTTCTCCTGGGCAGCTTCGGCACCGAGCTCCTTCAGCCTAGACTCCTTGGCTTTGAGCTCTTCTGCCCTGCTCTTGGACCGGTTCTTTTCCCGATCCAAGCTCTCCTGGAGCTCCTTTATGCACCTTTCGGTGCTTGCAACCTTTCCCCAGAGCTCCTTATTCTTTAGGCTAGCCTCCCAGGCATCGTCACTCTTCTGCTTCAACTCGACGGTCAAGGACTCGAGCTGCACTTCCCGCTGCCTGTCCTTCTTGGCCCAGTTTTTACAGCAGTCCCTGATAGTAGAAGTTCGGCACCGAGCTGCACCGAGGAGGATGTCAGCCACAGAAGCAAAGAGAAAAGAATTGAGCAAGATGGAAGGAAATACTCACTGAGAAGAGTTGGGGGAAGGTGCTGCTGATCACGTCCCCTAGAAGTTTTCCTGCCTTCTCCCGCTGGTCGCATGACTAGACCGCGAAATCCATCATGCGCTCGACTAGACTCTGGTCTCGAACCAGGGAGATGTTCGGCACTAGTCTGAAGGGCACCTTATGGTAGTCCTTCTCCTTTCTATTGGCCCTCGATGTGGAGTCGCCTACCCCTCTGCTGAAGAAGCATCAGAGGTGCGGTGAGTGCTCGGCATCACTTTGATCAGTGCCGCCGATGCCGGCTCCGCTCTTTCCTGCTCTCCCTCCTCCTTGACATCGATGATCATTGAGGGAGGAGACACCGTGGTAGCAGCAGCGACGACCCTGGCCCGGACTACCACCTCGGGCTCCTAGGTCGGGACCGGTTCGCATCTCTTCGGCTGCTCGGACGTGTGCACAGCAGCCCTCTCGCTTGACTCGGGAGTTGGCTCGACCTCCCTCCTTCCTTGCTCAGGGATGGGGTCGACCCTTCTCCCGCTCGGCTTGGCCTGTGCGGTAGGTGCAGCCTATCCACCACTTTCTTCACGAGCCCTCTTCGAGGGAGATTCGCTGGCCCCCACCGGTGGACCCCTGTTCCAGGTAATTGCGAGGAGGTCATCCAAAGAGAACTTCATGCCTGCACAAAGAAGAAGGGCATTAGCTCTGAGCTTGGAAAAATAAAAATAAATTACAAGATGAAAAAGTTTGAGCCAAACTCACCCAACTCTCCCATTGAGCTGACCCCGGCTTCGAAGAGGTTCTTCTTTGATAGCAAAACCTCTAGGGAAGGAACCTGGTTGGTGTGGAGCTATTCATAGATCTTTCGATCAGCTGCTTCAACCATTGTATTTCGGTTCGAGGATCGATCTGGATCGCTCCAAACCCAGTCGACCCCCTCGATCGAGGCAAAGAAATATTTACTCTTCCATCTTTAATGGAAGAGGGGAGCTCAAACTTAATGTCCTTCGAGCGGGAAGAGATGGACCACCACCCCTCCTCGGAAGGGTGGTGTTTCAGGGTGAAAAAGACCCTGAAAAGAGAAAAACGGGTGACAATTCCATGAAAATGATAAAGGACTATGAAGCAGAAGATTGTCTTCACAGCATTGGGGATGAGCTATGCAGGAACGAGATGGTAATTGCTCAGCACAGACAGATAGAATGGATGGAAGGGAAATCGAAGGCCCCTCGCGAGGGTTTCCTCATAGAGGGCAATCTGGCATGGGCCACTGGAGGTGACCCGTTCTCCTGGTCAAGCGATCGAGAGTCGGACAGATTCTAGGACACCATAAGTCTCCCGGATGGTCGCAAGTTCCTCAGTAGTGATTGTCAAAGCAACCCCACCGGGACCTATCAACCGAGAGGGTTCGGGGATGGGTTCAGGTGGAGGAGGAGATGGAGGGCATGCCCTAGGCTCCCTAATCACAATCCCAATGGGTTGGGGCCTTCTACTGAACTCGAAGTGCGTCCCTTCCTCCTCCTCATCGGAGGAAGAGGGCGGCCTCGGTCGTGAAGGCCCAGCCTCATTCTAATCGGTCAAAGGATGGAAGTTGCAGCCGAAGCGAGACATTTGGGAGATGAAGATGAAGTTGAAGGTTGAAAAAGAAGAGGAAGGAGGCGAGCAAAGTCCGAGAAGATCCTAGCCCTAGAAGAAAACTCTACCCTGTCGGATGAGGGGGAAGGAGATGAACCTGGCTAACCTTAGGAGACAAGGATGGTCGGGGGAGAAGAAGAAGCTCTAGTACGATGGCGGGCATGCAGGATTTGAAAGGAGAAATATTTTGAGAAAATTGCCTTTCCTTTCGAAGTGACCAGATACCTAACCGTACCGTTACAGCATCTCCACCGACGGATCTACACCATGTGTCAGCGATCGACGAATAAGATGCCTTGCTTGACCGTGATCGATTTGAATTCTGTGCCAGCAATAAGTGCTCCTCGGACGTGCCCAAGTGGCTCCTCCGTATTAGCTTGAAGAACCGCCTTGCAAAGCACTGACGATCATGACCATTATTGCAACGGATTTCTGCCTTTCTATGTCAGCATCGCATTTACTCCCTTCGCCCCAAGCTCCGCACGCCAATGGGACTCGAGAGTGGGGGGCAAGTGATATGGCGGGATCCCTGACGTGGAACCCATGTCAGACCCAGCCAAATGCCATATCGAATGAAGCTGCCATGCCAGATTTTTTCTTTCTGGACTCCTTTGCCAGGCCGTGCTCCCTTCGGGTCAAGACGCCATGGCCGAAGTCGAGCTTCGCCTCTCCTTTGCATGGCCGCACTCCTTTCGGGTCGAGACGCTGTGGCCGAAGTCAAGCTCCACCTCTCCTTCGCCCGGCCGCACTCCCTTCAGGTTGAGACGCTGTGGCCGAAGTCGAGCTCCACCTCTCCTTCGCCTGGCCCCGCTCTCTTCGGGTCGAGTCGCCATGGTCAATCTCGAGCTCCGCCTCTCCTTCACCAGGCCGTGCTCCCTTTGGGTCGAGACGCCATGGCCGAAGTCGAGCTCCGCCTCTTCTTCACCTGGCTGCGCTCCATTCAGGCAAGACGCCATGGCCGAAGTCAAGCTTCACCTCTCCTTCGCCCAGCCGTGCTCCCTTTGGATCGAGATGCCGTAGCCGAGGTCAGGCTCCGTCCCTCTAGATCGACTCCACATCGGAAAAAAGATTCTCACAACTGAAGGATGTCACCGCCTCCCTTGGACAACGGCAAGCCACCCAAGGACCACAAAGGAGCGCCTGCAAGCCGCAATAATCGTCCCAGCTACCACTTACGCCAAGAAGGAGTTCCCCCGATCAAGGTGCTGCGCTCCCTACCAACCATCTGCATCCCTTTAAAGAGGAAGTCAACCAGCAGATTCGAATCCAAGGGACGGCCGCCCTTGATCGAAGATCTGCCATGCTTCCCAAAATGGAGCGACCAGAAGGAATGTCAGCGCGCGCAGTACTGTTCCCTATCATGGATGGGGAAAGGTACCTTGCGCACGGCATCAGACATCGCTACACGCGCCTGCAAGAGAGGGAAAGATCTTGAGGTAAGCGGCGCGCATCGACCCTAGCTAAAAGGGGTCATCCAAGGTTCAAACAAGGTAGGAGAAGCAAAATCAATTCGGGCGAGGCCACAAACGGGCAAGAGGAGGGCAACGCACAGGAAGACCACCGCTCTAGGCTACCGGAGATCCCCGGGAAGGGTCTTGATGGACACAGCCGCTCAGCTCAGGCTTTCCTCTGCTGCCACTCCCATACTCTGCTCTCGACCCACTCATACTCTCTTATTTCACAAAGTTCTCCTCCTAGCATGGAGTCCACCTTCGGGGCTCAACCGGAAGGATTTGTTTCCCTGGATTGCCACTGACTTGAGCATCGGAGTGCCTCCGCTGGGATCACTAGCCCGGGTCTCTAACTCTGTTTTGCAGGTCCGGGCATCCGAGCAGGATCCAGAGCGATAGTAGCGCGGTCCGAGGTCGTCCTCAGCTACAGGCCGCAGCGATCGGGCAGCAACAATATATATATATATATATATATATATATATATATATATATATTCCATACATTATCTAGCTATATCTAACAATGTTTTTCTAATTGATTTCCATAGATAAGTTTGCATCTAATTTAGCTCACCTTGCAAGAATTTGCAAGCCACTGCTTTGGCACCAAGTCAAATTATGGTAATAAGCGACAGACGCCAATGTATTATGGATAAAACTGGCAGCGTTACTTTACAGCGTCGTCAAATAGCGTTGGGAGCCATTTCCTGCATCTTTGTCAGCAAACTAATGACTTCAGTGATTTTACCCCTCTCCACATCTATTTTTTCCTCGGCATTGACGTGGTTGGAGCCGATCCTTCCCTTGAGATGGACTTGTTCTGTCATCTGTTTTGGAGATGGTGGCACTAAGTAACTTGTTCTCGCATTACCTATCCCTTGTTGAGCATGTCTTGAATTTATAAGTCCTGGAGATCGAATTCAAAACGACTTAGCTCAGTGGTTCAAGTATAAATCAACTAAAGTCCATGTCATATACTGACATAATCTTATTACCGTAGGAACATCAATTCGAGTCTACATCAATTTTATTATATATACCTTTTGTATTCCCAAGGAAAGAGAGCAATTAAGTGCTCTAGCCAGAGATCGGATATATTGAAAGTTAAGATTTGTAAGAACATATTGTACTCCATGATCTCTTATTTTAAAAATAATTTTTTGCATCTTTTCTTCTCTCATTATTCTCCCTACCTGCCGTAACATCCCCTATGCGATGGTTTAATTTTCCTCACTTCGTTAGACGTGGTCAGGAGATTTCTATGCTACATTAAACTCTGGTGCTGTAATGAGGCCCTACTTATTTTCTTCTATGCTACATTAAACTCTGGAGATGATCGAATGTACAATGAGAACCAGAAGCATTCCGGCATATCTGTTTGGGTACAGCTCATGAGCCTGGTTGAAGCCGTGCTGAAAGAAACAGCATCAGTCACTCACTAAAACAAAGTGGTATACGTACATAAAAATGCACGGGAGACGACTTTTATGAAAATTTGCTCATAGCTGTTAGCTGTCATTTTGCATGCTTAAAATGACCTGAAGCAGGCAGGAGCTTCTGTGATCACTCAACACGACAGATGGTTCTATAAGAATTTTTCTTAATTTAGACTGATATTAATTATATTTTTATTTTATTAAAACTAGATTGATTATATAAACCATGCTGATAGACGTATGTATGATGAACCCAATATTATATGATCATTGTTTGGACTAGGAGCATCTTATATAGATTGGTATGGTTGAAGCAGCACAGTGTAGGCCTTGGCCTAACTGGCCGTGATGGGAGGGCCTGTTAGGGTTTGCTTATAAATAATAGGCTAGGTTCTCTCTCCACTCCTCGTTATGCTATGGTTATTCTATGTGAGATTTGTTCTCACGACTTACTCCATCAATGAGCCACCTACCATGAGGATACTGGAGAGGACTCTAACTTCGATGTTCATGTGAGGATCTTTTCCAGATTTGGATTAATGATGAATACAGGTATGTATCCCAAAATTTCTTTTGGTATTGATTATGTGCTAAAAATTATGATATCAAATATAATTATTTATGTTCTAATTTTCTGCCGATATCCATGGGCATTAATGGAGGTTTTTTCAATATTTGGTATCAGAGCCTTGATATCCATGGTGGAAGATTAGAATCTTCTTCTGTTTATTTGATATTGGATTTGTCAAAATAATAATAATAATAATAATAATAATAATATAATAATAATAATAATAATAATAATAATAATAATAATAATAATAATAATTTTCTTAACTCCCCCTCTTTCCCTTCTAATCTCTCATCGAAGATCCGCAGCCGTGATCCCTCGTGTCCGACCATTGTCAGCGTTGAGCGGTGACTGGCAGTGGCAAAGAGAGGCGGCGCTCGCCGTGGTGGTGTGCTCAACTGGCGGTCGTGATCCTTTTCTTTTTAGATCAAGCATAAAAAAAAGAAGGGAGGATGGTGAAGAGGACCAACGACTTTGAGAGGCCATGATTGGCTATCTCCGGATGGTCTCAACAGCCATCGTCCCATCACCGGTGGTGATTCCGGCCATCGGTTGGTTGGCTTTCATTAAAAAAAAATCAAGCGATGTTAAGAGGGCAGGTGATAGTTGGAGGCCATGGTCGGCCATCCCCGACCGGTCTTAGTGGCCACGATCTCCGCCCGGCCCCCCTAGACGGTGGTGATGCTAGCCAACAGTCAAGCAGTGGTGATCGTTTGGTCATCGGCTGCGATAAACAAAAAAAATTCATTACCCGCTGTCGGACCCGATCGGATGCCAGTGACAACGCCGGAGATGGTGACAAGCAATTCCCGGTCGGTTGTCGTGGTCGTCCGACCGATCCAGCACTGATGGTGTGGGTTTTGGAAATGGGTGGCGGTGGATTGAGAGAGAGATCCCTGTGATTTGGGGTCTCATAAGGAAGGTCTTTTGGATTTGCGGGTTTCAGGTTTTGGATTTTAACCTAAAATCCGATAACCCATTATCCCTTAAAAAAGGGGTCATTTTGCATTTGGCCTCTGTATTTTTTTGATATTATAAATTAGTCCATTTACAATTTTGTCCCTACAAAATATGTATTTACATATTAGTCCAAAAAGGCCATTTTGCATTTAGGCCCCTAATCTTTTTGATAATATATATTAGTCCTTTTATAGTTTAGACCATGTAAAATTTATATTTACATATTGGTCCAAAAAGGCTATTTTGCATTTAGGCCCCTGACTTTTCTAATATTATAATTGGTCCTTTTATAATTTAGTCTCTATAAAATTTATATTTATATATTGGTTAAAAAAAAGGACCAATAGTGGTGGGAACCATCGTGCCCTCCTCCTTTCATATGTTGCCTGAGGTGTCCAGCAGCGATTGACTGGTGATCATTCAGGCGATGGCAACTCCAGCTCGTCCATCGGTGTCTATGCCTAGTGATGCTGGGCCCTTGGGATGCTGCTCCTGGCTTTATTTCTCGTGATGACCTCCAGGAGGTTCTCTACTGTACTGCCATCGGTGGTCGGTGGTCGGTTTGGCTAGTGACTCTTCATGGAGGAAGATCCCAAGCTCGGAGATGCCATTAATGGAGTTTTTGGAAAGTCTCGGTTAGGATAAAAGGAGAGGATAAAGATAATGTTTTAAAAGATTTTGGATTGATGTGTTATCGGGTTTCAACTTGCTTTAAACATAATTTATTAATTATAAATTTAGCCCAAATTAATAAAAGTGGCGGAACCCAATTACATTGGACCTATTTTAATTTTGGGTTAAGGAGATTTTTGCACTTAAGCCCCTATAAATTAAATATGAATTCATATAAATTTCTGATAGATCTTGTTATTCCTGAAATTATATTTTATAGAAAAGTTTCTATATTTCTATAGTTTATGGTTTAGTCCTCTATTATTATTTTTTGATAAAAATCATTGTAACTTGCTCATTTACATTCGATTTGAATGATTTTTGGACCATTGGACTCATAATATTTTGAAAAATATTTTGGTTGAGTTCTTCATGTATGATAAAATACTTAAATAATTTATAAATCATTTATATATAATTCAACTCACTATTATATAATTCAAGTAAATTTTTGCATAGTCCTAATGGGTTCGGAGCACTCTATGAATTTGAGTAGCTGAGTTATTGAGAACTATTTATTCTTTTTTATCATTTTCTTGGAATTACATATTGATATTTCTATTAATGTTGATCCAAAATTGACTGTAATTGATTATGAAACTCATTATATACTATAATTTTTATCCAAAGGTATTTTATAGTTGTATAGTAAGTGTTATTGATAGAAGTGATAAATAAAATATGTTATAATATTATGATATGATCAGTGGGGTGCATGTTGTTGAGTATCCTATTTTAGACTGATCTCTTATGGCATACAAGTCGTTAAAGTATGTCATTTTATATTAATTTGGGCATTTGTCTTTACTATATAAATAATTTTATGGATTCACATAAGTATTTATCACCAAAGTGGTTTATTTATGTTGTCCATAAATTTTTTTATTATGAGAGGGTTTTTGGTTATTGCATACAATCGCCTGTCCAAAGAAGGTTATTGTATGTTTTAATTAGAAGAGGTTGCATGAGGCATTGTGTTGCAATGGTAATCTAGCTTTTATGGATCTATTTAACCAAAGGAGATAGGTTCATGACTGTTAGGGTATTCATTTGCTTGTGGCTTCATGTGAAGAGTACTTATGCATATTGCATATTCTGTCCAAAGAAAAATATGTGATATTGTATTTGGACTCTTATATATCATTTATGGTATATGTCCACTAACTAGTATTTTGCATTCCTGCCATCTTTGATTATACAGTAATTTATGTTAATAATAATATTGTTATTAAGTTTTTGACTGGGTCAAATATCAAAGGTAGAGGTATATTGGACTTAGAAAATTTGTCTGTCCAAAGGAGACAGATTTTTAAATGCCTTGTATTCTCATTGTGTTAACCTTTATTTTTTTGAAAAAAGATATATATTGGGCTTAAAAAACTGGTTTACCCTAAGAAGACATATTTTCAAAATTTTGTATTCTTATTATATTGACCTCATTATTGGATCTCAAAAGTTTATCATATTATCTACCTATAGGAGAGTTTTATGATGATGCACATAGTGCATTTGTTGAAAATGGCTTATTATATTTAAAGCCTTTATGGAATTATTATTTGAACTTCAAACATGTTACATAATACATGATCTTGATTTGTTGTTTATATATTTTATGCCACCTCAAAGGTCAAGACTTCATAATCCTTAATTAGAAGGTTTGTGAATTTCAATGGATGGTGATCACCAAAGTAGCATGTTCATTGAGATTTATAAGATTCTTTTGTGAGCTATTTAAAAGGGATTGTATAGCATTATATATTGGAGAAAGATTCCTTATATGAGTCATTTTCTTTTAAAGAAAGTTTTGTTACATTGGACCAAGGGCTCTCATTAAACTAACACTTATAAAGATTTTCTGAAGTATATTATTTTATTTCTCTATTGATTATCTGTATAAAGATTATTTAGTAATTAGTATATTTATGTTCAATAGAGTTAATGTTCCTATTATAATACTCTAACTGAAATAAAATATGAAAACTAAAATTGTGCTAGCGCTAAGTATGATAGAATATAGATATTATATTATGTAATGATTTTCCATCTTGGTTGTCTTATTAGAGTACTTTGAAATAAAGCTGCCTATAAAAGTGGTAAAGGTAAATTATTTTATTTGAAATATATTTTTATATAATTGATTCAATTTTTGCTCTTGTATTTAAGAATGGTGATCTAATATAATTTTGATTTCATTTGTGATAGATATGTAGAATTTGATAAAAAAAGTCTGAATAACTGATAGATGGATAAATTAATATGAGATTGATAGAATGATGGTATTAGGATTTATATCTTGAAACTAGAGAGTATTGCATCTAAAATTAGTATTATGAGATTTTTATCTCTAATACATAGGCTACTCATCATATTTAATTTTATTGCTGTATAGTTTAATGAACTTAAATCATATATGTGAAATAATTAATAAATTATATCCTATTTTATTTTAGAAGTTTTTGATACTTTTGAAATTTGGATCAGGGTAATAATAAGGTGTATCAGTCATATTTTAGGATCCCATAATAAATAATATTATTAAATATTTGTTTAAGTTTGGGATAGTTGTTTAATACATAATGCTTGAAATTTTTATGTAAAATAATTTGACTGAGTGGCAAAGCACACTCTGAAAGATATGGTGTTTATGATGAGTGAATGCAATTTACTTTCATATCTCTAGTATAAAATCCTAATGATTATCATCTATATTTTGAATAAAATTTTGATAAAATAGTTATACAAGATATCTTTTTTGAATTAAAGGTTGGTAGGAATTTCAATATCTTTTAATTTTATGGTTGGAGCTATCCTACAACACTTAATTATTGATAATCTATTAGTGAATAAAATTTGGTTTTGTAATAATATATTATTTATTTTGGTTATCTAGATAATTTTAAATGAATATAGATTCTACTATCCTAATAGAGGTATAAAGAATATTGAGTCTAATTATGCTATGTTTGTAGATTCTGATTTGCATAATATTAGATGCTCATATATTAGAAATATAATATTAAAAAAAAATAAGTTATTACTCTTATTTTTTTATTATATAAATATTATATTTTATCCTACAGAAGGGTAATGGGAGAGCAATATTAAATATACAAGCTAATTATAGTACCTCTATTACTAATTGATGTATCACCAATAAAGAAATTATATGACAAAAAAATAAAAATATGTCATTTCTTGTGACAATTTGATTTCTTAATATATGAATGGCTGGAGGGTTTGTTTTATAAAATGAAAAATGCATGAAAATATAATATATTGGCATTTTTGGATATACAGACAAAGTTTGTGGCATATTGTAAAGTCATAATTCATATTGCTTTTGTTATAGAACTTTGTCCCGGGACTATAATTATTAATTCTATCTTAAAATCACTTAAAATTTATTATAATTATAAGTAGCTATGTTTTTTAAAGGAATAATAAAAGTTTTATTATCTCTATTTATGTGAAAGCAGAATATATGTCAGTCAAAGATTTTAGTTGAAAGAGAGATATTTTGTATAATATACAAAGTCAATGTCTGTTGATCTCCTAATCAATAATAAGATCTATAGTTTTTATAAAACATGTCAAGAATATAGGTATTTTAGAATTTTTTTTGGATTAGTGGGAGTTTGATGATTTATATATTGACTTGATTGATAAAATTTTATTTGTCATTGATTGCTGGATTGTAATTCAAGAACATATAAATGTCGGGTGCATATGTATAAAGTCTGTATCGGCTGATCCTCTAACCAAGAATTTGAAGTCCATATGCTTTACAAAGCATGTTGAAAACATGGACATATTGAATTTTTTTAATGCTTGGTTAATAGGAGTGACTTTATATTTGTGCTTATAAAGGTTGGTTTCATTTGATATTTTTATCATGTATATTTATATACATTGTTGACATGATAATTGATGGATTGCATTCCTATATGATTTATGTGCACATGTATAATAATAAAATATAACATAGTATCTCAAGAATATGTTTTGTCTTGAGAATGACAGTTGTATGAGTATATCTCATTTGATAATTATGAGATTTCATTGTGTTAGGAGACATACAGACTTCCTTTGAAGTCGTGGGATTTCTCTAGCTTGTAATAAAGCATGTGTTATAGAGAAATCATGATTAAAGGCACATTTATAATTTATTTTGATTATGAGATATTTTTTTGGTTATGTACCTCACTGAGACTAGGTGTCGAGTCTTAGGTATGTTGTGCTGTCTCGTCATTGACACCATTGTTGTGTATGTGAGACGAAATGGCTTGTTGTTTAATGCCATTGAAACTTTTCTTACTTATTTTGTTTTCTAAGCATGTTGAAGTGAAATTAGAGGACTGACACTATAAAATAGCATGTTTATTTTTGATCACATTGATGCTATTTTCTTGCTACACTACCATACTAAGACTCATGTTGATAGTATTTATAATGCTTGTAACCATGGATAAGTCTTATATCGGATAAATAGTGCAATGACCCCATGATTCGGAATCATGGTACTGTTGGAACTAGTCATTTGTAGGTACTGTCTATGGATCATATGGTGGCCACATGTTATTTTTAATCCGAGAGTTATTTTTAAAATAAAATATTTTCAAAATTATAATTAATGTAGCCTAAGTGAGAGAATGTAAGATAAAATTTTTCTTATATTTGGGTTGACGTTAATTATTATTTTTATTTTATTTAAACTAGATTGATTTTATGGTCCGTGTTGATAGACGTATGATGAGCCCAATGTTATATGATCATTGTTTGGGCTAGGAGCACCTTATATAGATTGGTGTGGTTGAGATGGCATAGTGTAGGCCTTGGCTCAACTGGCCCGTGATGGGAGGGCCTTTTAGGATTTGTTTATAAATAATAAGCTATTTCTCCTCTCCACTCCTCGTTATGATATTGTTATTCTATGGGAGATTTGTTCTCATGACTTGCACCATCAATGAGCCGCCTACCATGAGGATGCTGGAGAGAAGGACTCTGCCTTCGATGTTCATGTAAGCATCTCTTCCATATTTGGATTAATGACGAATACAGGTATGTATCCCAATTTTTTTTTTTTGGTATTGATTATGTGCTAAAAATTATGATATCAGGTATAATTATTTGTATTCTAATTTTCTGCCAATATCCATGGGCATTAATGGAGGTTTTTCCAATAGGTACATGGCTTAAGAAACCACATGGTTCTACTGAACCAGGAGAGATATATATACTGGTGTTTGTTTGGCTTCCAGAGAACAAGTGGAACGTGAAGGCTCCTGAAGCTAAACCTTTTGCTGCTGTAATTTTTGACTTCCAAAAATGGCCTTTGGTTCGCACCCATTCAGTAAAAAATGGCACCCCTGGATACATGACCTTGCTCCCAAGCTCTTTTGCAGCTTGTCTTGCATACACATAGCCAATGGTGTGTAGAATATTTACTCTCGAAAGCTGTATTTGCAAAACAGGGATGGAAAAAATTAAAGCATGCCCATCCTTTCAGACTAGACACATATCACTTGTCCACATGTAGTATGGGTGACATGAGGTATGAATTATTTATAATATTAACTAGCAAAATAAGAACTTAGAACTAGGGCTTGCAATGGGTCATGCTTAATATTATTAGGAAAAAAGGCCCAGCCTTCTAAAATTCTACTCAAATAAGCACAAAATTGAAACCAACACCAATATATACAATTATATGTGTTGGCATCAACTTTCTTCTGAACAAACCCACCAAATGACAATACTGACTACTGAACCCTGATGAAAATGGTTAAGAGCCGATGAAAGGTTGTTGGTTTAAAAAAGAAAGGCAGAATCTATGATCTTGATTTGGTGAAGAGCTCCAAATTGTAGTAGTATATATAGCAAGATAACAAGAACAAAAAATTCAATCAAACATAAAATCTTTACCATTTTATGTCTTTTATAAAGGTTGGGACAACAACCTGTGCTAGAAAGCAGCTTTGCTTCAGCTTCTGCACAATGAAAGAATGCCTCCTTGTCACCATGAACATATAGGTTAAGGAAATTACTCAAAAACTTGGCAAGTTTTTCTTCCCTTTCTCTCTGTACAGCCTTAATGGAAACAAACAGGGAATCAAAACAAATTAAAATGCCAAGTAAAATACCTGAAAAAAAACTAAATAATAAAACTTTTAGTCCAGCTGGTTAGGGTCTTGCCTTACAACCAACAGGTCACGGGTTCGAGGCGTGACTCTACGGAAGACTCAATTAGATTTACAGGTTATCCCCTGAGGCCCATGAGGTTGGGTGAGTGAGAGGTCAGAATCTTTCTTCTTTCCCGTTCTGACCAGCTGGCACTTTGGTGGTATCGGGTTGACGTACTTATCCTTGGATGGAGAAAGGCTACGAAAATCCAGCACCTTGAATCGAACATTTTCCGGCAGGGTGGGGGCCTGCAGGGATAGCTATGCTGGATTTATCTCCCCTATCCCTTTTACTGACCCCAAAAAAAAAAAAAAAAAAAAAAAAAAAAAAAACTAAATAATAAAACTTTAAAGAGATGCTGAGGAAGATTTTAAGTTTACACCAATTTCTGATACTGAATAACAGCATGGCATGAAAAACAATATAAACTGCATATGTTGTCAATCACATAAAGTATAGCATAAACACTGCTACTATTAAATGTGTTTCTGGATGCAAAATGGGAAGTAAGATATACAGAGAGAAGAATCGCACAAGAATGTTGGGATATGACAAAGTTGATCTGTTTATATTGACCTGTTGAAAGCCTGAAATTGAAATTGATCAATGCCTGAAAGGCACGACTATGATCAATACTTCTTCCAAAAGGTATAAAATCGATCAATGCCTGAAAGGCACAAATATGGTCGATACCTAAGATATATATGACTGATCAGCATTCAAAAGGTGTAGAGCTGATCAATGCCCAACAAACATGAGACTGACTCGCTTCCAGGTAATTGACAGATTTATTTGAGAATAGAATTTATTAATAATCATGTAGTGCAGGAGTTGATCAACTGTGGTGGAGCTGATCAATTATGGTGGAGCTGATCAACTGTGGTGGAACTGACCAATTGTGGTGGAGCCGGTCAACTATGAAATAGCCGATCAACTATGAAGGAGTCGATCAATTAAGGAAGAGGACTGATTGACTATGGACAACTTTGGTTTCACGTGCTCATACCCTGGATTAACCGTTTTACAGCCGGATGCCAGCTGTAAGCGATTAATTCCCTAGCCTATAAATACCCACGGGCGCGATGATGAGGGGGCTTCTTCTGCGATTCAATTTTTTCGGACCACCTTCCACTTAGCCTTCCTTCAGGATTTATTTGTTCTTGTCCAGACGCCATTAACGAGCTTGGGAGCTGCTTCAAATCCCATATCCTCCAAGAAGATGGCGAGGAGCTAGATCAAATCAGTTCTATCCGATTCTTTGTTCTTTCAAGCTTGTTGTAATTTTGTTTGGACACAACAGATTGGTGCGCCAGGATGAGGTTGATCTATTTGATCTTCAGAAAGAGGGAGGATTACAGCATACTCATTAGAAATGTTATAATGCTGTTTTAGTGCTAAAATTCTATGTTCAGACAGAGAAGACCTAATATCCCCTATTTTTATTTGTTCAGCTTGTTTTCTTTGTTGTTGAGAACTGGATTCTTCAGGATTTTTAGGATTTTCTATATGACTGGTTTCTAAGATCTTAACCATGATGAAGAAAGGAAATAAAGGAAGATTAACTTGGAAGAGAAGAAGAGAAATAAGAAGCCGACCTGTGTAGTTTTTCTTTTTCTCCTAAACCAAAAAGGCAAAAATGGCAGAAAATCTATTTTTCTGAGAAGGGTGGTGTTTATATAATACCTTCCAATGGACCGAGATCTCTTTGCAAATAACGAGAATGAACCAGATTTAGCCATATGTCCATAAATATTTAATGAAAATTGGGTTTCTCGAATGATCGAAATAGCTTTTTATGATACGGTGGTTGCAATCTGTTGATAAGATAGATACCTTTATTCTTTTTCGAAGATATTTCGATTTTCTCGAATTTTGAAAAATTATAATGTTGAGAAGAAGATACGGCTGTTTGTTCTTATAACCGCTTCCCCAATTAAAGTTTGACACGTCATCCAGGCATGTTGTCCCAAAACAGAAATTTCTGACAGTTTTCGATTTCCAATTAATGAACTCAGAAACTGGGGGGACTAGTGTTGGGATATGACAAAGTTGATCTGTTTATATTGACCTGTTGAAAGCTTGAAATTGAAATTGATCAATGCCTGAAAGGCACGACTATGATCAATACTTCTTCTGAAAGGTATAAAACTGATCAATGCCTGAAAGGCACAAATATGATCGATACCTAAGGTATATATGACTGATCAGCATTCAAAAGGTGTAGAGTCGATCAATGCCCAACAAACATAAGACTGACTCACTTCCAAGTAATTGATAGATTTATTTGAGAATAGAATTTATTAATAATCATGTAGTGCAGGAGTTGATCAACTGTGGTGGAGCTGATCAATTATGGTGGAGCTGATCAACTGTGGTGGAACTGACCAACTGTGGTGGAGCCGGCCAACTATGAAATAGCTGATCAACTATGAAGGAGTCGATCAACTAAGGAAGAGGACTGATTGACTATGGACAACTTTGGTTGCACGTGCTCACACCCTGGATTAACCGTTTTACAGCCGGATGCCAGCTGTAAGCGATTAATTTCCTAGCCTATAAATACCCACGGACGCGATGATGAGGGGGCTTCTTCTGCGATTCATTTTTTTCGGACCACCTTCCACTTAGCCTTCCTTCAGAATTCATTTGTTCCTGTCCAGACGCCATTAACGAGCTTGGGAGCTGCTTCAAATCCCATATCCTCCAAGAAGATGACGAGGAGCTAGATCAAATAAGTTCTATCCGATTCTTTGTTCTTTCAAGCTTGTTGTAATTTTATTTGGACACAACAAATGTCATGGAGAATGGATATGAATACCTACCAATCTCCATTAACTATAGAAGAAAGAGAAATATTCATCAAGTTTTTTGAAAGAAATAGCCCAAAGTGTTTAATTTAATAAAATATCATGAAACTCATCAAAATATAAACATTTATATCTATTGTCTACAACTCGATAATTTTGGCAAATAGATGAGTTAAAACCTATTATGAGCTTGAGATTTATCAATGTGCATAGCGCTAAAGGGACATTCAAAATTGAGAGTCCATACCACTGATCACAATATACATAATATTAGATTGTCAATAAAGGAAAAAAGAAGTTACTTTACCTAGCATCAATTGGTGATAAACAAAATTTAAGAAAAGGTATAGTAATAGCACATGATTTGTAGTTAAGAAGAATCAATAGCTACTAAATTTTTGTTCATGTGCATCTAAGATGTCAACATCATGATCAACAATGTGGGTTTTTGATTTGAATATCTAATATGAAATTTCTAAATAAGAAAGCAAGTAACTTCCATTATATGACCACTCAATTCATTTTCTAAATCTTTGTTTATATTCAATTATAGATGATTCTATATTCCACATAATCAATTATCACATTAATAATGGATGCACCTCCAATTAAAATTCTCAATTGGATTTTTAAAACAAAAAATAATTGTTTCATCTTCAATTTTTCTTTTTTATTATTTTTTCAAAAAAAAGTATAGAGGTGGTAGTGGGCCATGTAGACATGGAATGGACAAGCTCTGTAAAATTTAACCCAATCCAGGTCCTACAAGATTTTATCCAGCATCAGATCTGATTCTCCAACTAGTTAAAAATAAAAACACTCCCAAGACAATGAAAGCGGAACTTGGTACAATGGTAAGGATGTCGTGTGTTTGAAACACAAAAACAATCTCTCTGCACACAGCAATAACACATAATCTAACCCTCCTAGACCTTGCAATGGGTGGGAGCCTCATGTTCTAGGATGCCTTTATTTTACTCCGAAAAGCTGAAAATCTTGGGTTCATACATAAAATCATTCAATCAAACCCACTCAAGCCTATAACATGACTTTGCTCTAATTCCTTAGTTCCAAATTAAGCCGGAAGCCAACCCAACAAAGGTTGATGCTATGGTTGCCAAAGATGCAAACACTAGCATAATATTAAGTAATAGAGTTGAGTTGACTAAGCATTGTTTGCTATCTTGGCCACAATTTGCCTTCACGGAAATCTATAAAAAGGAAGAAAATGTTTACTGCAGGTTGCCTTCATCTTGATTTTATCTTTTTTTTGTGACATTATTACCCAATCCTTGTGTTTTTGACTAAAGATGAGGTATAACTTCCTAGCGATAGGTGCCCCTAGCCACAAACCGAGCATTTTTTGTATTACAATTGCTTCCTTTACCCAGTTTCCTCTCCCTCCCAAACTGTCATATGCCATAAATTGCCACAAGCTAATGGCCATAAAACTGCATTGTTCCCTTCCTACAGCCAACCATAGTTAATGGGGATAAGGATTGGTGGGGGGCGTGCGTCTAGATAAATGGACAAGGGCGATGGACAATAAATGGCTCACCATATGGATAATTGTGATTTGATTAATGTTGTGATAAGCCGGCTCAAGGAAGGCTAATTACCGGTTCAAGGGCTCAATCAGATCCTTTCTAAACCGGGTGACTAAACCAAAAAATTCAAAGAAAATTTTACAAACTGATGAAGCGACGACTCGACATTACTTAACCACTTTTGTAGGGCCAGTCTTCGGACCGCACCGAAGACATAGGCTCCTGAGGCATGCTTTGACCCGCATCGCCCCAGACAACTATCCAGTCCTCTTAGTGTCGGTCCGAAGAGAATGGGGCTGAAGAAGACGGTCATCTCCCGGCTGGCATTGGAAAGGACTAGTCCGAAGAGGGCAACTCCGATCCAAGAGATTGGGATGTCTTCGGCTTACTCTGAAGAGGGCGGACATGAGGTAGCTTAACTTCGGTCTCCTCTAAAGGAGTGGCCCTGAGATAAATTTTCAGTTGATCTTGGTTTAAAATTTCCAAGAGTGGACGTGGGCATTATGGCCAATCACGTGGCTACTAACTCCAAATCCCACGATATCGAAGTGGCCAGAATCAAATATTAACTACTTACGGTTATGTGGACATTACGCTCACTAACTCCATTGATTGAGGGCAAGTGAGCCTAACTGCATTCTGTTACAAATACCTTTATAAATACTGGTAAGAGGGGACATCGATGGTAAGCAATCATGAGCTATTTTCACTCTCTGAAACAACCCTCCATTCTGTTACTCAAACTCTTACTGACTTAGGCATCGGAATGTCTTCCACTGGAGAAAACTCGGTCAAGGATTGGTTCTCTTTTGCAGACGCTCGAAGAGACGAACCAGCAGTTGAGCTCGACTGCTCTGCCCGGTCTGCAAGGGTTCGGCATCAATAGAATGGTATGCCAAGTAGGGGAGGAAGCTACCAAGTAGTAGCTTCTCCCTCTTAGAAAGGAGGGTCTGAAGATGGCGAAAGCAAGGACCCAGAATGCTTTGACAAGCAGGGGACATCCTCCCTCTCAGAGAAACAACCCCCCGGTGGAAAATAATGTTCCATCCCCTACATTGATTATAGGACAGCATCAGTTCGAAACCCTTTTGAATTGGGTCGATGCGCTAATGACCTTGGTTCAAAATTTTCAAAAAACCACCCTTTAGGCGGGCCACCCGCCAACCATGTCTAGGCACAACCATCGATCCAAATCGAGGGAAGACCACCACCGTGAGTCTACCCGACACTCCCCTTAAGATCGCTTTCTCGTGAAGGCCGAAATTATCAGCACCATAAGTCAGCTAATAGCTGACTTGAAATGAAGCAGACCCGACGATCTCCCTCAATCTCCTCCGGAGACTATCCCTAGAGGTGTTGAGCGAAAAGAAGCTCGCTATGACTATGAAGAAAATTTCAAAATGCTCGAATCACAGATCGCGAGGCTCCGTGATCATAGAAGAGATGACAAAGTTGCAGCCTATGACTCGAGGCCTCCCTTCACCCCTAGGATAATGGAAAAAATAGTCCCTCGACATTTCAAGGTCCCGCAAATGAAACCATATGACGGGAATACTGATCCACTTGACCATCTAGACAGTTTTAAGGCCTATATGATAATCCAAGGGGCCTCTGATATGCTGGACTGTCTCGCTTTCCCTGTTATCCTGAAGAAGGTGTCTCGAATGTGGTATTCGAGCATACGTCTAGGTACTATCGATTTCTTTTCTGAATTTGAAAAATTATTCATCTCATATTTTAGGACTTGCCAAAAAATGCTCTGCAAGATGGATAGTCTGTTCCTCCTCTGTCAGAATGAAGGAGAGAACCTTAGAGACTACATTGCAAGATTTAATTCGGCTACTCTCGAGATCCCAAATCTCAATGACCACGTGGCTATGTTCACTCTAAAAAGGGGCCTCAAATCATCCCGGTTCACATTTGCCTTGGACATGAGGTTTCCCACAAGCTATGCAGAACTCTTATTGAGAGCTCAGAAGTATGCGAAGGCTTAGGAGCAAGCAACAAATCGATGCCTGATTGAAGGAAAACCAATTCCCAAGAAAAGGAACAATAAGGTGGTGAATCCCCCTGTTTCTCCCAGCGACGACGACTCCACTCCACGACGACGTCCCAGGTCCAAAGTATTGGGTGGAATATTTGATTTATACACTCTCCTCAATCTCCCGAGAGAGAAGATACTTATGGAGATAGAAAAAGAAAGCTACCTGCAATGATCGCGTCCTATGAGGACGTCCTCTACTATGAGAAACCGAAATAAATATTGTCGATTCCACAAAGACCATGGCCATAACACTGAAGACTGCATCCTTCTTAAGGATGCCATAGAAGACTTGATCAAGAGGAGATTCCTGGGAAAGTATGTCGGTCATCCGGAACCTCGACCTGAAGTTGCCACCCCTCAGTGGACTATTAAAGAGGTCGAACTGCCCAACCAAAGGTTGATTGATGGAAGGGTAGGTATGCTACATCGGCACACTAACTGGAGGAGAGCCGGAGAGGATGTCTCCAAGAGGCTCAGGGGCAATAATTTCATATGCTTCTCAGATGATGACCTCCAGGGAGTCCAGGTCCCGCATAATGACCCTGTTGTAGTTTCGGCCATTGTGGCCAAGTATGATGTAAGGCGCATTTTGATAGATAATGGAAGCTCCGCATATATTTTACTTTATGATGCATTCTCCAAAATGAGCTTGCCTAGAAACAAACTACAGGAGTTCCTCTAACAGGGTTCGGGGGCAACCAGGTTGGAGTTGAAGGAGAAATAATACTGCTTGTAACCCTTAGCACCGAATAATGGCAAAAGACACTCCCCATCAACTTCATAGTAGTCTGAACCCCATCGGCCTACAACATGATCCTGGGACTGTTGAGAATTATGTCCCAAAGCCAATCGTCTAGGCTGTAGATGGTTGTGCTAATTTTATAATTGTATATGAATTTTTAATGAATAAAAGTTATTCTTTTGGCTGTTCATCATATTTATATTTTTCTGAAATGAACTCTTGTATGATGGAGTCCTTAGAACTACATTATTTGATATAAAGAGGATATATCAAGTAGTTCTTAAACTGGTTCACAATCAAAGGATACATTGTTATAGGACGATGATGTATCGAGTATAGGTTGTTGTATGTCATATTTGTCGATTGTCCTCTTAACCAAGGAGTGTGGAGATACTGGTATGACATGCAAGTGAAATGTATGACATCTCACTAAATGTGACCATCTACGGAGTTCCCTTCTGCCAAAGGGTTGCTCGCGAAGGGATATGGGTATTGGTCCCTCAAACCTGAGGTCACCATGGTAGCTTACAAGCAACTCACTTTACTTTGGTGCCAGACTACCTGAATTTCTAATCCATAATGAAAGGTTTCTGGGTGCAGTCAAGTACTTATAGAGCGGTGGTGGATCAAGATGGAATTGACCCCTCCAAATAGTTTGGAATGAATGACTCGCTGTGTCTCAATTTAGCAAAACCTTGGACAGGATAGTTCTTATGTGGAGTCATAGAATTTGTAAAGTTAAGACATGATCTAGATGGACCAAATTAGGGTTGGCAGTCAAATCCTAGGTCATCTTGAGCATTATGAGGTCAAAGGGATAAATTATGCGAAAACTATATGCTAGAGGTTTTTGAAAGTTGCTTTGCAATCTTTGACCTATCCGGACATCAGGATCATTGCTAGATGAGAACTTTGACTGGGACTGGAAGTGTTTTAGTGCTACTGGCTTAGTGTTTGAATCTATGGGGTCACACACTATAGGGGTTTCTATCTGATCTAAAGGCTGATCGACGATTAAGAATCGTGTACTGCCACTGGTGCTTAATATAATTGACCATGTGTCGATACTTGAGGGGTCGACACTTGGCTGTGACAAGAAGTATCTTCAAAAGTTTTTCTAGACGAGCCGACTCGATCCCTGCTCGAGTCGACTCATTCTGGATGAGCCGACTCGACCTATGCTCGAGCTGACTCGTTCTTATTGAAAGAACAGTTCGATTGTTCTGTATTCTGGATGTGCTGACTCGATCCTTGCTCGAGTTGACTCGTTCTTATTGAAAGAACAGTTTGATTGTTCTATATTCTGGATGTGCTGACTCGACCCTTGCTTGAGTCGACTCATCTCTGCTCGACCTAAAAAACCTGAATGGGATTTTTTGGAAAGCTTTTTGGGAAGGTTTTGACCTGGTTTGAATTTCGAATTCAAGCTGTTTTGGCTCCAAACTTTCATGGAATGATTGTCATTCCTTCATTATGTGGTTAGAGCCAAATTTGTATGTCCTTGACCTTCTCCCCCAATCACTCCTCCTTCTTCTTTCTCCCTTTCATGGCTGCCTTTATAAACAAAGGTTGTTTTAGGGGCTGCTGGTTAGCTGAGAGAAAAAGGTTGAAGAACTAAAAGGAAAAGAGGTTTTGTGAGGACTTGGGATTGGGTGTGAGAATCCTAGCATTCAAGCTAGGTCTTAGGAAGAGAGATAGTTAGGAAGGGTTCCACTTCTCCTCCTTATCTTCCGAGAAGAAGAAGATCAGCCCAAAGGATCCTAAGAAGCTAGCACTCCGAGGGAGTTGATCAGAGTTGAGCCCCGGTGTGAATTACTTGTAGAGGCCAGACACGTGTGTGGCTCGAGTGCTTTACCCTTCTCCACAGCATTTCAAAGATATAACGGTAAGGTACTTTTATATCCTTGATTATTTTTCTTGCTCTTGATGTATATTGCATGCTGCATGATTTTACTAGATCCTGTTGCTGATAGATTGGTAGATCATTTTGATTGATCTACCAAGTCTTCCGCTGTTTATTTTAAAATTATTTTAAAATACTTTCTTTCTGCCTAGCATGTTTTTCCTTCACATGGTATCAGAGCGCAGGTTTTCTTCGTAGTATTATAATGCTAGCATGCTTTAACATTATTGTTTTCTCTTAAGTACTTGGGTTAAGTGCTTCACCATGGCCATCCAGTCATAGGAGAGAAGTAGGGCTGCAAGATCCTTTCTTTCCATTCAATGGGATCTCCTATGGCGTGTAGGGGTGCCACTTGTGATTGACTCATGAAAAAGAAAATAAGAAAAAATTTAGATTAAAAAATATTTTAATATAATGTTATGATCATAAAATAAATTTAGATAAGATCTAAGAGTTTTGTTTTGATCATTTTTAATCTCTAACTTTGAATAGTTCAAGTAAGATGCATGAATTTGAAGTCACTATTTTCTGCCCCCGCAGACGAGTCGACTCGAATCTTGCTCGAGCCGACTCAAACCTTGCTCGAGCTGACTCGAACTTTGCTCGAGCCGACTCGAACCTTGCTCGAGCCGACTCGAACCTTGCTCGAGCCAACTCATCTCTGCTAACAGATGAATCTATCTATTCTGGTTCTGGATGAGCTGACTCGACCCCTGCTCGAGCCGACTCAACCAGAATGCCCTGAAATAGTGAATTCAAATTTGCTTGTAAAATTGTTTTACATTCTTAATTGAAATTGTTTTGATTAATTAAGGCTATTAGACTTAATTGAGACTTAAGTTATATTGAATGACAATAACTCTAGAAGTATGATTCAAAGATTTTAAGTCATGTCAATAAGCCTTAAGGGTCATGGGTTAGCTTCTTTTGGGTCCTTAATTGGGTTAGCCTAAGTTTAGATGCATTGGACCAAATAGAGAACTAATCTAATCAAATGTTGAGTTAGGATTTCTTCTCTATAGATCTCTCTAATAGTTAGATTGATTAGTCCATAGATCTAAATGGACCTAATTTTGTGGCTCAGTGGTCAGCCCGAGTTTTTAGGCTAGTCTAATCGACTTTGATGAACCAATTGGTGTCTAGGTAAGTTTAGCAATTTGATCATGGTTCTTTGGGGCTACCTCTTACCTGGCTAACTCGGTTGGTGTCTAAGGCAAGACAGTTAATGGCAGAACCCAACCCATGATCTCACTTACCTGGCTAATATGGTCGATCAGAATTGATTGGATAGCTCATTGACTCGTGTTAACCCATATCACCCAAGGTTAATTAGTCCTGACTTATTTTAGGTGCCCTTGGATCATTAATTATGTGTAATCCTCCTTGATTGCTGATGTGGTCAGTGGGAGGTTGATCCATGTCTTCTCATCTCTTCTTCTGTCATATTAAAATTAAATCTTCTAAATTATTACATCCATAAAAGGACAAAGTTATAGGGATAACCAAGTCCTAGCCTCCTATTAAGTGGGATGGTAATGGGTCCAATAGTTGGGGGTTCATCTGTAGATCCAAAGATCGGGTGTTCATTGGGCTATTGGAATTGCTGTTCTTAATATGATGTCTCAGTGCGACTCTCTTAACGGTGGTCAGGTGGGTCGGCCAAAGTCGAGCTTGACTATTCGTTATCTAGAAGCACTAAATTTTGTCATGTTAATGGTTGGACCTAACCGGAACCTTCAATAGGACGCCCAAAGACTGATTGAAGTGCACCTTGGGGCAAAAACCTAAATACTGGAGGTTACTTGGAGAAGTAATCGATTGAATAACCTGCCTTTAGACGTGCATGGATGGGCCGACCAAAGTCGGGCTCATGTGTTGTCTATTGGACTCTAGTACCCACTTAGGAATCAAAGTGATTCCTCGGATTGGATGTAGAGGCTACCAGTCTGAATAAAATAGTGGGAGGGCCTTAAGACTAAAGATCATGTCTATAGGATAATAATTCATATACATTAATTAGCTTTGGTTTTCATTTCAGATGTCTTCCAACCTATCGCTCCGATCTCTTCTTGATAATGAGAAGCTTAAGGATCCCAACTTCGATAGCTGGTATCGAAGACTCAGGATTGTCCTGGAGCATGAATGGATCCTGTATGTGATATCAGATCCGGCACCTGAAACCCCTGCTCCCAATGCTCGGGGTTCGGTCAGAGACACTTATCAGAAGTGGCTCTCTGACAGGACCACTGTCCGATGCATAATGTTGGCAGCGATGAACGACGAGTTCAGTCGCAAATTAGAAGAAGTCCAGGCGGAAGAAATCCTTCAAAGGTTGAAGGAATCTTTTGGGACACCAGACGATATTGAGAGCTACAGGGTCTCCTGTGCTATCTAGAATGCGTGGATGCATGATGGGGCCTCAATCACTGATCATGTATTGTACATGATCGAGATGATTGAGTGCCTGGGCAAGCTCGGATGTCCCTTGCATGAATAGCTTGGAAAGGATGCGATTCTGAATTCCTTGCCCTCTTCCTATCTAGATTTTCTCGATCATTATAGAATGAATAAACCTGCAGTTAACTATCATGATCTGTTGGGATTGCTGTAGACTTATGAGAAAGACCACCATCTAAATAAAGGGGTGGTAAATCTAGTGGGAGGATTATCGGCAGGGCGTCGTCCCTTTAAGAAAGGGAAAAAGAAAAATAAAGGGAAACAAGTGCAGAATGCTTCTGGGCCTAGTCAGGCCAAGAAGGAGAAGGCTGATAAGAGCCAAGCGGAGCACTTCTTCTGCAAGAAGTGGGGACATTGAAAGAGGAACTGTCCTCTTTACATTGCATCCCTTGACCCAAACAGGTCCAAGAAGAGAAAGCAACCAGAATGGTGCAAACACCAGAGGTACCAGAATAAGACTGAGGCTTCTCAACCCTCTATGGATTAATTAGTAACATCATATCCATTTGTAATAAAGACTTGTCCATTTGAGTTATTTTTTTTATTACTTGAGTTCTGTACTAGTCAGCTCATGTTGAGCTAGTCATTTTCCGAAGTTCAATACATGTCCAGTAATGACTCATACAAGTGAAGACCAAGCCAGCCCAAGTGAAGGCCAATCCAACTGAAGCTCTGAGGATCATGGAAGGCCTAGGAGGAGAAATCAGAAGCCCGGAAGACAAGCCCGAAGCCCTGAAGCCCTAAACCGTAGCTTGATGCAAACTGGGCCAGCCAAGGCCCAGGAGAGGAGTTAAGTGGCGCCAAGGCCTTATGCTCACCACCCTTGGTCGGCCACTAGGGTCACCTCCCTTGGCTGACCAAGGCAAGAGGACAGGAGAGAGTTTTTAGGGATTTTTTCTACCTAGTTTTCCTTATTTTCTAGCTAGAGTTGGATGGGGATTAAAACTCCTATGTAATGTCTCTTTTAACTTTAATTGGGGGCTAAGTCTTAGAGTCTATTTAAAGGGCCCTAGTCTCTTGTATGAAAAACTTTTTATCATGAAATAATATTTGAATTCTCCAATTGCTGTGTGCTACCTGTTGTGTGCCTAAAGAGATTCTGTGTGAGCCCTTCCTCTTCCCAGTGTCCTGCGACTGCTTCCAACTGCCATCCTACTCTCCAAAACCCTAGCCTCCCTCTCCAAACAACCACTTCCCCTTGATGTTTTTCCTTTCTTTCTTCTTCCCTACTATATTTTCTAACCCTTGGAAGGTCGTTTGCAGCTCCCTCGACTCCGACGAATCCAACGACTCTAGCCAGGCCTCAATCGGACCACCAAGCAGAAAGTCGGATAACCGTGGGTCTCTGGCTTGATTTTCCAGGCTTCATCTGGAGTGAGAGCGATCTCTTCATGTCGATCTGTACCAGGCGCTTCAACTATTATCAGGTACACCCCCTCTACCGCCAGTAGCCCTATTGTAGGTGAACTAGCCCAACCGAGACTTCTCAGCCTCGACGGTCCTTCGTTTCTATTGCTTTTAGGTCATGTTATGCATGCTTTAGTTTCTTATTTTCATATAGAACCCTTTACATCGTTCCTTAGTCTGATCTTTGGGATTAAAACTTATAACTCAATATTTAAAAATACAAAAAATAATTGCATGCATATATAGTTCCGCATCATTTGGTATCAGAGCCTGTTTGGGCTTAGTTCTCTTTGGATATTCAGATCGGGTGCTTTACCATGGCCGTCCGGTCATAGGAGACTAGTAGGGCTTCAAAACCCTCTTTTTCAGTCAACGGGATCTCCTATGGAGGTAGGGGTGCCGCTATGAATTGATCCCTGAAGAAGAACACAAAGAGTTCCTTAGGTTTTTTCATTTTTGGCCTTTTAGTATATATCCTGTTGTTTTAATTGTTTCTACCTGCATAAAACTCAAAAAATTTTGAAATTTATTTTTCTAGATTCCTCATAATTTAATTTAATTTTTATAATTTTCTCAGAAATTATTTCAATATGTAAATTTTCTCCCAGTCGAAACATTGCCTGAGAATAGTTCTGCTCTATTTTGGAAGCAAAGCCGATTTCGGAAAGTTCAAGGTTTTCTTAGTATAATCTTTGCATATCTTTAATTTTGACATGTTCCTTGCATATTAGGTCATAATCTGCAATTATCTTTCTATTTAAAAAAAATCCCCAAAAAAATATATATATATATATATATATTCAAAAATACCAAAACACCTAAACCCTAATTTGCATCTTCATCTACCTACCATCATTGCATAAATTACTTTAAGGGCACTTTCTATATGTCAGATAAGGGGAGGAGTTGATAACCTCTCCTTAGCCCAAAACCATATCTCTTGCATTCGGTCCCAAGCCTAATCTAAAATTAACTAGACTTAATTTGCCCTAGTGAGCTAGGGACACCCATCGGTCGGGTTCAGTCTTTGTGGGACGACTAGTGCACCCAATTTATTTCCTATTACTGGATACTGGTGTTTAGGCAAGAGGTACAGTGTCAAACGACCTAAGCAGATCGGTGGTTCCTTAATTGGATCCCTGCGAGAGCAGGGGGCTTCCCACCATCCCACCTCTTACCTGGCCAGATTGAAGGACTAGGATTTGAGTTGTGTGTAAGTTGAGTCAACCCATTCTGATTGGGCTCTAGGTCTAGGCAGCTATAATCAAGTTATTGTTGAGTCTTGCATGTGCACTAGCTTAGGAGTCGATGTGTGTGTTTGATTGCATGACCATTAGAGTAGGAACCCAATGCCAGTAGACTTAATCTAATACAACTAGTGTGATCATGGAGTCCAATCCTAGGAGAACCTAATACTTTGACCCATATAGAGAGTCCAACCCTAGGAGAACCCAATACTTTGACCCATATAGGGAGCCCCACCCTAGGAGAATCCCATACCATGATCCCTCCTTAGAACCTAACCATAGGAGACCCAATTATGATTACCTGAACCAAGATGAACGACCTATTAGGAGCACTCAACCTTATGCACCCCTGTTTGATGGAAGACCAGATCCTAAGGTGTATACCGAATGGGAGGATATGATGGATCAGTACTTTGAGTATACTAGGATGTCAGAGTTAGAGAAGATTAGTTTGGCTATACATGGGTTAATCAGATATGCTAAGCAACATTGGAAACATATTGAGGATGAATGTTATTGGAAAGGAGAATAGATAAGTACCTGGAAAGCTATGAGGAGTAAGTTGAGAAAAGAGTACCTAGGTTCATTTTATGAGCATGAACTTTCAGCCCAATGGTGTAACTTGAGATAGGGTGACAAAACTGTGTCTGAATACATTGACCAATTTAAGGAGTTTATTAGAAAATGTAACATAGTTGAACATGAGTTTATGACCATATCGAGGTTTAGGTATAACCTACGTGAGGACATCAGTTGAGAATTATGTCGCTGGCCGATTGAGGACTTTGAGGAAGCCTATCACAGAGCCTTGAAATTTGAGTCAAATCAGAGGGAACTCATATTTAATCAAACTGAGTCCAACAAGAATAATCCTCCTACACCCCAGACCTATAGACCTGAATCCCATAAGGTTAGTACCCCTAGATGTGAGCTCAGTAGTAAGCCACTACCCCTTAGGCAACCTGAACCTACTAGGAGTAGTACCCATAATCATAAACCATGACCTAGCCAATTTTTCCTTAGCTGACCTTCCCCTACCACCCCTTTGATTCACAAGGCTTATATTAAAGCAGAAGTGTATGAAGCTGATGTGAACTTAGTAGATGAGTATGAGGGAGAAGAGGAGACACCTCTAGAAGACCTAGAATTAGTCGACTTCGTAGGTACCCAGGTATAAGCCAATCTAGAGTTAGCTAACCCTGACCATACCCAGATTGAACCTGTAATAGAGGACCTATTAGAGGAAGAGAACTCTGATACTAGGATTTTACTTGAGGAAACACTAGAAAAGGGCCTAATTATAGAGCCTAGTCCTAAATTCCATGAACTAGAAGACTATATTGAAGATCTGGCTTACTTAACCCATTGCCCTCAGGATGAATCCCTTCCTGCCATTCCTATTAAAGATCTCTTCCTAGAAATTGTTGACCCATCCTTCCATAGCATGGACCTTTTCTTGCCCATAGATATAACTCCATATTCATACATTAAGGTCAGTCTCTTTAGTCCATAACCAGTCCCTGAATCCCCTTCCTATTTCTTACCCTTCCTTGAGTCTTCTCATGTGTCTAGAACTATTAGGTTACATTTTGTTGAGGTTACTAGGTTGCAAGAATCCATAGAGACCATCCCATTTGCTACCTACTTTTGGCAGACCCTGTGAAATCTATTAGGAGTTACTAGCAAATTTTCTTCTGCATGTCATCCATCAACCACAACTCATGCTCCATATCCAAGTTGTAGTTAAGGCATAATAAACCTCTTTCGATAGGAATGCATAGTCGAGTCTGTTAGGTGTTGGTATGAGTCCTTTGCATCACCTGTTAGGAGTCTCCATGTGCCTAGCATGTTCACCACCTGCACTAATTTGGAAAGAAACTAGCTAATTTTCGAAGAAGGGCCAAGGAATTTGATGTAGTGGATTATGTCTTGGTTAGGCTTAGGCCTAAAAGAGAAGCTTCATGCTTGCAGAGCCAGACCTTTTAAAGTGATAGAGAAGGTTGGACTCAATGCCTATATGTTAGATTACCTCCGGATTTGGGCATCAATTCTACCTTTAATGTCGCAGACCTGGTTGAGTATAGGGAACCGATAGCGATACCCAGTGAGGCCTTTGGACCTACTCCATCCATTGTGAGTAACCCTAGCCCAAAGTGTCCACCAATAAATTAGCCCGAGAGAGGAGAACGGATCGAGCGTATCCTGTATGATCAAGCCTTAACGATCTAGGGCCACGGCTATCAACGCTACCTAGTCCGATGGCAAGATCGGCCAGAGTCGGACGATTCATGAATTTATCGAGAGGACTTGCAACCCTCAACCCAGACCTCCTCGAGAGATATGTGAGCCAGCTTGATTTTCACTTGACAAGATCGAGTTCTTCCCACCTAGGAGAATTGGTGCAAACACCAGAGGCACCAAAATAAGACAGAGGCTTCTCAACCCTCTATGGATTAATTAGCAACATCAGAGTCCATTTGTAATAAAGACTTAGTCCATTTGAATTATTTTTTTATTACTTGAGTCCTGTACTAGTCAGCTCATGTTGAGCTAGTCATTTTTCGGAGTTCAGTACATGTCCAGTAATGACTCATGCAAGTGAAGACCGAGCCAGCCTAAGTGAAGACCAATCCAACTGAAGCTTTGAGGATCATGGGAGGCCTAGGAGGAGAAATCAAAAGCCTAGGAGGAGAAATCAGAAGCCCGAGAGACAAGCTCGAAGCCCTGAACCACAGCTTGATACAAACTGGGCCAGCCAAGGCCCAAGAGAGGAGTTAAGTGGCTCCAAGGCCTTATGCTCACCACCCTTGGTCGGCCACTAGGGTCATCTCCCTTGGCCGACCAAGGCAAGAGGAGAGGAGAGAGTTTTTAGGGATTTTTTCTACCTAGTTTTCCTTATTTTCTAGCTAGAGTTGGATGGGGATTAAAACTCCTATGTAATGTCTCTTTTAACCTTACTTGGGGGACAAGTCTTAGAGTCTATTTAAAGGGCCCTAGTCTCTTGTATGAAGAACTTTTTATTATGAAATAATATTTGAATTCTTCAATTGCTGTGTGCTACCTGCTGTGTGCCTGAAGAGATTCTGTGTGAGCCCTTCCTCTTCCCGGTGTCCTGCGACTGCTTCCAACCGCGATCCTGCTCTCCAAAACCCTAGCCGCCCTCTCCAAACAACCAGTTTTCCTTGCTATTTTTCCTTTCTTTCTTTTTCCCTACTATATTTTCTAACCCTTGGAAGGTCGTTTGTAGGTCTCTCGACTCTAACAAATCCAACAACTCCAGCCAAGTCGCAATCGGACCACCGAGCAGAAAGCTGGATAACCGTGGGCCTTTGGGTTGATTTTCCAGGCCGCATCCAGAGTGAGAGCGATCTCTTCATGTCAATCTGCACCAGGTGCTTTAACCATTGCTAGGTACACCCCCTCTGCCGCTAGTAGCCCTATTGTAGGTGAACTAGCCCAACCGAGGCTTCTCAGCCTCGGCGGTCCTTCATTTCTATTGCTTTTAGGTCTTGTTATGCATGCTTTAGTTTCTTATTTTCATATAGAACCCTTTATATCATTCCTTAGTCTGATCTTCGAGATTAAAACTTATAACTCAGTATTTAAAAACACAAAAAAATAATTGCATGCATATATAGTTCCGCATCACAGAAGATGCTGGACAAGGTATTTATATGATAACACCTTATAGTTTTTCTATCTGCGATACTACTAACTGGGTATTGGATACTAGAAGTCTAATTTATATTTACAATTCTTTGTAAGGACTTCAAGTTAGTAGAAGATTCGAGGATGGTGAGAGGTTCTTGAACATGAGAAATGGAAGTCAAGTTCCAGTCCTGGCATTGAGAGTCCTCAAACTAGTTTTCGAATCTTGTACAATCATTTTGTATGAGTGTCATTATTGTCCATCTTTTATTGTAAATGTCATTTCTTTAGGTCAATTGGCCATGTATGGTTATGAACTATTAATAAAAAATGACATTTGCAAAATCATTTGGAATGGTTCTATTGTAATGGATGGATATATGAATAATGACATTTATGTACTATCGTGGCCTGTTAGTATAATGTACACGTCTAGCAAATGCTCTAGGATAGATAATGTCAGTGATGAGTACCTATGGCATTGTAGGCTAGGTCATATTAACAAGAACAGGATAAACAGGTTGAAGTGCGAGGGTCTCCTCAACTTTAGTGAAAGTAGTTCACTTCTAACCTGTGAGTCATGTCTTCTTGGAAAAATGACAAAGTCACCTTTTACTAGAAAAGGTGAATGAGCCAAAGAAACTCTAAGTCTGGTACATACTGATATATACGGACCCATGAATATTAGTGCCAGAGAAGGGTACAGTTATTTCATTACATTTATAGACGACCTTTCGACGTATGATTATGTCTTCTTGATGAGACATAAATCTGAATCATTTGAAATATTCAAACGATATCATAATGAAGTAGAAAATAAACTATAAGGTATATCAAAACCCTTCGATCAGATCGAGACGGTGAATACCTTTTCGATGAGTTTTTGATATATCTTGAGAAGAATGGGATTCTCTCAGTGGACACCTCTAGGGACACCTCAGTTAAATGGAGTGTCTGAAAGGAGGAATCGAACCCTATTAGACATAGTTTGGTCCATGATGGGCTTTGCTTCACTACCGTTGTCCTTTAGGGGATATGCTCTAAAATCAGCCTGTTACCTTTTGAATAGGACTCTGAGTAAATTTGTTAACAAAATCCCATATGAGATATGGGCTGGACGTAAGCCGACACTCTCATACCTTCGGGTCTGGGGTTGCCCGGCTTATATAAAATATTTGGAAATGGACAAACTTAGACTTAGGTTTGATCGGTGCCTGTTTGTTGGGTATCCAAATGAGTCTAAGGGGTATTACTTCTACTTGGTCGAGGAACAAAAATTATTCATCTGACTTAGGGCTATCTTTTTAGAAAAGGAGTTTCTTGGTGAAGAAACTGTAGCCGCTAAGATTGAACTTAGTGAAGTTCAACAAGTAGAAGAACCGACACACTTAAAGGATAACATAGAACCGGTTATGATTAGATCATACCCAGAGCCCATACAAGAACCATTAAGGAGATTTGGTAGGGTACCGAGTCGATCGAACAAATACTATAGTTTCTTGATCCGGGACGGTGATCCCATTGAACTCGATGAGAATAATGAGGATCCGATCACCTATATGGATGCGATGCAGAGGTTCGACTCTAAGAAATGGCTAGGAGCCATGCAATCCGAAATGGAATCCATGAAAATCAACAATGTATGGACATTGGTTGATCCACCTAAAGAGATAAAACTCATTGGGTGTAAATATATTTTCAAGAGAAAAAGGGATGCAGACGGGCAGGTGGAGACCTATAAAGCCAGTCTGGTTGCCAAGGGTTATCGTCAATGTTATGGTGTTGACTATGATGAGACGTTCTCTCCTGTGGCAATGCTTAAGTCCATTCAGATCATGCTTGCTTTAGCGGCACACTTTGACTATGAAATCTGACTATGAAATCTGGCAAATGGATATCCAAACAGCTTTCCTGAATGGAGAGTTGGAAGAGGAGGTGCATATGATACAACCTGAAGGGTTCACATCCACAGATGAATCAAAGGTGTGCAAGCTTCAACAGTCCATTTATAGACTAAAGCAAGCATCAAGAAGTTGGAACATGCGATTTGATAAGTGTATCAAGTCATATGGCTTCGTTAGGAATGGAGAAGAACCTTGCATTTATAAATGGGTTAATGGTTATGTGATTGTATTCCTTATGTTGTATATGGATGATATTCTCTTAATCGGGAATGACATCCCAGCACTGCAAGGAATAAAGATCTGGTTATCATCTTAGTTCTCTATGAAGGACTTGGGTGAAGCCTCTTACATACTGGGTATGAAGATCTATAGAGATAGGTCTAAGAGGTTTCTGGGACTGTCCCAGTCTACGTATGTCGACACTGTATTGAAGCAGTTTAGCATGAAAAATTCTAAAAAAGGGTATCTCCCGATAGGTGCTGGAATTGCTCTCTCTAAGAAGGATTGTGCAACAACTCCTGAGAAGAAAGAGCGTATGAGTAGAATCCCGTATGCTTCGATAGTGGGTTCTATAATGTATGCTATGACATGTACTAGACCAGACGTGGCATACTCCTAGGCATAGTGAGCAGATACCAGTCTGACCCAGGTGAAGCTCATTGGAAGGTGATAAAAACCATCCTTAAGTATTTGCGAAATACTAAGAACCAATGGCTGATTTATGGAGAACCTGACTTGGGGTATACTGACTCTAGTTTTCAGTCAGATAAGGATGATAATAAGAGTGTGTCAGGATTTATTTTTATCCTAAATGGAGGAGCGATTTGCTGGAAAAGTTCCAAGCAGCCTATTGTGGCGGACTCAGTATGCAAAACAAAATACATTGCAGCATCAGATGTAGCGAAGGAAGCTGTATGGTTGCGGAAGTTCCTTGGCGAGCTGGGAGTGGCACCTTCCTTGGATGGTCTTGTTCTGGTATATTGTGACAGCACTAGAGCCATTGCTCAAGCCAAAGAGCCGAAGTCTCATCACCACACAAAGCATATTCTGCGGCGCTATCACCTTGTATGAGAGATCGTGGAACGAGGTGACATTGACCTTCAGAAGATCGATGGAAAGGAAAGCCTGGCTAACCCCTTCACTAAAGCCATCAGAGTTCAAGAGTTTGATACTTGTAAATGGAAAATGGGAATAATATTCTGTACTGATAGGCTTTAGTCCAAGTGGGAGTTGTTAGGAATTGTGTCCCAAAGTCAATCATCTAGGCTATAGATGGTTGTGCTAATTTTGTAATTGTATATGAATTTTTAATGAATAAAAGTTATTCTTTTGGCTATTCATCATATTTACATTTTTCTAAAATGAACTCTTATATGATGAAGTCCTTAAAACTACATTATTTGATATAGAGAGGATATATCAAGTAGTTCTTAAACTGGTTCACAATCAAAGGATACATTGTTATAGGACGATGATGTATCGAGTATAGGTTGTTGTATGTCATATTTGTTGGTTGTCCTCTTAACCAAGGAGTGTGGAGATAGTGGTGTGACATGCAAGTTAAATGTGTGACATCACTATATAGATCTCAACAAGGCTTGCCCGAAGGATAACTTTTCCCTACCGAAGATAGATCAATTAGTTGATGCCACTACTGGCCATCAACTGTTAAGCTTCATGGATGCTTTCTGGGTACAACCAAATACGGATGGACCCTAAAGATGAAGAGAAGATAGCCTTCATGACAGAGAAAGGACTTTACTGTTATAAAATGATGCCCTTCGACTTGAAAAACACCAGTGCCACATTTCAAAGATTGATCAACAAAATATTTGAGAAGCAATTAGGAAAGAATATGGAGGCATACATAGATGACATGATTATGAAGAGCCTCCTCATAGAGGACCACATCAAAGACTTGGAAGAATCTTTCAGTGCCCTGCGACGCCATCGGATAAAGCTGAACATAGCCAAGTGTACCTTCGGAGTGACTTCAGAAATATTTTTGGGATTTCTGGTCACTAAATGAGAAATAGAGGCTAACCCAGAGAAAATCTAAGCTATCCGAAGCATGAGACATCCCTCCTGCAAAAAAGAAGTGCAACATTAATAGGAAGGATCGTCTCTTTGAGCCGATTCATCTCTCGCTCGGTTGAAAGGTACCTATCTTTTTTTAAAGCTCTTCATCAATCTCAGAGCTACGAATGGTCCGAAGACTGCCATCTCGCCTTCGAAGAACTGAAGAAATATCTGGAGAGTCCCCCCTTACTCTCAAAACCTCAGGAAGGGGAAACCCTCTACTTATACTTGTTCACTTCGGATGAAGCGATCAGTTCGGTTCTTGTTCGAAAGGGAGCTGATGACCTCCAAAGACTGATTTACTACATCAGCAAAGTATTACATAATGCAAAAGTGAGGTACCCCAGAATACAGAAGCTCATATATTCACTAGTAACCTCAGCAAAATGCTTATAGCCGTACTTTCAGTCTCATTTCATTGTAGTCTTGATGGATCAACCTTTAAAGGCTATCCTCCAGTCTCTCGATATTTCAGGAAGGATAGCTAAATGGGCCATTAGACTTGAAAAATCTGACATTAATTTTCAACCTAGATCGGCTATAAAAGCACAAGTATTGGCTAACTTCATAGCCGAATATACTTGGGGGCAAGAAGATGACCTACCCGAGCCTGAAAGGAAAATAACTATTGAAAAAGATTCGGAACCCATATGGATACTTCATATGGATGGAGCTTTGAATTCTACGGGATGTGGAGCGGGCCTCATCTTGGCCAATTCGGACGGGCGTATCATATAATATGCCTTGCGCTTCACTTTTCGTGCTTCGAACAACCAAGACGAATATCAAGCCATCCTCGTGGGACTTCGAATCGCCAAAGAGCTGGAGATTCAAAAGATGCAAATCTTTTCAAATTTTCAGTTGGTGGTGAACCAAGTGAAGGGCGAGTTTGAAGCCCGAGATCCTACTATGATCTTGCATCTAGAAAAGGTGCGGGTTTGGTGTCCCAACTTGATTTCTTCGAAATTGCCCATGTACCATGAACGGAGAACTCTCCAGCTGACGCACTATCCAGACTTGCCACCACCACCCTGGATTCTGTCGGCCGCACCTTCATAGAATACCTCAAAGCTCCAAGCGTAGCAGAGGAAGCTTTGGAGGTTCATCAAGTTGAACACGAGCCCAGCTGGATGGATCCCATCCTAAAATTCCTGAAGGAGGGAACACTGCCTGAGGATAAAACTGGAGCTAAGCAAGTCTACTGGATGGCATCTCAATACGTTATCTTGGATGGAGCTCTATACAAGAGATCTTTCACACAACCCTTACTGAAATGCCTGAGACTGTCAGATGCCAACCATGCCCTGAGGGAAGTACAAGAATGAATATATGGAGATCACCTGGGGGCAGATCCCTGGCTTACAAGATAATACATCAAGGTTATTATTGGCCGACCATTCAGAAGGATCTGTAGACTTCGTTCGAAGTTCGACCAATTTCAGAGATATTCCAATATCCAAAGACGGCCTGCAAGTCAGCTAACCCAATTAATAGTGCCATGACCTTTTGCCCAATGGGGTATGGATATCCTTGGTCCGTTCCTCCCAGCAACCGGACAATAGAAGTTTCTCGTTGTAGCTATCGACTACTTTATCAAGTGGGTTGAAGCCAAAGCCTTGGCACACATTATTGAGGCGAAGGTCATGTCAAGCTAAGTACAGGATCAAAAGTAGATCTTTTACATCAATACAAGAGACACTGCCAACTGTACCAGTCGGCAACCTCAATTGCTTAACCAGAATTTCTGTCTTTTATCGTTACAACCGCTGCTAAAATTGCCCACCATTGGATTTCGTCCAGGAATGCTAACAAAAAATCTACACCAAGGTGCTACATTTTGAATTTTAGCTTCTAGTTCATTTATATGATATTTTAAAAACTAATGTATGACAAGAGGCTTTGTCTTGAATTTCAGTGGCTAAAATATTTGTGCAAAACCCATAATTGTGTTATATATGTAATACAAAGGAAAATATAATTGTTAACGTATTCATACAGTATGCAGCCTTAGAAATTGTGCTATTCAGCTCCATCAATTTCCTTCTAAAAAAGCACACATTTTCTCTGTTTTTTTTTTACCAATTTTTGTGCAAGACACTCGGCTAGACTTTCCTATGATGAAGGCAAATTTTGTCTTTGAGATCCATGTTATTTGTACTTGTCCATAACTTTATATGCACCATTTTGTGATTGCCAATTATATAACTCATCATGTGCTTATAATTCTCTGGATGGTTAATCAATGTTCCTTGTACAAATACATAATACAGTATAACTATTGTATATTGATCTGATTTGGACATCTAAGTCGGGATTTGGCCCTTTCAGAGCTTTGGAATTCATATAACTGAACCAGATATATGTATCTTCCTTTAGTGTGTGGCTTTTCTCTATGGGTTAGTTGGTTTGAATTCCTAGAGGACATTTTGCTTGCTGATCAACTAATTTATAAAAGTATATGACTGATGGAGCAGATATGCACCCTCGTGTAGGTCTTATCTCTCCTTATTCTCTTATCCATCTTATAACTTTGCTCTTCCTCAAAACTGTTGGCATATATTTGTTACATTTCCTCTTCTTAAAGAGGATACCTTGACCTTTGCAACATTATGAGTGTATTTGCATCACTGTGTTTGATTTTAGCTTTTTAAGGCTTCCCCATGATTTATAGTTAAACAGCTTTGACTATCAAAGCATTCTTAAGGCTATTCTCATACTTTATCCTACCTTGGTTTCTGCTTCTTTAATTCTTTGGAGGACAGCCTGATCTTGAATCTTTTCCACTTCATCATTTCAGTTGTGTCCTAGGTCTACATGTTAGGTGAAGTAGTATTAAAACCCCGTATGCATGCAAAATGCAAACGTAGCTTTGGAGAAAAGGGGGTTCTGACCATAATCCAAATATATTTGGATATGACGATGTGCCATGATAAAGTATGAAAAATGATAGTTATATTCCAGTTATCCTTTATGCATCATTAAAGCTTGGTTATTTTTCAAGAAGAATTCCCAATAGGATTCTTAGGCACTTGAATATCAGATATTTTAGCTAAAGCTTCATACAGAAATGCTTGCATGCCCATTGGAGATTCATTACCATGTGCATCTTGAATCAAGATATCTCATTTAGTTTTAAGAGTACATGTAAGGCCACCCTTGACCCATCTGGCTGACCTCTTGTTTTTGTGACACACATAATTAGAAATGTCATGATCATAAGAAATTGGGTTTTAGATTAATTAAGGTACTTCACCATAAACTAGTTAACTCCTGATGAACTGCTGTATACTGGAAATTGCAAGTGATTGAAGTTTTCGGAAATATTATGCAATGTCAGTCCTTAATGATATGTTTTTTTTGGTACTTTATCCTTTAAATGATAGCAGTTTGAATTATTAACTAGTAGGGCAAAAGCAGTAGTTTTGTGTCTGGGTTCTTTCGATCAAAACATAAACTAATGTAATCACTATGGCAAGTAATGATGATCTCGTATAGTATGGCTTTTGTCCTGTCTGACATTGAAAGACACAGGAGATATGAAATTAATGATACGGGATGATATAATCTAAGGATGCAATACAGATTATTATTATTATTTTTATATATTTTTTAAATTATCAGCAAACCAAAACTATAAATCAAAACTAGCTAATTATAATTTTCTTAATACGGAAGGGATTAAGCTATAATCTTTTTTTTTTTTAAACAACTACAAGCAATAATAAAAATCCTAGATCTAAAAAAAATCAAGATCATGGATAATTGAGAAACTACCCATAAGTTTAGACTAAGCACAATCAATTAATATATTAACCTAATAAAACTAAAGAAAAAACTCACTACCCATATCAATTTAAATATTTTAAGTGGAAAGGATGCTTACAAATCAGATTATGGTCGAAACTGAAAAAAGAGGTGTTGACCAAGTCGGGCCGAGATTCTAGCTGGATGGCGAGTTCGATAAAGTCTTTAGACTTGGAATACCAAAAAATAACAATTACAGTCAGCATTTTCCAAGCCAAAATAATTTTATATCTGCTCCGATAAATCCAAAAATATGGTTGCAGTCTTCTAGAAGTGCTCTGAACAGTATGCAAACTTTTCGATCATGTATTGATCAGGATGTATTGGTCAGGAGGCTTGGGATGTCACAGGTGAAGTCCAAATTGCAAAATTTAAAGCCCATTTTTTTTTTCTTTTCTTTTTTTTCCTTCTTGGCTTGAAGTCGGCTAATAAGGCCAGCTTTGCTTTCATGTTCGTGCTGGCTCTTGTGCCTTCACAATCGTGCCGAAGAGAGGAACTCCGTGGGTGGGGAAATCTGACGAGCTCTCCATCAACGACGGTGCTGGAATGAAATCGACGGCACATGGAGAAGGTGGCACGACCCCCGTTCTGATAACTGGCGGCAGCACAGCGAAGGTGTCAATCGAAAGGATGGATTTCAGTGCTTCGATGAGCATGCCGAGCAAGGGAGATGTCTTCGGAGGAAGATGAGTTGATAGGATTTTGTCACACTCGGCATCGGGAGAGACGTCACAGATGAAGGAGGAATCGACCACCTGTGGTTTCATGGAGGATTGGTCGTCGGGGGAAAGGAGGTATGGCGGTGCGAAGACCCGATTATGTGGTCTTGTTCTAGAAATCAGCGACTGAAGGAATGGCAACATAAGAGCAGGGCTGGTTCCGGTGGTTGGGTGTGACGAATGGAGTCGAATTGCCTTAAATGAAGGTGTGGGTAGATGCCGACGGAGATGGGTGATCCAGTGGCTCGACAATGGACCTCTTCGGATAGGAGGGAGGTAGCGGTCTCAGTAGACTTGGCAGCGAGGTCGAGGGAAAGGTGGTGACGATGGGGGTTCAGTGGTCGGATGGTTGGTTCTTAGCATGGTAAGAGGATGGCTGGCTCTCAGGAAGTTGAGTGGTAGGGAAAAGAGAAATAGAGGAAGAGAGGGAGGAAGAGAGAAGAGAGAAGAAAGAAGAAGACGAGAAGAACCCAGAGGAGATGAAGAAGAGAGGAAAAAGAAGAGGAAGAGAAGAAGAGAAAGAAGGGAGTCAGGAAATCGAATTCTTTAATTCAATATTATCGATGCTTTAATTGATACATGGGACTCCTTTAAATAGATCCTGGTCCTCCATGAATTGGAGATTAAAACTCTGGGACTCTCCAATAAATTGGACACTAGATAAACTAATATACTAAGACTCAAGTCAAATTAAAATAATTAGCCTAATCTAAAAACATACTCCATACGAATCCAGTATTCATGCTTTGAGATCGATGCATGATCTGGATACAAGAATAATAAAAATAAAATAATATTCTCAATCTCAATACATCCAAATAAAATACAAGATATAAATGTCTGCTCAGATATGTGCATCAGGATCTATGCTGGGCGATGTTCTCATCATTCCCCTGGGATGGGAAGAACTCGACTCCATCGAGTAGATTCCATATTACTCTAATAATGCTCAAGAATATCTGGATCAATCTGTTACAGTTCTTCTCGGGTAATCCATGTATCCTCAGACTCAGGGCGGCCTTGCCACCTTAGTAGATATCTCTGATATCCACGACTCCTGGTAGAAACGACCTGCTCATCCAGAATCTTCTTAATCTGATCATGTCTTCGAGAAACTCTCGGTTGTGGATACTCGGGTGGGGGATCACTATCATCAAAGGAGTTAAGCTCAAAAGGATCACTGAGTATTGATACTAGTTCTTTATATTTTGTTAGATCTGATACATTAAATGTAGTGCTAATGCCATAATCAGATGGTAGATCCATAATATATGCATTTGATCCTAGTTTCTTTAAGATATTAAAAGGGCCTGCTCCTCGAGCATGTAGTTTCTTAATGGTTCCAGAGGAAAACTACTATGGTATAATCCGTATCATAACATAATCCCTTACTGCAAAATCATAAGCTCGTCTGTGTGAATCAGCTAATTGTTTATAAATCTGGTTGCTGACATTAATTTTATCAATAATTTTTTTATGCAAATCTTTTACATGCTGTGCAAATGCTTCGGCTAATTCAGATGCCCTAACATGCATGGATAATGGATACAAGATTATTATTATTTTATCTATTATATTTTTATTTATTATATTATATTATATTATATTTTTTGAGTCTAGACATTCATTATATTTTTTGTTAAAGCCCATAACCATTATAATTACTACTTATAAGAGGTCTACATCAGCTTTAGTATCTACATCTTCTTCATACCATATGATAAAGGTAAAGACATGAAGGAATTCAATCCAATTTCCAGGTTTCGGACTTAAATTTTTCTATGAATTAATAAATCTAAAGGCCTCGTGGTTCGAGTACATGATAAACTCTCGTGGAAGTAGATAATGCCTACAGAACTATAAAACATGTACTACAGCATAGAATTCTTTAGGATAGACATGGTTTAATAGACTTCTATGCTTAAGAAAAATAGATGGAGTACTTATCCTAGCCACATTATAGAATCTCGAGTAGTCTACAAGTACTAAATCCAGATGTGAAGTATTATCAGGAGAAATAGCATCACTGTAGCTATTACTATTGATATGTTCCATGCATATATTTTCATCTTAACTATCAAGGTTATGAAAAACAACAGTGTTGTTTTCATCTTCTTCTACTTCTAGTTGCTCCTCAAATATAACATCAATCTGTATAGGTTTATAGCTATTATAGATGCTTGTTAATTCAGGATCTGCTATATAAACTTCTTCTTTATAGCTATCATAGATTTCTGCTAATTATAGATCTGCTATATAAATTTCTTCCTTAAGATTATTTTTAAGATCTTCATTTTTAGGTTTTCCTATACATAGCATAGTTGGACACTTACGGGCAGAATGGTCTAGTCCCTTGCATAAAAAACATTCAATTTTGAAATCTGCCTTTTTAATTGACTGTGTTGTAGGTTTGAAAGAAGTATGCCTAATTTGGACATTATTGGCTCGTTTTTCCAAATTTTCTATCCTTAATCCATACTCTTGATAAATACTAGTTAGATTATCAATTTTCACATTAAGAGCTTGTAGGGATGCAGCTAATTGATTTGGATCCATCTTACCATCTGATTTTAAAGATTCGGGATGGTATTTTACTTCCGACCTAGTGGTCATGCAAAGATCACTACAAGAATCATAATCAAACTCTCTATTAAATTTTCAGAATACAATGACTAGTCTTCCCCAAAAATCTAGTATCAATCTAAAATTTGATTCTAAGATTTTCTAACACAATTTTTTTCTTTTCAAGTCTAGTTTTCAGATCTACAAATTTTATGATTTTTTGATAATTCTATCAGTAGGAATTGTCAAAAGAATAGGTACGGTGCAGTTCTGCAAATTACAGTTTTCTGCATATACAATCAGAAGTTTCCGATCAAATTGGTACGAATATTAAAGCAGTTTTTCAAATTCTCATGCATAGAAATTTTTCAATTTAAGTCTACTTTCGAGAGACACTAATTTTTTAATTTTTTGACTCTCCTAGAAATGGGACTTTAGTTTAAACGGAGGTTGCTCAAAATTTCAGGTTGCAGAATTTTAGAACAGAGGCAAAGAGTTAAACTCAAAATCTGGTATGAATTCTGAAGCAGATTCAGGAATCCACAACCGTAGATTTGTTCGGCTACAAGTCTATTTTTTAACAAAGTAAATTTTATAATTTTTAGGGTTTTATATTAATGGGACTTCCTAAAATAGTAAAGGGTGTGCAGGGTATGCTAAATGCTGAGACATGCAAATTTTTTTATTTTTTATTAAGTGCAATGTAAATATGCTTAACCTAAACTAAACTATGCTCTGATACCAAAAATTGATGCGAGATGATATGATCTAGGAATGCAATGCAGATTATTATTATTATTATTATTTTATATTTTTTTAAATTATCAGCAAACCAAAACTATAAATCAAAACTAGCTAATTATGATTTGCTTAATAAGAAAGGGATTAAGCTATAATCAGATTTTTTTAAAAAAATAACTACAAGCAATAATAAAAATCCTAGATCTAAAAGAAATCAAGATTATGGGCGATTGAGAAACTACCCGTAAGTTTAGACTAAGCACAATCAATTAATATATTAACCTAATAAAACAAAAGAAAAAACTCACTACCAATATCAATTTAAATATTTTAAGTAGAAAGGGTGCTCAAGAATCAAATAATGGTTGAAACTGGAAAAGGAGGCGTTGACCAAGTCAGGCCGAGATTCTAGCTGGATGGCGAGTCCGATAAAGTCTTTAGACCTGGAATACCAAAAAATAACAGTTGCAGTCAGCATTTTCCAAGCCAAAATAATTTTATATCTGCTCCGATAAATCCAAAAATATGGTTGCAGTCTTTTAGAAGTACTTTGAACAATATGCAGACTCTTCGATCGTGTATTGATTAGGATGCATTGGTCAGGAGGCTTGGGATGTCACAAGTGAAGCCCAAATCACAAAATTTAAAACCCACTTTTTTTCCTTTTCTTTTTGTTTCCTTCTTGGCTTGATGTCGGTTGATAAGGCTGGCTTTGCTTTCATGTTCGTGCTGGCTCTTATGCCTTCACGATCGTGCCCAAGAGAGGAACTTTGTGGGTGGGGAAATCCGGCGAGCTCTCCACCGGCAACGGCGCTGGAATGAAATCAACGGCACAGGGAAAGGTGGCATAGCCCCCGTTCCGATAACTGGCAGCGACACGGTGAAGGTGTCAATCGAAAGATGGATTTCAATGCTTTGATGAGCGTGCCGAGCAGGGGAGATGTCTCTGGAGGAAGATGAGTCAACGGGATTTTGTCATGCTCGGCATCGGGAGAGACGTCACAGATGAAAGAGGAATCGACCACCGGTGGTTTCATGGAGGATTTGTCGTCGAAGGAAAGGAGGTAGGCGGTGCAAAGACCCGATTCTGTGGTCTTGCTCCAAAAATCGGTGACTGAAGGAACGGCAGCACAAGAGCAGGGCTAGTTTCGGCGATTGGTGGTGACGAATGGAGTCGGATTGCCTTGAATGGAGGTGTGGGTAGAGGCCGACGGAGATGGGTGATCCAACTGCTTGATCGTGGACCTCTTCGGATAGGAGGGAGGCGGCGATCTTAGCAGACTCGGTGGCGAGGTCAAGGAAAAGGCGGCGAGGATGGGGGTTCAGTGGTCAGATGATTGGTTCTCAGCATGGTAAGAGGATGGCTGGCTCTCAGGAAGTTGAGTGGCAAGGAAAAGAGAAATAGAGGAAGAGAGGGAGGAAGGGAGAAGAGTGAAGAACCCAGAGGAGAAGAAGAGAGGAAAAAGATGAAGAGGAGAGAAAGAGAAAGAGGGGAGTCGGGAAATCAAATTCCTTAATTCAATATTATCGATGCTTCAATTGATACATGGGGCTCCTTTAAATAGATCCTGGTCCTCCATGAATTGGAGATCAAAACTCTGGGACTCTCCAACAAATTGGAGACCAGACAAACTAATATACTAAGACTCAAGTCAAAGTGGAATAATTAGCCTAATCTAAAAACAGACTCCATACTAATACAGTATTCATACTCTGAGATCCATGCATGATTTGGATACAAGAATAATAAAAATAAAAATAATATTTCCAATCCCAATACAACCAAATAAAATAAAAATATAAATATCTTCTCAGATATGTACATCAGGATCTGTGCTGGGCGATGTCCTCATCAGTTGATACCTATTGTTATATGGCCCCCTCGTAGAAGGATCCATGCCATATTGTTGGGTCTTAAATGACCAAGACTTGACTTGAAAAATTTATGAAAATCACTTAGATTCCTCGAATTTGTATTATAGTTCTTTTCCCGCAGCCGCAACCTGCAGCAGGATGACTAATAATCTCCATGGACTTTGTGTACATCTTGCTTAATGCTTGAAATTTCTTGATCCTGACTTGAAACCTACGTTAGTATTTATTTTGCTTGAGAAGTTTAGTTTTGAACAGAATTTCTGATGCAGTCCCCTCTATTTGATCATTCTTAGCCTGCAACATTCTGGAGTTTAACTTTCAGATGGCTTGTCATCTGGAATAGTGGTGGGAAACAATGAGTTATTAGACATGGATGCAAAAACACCATTTTCATGATCCTTTTTTGATGTTATCTGAAGCATATACAACAGATTTGAAGCATAATCAACAATATATGTTTGGTGAATATCAAAACTACATCTAAGCTGAAGAGCACAGTTATAAACAGATTGATATTGCCCTTCATTTATCATTTGTCGTTCCATAGATTTCTTTGAATATCTGAAGAAACTTGTACATGGCTGTTATATTACGTAAATTCTTAAGTTTTTATTAGTGTTTTATTCTTGCATAACAATTTATATTTAAGTTTTTTTTATACATATATACCCTCCTCAATATTTGAATTTATATAAATATCCATACAAAGTTATTTGCATGTGTACCCCATAAAGTCTTGTGTTATGTATATACCCTCCTTTTTTACATATGTATCCATGCCATCTAACGTCGTTATGAAATGAGCAGTTTAAATTTGAAATGATTGACATACCCTTAATGGGTAAACGTGCAAAAAGAAAAATTTAAAAAGGTATATATGCAAATGGCAACGTTGTGAGGGTATTTATGCAATTTCGCAGAGAGTGTACACTCAAAAAAAACCCACTAATTTGTGGTGCTGATAATGGTGTTATCATCAGAATGGAAATTGCACATTTTGATGTTGAGGTTCCATGTTCATATTTATAGGGAGAAAGGAATGCGTTTCCTTCCAGGACACAAAAATAGGAGAACATTCCAGATGACAGTGCGAGCAGTTTTGATGCTAGTTCTGTTGAGGATCTACCAGACTCTTGAGTCCTTTACCCACTGAGGCAAGTCTGAAGCCCTTAATGTCCCCTCCCCCACTTCCAATATCTAATGCATCCTCTTGCTTTATAGGTGTGCTATGTTCATGTTCGAAATACTTTTGTTTTCAGTAACTTCCCTTTCTTTCGGTTAATAGTTAATGTTTAGTTATTACAGGAGATGACACTACTGGAATATTATGGTTTTATTTATATTAGTTGTTTGTTCTATGTCACATAAATTATTATTAAATTGTATAATACTGCCATATTAGTTTGACCACTCAACCTTATAATAGAAGAAAACAATTTAATATATTTTATTTAAACCTAATGATAGTTTGTATCATCATCTTCCCCCGTAATTTATATAAATTGTACATCATGTGATGGGGAGCAAAGATCCTTTTTTTGTTTTTTAGAGAGAGAGAGAGGGTCACATATGCTATAGTTATGCAATCTAGAACTTTGGGAGATGGGAGCACTGGGACGACGGTGCAGGGGAGGGGAAACCGGCAAGGGGAGCATGGCTTGCTGGGAGGGGGGAAGCGACAGGTGGAGCACTTGGCATCGAGGAGGGAGAACCGGCAGCGAGGAGCACCCCAGGGGGCAGGGGGTGCGGGGGGAACGAGCAAGGGGAGCACAGGGTGCCAGGAGGTGGGGGGGGGGGGGTGGGGGCGGGGCCGGGCATAGCAACTCTTTCTAGGAAGGGGATATGCGAGCGGGAAGGAGGGAATATATTTTCCTCCAATCAAGCATACGTGGCAATTTGGGGAGGAGTATTAGCAACGGCAATGGTGGCTAATACTCACTGGTGGCTAATTTGGGGAGGAGTATTAGCAACAGTGGCCATTGCTAATACTCATCGATAATTTACAAAAAAATTATGCAAGTATTAGCAATTGCAAAAACCTGTCGCTAATATCACCAATACCATCACCAATACCTTTTTTTTTTTAAAAAAAAAGTATTAGTGATGGATAGTTGCAATCTCTAATACCGACTATGCCATTGCTAATATTTTTTTTAAAAAAAAATTAATGGTATTAGCGACAACGATAGCTCATCTTTAATACCGACTACATCGTTGCTAATACTATTTTTTCAAAAAGTAAAAATTATTAGTGATAACAAATGCTGTTGCTAATACTTCAAATATTGTCGCTAATATTTTCTTAAAAAAATTCTAATAAAATTTTAAACTTATTAGTGATGGGCTTTGCCATCGTTATCCTATTAGTGATGGATTTTTTTAAAAATTTTTAATGGCCGGTAAATATTATTGTTAGGGATGGCTATTTAGTCATTGCTAATACTATAATTTCTTGTAGTGTAGTAAGAAGGTTGAGGAGAAGACCAAGGTATTGGCCTTGATTTCATCATTTTTCCTTCTTTTGAGTCTTTAGTGACTGCTCTTCTTGTGGAAAAGAACACCATCAAGATAGATAATGTTACTTATGCACTTCTTCGGAATGAGATTTCTAGGCAAGAGAACTGACCTCCAAGTTCAAGCAGACTCATCTTTGGCGGTGACTAAAGGTAGAGGTGATAGAAGACAAACTAATAAAAGATTGCAAGGTGGGTGATCTAGATCTAAGTCTAAGGATTTAAGTAAGATCAAATACTATCAGTGTAATGAGTTAGGGCATTAAGTTAGAGATTGCCCGCAACTCAAAGATTGAATGAAGGTTATTATGGCAATGGTCCATGGTAGCGATACTAAAGAATATGATGAGGCACTTATGGTGTCTAACGAGGTATCTACTTCGTCTCAAGGAATTTTAGATTTGGCATGTTCGTATCATGTTTGTTGTAGAGAATAGTTGTTTGACTATCTAGAGAGCAATGATGGTACTCTTTATTTGCTAGACGATTGAGCTGTGCGATTAAGGACATTGGGATAGTTAGATTGCAGACACATGATGGAGCAGTGAAAAAATTGGATAAGGTCCAATATATCCAGTTTTATGAGAAATCTGATTTCAATGAGTATACTAGATTCAAGCGACTATGGATGGGGAGTTGATGATAGAATCCTAAAGGTTGTGCATGGCAGTAGGGTTATTTTAAAAGGAAAGAAGTGTGCAGGACACTACTTGATAGGGACTCAGCATGAGGTGGAGCGCTTGATGCTAGGTGGAGCTCAGCACGAGGTAGAGCTCCAAGTACAGGTGATTGTGCATGAGACAAGAAACTCGAGAGGATGATAGGCAACATCATAGAGTGAAGTTTCTATTACCATAGAAGGCTACCTCGAGCAAGTCTTAAGTTAAGCAGATCACAATATATGACAAAGATGGGATCGAGCAATCTAGCTTGACTCCCATGTTTGCTCATCTATGAGCAGCCAAGCATTTGTCCCAAGGCATGGGAGTGAGATTATTCATAAATTCTTAAAAATTATGCGGAAGTTGAACATCGAGTCAAATTGGAGGTTATTGGATAGTGCCTCGATGCATGTGCGGACCATTTTTTGGTAAGATGCACGAACCTTGCGAGATGCACAGCACGGTCCAAGCAGAAGAGAAGCTCGTGCGGTCCATGTATGTGAAGGAGTTTTGGGTGCCGTTTCGCATAGTGCACCATGGTCCATGGGCATGGATGCATGCAGGTGAGTACGAGTGCACGTGTGGTGCATGGCGACAGGCATGGTCCATGCACCAGCTCATGTTCCAGGGGATTGTATGGTTTGCAGTGTAGCTCACGTGTGATCAAGGGCTTTCCATAGTTTTTTAGGAGTCCTTTTGTAATCCTTTTTGGTTGAGTCATGTACACGGATGAGATATATCTGGAACATGGTCTTTGGCCTATAAAGGAGGTAGATAGCCTTAAGGGTTTATATGGTAGTAGAGAGCGGCTAGAAAGTCTCCTTGAAAGTTTTTTGAGACTTTTTAGGAGAGATCTGGAACTTCTAGTTGAGAAAATAATGTACGGGATTGAGAGAGCGAGTTCTCATCTTATAAGTATTTTTCTTATAGTGAAGCTTTGTATGCTTATTTAAATTGTATTTGTATCTTCTTTTTTCTTTTCTCTTGTGATTTTGATAACGTCAATGGAGTTGCAATCTTAATGGAGATCCATATTCCGTATCATGAGGGATTTCCCAACAATTATGTTCATCTAACTCATTTAATCCCTCTTGTAAAATTATGTTCATGATATGAGCACAATATCAGATATGAAAAGACTCATCTCTTTTGGATAAAGTGCATCTTTCAAAATAAGTTAGATCCTTTTTTTTATAATCAAAAGGAACAAAGATGCTTTATATTTGATGAATATACAAACAACTAAATGCATTAAGCTTTGCAATATCTCAAATATTGATGAGATCATCTTCCCACATGTACAGCACAATATTTAAGGTTCCAAACTTGGTAAACTAGTTTGCGATTCGAATGAGTCAGGTGAGCAATCTAGACTATTAATGTGGATGGGATAACTATTTTCCTTTTTCTTGCAATAAAAACAAATACTTCATAATAAACATAAACTTTGAATGAAATAAATATAAATCCTTTCAAAATAAATATAAATTTAGAATAAACAAAAATGAGTTCAGAATGAACATAAATAGAATAAATAGAAACTCTAGAATAAATATAAATCCAAATGGATAAAAAAGTGACCATTTAATCTTTTTGATTTTCTGCATGAAAATCTATGCATTTTAGATGGTGGAGAGCATAATTGGATTTAACTCCAATCCGATCAAATGGATTCCAGTTGACTTTATATATGTAATAAATAAAAACACCGCATAATAAATACAAACCTAAATAGATAAAAAAGTGACCATTATTTTTTTGGTTTACTATATATATAAAATAAATGAAAAGGTAAAGAAGTATTATAGTTTTATCAAAAAAAATTAATAAGAGATAATTTTATTGATGCAGTTACATGATCCATCCTTCTTTCATCCTCCTAAATATTTGGGAGGATGCAAATTGTTGAGCCCAAGTGGATAAATAATCTCTTTTTCATTCATCCTACCAAAAACTTTTTGAACCAAATAGTGGATGAACGCCAACCATCCTTCTAATCCCATTCATCCTTCCTCTCATGACCCCAACCAAAATAGAGTTAAGGCTCCATGTATATTGGGATATTTGGGAGGATGAAAATTAGTGAGCCCGACTGGATGGATAATTTCTCCTCTTCATTTATCCTCCTAAAATTTTTTTGAACCAGACAATGGATGAATACTAACCATCCTTCCAATCCCATTCATTCTCCCTCTCATGATCCCAACCAAAATAGGGTTAAGGTTCCATGTACATTGGGATATTTAGGATGATGCAAATTGGCAAGCCCGAGTGAAAGGACAATCTCTCCTCTTCATTCATCCTCCCAAAATCTTTTTCAACCAAATAGCGGATGAGCACCAATCATCCTTCCAATCCCATTCATCTTCCCTCTCATGACCGCAACCAAAATTAATAGGGTTAAGGCTCCATGTACATTGGGGTATTTGGGAGGATGCAAATTGATGAGCCCGAGTGGATGAACAATCTCTCCTCTTCATTCATCCTCCCAAAAATCTTTTGAAACCAAATAGTGGATGAATTCCAACCATCCTTCCAATCCCATTCATTCTCTCTCTCATGACCCCAACCAAAATAGGGTAAATGATCTATGTACATTGAACCCCAAAGGAATTGACCATGTCAAATATTACAAAATATAGAGTTCTAATTCACAAGTTTCGTGAAATTATTGTAAAACTTATCTATCCATAACATATAAATGGGTATTGACCATGGTCATACCTTGTTCATGCATGTAAATATAAATAGAAAGCAATGATGGGGATAATTGTTGAGATTGCTCCAGATAAGGATCTATAAGAGTTATATTTGGAAGGCCATTACTATATTTAGTAAAATAATAGCAAATATTAAATCATTTATAAAACAAAAATTGATACTTGTGCATGTATATAAGCTAGAGGATACAATGGTATTAGCAAGTGAGGTAACTGACATTCCCAAGACCAACCACGAGCAAATTTGAAAGCTTTGATCTCATCAAGGTTATGATGAAGAACGAGGTGGTCATCGTCGGTGCCGGTCCATCTGGCCTTGCCACTGCTGCATGCCTAAATATGCTCTTGATCCCAAACATCATATTAGAGAAAGAGAATTGTATTGCTTCTCTTTGGAAGATGAGAGCATACGATCGCCTAAAGCTTCATCTTGGCAAGCAATTTTGTGAGTTGCCACACATGCCTTATCCTAGCACTACACCGACCTTCATACCCAAAAATGAATTCATCCAACATTTAGATAATTATCAAGAACATTTCAAGCTAGATATTGTTTATTGCACTGAAGTTGATTCTGCTAATTATGATGAATGCAATGGAAGTTGGAGCATAATGGCTCGTGACAAGGTCACAGGAGAGGTCAAAGAGTACATTGCAAAGTTTTTGGTTGTAGCCACTGGAGAGAATAGTGAAGGGAAGATACCAGATATTCCGGGTATGAAGGACTTCTCTGGCGAGGTCATCCACTCTTCTTCTTACAAGTCAGGGGCAGCTTACACTGGCAAAAATGTTTTAGTTGTTGGGAGTGGTAACTCAGGCATGGAGATTGCTTATGATCTCTCAAACTTTGGAGCAAAGACCTCCATTACAGTTAGAAATCCGGTAACTTGATTGATTTGGGCTTGTAGAATTTTGTATATTTTATTCAACGTAGTTTTATCTAATATTTTGTACATGCACATGCAACCAATATCATGCTAGAAAAACAAAGTAGGTGGGATTTGTTATATTTTTAAACATCATATGTCCCTAATAAAATATTGTGCAAATAATAAAGAATAGTCCATAGGTGATTGGTATTTTATTAGCTATAACATATTTGTCTAGTAGATTTAACTTTGCTTTTGGTCTCTTGTAACAGCTCAATGTGATGACCCAGGAGTTGATATACTTGGGGATGGTTTTATCAAAATACCTCTATGTTGGTTTGGTGGATACCTTACTTATTATGCTTGGCAATCTCAAGTATGGAGATTTGTCCAAGTATGGAATTAGGAGGCCAGAATTGGGCCCTCTCTCTCTTAAGACTGCCACTGGCATATCTGCAGTTATTGATGTTGGAACTATAGCAAAGATCAAGAGTGGAGAGATTCAGGTAACCATTTTATTTTAATATCGACAAACAACCCAAAATCCAAATTTATTTATGCTATTTTTTTTGCAATTAATTTATTCATACTATCATGCAAGGGATAGGCCATGTAATCTTCATGTTTTTTATTTTGATCATGTTTGTTTTGCATGTGTTTATCGAAAAGGTCATCGAGGCCGGGCCATCAAAAATGCAAGGCAATGAGGTAGTTTTCACTAATGGTGGATCACATCAGTTTGATGCAATAGTTTTTGCAACCGGCTTTCGAAGCACAATAAAAAAATGGTTAAAGGTACAAGGAAATGATCAATTTATTTTTAATCCTAGGAATTATATTTTTTTCATTCAACTTGGACTATAGCCCACAAAACGAATACATGGATGTAGTATGATTTTATATACAAATATATTTTATAAAAAATATTAAATATTTTTATAATCAGATATTATGTTTATATTAGTATCTAGTTTCCTTCTTCTATTCAATTGGACTTGAAATTTTAATTAATTTCCTATACAAAGAATTAAACCTAAAATCTATTAAATATTTACCTATTACTAAGCCACCAGGATAACCTTAACTTATACTATAAAGTCATGATTTATTCAAAACTTATATATATTACAAAATATATTTATTTTAAATATACTATGATATTTTAATTTTAATAATTAATTATTTCAAAAAGAAATTCAATCCTTTTCATTTTGAAAGAAAATATAAATTACTTCATTTTGAAAATCTTATTATTTAAAATATTTTTAAAATATAATATTTTTAATATATTTTTATAATCATGAATATTTTCTAAACTTTTTTAAAAGTAGATAATTCATGATTCTTCTTATTTATACTATAATTAAAAAGTAATGATATATAATATAGAATATTTTAAAAACTTTATATTATATATTTTATATAAGTAATTCTTAAATTTTTCATATACTTTTAATATCAATTAGATTGGATGAGATCCAAATTCTTGGTTAAAACTATTTCTATACAAATTTTTAATAATTGCATCATCGATCATTACGTGGATATGGTATACCATACATAATATTAATAGTAAATTTTATACCAAAAATTATTTTCTTTTAATTATTAAATTATCTAGAATCATTTAGTTGAAACCATATTAATTTTAGAATTTATTAAATTTATGTATTTCCTTTTTAGAAAATTAATAGCATTAATTTTGAATGTTACTAAAATTATGTCACCATAGACTATTTTTTTTGTAGTCAAATGATCAATTTATTTTTAATCCTTGGATATTATATTCTTTTCATTCAACTTACTGGGGCTATAGCTCACAAAACTAATATGTGGATGTAGGATGATTTTGGTCTCCTTAGCAAAGATGGGTTTCCCATAACAAATTTTCCGAACCATTGGAAGGGACAAAATGCGCTGTACTTTGTAGGATTTGCAAGAAGAGGATTGGCTGGAGTCTCCATGGATGCAAGAAAAGTTGCTAATGATATAAAGAAGGCTTATGATTGCTATTAATCATTGTAGTCCCTTCAACAGGAGATCAATTGATGATATTGATGATGATCAATTTTGTCTTCATAATTATTATCATCATCATTGGTGGTTTTGTTGGCTATTGTTGGAATTTTCCCTTCATATGCTTGAGTGGCATATTTATAAACATAAATTGAGATGTGCTTCAAAGCACCTTTTTGTTTCAAATCCCTCCCTTTTTATTTTAATAGGTTTAATAGTTTGCAAATTAAGAGTTTTTAAATCCAGAAAAACATTGAATGATCTACCCATTTGTTCATGTATTATAGGACGATGTTGATAATTGATCACTATTATCATCAGCATCATCATCATCATTATTTTAATTATTATTGCCAAGGTTTTATGTCCCAATAGAATGTGAGGTGTCCTAGTTATCCTATTCCATTTCTAGAGAAAATAAGATTGAGACATATTTAAAACTTTGAAAACTTTTCACCTGGGGAGAGAAGAAGAGATAAAAAAAAAAGAAACAAAGAAAAGATAAAGAAAATGAATGAAAGGAAAGGAAAGAAAGGAAGGTAAGAAAAAGAAAAAAGAAAGAAAGAAAGAAAGAAAAGAAGAAATGGAAAGAGATAAAAAATATATATTAAGCTGTATAATTGGAATTATTATCGGGACGAGATCAAATAGTGTGGTATCCCATTTTATAGAGAAATTAGGATACTTTTATTTCATGTGATTTTAAAACCATATCTATTGCTACTACTACTATTGTATATAGCTTCAATAACCTCTGTAAATATAAATTGAAAATTGCTTTAGTATTTTTTTAATTTCATTTTCTACCATTCATTTAAATAGGGGTAAGGAAGAGAAATTATATTAACCAGTATATTAGTTTACCAATTTGAAGATTTTTTAAATCCAAAAAGTACTTAGATAATTATAGAAAGAGAGGAGAGAGAGAAATTAATATGCATTTTTGTGTATAAGAGGGGGAGGGAAGGAGAGAGAGAGATTACAAATAAGAAGGGAGGTAATTGGGACATAGAGAAGTTAAATTAGGTAGAGGCATGTCAATGTGCTACAAAAAGAGTTCTAATCAACACTTGCAAGGAGGAAAAGAGTTTAACGAATTATATTATATAAGATTTATAAATTGAATCATGCACATATAATGATCTAATGAGATAGAGAATTAATTAGAAAATTAGAAAGAATTTCCATTTTGTATAGAGTCTATATAGAAAAATATCTATATAATATGTACAATAATGGAAGTCAACAATAAAAGATCTCATGATTGTATAAAGTATAATATGAAAATGGATCATAATAATTATCCATGATTATAGATAGTGCAAATATACAAATATTTTTCTATTATTGTCCATGATTGTAAAGTGCATTGATATGGTAATAGATCTTATTTATGGAGAGATGATAGTGTACATATTTGACGAGGTTTCCTAAAAAGAATATAGAAAAAGACTTCAAAATTGTAGAAAATAGAAGTATAGGAATGAATTCCAATAATTGTAAAAAGATGAGAGCCGATAGAGATATGTGAGGATGTTTGATAAAGATGGTAACCAATGGGCTTATTCATTAGCTAGGCTAGGCTTTGACCAAAGCTTGCACCCTTAGCCTGGCCCACCTATCAAGCCTACCTTTTGCCTTAACCATTGCTCTTACTAGGATTTCATGGTTTGGATTGGATCTCCATCTATAATTTTTAGTTTTTTATAATTTTAAAAATACTTAAAATATTTTAAAAATACAAAATTTGAATGATTTAATATTATCAACAACTACAATATTCTTGTTGTCCCATTATGTTCACATCAAGAATTCAAGACCTGATAAAATGTATTGTGAGATACCATGATAGGATACCATCTCATGTGTTGGGATAACATCATCGTGCCAATGTCCCAATGTCGATTGGGATATCTTGGAGGGACATCTCCTATCCCAATTATCGAGATGGATCGGGATGATGACACATCCTGTTTCATAAGAAAATCAGGAAGCCCCATCCCATAAGATTTAAAACCTTAGCTCATATATCAACAATAATTTTCAAAAGAATATACAAATATATCAAACATAAATAGACAACACATGAAAAATAAAAGAACTTGGACCGAGCTTTAATCCCTAGCCCAAGCCTGGCTTATTTATTAAACACCCTAGTATGGCCATTCAAGTCTAAAATCTTGGTCCAAGCTTGCCTAAGAGTCTTCAAGTTTGAGTGGACCGGGCAAGCCTCTCGACTCATAAACAAGTCTAATAGCTAGGTAAGGGTGGCAATCAAGTCAAGTTAAGTATATACGAGTCAGGTCAGATAAGGATCCATCAGTAAAACCAAATCTGAACCTGACCAATTTATTAAATGGATTATAATTTAAAGTCTAGAACTAATATTTTATTAAATAAGTAACCCACCACAATATATTTAACCTGTTTATTAAATAGATAACCTTCTAACCCAACTCAACTTGACCTATTTAACCTATTTAATAAATAAGTGACCTACTAACCCAGCCCAACCCGTTTAAACTATTTAAAATAGAACCTAGCCCAGTTTAACCTAGCTCAACTTGTTTAATACAAAACCAAAAATTTGAATATAGAAATCATTACAAAATAAAAATGGCAAACAATGTAACAATTCATATATGAAAGAATTCTTAACTAAATATTACACTATAATGTCAAGAAAAGATCGCTTAAATGTAGTGATATAAAACCCAATGGATCAACAACATAAAGGCAACAGAGATATGGTAACAAGAAGAGAAAACATAGCCAATAGCTCCCAACTATAATAAACACAGCTCCAAACATTATAGAAAGATACAAAAGAGAAAACATAATAAAGGCTAAGACAAGCAACATCCTAAAGAAAATGAGACATTTTGGACTTTAGTCTTTATAGCTCCTAACTATAAATAAACTATGCCAATATAAACATAAGGGCTCTAAGAACATCCAATAGAGAAATCCAAAATCAACATCAACTAATGAGCTATACAAGAGAAGGAAGAATAGTAGAATATAACCTATGACAATATAAACATAAGGGCTCTAAGAACATCCAATAGAGAAATCCAAAATCAACATCAACTAATGAGCTATACAAGAGAAGGAAGAATAGTAGAATATAACCACCCACCCGACTTGTAATATCATTCATAATTGAATTAGTGGATAGTGAAACAACCTCCAAAATATATATATCATGCTACATATCCTAAATGAATGAAGAAAGCCATTGAAACAAAGGTAGATAACATAAATACCCAACTGATCTATCGTAGACATAACAAACCATGACAAAGATAGATGGAAATGGCCTACATAGCAAGCATAACTTAATGAAAAAGAATATAACAACAAGAAACCCAAAATATATAATACATTAAAAAAATTGGACTAGATAGAATAACAAGGTTACCTGCCTGAACATCAAAAAAGGAAAGAGGAAGTAGAGGCTCAGTTTCACATTTAATCTACAGCTAAATCAAAATGATTACAATCAATAACTTGTGAAAGAAGGCCATCCAAGATTGTTGCCATTAAAAATAGTGAAATTAGTAATAAGAAATCCCAAAATTATCATAGCCTTTATATATAAACCTTAAAGCAATTTCAAAGTTTCTTAAACCCAACAGGTTAGCAACTTATACATGAAGGTAGCAGAGATATAGTAACAAGAAGAAACAAGATATCTCAAAATTATCATTGCCTCCATGTACAAACCTTAAAGCAATTTCAAAGTTGCTTAAAACCAAAAATAAGGATAATTATATAAACCAAGATTTATACTATAAAGAACTTAGTTGATGAAAATAAGAGGCAACTGTCTAAGTCAACAAAAAAAAAAACAAATATGAATATAGAAATCATTACAAAATAAAAATGGCTAATAAAGTAACAATTCATATGAGAGAATTCTTAACCAAACAATACATTAAAATGTGAAGAAAAGATCCTATTCTGGTAGCTTAAATGTAGTGATACAAAACTTGGAAGATCTAACAAAAACAAAAGAAACAAAGGATCCCCCTAAAACCCAGTGCCAATATAAATATAAGGCAAGAATATCCAATAGAGAAGTCTATAATTAGCATCAACTTGTAATCCACATAGGAAGAGGAAGAGGAAGCTTAGATCCAGCATTTAATATATAGTTAAGTCAAAAGAACTATAATCAGTTGTCTATGAAAGAAGGCTGTCTAAGATTGTTGCCATTTGAAATAGCTGAATCAGCAAAATCACATCCTAAAATCTTCATAACATCCATCTATAAACCTTCAAGCAATTCTAATATGAAACAAGCACCTGAAATGAGTTCAAAAAAAATGTAATATAATAACATCCATATTCAAACAATAACCAAAAATGAGTTCCAAGCAAGATAATATGACCAAATAACATAAGCAACACAATATGATAAAGGATCCATGACCATAATTCATCTCATTATGGGTTGGCATCAATATTGGCCGAGCCTTGAGTTGATTGGGTTTCATTTGCAAAATTTGAGTTATTCTACAATATCATCTAATTTGGGTTCTAAAACATCTACATTGAAATATTGTAATGGTTAATAATGAACTTGTTACACTAAATAATCTGATTCAATGATCAACAAAAGGCTGGCCCAACTGACTGTAGCTGCTAGACTAACATCCGCCTGATAAGTAACTCAATTATAAAAAAGTTATGCCGATCAATTTAACTCAAGGCCGACTATCTACATTATGCCGAGGGATAATCAGCCAACCATTATGCAAAGTCTCTGATTATGAAGTGCCAAAAATCTCATCGATGACTAAGACAAGGATGCCGACTATTTAAAAAATGTCCGACTAAGAGGGCAGACACTTAACAGCTATCATAACAGAAAGCTGTTAAGCCAGTTGTTATTTGCAATAGAAAGAAGTTAGTCTTAACGAAATACCGTTATGGCTAACTGAAAGAGGTTATTCACCAACAGAATTTGGTTACATCAAGTACCTATAAATATCGATAAGAGGGGACTTTCAAAGGATAAGCTAAGCTTTGCACTGTACTAGGAAACTTTGCTATTTAATTCTTTAAGTTTTTCATCTGCATGACAAACTTTCCACATTAACTTAAGCATCGGAGGGTCCTCCACCAGAGAACCTCTCTTCGATTTAGAGAGATTTAGGACTTGTTTTGCATATGAGAATACATCTGCGATGATGAAGGGTCAATTAGGCGCTTGCATTGTTGCCCAGTTCAAGTGATTCACCATAAGCCATTCAGGATCGAGAGTTTGGCGTGAACAGATTGGCATGCTAGGAAGGGGGCTGGTGGTCATAAGAGAGAATATCATCTCCCACCTGTAAAGAAAAATTTTGATAAGGAAGTAATGGCAAAAGGAAGAGCATAGGATGCTTCAAATAGTAGGGGCCAATAGTCCTCTAGATGAAATGGCCAACCTAACTAATAAATCGATATCAACAATGCACCCTTAATGGTGGTAGCAGACCAACAACAATTCAATGCACTGATGAATGAAGTGCAAACTTTAGTAGCAACCGTGCAAAGTCTTCAAGAGGCTGCAGTCAATAACCAACAACACCTACCAAAGCAAGCTGCTACTATTACAGCCTCTAGAAGACTAAAGCTACTACTACCAAGAAAACAACTATGAACTAGAAATGGCCCCCCAAAAATCCACTGATAGGTTATTTGGCATGATGTACTGGGGGCAAGGCTAAGGGGGGCAAGCCCTAAGGAAGATTTCTAGAAAGGTATTGAAGTAATAATATAATTAGTTTTTTTGATGATGATCTCGTGGGAGTACAAACTCCTCACGATGATGCTATTGTTATCTCAGCAACAAGCCAATTATGATGTAAGGAGGATCTTGATAGATAATAGAAGTTCCATCAATGTACTATTTTATGATGCTCTTGTCAAGATGAATATCTCTTGTGACCAACTAAGAAAAATATAAATCCCATTGTATAGATTTGGTGGCAATCCAGTTGGGGTTAAAGGGAAATTAGTCTCCTAGTTACTATAGGAGCAGATCCCTAGTAAAAAACCCTTTGCATTAATTTTACAGTCATCATAACCCCATCACCCTATAATGCAATACTTAGATAACTAGCCTTAAATAAGTTTCAAGCAATTATCTCAACCAATCATCTCCTTGTGCACTGTTCAACAAAGAAAGGAATTGGAGAAATGCAGGGGATCAACAACTTGCTCAATAGTGCATGATGATTCAGGACAAGCAATCAAAAAATAGTATGTCCCTTGACTAGTTGGATCAAAGGAAACCTGAGAGACATAGAGAGCTAGCTGAGAAGACTATCTCAATCCCTCTAATCAAAGAAGATCAAATAAAGATTGTCCAAATTGGAAGCCTCCTGGATGATGAAATAAAGTCTCAGCTTATTATTTTTTGTAGTACAATGCCAATGTATTTGCTTGGTCGACCACAGATATGCTTGGAATCCTACTAGAAATAGTCACTCACAAACTAAAGGTCGATCTAGGATTTAAGCCCATTCGATAAAAAAAGAGAAATTTCATCCTTGAACAACAAAGGGCCATCGACAAAGAAGTCTGCAAACTCCTCGATGCCAATTTTATCAAAGAAACTCATTATCTCGATTAGTTAGCCAACATGGTAATGGTAGAGAAGGCAAATGGGAAATGGATGATTTGTATTAATTATACAAACCTCAATAAAGCTTGTCTAAAAGGCAACTTTTTCTTATCTAAGATAGATCAGTTGGTTGATGCAACTACTGGATATAAACTTTTGAGTTTCATGGATGCATTTTTCGGTTACAATCAAATTCAAATGAATCCTAAAGATAAAGATAAAATAGCATTTGTAACTAAGAAAGGACTATATTTTATAAAGTGATGCTGTTTGGATTGAAGAATATAGGAGCAACCTTCGAATGGTTAATAAACAAGGTTTTTGAGAAACAACTTGACAAAAACATGGAAGCCCATGTTGACGATATATTAGTAAAAAGAACCCAAGTACTAGATCATGTCAAAGACCTGAGAGAGACCTTCGATGCCCTATGACAACATCAAATGAAGCTCAACCGACAAAATGCATCTATGGTGTAATATCAAAAAATTTTTTGGTTTCCTTGTCACAAACAGAGGAGTAAAGACCAATCCCAAGAAAATAAAGGCAATACTCGATATGAGGCATCCTTCTACCAAAAAAAAGTCCAACGGCTAACTAGACACATAGCTATACTAAGTCGATTCATTTATTGATTAGCTGAAAGATGCCTAGCCTTTTTCAAGATTTTGAGGAATACTAAGAACTTTGAATAAACCAACGATTGTTGACAAGCTTTCAAAGAATTAAAAAAATATCTTAGCTCCCCACCATTACTTTCAAAGTCTAAAGAAGAAAAGATTCTATACTTATGCTTATCTGCTTCACATGAAGTGGTAAGTTCAGTGCTAATTTGAGAAGAAGGTGAAAAAATATAAAAAACTGATTTACTATGCCAGTTGAGTACTACATGATGCTAAGATGAGGTATTTGAGGGCAGAGAAGTTGATTTGTGCACTAATATTTGCAACAAAATATTTGAGACCATACTTCCAAGCTTATTTAATAGTCGCATTGACTAACCAGCCCTTAAAAGATATATTACAACATCCTGATACATTAGGAAGAATGGCAAAATGGGCAGTTAGGTTAAGTGAGTTCGACATATCCTACTAGCCTCGTCAAGTGATAAAAAACTCAAATCTTGATAGATTTTATTATTAAATGCACTTGGGCCAATGAAAAAATCAGGCAAAAAGGAGATGATGAATAAACTAACCAAAAATCGATAAACGAAGATTGTTCCAAAATGGCTTGGATAATGCATGTGATGGAGCATCCAATTCATCTGCAAGTGGAGCAACATTAATCCTGACAAACCTCGATAGATTTGTCATCGAGTATGCTCTTTGGTTTACCTTTTAAATATTTAATAATCAAGCTAAATACGAAACACTTTTGGCTAGATTGAGAATGACAAAAGAGCTTCGGGTTAAAGAATTGAAAACCTTCATGGACTCTCAACTGGTGGTAAATTAGACAAAGAGAGAATTTAAAGCTCGGGATTCGACTATGACAAAATATTTGGAGAATGTGCAAACTCTAATATTGGATTTCCAATCTTTTGATGTATCTCATATCCTACAAGCTAACTTATTTTCTCGACTGGCTACATTGAATATTGGTTCACTTGGAAGAACATACATCGAATATCTCGAAGCACCTAGCATTGACAAAGGCACAGGAGTACATCAAGTAAATCATGAAGTTAGTTGGATGGACCAAACCATTAAATATCTGATCAACGAAGTCTTGCTAGATGATCTCACGAAAGCCAAACGAATTAGGTGGATGGCTTCTCAATACATACTCATGGAGGGAACCCTCTACAAGAATCATTCACTTTGTCCTTATTGAAATGTTTACACCCAACCGATACCGATTACGCACTCAGGGAAGTGCATAAAAGCATATATGAGGACCACCTTAGGGGAAAATCACTAGCTTATAAAATTCTAAGGCAGGGATATTATTGACCGACTAATCAAAAAAATGCAGTTGATTTTGTTAAGCAGTGTGATCAATGCCTGAGATATTCAAACATTCAACATGACCGGCAAGCCAAATAGCGTAGCTAGTAGCTTCCTGGCTATTCGCTCTGCAAAGAATGGATATACTCAATCCTTTCCCCCCAACTTATGGCCAGAAGAAGTTTATCATCATGGCAATTGACTACTTCACCAAGTAGGTGGAGGTAAAACTTTTATCACACATAACTAAAGGAAAGGTTAAGAGGTTTGTCAAGAATAATATCATTTATCAATTATAATTTCTCATACCATCATCATTAATAATGGAAGGTAGTTCGATAATCAGAGATTTAGAGACTTTTTGCCCAATACCTCATCAATCATAGATTGACCTCTGTCAAACATCCTCAATCCAATGAAGAAGTACAAGTAATAAACTAGATAATCATGTATGGTCTAAAAATAAGATTAAATGAAGTTAAAGGACTTTGAGTTGAAGAACTAAGTTCTATACTCTGGGCCTACCGAACAACCCCCTAAGAATCCATTCGAGAGTCTCCATTCAATTTGATATATGGCATCGAAGTAGTGATTCCACTAGAAATTGGCTTATCCTCCATGAAAACGAAGAGATATAAGGAGTCGAGTAACTCAGAGCAATGATGGGCTAACTTAGACTTATTAGAAGGGACAAGACTACAAGCTCACCTAAGGATGGCTTCCTATCGACAAAGAGTCGCTCAGTTTTACAATTTCAGGATCAACCCAAAGACTTTTTGGCCAAGCAATTTTGTATTATGGAAAGCCCACTGAACAAAAAAATTCTAAAGAAAGGATGAGCATGGATCGTATCCTCGGGAATCAAGGATGATTATTTCATAAAGAAAGTAAAGAAATAAATAAATATTTAGATTTTTGAAAGATAGATGATGGTTTAATTAAAATTAATCAATTTAAATTAAATAGAGATTGAGGGGTTTATATAATAAAAAGATGTATTCAAGTTTCTAGGTAATCATAAATATAAATCATGTATTTGTTCTAATCTAAATAATTGAAGTTCGTATTATTTATGAATCTTTCAAAGTAATCCCTAGCATATGCTATCTTATTAAGTATGAACCATATTCTATTAAGATCATGATCCATCTCACAAGTATAGACTATCCAATAAATGAGTTGAATAGATCTTAACAAGATACATGAATAAAAATCCTAAAATCAATTATCTATGTTGAACATGGACCATATCTGTTAGGATCATGATCCATCCCACCTGTAGGTAATTAATTTAGAAAATCAAATAGAAAAGAATTGAAAAGGAATTGAAAGTATTTATTCAATTGTATAGAGTAGAACAAAATATAAAAATTTAAGTATGGAAACCTATACTTTCCGAGCATGGCTCTTGGATACATTTTCTTGGAGATTCGGGGCTCTGTCACAGCACCTCCTTCCCTAAAAAATTCTTTTTCTTTATTCCTCTTCATCTCTCTCAAAACCTAGAACTAAATTACAAAAGAAAAAAATTATATTGTGGCTGGTTGTGCTCTTGGCTCTCTGCTTGATTGATTCCTTGCTTCTCCAATGGCTGCCCTTTAAATAGGGCTCAAACAAAACCCAATCCTAGTACAATTGAATCTCATATTCCTCTTATACTTAGTCTTGGACTTGCTTGTAACATTTCTACTATTGGATCCACGTTAGAGGGTGTCGAAGTTGCTCAGATCTGTCCCATAACAGGTCGGCAAAGTGGTTGGCCATCAGATTTTGCCTCAGTTGGTTTTGTGATCATTGATTGGTGGATAAAACATGGCCAGGTTCACACATAGTAGTCCTTTTGCAGATTGGAAACTTCTCCCATCCATCGAATTAAAGCCTAGAAGCAACATTTGCCATCCTTTAGTGTTGGACCGTGCCAAAGATCGAGGAGCTTTCCATATGCTACATGAATACAAAGTTTGGTGGATTTGTGGGGAGCTGCAACACTTGTTGACTGAAATGCTGTTTGGTGTGCCAAATGAGAAGTGGACTACAAGAAACGGACTGGCGATTGGTGTGGCAGCGATGAATCATGGTGGAGGTAACGATGGTAACTTAAGAGGCGAAGATGGCAGTGATGAGTGGCGGTGATGGTAGATGGCGAGGAGGCGATGACAACAAGTTCTTCCCATTCGTGCCTCTTTCTAGCTGATGGTAACACGGGATGCTGAGATAGTGGTTGGAAGGTGGCGACGATGGGGAAACAGCTAGCAAAGATATTGACGGTGATGGAAGATGGCTACTTGGCAGTTCAAAATAGTGAGGCTGAGGCAGCGCTGGGTGGCGGTGATCGGACATGCCGGCATCATGGGATAGCGACGAGTGGACAACAGTAGTTGGAGTGGGTTCCTTAAGGGATGCCAGACTATGATGGTTTCCTGCAGCTCTTCCGGCCTTGGATGGCCTCTCAGCAGTTCCTCCGATGATAGGTGCTCTCGGATGGCAGGTCAAAGGACGAAGATGATGGCTAGCTTGAAAGATAACTCTTTTGGTGGTTTCTCGATGATGAATGGGCTCCCGAAAGCTTCTCTGGTTGGTGACGGTGTCTCCGGTGGTTTCTTCGACGAGAATCACTATAAAAAATTGGGCCATTTCTAAAGAATTTTTCGAGGGAAAAAAAAAATCGCCCAAAATTTATATTTCCAATAAATTTTCGATGGAAACATGATTGTCGAAAAAATTATTCTCGAAAAAATTTATATTTTCAATGGATTTCCGACAGAAACATGGTTGTCGAAAAAATCACCATCGAAAAATTTTTCCGAGAGAATTTTCGATGGAGTTTTTTCCTAATTTTTCGAGGGACTTTTCCGAGAGAATTTTTGATGGAATTTTTTTCTTGGAAATTTTTGATAGATTCTCCGAGGGAAATTCTCTGAGAGATTTGCCGAGAGAATATTTTCGGGAGATTTTCCAAGGAAATATTACTGGGGGATTTTCCGAGGGAACATCTCCGAGAGATTTTCCGAGGGAACATCTTCGAAAGATTTTTCAAGGAAACATCTTCGAGAAATTTTTCGAAAGAACATCTCCGAGGGATTTTTCGAGGAATAATTTCCGAGGGATTTTTTGAGGGAACATCTCCGAGAGATTTTCTGAGGAAATATTTCCAAGGGATTTTTCAAGGAGTTTTTCGAGGGAACATCTTCGAGGGATTTTCCGAGCAAACATCTCCGAAAAATTTTTCGAGAAATAATTTTCGAGGGATTTTTCGAGGGATAATTTTAAGAAAATATTTTCAACGAGTTTTCTGAGGATAAATGAAACATGAAACTTAGGACACATATGATGGAAAACTCTAGGAGCAAAGATTCACACCATTTAGTCATCCATACACATGCAGATCTTTGAAATGGAATAATATCTGCACATACATGTTTAAGTTTAATTAGGACCATTGAATATCTAATCAAACTGAAAGGGGTCAGTGTTATTGATTAATAACAAACAAATAAAAAGATATATAAAACTATTTCTTGAAATATAAATATAGATGATAAAGTCCTTTTTTTTTTTTTTTTTTTTTGCTTGCCTCATCATCTTCACAAGTCATTTTTTGTCATTTTGTCCTCGGTCCCGTTTAGGTATGGGGCATCCGTGTTAGAACTGTAAAGTACTTAATTTAGAATCTTTAAGGTTAGATAGCTTATATTGAGACAATTTACAAGCAAAGATGAGAAATATTAATTACAAAATTTTTCTTCATTGCATTATTCTTTTTCTATTTTACAAGAACCACTTCACAATATTTAACATGGCAAGTACTGCTGGAGACATTGTTTCAAGTTCTGAAAGGTCACAGGCTTAGATACAAATGAATCCATCCCATTGGCAAGGCAATCAGTAGCGCTCTCAGCTAGAGCATTCGCAGTCATCTGCAACGCAGCAATCGATTATAGCTCAAGTTTGTCCAGATTGTAGGATGTGCCTTGATAAAAGGCATACATGTAAAAGCTGAATAATATGATGAGCTAATGTCTCTGTCCACATTTCTATAGTCACACATAAAGTATCGCACTTCTCATTCTTCAGTGACAGAATAACTTAACACAAGATAATGTGCTATGTGAAAATAATTTGAAAAGAAAAATGCGAGAATCAAGGGCCCTGTTCTGTTAGAAAACTTACTCCAATGATAGGAATCCTTTTTCTGCACCGTCCTGCATCTGGGCAGGTTATAGCATGATCATCTCCATTTTCTACAGAATCATCCCAGTAACCATGTTCTTCAAAAGATCTAATTAATCTGGTGGCTTGTATTCCATCCATTACCGGCATGCAAACATCCTGTAAAGTACCATGGAGATCAGTATTACTGGACCATAAAGTTTATATAGCGGGCTGCAAATATATGGTGTACATTTGTTGTGCAGTTCTGCTTCCAGTCAATCTGTTCCAATGCCAAAGGAACAGTCACCAACATTTCATATAATAAAATATGACAAAACCAATCTCTTCACTGCCTGTCAGGTTATAATGTCATTAAGGAAGACCTTTTTCATGTCATGATTCATATTGGTTTAATCGAAAATGCTCTTATGCTTACTGGTTCTACGTGCAGATGCTATGCTTCTAATGACAGATCATGACATACGCAGCTAAAGTTCAAACGAGACCTTGACTTGCAAAAATAATTTCTGGCATGACCTGTGACTACTACGTTTAACATTCATGTTGTCTTTCCAATTACGTGCTAATAACTTGCTGATTTGTGCTTTTTATGGCAGTTTGTCATTCAGACAATAGCATTCCATCCACCTGCCCAACAAACAAATCAGCAAGATGGACTATTTCTGATTGCATTTCAAACAAGAGAGAAGCATTTCTTGGCATCAGCACTCATATGATCAGTATCATGAGTATACATACATATGATACTCATCCATTCTGATAGTCTTCAAAATTTTGTCTTAAACATTCAGGATCCCATCCATGGATCAGGATCAGTATAGGATTACAAGATTTTGATCCATATGATGGACTATACATTATGATCTAACTTGATTATACCAATTACAAACTAAATCATATGCACATCCATTTTCTACAATTTATGTGACATTGTGGCTTTTAGCTTACTCACCAATAGTAATTATCTAGTAGAAAAATTTATATTTAAAAAGTTTTGAAAGAAATCATTAAAAAAAAAACTTATGAAATATGATTGATCCACAGCCCAATCCGACCATTCTACAATTTATGACTTTATCCTGGTCTTAACAATATTATGGTGACCATAGAGTATCTGAAACCTAGTCTTTAAGATCCAAGTAAAGTATGTTCACGTTTCACATCCTCTCATATACAATATAATCTGACTCAGGTATCGGCTTGCTGGCTGAAGTACTGATGGTGTTGTCACTGCTGCAGTGGTGGTGCTATGATATATATAAGCAACTGAATTTTCTATTTTGCAACTATAATCATCACTAGGTTTACCAATAAATGAACAAGAAATCTAACCATCAACAAGACACATTAAGGTTCTGTTTTTTTTGGGAAAACATCTGCAAATGGAAAAAGCTGGGACATCCTCCAAGAAAGAACTTTCCTTTCCAACTCGTATTCTGTTGACAGCCTAGCCTGGCCTACTTTTTCATTTGTGATCCTTTTTTGTTAAGCCATTCCTTGTTGGGATTATTGGTCTTCACCTTCCTTTGAAGAAGGATATGAGTCCAGTATAAAATGGGTATGACCCCTATGACATACATATAAAAATTATTAATAAAATTACCCATTCTTTTCTCCTCTGATTTAATTTGGTATCAGAGCCACCGACCCAGTCCATCTTATTCTCACCTATTCCAATCTTATCCCTAACTTATTCCCGCATTATTCCCATCCTATTCCCCTCTTCTTCCCTAAGAGTCGCCGCTTCTACCAACAACACCCACGGCCACCGCCCCCCTCTCACCGCTCCCACGCCGCTGCCCTGCACCAGCACCCACATCGCCGCCCACCGACTAGCGACCACGCCAGCGCCCACACCGCCGGTGCCCTACCCAGCGCCCTGCCCGGTGCTCAGATCCCACGCCGCCGTCCTGCACCAACGCCCACACCGCCGCCCACCGCTCCCACGCAGCCAACCCGGTGCTCAGATCCGGCACCCTGCCCAGTGCCCTGCCCGGCGCCCTACCTGGTGACCCGCCCAGCGCCCTGCCCGGTGCTCAGATCCGGTGGCTCGTCCCTTGCCATCGCGGCTCGTCCAGCGCCCTGCTCACCCCGCCCAGTGCCCTGCTCCGCCCAGCGCCCAGCGCCCTGCTCCGCCCAGCGCCCAGCGCCCTGCTCCGTCCAGCGCCCTGCTCGCCCTTGCCATCGTGGCTCGTCCCTGGAAGAGACCCCCTTCGGCCCTGGGAAGAAGACATTTCTTCTTATTTTGCTTCTCTTCATCGGATTTGGCCGGCTTAGAAGACGGGGGAGGAGCCTTATCCTTCTTCGGCGCCATTCCCGAGGGGAAGTTGGGCTTCTACCTCTAGGGTTTCCCAACCCGCCCTCAGCACAGAAGGGAAGGAGCGGCATCCTGGATTCTGGTTCTGGCTCTAGCTTCTGCTACCTCCGCGGCCATGACCTCTTGCTATGAAGACTCTTGTTACCGGATCTCTATGACCAAAGACAGAAAGCCGCTAGCACTTTCCATGGCTTGTTTTTAGGTACACCTCTTGATCATATTTACAAGCCTTATTTTTTCTAGACTTCTTTGAGCAACTTTGAGCAGCTATTTTCTGTGATGAACTATACTCGGCTCTCGGACAGTGATGGATAATCCATCTCTTCTGATTTCTTCAGTCCGGTTAGATGGACCGCTCACTTATCTTATGTGGTCTCGAAATGTGCGGTTGTATATTAAAGCTCATGGATTTGAGGGATTTATCACCGGTGCTACTGAAAAGCCGTAATTAGGAGACAATGCATTATCGAAATGGGAATCGGAGAACTCTCTTGTGATGTCTTGGCTTCTTAACTCTATGGTACCTTCAGTTGCTCAAGGTATGTCCTTCCTTGACTTTGCCCGAGAAATTTGGGGGCCTATTGCTCGAACTTACTCCCAACAGGGCAACATTGCTCAAGCTTTTGAGATCAAACGCCGAGTACATGCACTACGACAGGGCGAACTCTCTATTACTGCCTATATGGCCGAACTCCAGCGAATGTGGTCTGAGCTGGATTTTTATCGTCCCTTTAAGGCCTGTTGCTCGTAAGATGCCCTTGAGTTCAAGAAATACACTGATGAAGAACGAATCTTTGATTTTCTTATCGGACTCAATGATGATTTTGACACAATCAGAGTTCAAATTTTGGATCGAAGTACGGATCTGCCCTCTCTTGAACAGGTCTTCTCCCTTGTTTTGAGTAAGGAAACTCGTCGGCGAGTGATGATTGCTCCTACAGATACATCCTGATCTGCAATGGTCGTTCAGTCTTCATCAAATTCTTATGGTAGCCGAGATATGCGAGTATGCTCATATTGTCACAAAACAGGACATATACATGATGCCTGTCGGTAGCTGCATGGTCATCCCTCTGGGAGTGGTCGAGGTGGCCGTCGAGGAGGAGGACATTCTGGTGCATCCACTGGTCATTCTCAGACACATCTTTCTGAGCACCCAAAAGGGGGTGCCTCACTTGCCAAGGCATTGCCTCCTGCTTCCTTATCTACTGATACCGGATGCTCACTCTCTACTGATGAAATGCTCCACCGCATTATGGACCAGCTCAATGTTTCTTTCAGCAATGCTCCATCATCTGCTAACGGTTTGCCAAGCAGTTCTTCCAGTTCTCTTATTTTTCATTCTCATTTTACACAATCCCATATCTCTCGTATCAAGTCTAGTGCAGTAAATATTGCTAACTTTGATACCTCTAAGATATGGATCATTGATTATGGTGCCACTATGCATATGACGAGTAATTTTGATATTTTTGAGTCTTACTCATTATGTTCGGATAGAGTTCGTATAGCTGATGGCTCTTTCCGACCTGTGTCTAGGAAAGATTCCATCAACTGTACACCAACCATACAACTTTCTACGGCTTTACATGTCCCTAGTTTTCCTACTAATCTTCTCTCCATCCATTCAATTACCAATGATCTGAATTGTACAGTTACATTTTTTCCTACTCATTGTGTTTTCCAGAAGCTGACAACGGGGAAGACGATTGGGTATGGTAAAATGCACAACGGGCTCTACTACTTGGATGAAGGAGAACTAAAGACTCATTCTCAACAAGCTAGTATGGTTGTTTCATCACCTGATAATGCTCTACAGGAACTTCAGTTACAGCACTGTCGGCTCAGCCATATCTCATTTTCTATGTTATCACGCTCATTTCCCAGTTTATATCATTTTTGTGCTAAAGAAAAGTTAGTTTGTGATGCATGTGAGTATGTTAAACACACGCGCACTACTTATCCGGCTTCAGGAACTCATAGTAAGAAGCTTTTTGAAATAGTTCATTCTGATGTGCGGGGACCCTGTCATCCTATTTCTATTTCTGGGCATCGTTATTTTGTTACTTTTATTGATTGTTACAGTGGAGTAACCTGGGTATATCTTCTATGGTCTAAAGATGAAGTGATTCGTTGCTTTAAAGAATTTCATAAACTCGTGGATACCCAATTTGGTGCTAAGATTAAAATACTGAGGTCTGATAATGGCACAAAATATATGCATAATGAGTTTCATGAATACCTCACTACTCATGGCATTGTCTACCAGACTACTTGTGTTGATACCCCTGCCCAGAATGGTGTTGCTGAACGAAAGAATTGATACCTTTTAGAAGTTGCTAGATCCTTATTATTTGCTATGCGGGTTCCAAAAACTTTATGGAGTGAAGCTATTCTCACTGCGGCTTATCTGATCAACCGCATGCTTCTTCGCACTCTGGAGTACCAGGCACCACTTGCATATCTTCAAGGGGAGTCTTCTTTTATTGTACCCTCCGAGTCTTTGGATGTACATGTTTTGTCCGGGATCATCGTCCTACAGTTGGCAAGCTTGATCCCAAATCTCTAAAATATATTTTTATGGGCTATTCTACTACAAAAAAGGGCAATAAGTGCTATTACCCCCCTGAAAAGCGAATCTTTTCAGTGTGGATGTGACCTTTCGAGAGACTAAGCCTTATTATGATGCTGTCCCAATACCTCAGCCTCCTGCTCCTCTGTCCTTAACCCAATAGTTTATTTGCTCTCCCAGTATCCCTTCTAGAGCTACTGGTCGAGAGGGAGAGATTACAGTATCTGAGGAGCAAGAATACACTGGTGAGCAGTCAGATAATGACTCTAATCGGCAAGGGGAGTCTGCATCTGAGCCCATTGTGCATTCTATCACTACCCAATAGTTTTCTTCTCACTCAGCTCCAGCATCTCCATGTGACAATGGTAATATTTTCTCTGATCCTACTTTAAATCTGCCTATTGCTCATAGAAAAGCTTCTCATCCTCATATTATTCCTTCTCGATATCATTAATTTGTTTCCTATGAGTCTATTTCACCTACATATAGGTCATTTATTGCATCTTTAGAATCTATCTCTATACCATCACACTGGAAGGAAGCTATGTCAGATCCTAAGTGGAAGGGAGCAATGCTTGAAGAAATGCAAGCCTTGAAAAAAAATCAGACTTGGGAATTGGTTCCCTTACCTACTGGAAAACATGTAGTAGGTTGCAAATGGGTTCATACTGTGAAGCAGACCCCTGAAGGCAAAGTTGATCGTTATAAAGCACGTCTTGTTGCCAAAGGTTATGCATAAATATATGGCATTGACTACAAAGAGACCTTCGCCCCTGTAGCAAAGATCAACACCATTCGGACCCTCATATCTTGTGCAGCAAATCTTAACTGGAGTTTATTTCAACTAGATGTAAAAAATGCCTTCTTCCATGGTGATCTTCAAGAGGAGGTATGTATGAAAATTTCTCCTGGATTTACTAGTGCAGAAACTGCTGACAAGGTCTACCGACTACGCCGGTCACTCTATGGATTAAAGCAGTCACCCAAGGCATGGTTTGATCGCTTTCATCGTGCCATGCTCGAAATAGGTTACCTCCAAAGTAATGCTGATCATACCATGTTCTTCTGTCATAATAAAAGCAAGGTTGCTATCTTAATTATCTATGTAGATGATATCATTCTTACTGGGGATGATCTACCAGAGCTGGCTCGCTTGAAGACTCAATTGGCACAATCTTTCAAAGTCAAGGATTTGGATAATTTACGATACTTTCTTGGAATCGAAGTGGCCAGGTCATCCCATGGCATATTTCTTTCATAGCGAAAATATATCTTGGATTTATTGATTGAGACAGGAATGTTGGGATGTTGACCTACTAGTAGCCCTATTGAGTAGAATCATCGTCTTACTATTGACGGTGGTAAGCCAGTAGATTGTGAACGATATCAGCATCTTGTCGGCAGATTGATCTATCTCTCCCATATAAGACCTAATATAGCCTTTGCAGTCAGTGTTATAAGTCAGTATATGTATGATCCCCATGAGCGCCATCAGGAAGCTGTGTACAGGATCCTTCAGTATCTTAAGAGCTGCCCATGGCGAGGCCTTCTTTTCTCTCATCATGAACATCTTAAAGTTGAAGCCTATTCAGATGCTGACTGGGCGGGTTCTTTAGATGATCGGCGATCCATTCTGGCTATTGTACTTTTGTTGATGGAAATCTTGTGACTTGGCGCAGTAAGAAACAAGATGTTGTCGCTCGATCTAGTGTAGAGGCTGAATACCGAGCTATGGCTCAAGGCATTTGTGAGATTTTATGGTTGAAAAGGTTGCTTGCTGAATTACACCTTCTTCAATCTTCTCCCCTCTCTCTATTCTGTGACAACCATGCAACCATTAATATTGCAAATAATCATGTTCAACATGACAGAACTAAGCACATAGAGATTGACCGCCATTTCATCAAGGAGAAACTTGATCAGAAAGTTATACATCTATCATTTATTAAATCTACATATCAATTGGCAGACATATTGACAAAAGGTCTCGGTGGTCCTATGTTTTCTTCAATTTGTAGCAAGAGGAAGCTTCGTGATATCTTCGCCTCATCTTGAGGGGGAGTGTTGACAGCCTAGCCTAGCCTATTTTTCTATTTGTGATCCTTCCTTGTTAAGCCCTTCCTTGTTGGGATTATTGGTCTTCACCTTCCTTTGAAAAAGGATATGAGTCCTGTATAAAATGGGTATGACCCCTATGACATACATATGAAAAATATTAATAAAATTATCCATTCCTTTCTCCTCTGATTCAACTTATTCCAGCCCTCATTAAGGTTTTCTAAGGTAATCCAATATCAACATGCTATGCAACAACCAAAAGATTTTCATCTAATAAAATTACCATCTCTTCTCCTTTTAACCTTACTAAAGAGTAGCGTGCCGACAGTTGTTTTAGCTGACCATGGAAAAACAACTCTACTCACGTAACAAGGTAATATAAAGAGTGCTTGATCAAAATCATTAATTTTCAAATGTCATAAGCAAAAGAAATAGAACATGAGAAACTAAATTTACCTTCTAACTTACCCCAATTGAGTCTTCATGTTCCTCACTATAATACAAGTTATACACATTAAATGATTCTTAGTTATCAACGTTTGCAAGCATGCATATCACCATATAAAAACAATTATTTATTAGTAACCAAGGATTTGGTAAATCAACTACTTATTCTATCAATGGTCCTGACAGTGGAGAGCATGCAAGACCTACAATTATCAGATAGGAAGCCTGCCCCCCTTCAATGTGATATGGCACCTCATGACTAAAAAAAATAGAATTCTCGATGCTTTTTTCGATTTTTTCCGACACCTTAAAAAGCATGGTAAACGCGTCGCGTAGGTGAGAGTGGAAAAATTTTTTTTCGATGCTTTTGGAAAGCGTCGACGTTGACCAGGCTTTTCCCAACGCTTTTAAGCATCGTGAATAAGGTTATTCCCGATGCTTTTAAGCATCGGGAATAACCTTATTCTCGACGCTTTTAAGTAGCGTTGGGAATAACCTTATTCCCAACGCTTAAAAGCATCAGGAAAAGCCCTTTTTTTTTTTTTGTGGTTTCGCTGTAACGGTGATTTGCTGGTCTTCATGAGTTTTCAAAGCATTGCTTTGCTTGCAAGTTGACCCTGATCACGGTTTTCAAAGAAAAAGAAGATAATGCACGCAGGCAACCAAAAGAAGTAAAAATAATAACATAAAAAGTTTGATTGATGGGTGGGTTTGATCTCTCCTTTTTTAAGTATTTTATAGATATATGTGTTTTGTAGGAATTATTGTCAATGGCCAGGTAACTCAGACAAGGCTTGATTATAATAGATTTGAAGTCAATCTCATGTCGAAAGCTGGGAATGGTTTTGCATGTAAAAATTCATATATGTTGATAAGGTTTCAGCATAAAAATGCTGGAAATATAAAATAATAAAGCTTATAAATGCGATAATTGTGTGTTTGCCGAAATGGGTATTATAACGTATTATGTCGCTGGGTAGATAAGTTCATTTCTCATCCTCTTATGTAATTATTATTTTTATTTGGACATGCTTTCCATTTTCATAAAAGTTCAGACTAGTTGGTTCCAAGAATTGTCTTTTATTATTTTTACCTTATAAGTAACCGAATACTTGGGACTAATATAGGGGGAAAAAATAAAAGTTAAAAAGCATGATGAATAGAGCAAACAAAGTTGGTGATCTCAAAAAACAAAAAGAAAGAAGAAAATTGTCTGCTAAATGAAATTCACTGCGAGAATAAAATATAAGCAATTACCATTTCTCCTTGCTATTCTTCTTGTGTGCAAACCAAACACATGATCGCTTCACTTTATGCTGATAGACTATGTAGACTTGCCAATATGGTTTAAAACCTTTCTTAGATCTTTTTTGAATTTTTTATTGGATAATTTGACTGTTTCAGCTCTTTTATCTGAGCACTTTGGTCTTTGCCTAAACTAAAATGTTTTGTCTGAACCCAAAAATGACTGCCTAGTATCAGATTGATTTCAAACAAGTATTGATTTGAAATGTTTTGGATACCAAACTAGCTGAAACAGGCACTATGAATGAAAAATCATGCTTCCTTCCCATCAGTTTTGGGCTTTTTATATATTTATTTTCTGTTTTCTCATAAGAAAAGTTTTTAGTTTATATAAGTTACTTTTCAGTTTGTTGGAATCCTAGACTATAATTTCCATAAATCTGAATTCAACTCTTACATTGAATATTTATTGAAGAGAAATGGTGCAGTAGTTCAAGTTGCATTATTGAAAATCAATAAATTTCAATACTATTAATATAAACAAGTTTATGGTGGTGTGCATGATCGATCAGAAGATATGAAACAAGAAAAGCATTGATGATATGTAAAAATCATAATTTTCTTCATAGAACTTAAACTAGCATGATATACTTCAGAGGTGGAGAGCATTTATTAAGAGAAAGAAGAATGTGGAACCTGATTCAGGAGGAGCTTAAAACAAAAAACCCACCAATATTTATTATGAATTTATGATTCCAGAGTAACAATTATACCACTTTTAGGAATCTAACAGACCATATCAGTTGAAATTGAAAAGTAAAATATCAAAATTAAATACTTGGAAAGTCATATTTAATCATCAAGCAATGCATACAGGACTCCAAGAGGAGAAAAAAGATCAGTTAGATTTGGCTAATTCCTAAGGGATCTCTTGTGTATGGTAACCATTATATGAACAGAGATATCCACTAATCATGGTGCCACATGAGAAAAGAGAAAATCTGGCAGAAGCCTCTGATCAGTTTCAGAAGCAACATTGTCAGAGATACTGAACAAAAAATAGTGAAAAATTCAAGGTGAAATGATAACAGACTAAATAAAAGAAATCAAAGACAAATTCTTCTTTATCGAGATACCTTCTAAAATAAGTTCTCTAATGCTTTCTCTAACTTCGAAGCAACTGACAAAAAATATCAAAGAACAAGAAAATACAATATTGTCCATATGCATGCTACCCCATAACTTTGGAGAAAAATCTTCATTTAGATATACTGCACTTGAGTTTAATTCAGATATCTTCATTTCCTTGTTCTCTTCCAAGGAATTTTCACACAGGTTTTCAATTTACAACTTTTTACAGCAGTTACAATACCAGTTATTAGGAAAACGACCAGAAGAACTTCTGTAGTGATTTCCAAAATCAGAAGCCATGCTGGTTGCTGCAAATTTTGATGTTTGTTGCCCTCATGATACTGTTTATATGTCTCTTTGGCTACCCCCTGCCTTTTTGAAGAACCACCTATATACAAACAAATTAGATTGTCATTTCGTAAACATTTAAAACTTCATTGGTGGTAAGATGGATAGAGGAAGCATTTATGGCACCAATGGTTAAATAAAATCTCATTCAGAAAAGACACCATATAACCAAATATCAGTATTAAATCCTGACATCTTTTGTTTACTCTTGTAATAGTCTTGAACAGGGACCCTTTGTATGACAACATTGTAGACATCCTCCTGGTGATCATACACTAGGGTTAATGGCTGCCACGGATCGCACACTACTTCTATAGACCGAGCGACCTATCCACCATGAATTGGTTGCATCAAAATTTATGCTAAAGTTTAATGAAATTGATTTTTTCTTAATTCTAAATCATTTTGAACTCTGATTTGAGTATCGTTTGCATTGTTGAATTCTAAAAATCAAGCTCTTTCTATCTATGAACTTATTTTTCTATAAAATACTAATAAAAATATCAATTCTTAAAAAATATAGATTAATTACTATTTATTTCATTGCTTAAATTGGATATTTAATAGACTTATCAGCCATCTCATGAACAAACTAAAGAGAGAGAGAGAGAAGGAAAGGAGTTAGAAGATATTTGGTGACATATAAAAGTCGAGCAAAAGTAAAATCAAGAAGAAGATGTTACCTTGAGAAGGCTCAGATAAAATGAAGGGATGATCTCGTCAAACGGCAAGATTTAGTGATCTCCTAATCTCTCAAGAGGATGATAGATTTCATCAATCGATGGGCAAGTTCAAGACTATGAAATCCTATATCATCAGGATGGACGTTCATATCTATAAAGGCTCCTAGCTCTTTAGTGGTTCAATCAGTTCTTCCAATCCATGAGAAACTCTGTGGTGCTTTTTCTCCATCAGCATGAGCATGAGGGGTGGGAGAACTAATCAGTGGACTAATTGACTGCCTTGGAAAGAATGCTATCGATGGTCTCATTGTTATCGATGGAGGTTCGATAGTAGTAATGTCATCGCTGGAGGTGACCACCACTGCCTCTGTATCTATGGTAGTCGGGATGGAAGGAATTGGAGCCAATGAAGCCCCTCACACCGATGAGCTTGGAGCAGAATGCGGCTTCTTCGATGCTTGAGAACCCACCGTCAGCTTTTCAGTAGGTCTCTTTCGAATAGCATGTCAAACTTTCACAGTGTCAAACCTCATCCCATCTACAAAGAAAATGGAAGTCGGTCAAATTATTCAAATCATGATCTAAAAGCAATGCAAATCTAAAGCTACGACTAGTTGCTCAAGCTATACCCAATCTAGTCACCATACTAACTCCGACAAAGAAGAGATTTTGCTCGCCTAGTAGCTTCTTCAATGGAGGGACTTGCATTTTTAATAATCTCTCAGAATCTTCTTTATTAGCATTAAGAATTTTCTTACCATCATTAGAAGTTAGTCAGGGCTTCCTCCACTCAGTACTAAAGCTCCAAGGTTGACTAGAAGATAAAAAGAAAAAGCAAAGTTTCCAGCCATGGAAGATGGTTGGAAGACCCTTAATGAACTTCTGACCATGGCGCCGATCGATAAACCACCACCCTCGTCCATAAGGATGCCTTTTAATCATAAAGAGGCTACAAAATAAAAAAAAAAGTCTTAAGCTCTATCCTAAGATCGTGGCATGAGACCAAAAAAAAATAGTAATTCGGAAAGTATTCGAAGTCAACTGTCTCGGGATGACTTTATACAAGTTCAAGATTTTGACGATGAATGGATGAAGAATAAATCAAAGTCATGCCTTAAGATGTTCTATATATATGGCTATAGAATTAGGAGGAGCCTTATCTACTCGATCGTTGGAACCAGGAGCATATACTCGAAAGTCCTGAAAAATCTTATAATAATTTCTTCAACAGGCTACTTTACACTTAGTGAGTATGCCTCTAACCTGATTTGAGCAAAGTCTTCAATATCCTTCTTCTACATAGGCTCAGGACTCTCATGAGATTCCAGCAAAGCATTTCCCATAGAGGTAGAAACCCTAGCAGCAGTACGGACATCTAAAGTTCTAACCATTTGAAAATCTCTAAAGTTCACAGAGGAAGAAATTATGGACAAAGGGTTACAAAAATTCTTTGGACTTTTAAAAAGAAAACAGTTAGGGGAAAATAAGGAAAAATAGAGAAGAGACCTGACTTTTGAACGTCTCGAAGAAATGGAAAAATTCAAAGGTGAAGAGATCCTAAGAAGGAAGGAGCTCTCGAAATAGAGAAGAGTTTAGTGAACTCTTAAAGGGAGGAGAAGGCTTCTTTATATAGGCAAAAGAAAATGATGATAATGATTAAAATCTCAAGTGACAAGATATCCATTAAATCTCCCCACTTGGATCGATCACGTCCAAAGGACATGCTAGCTGATCACTATTATAGGCACTCAAAAATAAAAACCTAACTCACTACTATAGCTAGGGTGAGTAGAGATCGTATCCTTAGGAATCAAGGATAATTATTTCATGAAAAAGAGCAAAAAAATATATATTATAAAAAAATAGAGTAAGAATAGTGGTTTTTAGAAGAAAGCAATTAATTAATTGATTAATTCAGGACAGCAAGAGAAGTAGCCTAGGAATCTAAATTCACCATATAAACAAGTTTTGTTTTTTTTCTTTATGTTGCAATAACAAGAATACTTGCAGATAAAGTATTATTATAATTTATCTTTTATTTGGTATGGGCCATATCCGGAATCACGATGCATCCATTTAGAGTATAAACTATCTAAATTAATTACAAGACTAGAGATTTAATCCACCATACTACGATCTATCTCTTTTAGACATGTACCGTATCTGGAGATCATGGCATGTCGATAGAGGGTGTAGGTTATATATGTTAGATCAAAATCTCAATCAAAAAAATAAATCAAAAGATACATAAAAGAAAAGCATGATTTTTATTGCATAAGAATCAAGTACAAAAAGAGAAATAAAATTTCATTACAGGCTTCATCTTCATCCCAAGTTGAAGGAGTCTAACTGCGCAATGTGTTGCCAACATCTCCTTCATGATTTCCCTCTTTTCCAAGCCTAATACACTGATATAAACAAGAGAACAAAAAAATAAGTTATTACAAATTTGCTGTGAAAATTGATGCCTGGACTATTGCCTAGGGTTATCTTTTTATTAAGCTCGTCAAGAGCTTTCTCCTGATCAAATTTGGAGTCAATCGAAGTCAGAATCAGTCATATATCATAAGAAACAGTCTTAGCAATCCGATTTAAAACTTGTTCGGTAATCGGCAATTTCCTTCCTTCTCAGGTGGCCAAATCTTGACCCTAGATCGAATCCCGAATGCCCGAAGACTCCTCTCAATCAAATTCAACTATTGGTGATGAGGACATCAAAACCCATCCAGGTTTTCCTTTTATTTTTTCAGATTTTTTTTTATTTTTAGCTTAAAAATATTTATCCTAGCTATTCCACCTATTCCCGTTATCCTCACTTTATTCCATGTTTATTCTCGATGTATTCCATGTTTATCCCTGTCATCTTCCTCCTCCTAGAAAATTCCTAGAACCTCCATTTTTCTCATTTTTCTTCCCATTTGTCCTTAATCCGCCATGCCCGACCACCGACGGCCGTCCACCTCCCCCCCGGCATCGATCTCCTCGTGAGAACGCCGGCGAATCCCACGGAACCGCCCACGGCCATGCACCCTGTGGCTCCTCCCATGGCCGTCCGCCCCTGCGACTCTACCCACGCGCCCCTCTCCCCCGTGTCGCCGTCCACCACTGCCCAAGCCGTCTCCTCCAGACCTTAGCCCATATCCGCCATGCTTGCAACCCAGAACCCCTTCGCTCGTTAAGCCGCTTGCAACTGTGAAACATGTGGCTCCTCCCATGGCCGTCTCCCTCCCTGTCGTCATCTCCGCCGTGTCCGCCATCTCGACCGTGCCGCCACCTTCCCCAGCATTGACATCGGCAAAGCCATCCTGCAGCCGCTCTTCCCCATCCGTCTGCCATGCCCCCTGTCCCACAGTCACAGGGAGGAGTTTTCTACATGGATCTCAGAGTAGGAACAACCTGCACAGATCTCATAGCAGGGATGAATTTGAATTTGAGTTTTAATGGGTCCATATTTTCCTCCACAAATGCCGCCCCTCTTCATGGAAATGTCCACCATTCCCTCCCCTTATTTTGTTATTTTTGAATTTCGAATTTGAATTTTAAAATGACTTGGTGTCTATAAAATAGGCTCCAATCCTTCTTGTAAAAATAATTGATGAATGAAATTTTTGTTTTAGAGAAGAGTGATTCTTCTTCTGCTCCATGAGAAGAGGGTGTGAGGCCCAATTCCAGGACATGATGTGAGGTCATGCCCAGTTATCCCCCTTCCCATTCCATTCTCTTTATCCCCTCGTGACCTTTAAGATTCATCCTAGCGCCTCCAAGTATCGAGGAGGGTGTAATGCCTTAGAGGTGAGAGGTCTCTTCGTTAGGGTGAGTCCCAAAATCCATGAGATCCAGATCCCTATCTTCCATCTCATTATTCCTTCATCATCAAATTAGAAAATCAAAAGAAAATTATGATACCCTAATTTAGGTGACTTCTAGGCTCACTGATCGATCCTCCTCCCTAGCCCCATTATTGTCCCCCATCAATTTTGGTATTAGAGCAGGAGAGGATTATTGTAGAAAAAAAGTTGAAAAAAAAAGAGAAAAAAATAAAAAAAAGAGAGAAAAAAAAATTGCAGCAAGCCTGACTCGATGGAGTCAAGATTTTTCCATCTCAGGGAAATGATGGGGACATCAAAACCCATCCGGGTTTTCCTTTTCTTTTTTCAGTTTCTTTTTTATTTTTAGCTTAAAAATATTTATCCTAGCTATTCCACCTATTCTCGTTATCCTCACTTTATTCCATGTTTATTCTCGACGTATTTCACATTTATCCCTGTCATCTTCTTCCTCCCAAAAAACTCCCAGAACCTCCATTTTTCTTATTTTTTCTTCTCGTTTTCCCTTAATCCACCATGCCCGACCACCGGCGACCCCGATGGCCGTCCACCTCCCCCCTGACGTCGATCTCCTTGTGGGAACGCCGGTGAATCCCACGGAACCGCCCATGGCCATGCACCCTGCGGCTCCTCCCATGGTCGTCCGCCCCTACAGCTCCGCCCACGCGCCCCTCTCCCTCGCGCCGCTATCCGTCACTGCCCGAGCTGTCTCCTCCAGACCTCAGCCCATATCTGCCATGCTTGCAACCTGGAACCCCTCCGCTCGTTAAGTCGCCTGCAACCGTGAAGCCTTTGGCTCCTCCCATGGCCGTCTCCCTCCCTGCCACCGTCTCCGTCGTGTCCGCCATCTCGACCGTGCCACCGCCTTCCCCAGCGTTGATGCCGGCAAAGCCATCCTGCAGCCGCTCTTCCCCATCCATCCACCATGCCCCCTGTCCCACGGTCACAGGGAGGAGTTTTCTACATGGATCTCAGAGTAGGAACAACCTGCACATATCTCAGAGCAGGGAAGAATTTGAATTTGAATTTGAATGGGTCCATATTTTCCTCCACAAATACCGCCCCTCTTCATGGAAACGTCCACCATTCCCTCCCCTTATTTTGTTATTTTTTAATTTTGAATTTGAATTTTAAAATGACTTGGTGTCTATAAAATAGGCTCCAATCCTTCTTGTAAAAATAATTGATGAATGAAATTTTTGTTTTAGAGAAGAGTGATTCTTCTTCTACCTCCATGAGGAGAGGGTGTGAGGCCCAACCCCAGGACATGATGTGAGGTCATGCCCAGTTATCCCCATTCCCATTCCATCTTCTTTATCCCCTCGTGACCTTTGAGATTCATCCTAGCACCTCCAAGTATCGAGGAGGGTGTAATGCCTTAGAGGTGAGAGGTCTCTTCATTAGGATGAGTCCCAAAGTCCATGAGATCCAGATCCCTATCTTCCATTCCATTATTCCTTCTCCATCAAATTAGAAAATCAAAAAAAATTAGGATACCCTAATCTGGGTGACTTCTAGACTCACAGGTCGATCCTCCTCTCTAGCCCCCTCGTTGTCCCGCATCAATTAGCTTCTTCTCATCTCAGATGGACTACGGCAATGGTGGATGATGACAGTTGGTGGTGATTTGCGGCTGTGATGTTGAGCAAAATTGAAAGAAGATAGTGGAGAAATTGGGAGGAGCAACAGGAATAGCTCATGGAAGATAGCAATGGTGATGTGCAGTAGCAGCTCACAGTGATAGTGTCAATGGACCAGGTAGTGGCTAGATGATAGGCAGCTTCTCCATCCAAGGACGGCGACGAGCGGCCAGTAGTGATTTGTGGCAGAAGCTTAGCACACCCGATCATGGTGATGGACGAGAGTCGTGGGCAATGCAAGGAGGAGCAATGTCAAGTTTCTGGCAACTTTCCCAACTAGAGGATGGCCAGCGATGATAATGGTGAGGTGGCTTTTCTGAACAAGGAGGATGGCCGACAACGATAGGTGGACGATGGCATGATTTTCTTAGAGAAAAATTGGGCCATGATGATTCCCCGATGGCTTCTCCAACCATGGGTGGCAATGCTCGGATGACAACGGTGGCTCGAATGGTTGGTGGTGACCGGGCAGCTTGAAACAAGCAAGGTGGTCCATGAAATGGACCTATGGACTGGCAACAAAGGTTGCTATGGACCACTCTTTCATTCTGTAAACCAAGCAGTCGGTCCATCATGGACTGGCTGCTTTAAAATTCATGCAAAGCTTAATAAATTTCAAACTTTGATTTGGGGCTCGTTTGAACTCCAATTTGAGTACTATTTACACTTGAATTCAAAAATCAAGCTCTTTCTATCCATAGACTTTTTTCTATAAAACACTAAAAAAGTATCAATTTTTAAAAAATATAGATCAATTAATAATTATTTTAATGTTTAATTTGGTTAACAGTCTTATCATTAGCTCTTTTTGCTAGGCATCTTGTACAATATCGACATGTCACCTAGATCTATGAGAATGGCAAGGTCTTTAATCACAAATGACATGCGCTGGAATGGAAGTAGTTAAAAAAAACCAAATCTCCCGAATCACTGATTGCCTCCACTATCAGTAACTACCTCTTTGCAAAATGATGGCTTGCCATAAATCATTTATGACACTAAAATGACAAAATGCCTCCTTTCTTGCTTTTTTGGATGAGACATTAATGATTTACACAAAGAAAGAGAATGGTGAAGCTCAAGGGCATGTGAATCATTAATGCAGTACTTCCTTCTTCCAATATGACAAAATGCCTAGGAATCGAGACTAGGGGGCAACTATTGCAATAAATAATCAGATTCAATGATCAACAAAAGACTGGCCCGATTGACTAAAGCTGCCATACTAACATTCACTAGATGAGTAACTCAATTATGAAAAAGTGATGCCAATTGATTAAACTCATAGCCAACTATTTACATTATGTCAAGGGATAATTAGCCAACCATTAAATAAAGTGACTAATTTATGAAGTACTAAAAATCCCATCGATGACTAAGACAAGGATGCCGACTATTCAAAAAATATCCGACTAAGAGGGTAGAAACTTAACATCAATCACAATAGAAAGCTTATTATGATAGCTATTAAGCTAGTTATTTTTTGCAACAGAAAGAAGTTAGTCTTAATGAAATTCCATTATAGCTAAATTGAAAGAGGTTATTCTCCAACAGAATTTGGTGACATCAAGTACCTATAAATATCGATAAGAAAGGACTTTCAGGGGATAAGCTAAACTATGCATTATACCAGGAAACTCTGTCATTTAATTATTTAAGTATTCCATCTGCACAATAAACTTTCCACACTGACTTAAGCATCGAAGGGCCCTCCATCAAAGAATCTCCATCCAGTTTAGGACTTGTTTTGTAGGTAAGACAACATCTATGACAACGAAGGGTCAATTAGGCACTTACATCATCGCTCAATTCAAGTGATTCACTAGAAGCCATTCGGGATTGAGAGTTTGGTGTCAATAGAACTCATTCAAAATAAAATAACAATGTAACTAACAAAACATATACCTTTCTTTCCAAATATCCAATCTCGAGTGTAAATCAAGGTCTCAGCAATATTTGGTTTAAGTGCACTTTGATACTTATCAGATACTTGCCCATCACTAAAAACTAATTCAGAGGCAATTATAGATATTGAAATAGTTAAAATATCACATGCCATAAGAGAAAGTTGAGGATATCAAAGCTGATTAGCTTTCCAAAAATTAAGGATATTCAAATTAGACTTCTTATCAACTCTAGACTCATATAAGTATAATTTCAATTAAGACTTTTGTGTAATAGTCATAAAATCAAAGCTTTCAAATGTATCAAAATCCAACATTATTGCAAAAATGATATAAGTTATCTATTAGAAATAGCACCATATATGGGGATAATTAATTTATTTTGATTAAAAAGCTTTATATTTTCTTAAAGACATATGCTTTTCTATATGACTCAGAAGTCTCACAAAAAGTACCACTATCTATGTCTCTATGAGTTTATGTGCTAAAAGTTGAAGCTTTAGAAAAAGAAACCATATACTAAGTAAGGAAAAAAAATATACAATAATGGATGTGCATGCTCTCAGTACAATCATATCCATATAACTTCTTATAACAATACTTCACAAACTAAAATTTATACTAAGAATCTAAAATAATTGACATAGCTAAGTAAATATATATATTCGTGTGTGTATGGACTTAGCTCCTTTCGAATGGATTTGGAGCCAAATCCAGTTAAGTCAAAACTTTATAATGAAGGTCCAACATCGATGATCTAAGCTATTGAATATGATCTATTACATCAAAACTACTTACATATCAAAAATCATATAATTTGAAAATCCCTAGTCTATGTATTAAGTGATCAAAAAATACATATAATTTAATTTTATTTAGGCTGTCCAATTTTTGACTATTTGATGCATAGGCTATGGGTTCCCGAATCATATAATTTTTGATATGTAAGTAGTTTGATGTAGTAGATCATATTCAATGGCTTAGATTATCGATGTAGGATCTCCTTTATAAAGTTTTAACTTGAATGGATTTGACTCCAAATCCATTCGAAAGGAGCCAAGTCCACCACCCTATATATACACACACACATTTGTAAAGAATTTTCAAATTGCTAAGTGGATATATTCCTACATTAATGATGATGATATTAATGTATTGGGCCTTCATTAAAATTTATTGATTAGTATATAATAATTAGTAATAATGTTGATATTAATGTGCTTGGCTATTGAGGCCTTCTATTTATTATGATTTTTTTTTTTTTTTTGATAGAAAAAAGGGGGGGAGGAGTTAGACCCTGGGTGTGGCCACCCCCAAACGGTCCCCCAACCCCGGCCAGGGAATGTTTGATACACGGCACATATTAACTTTTCCGCAGCCGTTCGCCACCTGAAGGTGAATGGTGAATGTTTGATACACGGCACATATTAACTTTTCCGTAGCCGGTGATGGTGAATGTTTGATACACGGCACATATTAACTTTTCCGTAGCCGTTCCCCACCTGAAGGTCTGACTATCACTGGCATCAGCCGAGTGAAAGGGATTTATTATATATATCCCTAACTTTTTTACTACCACCAGAATGTTTGATACACGGCACATATTAACTTTTCCGCAGCCGTTCTCCACCTGAAGGTGAGTACGTCAACCTGACTACCGCTGGCATCAGCCGAGTGAAAGAGATTTATTATATATATCCCTAACTTTTTTACTACCACCAGCCAACAGGAGCTCCAAGGTTATTTTATTAATTTTTTTCTTTTTTGATTTTACTCCTGGACTATTTTTCTATTTTTTATTTTATCCCCGAACTTTTTCGTCGAAATATGTCCAAACCAAGACTCGAACCCCTGCCAGCTAGTTGCGAGAAAAGTCTCACAACCAACTGCAACACTCACTAGTGATATTATAATTTTTATATTACTATTGCATTTTAAGAATATCTTACCAAAGAAGAAAAAATCATGGCCTACCCATCACAAAAGGTGAAAAAATCCTTGGAAACCTCATCGCTCGCTTGCTTCATCGCTGTCATTGGGATTATCATCCCTTCATCACCACCATTAATCACCTCGAGAAGCCCACTCGGGTGCCATGCCATCGCTGGAACTATCGGCCTCATCCCCCTTCGCTAGCAATGTTGCCGAATCATTACTAGTGTGAGATCAATGCCGATTGTGCAAATCTTAGTGACAACCCAGCCCAAAATCTCTATGAGCCGCATAAATACAAAGAAGAAATTGTTCCCATAAGCTGCGTCTCAGCATTATGCACCAAGCGACCAATCCATGATGGACTGACTACTCTAAAATTCATTTTGGATCGCATTTTAAATGGACTTCAGGATAGTTTTGGGTGGGTTTTTGGGCCGAACTTGGGCTTGTCTTTGTGCTTCCATTCAGGATCCAATTCAAGTCTAATTTGCTCCAAATATTTTTCATTTTAACCTGTAAATCAGGCTCTTTGTACTAATAACCATCTTTCCTTAAAAAATTAATAAAAGCATCAATTTTTAAATAATAGAAATAAATTAATCTATAAATTAATATTTTTATTGATATATCTACAGAACTCATCATACCCTCCAACCTGAACTTTGCTCATCCTTGATAAAGAAAAAATTTAGAGTTAGATACCTTTTAGCTTAGAGTTTTAAGTTTTACCGAGTAATTTTTTTTAAAGAGCCATTGATATTCAGTAAAGCGAGAGTAAGGTAATCATTAGAGTATTAATACTTAACCAATAAGAAAATTAAGTAAAGAACACTAAACTTTTTCTGAATTATCCCTACATTTATCTCCAAATCATTAACCTTCCTATAGGCTAAGGTATTGTTACTTCTATCTTTTATTTATTATAGAAGCATCTTCACATTACCTACTTTTTTATGCGAACAATAATGCTTACTTAAATGAAAGTGCTTAATTTCTTGGTGGAAGATTAATGTTTAAATCTTGCTTTACTTTTTTTTAACATTTTACTGCTATTGAGTTTTTAACCCCTTAAGCTTTCTATTTGATCCATGTAGCAAGTTTTCAGCCAATGACTCCTAAATTAGATGACCTTAGGGCACTAGGTATAGAATGCCCCTCGGGTTTATTTGCTCGAGTCAAATAGGCTATAAGTTAGGACTAGCCTTACAATGAGCTTCTTTGCCCTCTTCACCTTTTGTTGCCAGCTTTAATACTTGCTTAGATAAAGAAGCTTGGTTACTCAGTAAGAAGTACTTAAAAATTATTTTATTTTTAAATCTTTCTTTTGGTCTTTTTTTGAAAAAATGTATAGTTACCCTATGCTAGTCCATAAGAGGTAAACTCTTTTTTGATGCCGATAGGACTTAGAAATGCTTAAAGAAAAATGTCTATATTCTAGACTTAACTCTCTATCGGGTTTTCTTAATACTTGATATCTTAGTATCTCACAAACTCTTTGATCTGAGCATCAATTCACTTTAAAAAAAATTACCTAGTTCAACTTGATTCTTAAGCATAATCGGGTGCCTAAACACTAAATACCAACTTTATCCGAGGACTTTAAATTTTTTTCTTAAATGTATTATTCTCTCTCGTAACTTAATCAACATTTTTCTCAATGGAGAAAGAAAAAATAAAGCAAAGAGGATGGAAATGATAGATATCACATGGGGTCGGCTGCTCTGAAGTTGAAAATAATCTAAGATGGAGGTGGCTTGCAAATTTTATTCCAAGTCTTCAAGATGGAGTAGCTTGTCCAAAAGATGATTAGGTGTGTCCGTGTAATGCTAGGTGCTTCTATAAAGAGTGGTCTATTATTTCTATAAAAACAAAATCACTAAAGCAATTATTAATAAAAAGATTGGGTTGCCTCCCAACAGCACTAAGTTTAACGTCTTCAGTCAGATTCTATAAGAGAGTTTTATTTAAAATTGACTTGGATGCATCCCTTAAGGTTTTTAAAAAAAGGACTAATCAAGAGGCCTTGTCATCATCATAGAAAAATATCCATGGAATGCTCTATAATGATGAGCCTAGATTAATAAAGTGTTTATGGCCAGCATGTTGCACTAGAATCTAAAAATATCAAAAAGGGATAGTATTTACAAGGCTAAGATCAGGGCTGGTGGTTTAAGAGTTTCTTCAATTTTAGCCTGATCTACCCCCCATCTCGGGTATACTATGTGTTGGCATAATCCCTTTTAGATTTATAACCTGGTATTCTTTTTCAAATTAACATTAATTCTATCTCCATACATTATTTCAATATTATAGATAAACTTTGGAGATAGTTCTCAAAAGTAGTGCTGAATACAAAGAAGTCAAATATAAAATTTTTAAAGTCGTTACCCCTGATATCAGTAATATCCCATCTAGTAGTTTCTTTATATGCTTTTAGAACACCTACAAGTGGACTTCCTGTTGGAAAATTTTCAGGCACTGATCCCACTTGTATTATGCTAGCATTTGCATCTTTGGCAACCATAGCAACAACCTTTCTTGGGTTGGCTTCTGGCTTAATTTGGAACTAAGGAATTAGGGCAAAGTCATGTTATAGGCTTGAGTGGGTTTGGTTCTATGATTTTATGTATGAACCCATGATTTTGAGCTTTTCGGAGTAAAAAAAGGCATCCTATAACACGAGGCTCCCACCCATTGCAAGGTCTAAGAGGGTTAGATGTATACAATATTACTACTGCATGCAGAGAGATGTGTAGAGAGATTGTTTTTGTGTTTCAAACACATGACATCCTTACCACTGCACCAAGTTCCACCCTCATTGTCTTGGTAGTGTTTTTATTTATAACTAGTTGGAGAATCAGATCTCATGCTGGGCAAAATCTTGTAGGATTGGGTTAAATTTTAAAGAGTTTGTCCATTCCATGACATATGGCGCACTACCACCTCTACTTTTTTAAAAAAAATAATAAAAAAGAAAAATTGAAGATGAACCAATTCTTTTTTGTTTTAAAGATCCAATTGAAAATCTTGATTAGAGGTGCATGCATTATTAATGTGATAATTGATTATGTGGAATATAGAATCATCTATAATTGAATATAAACAAAGATTTAGAAAATGACTTGAGTGGTCATATAAGGGAAGTTACTTGTTTTCTTATTTAGAAATTTCATATTAGATATTCAAATCAAAAATCCACATTGTTGATCATGCTGTTTACATCTTAGATGCACATGAACAAAAATTTAGTAGCTATTAATTCTTCTTAACTACAAATCATGTGCTATTACTATTCCTTTCCTTAAATTTTGTTTATCACCAGTTGATGCTAGGTAAAGGAACTTCTTTTTTCCTCTATTAATGACAATCTAGTATTATGTATATTGTGATCAGTGGTATGGACTCTCAATTTTGAATGACCCTTTAGTGCTATGCATATTGATAAATCTCAAGCTCATAATAGGTTTTAACTCATCTATTCGCCCAAATTATTGAGTTGTAGACAATAGATATAAAAGTTTATATGTTGATGACACTGCAGTAATAAGGGTTAACACCGACCCTTTTCTCCTGATGCTTTAGGGAAGTGTCGAGAGATCCTGCAAACCTGCCGATATTTTTAAAAAGCATCGCTATCCTCCGACGCTTATAAGCATCGCTAAGTTTATTGTTCCCGACACTTTTAAGCATCGCCGGGTTTTCAACAAACGTCGGGATTTCTACCACAGTGCCGACGCTTTTGAAAAGCGTCGGCAAAAAAAGAAGCTACCGACGCTTATAAGCATCATCAAGTCCCCCTTCTTTTCTTCCCCCGATCGAGCCCTAATCTCAATTTTTCGCCGCCGCTCTCCCATTTCTTCTTTTTCCTCTCCTCGTTCATCTCCTCCGCTGGTTCGTCGCCATCCCGTGGTCACCGTCCCATGCCTCGTCGCCATCCCGTGCCTCATCGTCATCGTCGTCACCTCACGTAAGCTTATTTGCTCATGGTGTACTTCAAATTCTAATGGTGTATTTCAATTTCTAATGGCCTTCCCTTTCTGATGCTGTGGTCCAAGTTTGGTTTGCTGAAGATATTGTAGATATGTGTATATTTTTGATCCAAAGGCAAACAACTTACGTAAGGTCACTTCCTCTGATTTTTTTTGTCCCCTTGTTCTTTTGGAGTAAAATGATGACCAAGGGCACATTCTCTCTTTCTCCTTGTTAAATTTTGCTTCATTCTTGTTTTGATACTCTCGCTAATTAATGTATGCTATGCTTCACTCTTTTATAAGACTCTCCTATGACGATGTTGAAGAGAGACAGAGTCGCAAAGCCTTAAGAAGGTTTATAGAAAATGGAAATAGACTACCTACAGGGCACATTGGTTTACAGTCAAAATTGAAATCAAAATATTAGAGAGAAAATTAGAATGATCATATTTTTGATATGTTTGGTTCGTGATTAAAGTCATAATTGAAATCAAAATAAAATTTAAATATTAGAATAGAGAGAGAATTGTGTTTCAGGAGATTGCAACATTCTTAATCTCCTTGAAATTGAAACAAAAATAGAATTCTTTTCTAACCAAATGGTTGGAACGTGAGTCTCTTATTTTTATTCCCATTCCAATTCTTTTCAACTAATATGCCTTAGAAGTTAACTAACCCAATTGGAAACTAAAAAACAATGTCCATTTGCTCCGGAAAAAAAACATGGCAGACCTATAATGAGGGAAAAGCATATATAACATGCCTTACAAAAGAAAAGTTGAACCAAAATTGAACACATTAAGTGTCAAGTTAGCCCTGCAAATGGTTGGGTCAACCCAAGACCCAACTCTGTCCTGTTCTAATTAGACCTAGCCCAATCAGATTTGACCGGAGGACAAAAGTTGGTCGTGTTCTAAAGATATTTAGATATTTCTACAATTATAATTATAAAAAAATCTAAACAAGATAAGCATCAAAATATAAGTAATATATCATCATAGCACGATGACAAATTCATGTTTTGAGGGTTATAAGAAGGTTAAGTCTGATACATTTTTGGTTTATGCTAAATTCATGTTTGAATCAAGTGAAAAAGATTTAAAATCAAGCTTGATTTTTTTTTGTTTAGCAGATATTAAATCCATATATACTTTTAAAAAAGAAGCCATGGTATACAGGCGATCAAGGGACTTCATAATGTATATGGTGTATGCGGACCACATGGGAGGGCATACACACTTTCTATTTTTTAACTATCTAAAAAACTAAATAAAATATACTCACTACAATAAAAATAATAGTAATGAAAGTATTTTTTATAAAGTAAAAATGATAATAGTAGTGGCCGGTGGTGGTCGTAATTAATAACCTTAGAATGGATGGCTATATTAGAAACATAATGATCATTAACAACCTTAGAATGGATGGTTATCATCTAAGGTGGTCGTAATTAATAACCTTAGAATGGATGGTTATATTAGAAATTTATGTATAACATTACAGTGAACAAGTGAACCCTGCAAAATTACCATGGTAATAATTAATTGGATAAATCTCATTTCTATCATTTCCTCTGGTGGTGACTCTAGAGCAGTTAATTTCATGTTCATGATTCTCTATCGTTTCTAATAGTTTTACAGGACTATCAATCCATTGGAAGTGATCGCAATCCTATGAAATGAGCACCGATCCCAATTTTCTTATCAACTTCAGTAAGAGTGAAGTACAAGATGAAGGGAAAAGAATATATCTTAGGCATAATAATTTCATAATGATCAGAGAAGAGAGTGTACCATAAAAATTAATAGTTGAATTCAGTACAAATCACTTTAAAAAAGAACTTAAAATTGCAAGTCTTAATATATAGTTTAAAATAGATAACCTACTAACCCTACGTAGAACTAACTTGAAACGTAGTCTTGAATGTGACAAATAAATTCAGTAAACTAATCTTTCATTTTGGATTCTAAGTTAACCCTATCTATGATTTATAATCTTGTTATTGTTGGTAGTTTTTATGTCAAGTAGAACTACCTGTTTTGTTGCCATTTTCTTATCAGGGGTTTGACTGCTTGGAGAGTAAAGAAACTCTGTAAACTATTTTAAAATTGGTTTAAGATTTGTATATGGATGCTATGATGATTTTACGATGTATGTTTGGCTGATTCAACTGTTTCTAATGGCAACAATCTTGGATGGCCTTCTTTTGTAGGCAACCGATTGTAGTCGTTTTGATTTAGTTGCAAATTAAATAGTATAACTGAGCATCCTCCTTATTTTTCATTATTTATTATTTTTTTTCTTAGTAGATTATTTCTATTTTTTTATAAATTTTTTGGTATATACCTGCATCTTACTGAATATGTTATGCTTTAAGGTTAGTTTTATTATTGCAAATCTTTTATTTCAATACCATCTATAGCTTTGTTATGATCAATTATAGTTTTTTAAATATTTTTAAAAAACTTATATTGCATAGAAATATAGACCCGTCAATTAATTAAAGTATATATTCTACAGCAACCATACATTTATTTTATTTTTGTACGGATGGAAAAAATATGTACAGTGGTCAATTGATTGTCCAGTTTGGATAGTTTGAGAATTATAAATAATTTTATAGGTGCTTATAGTAATCAAATGATATGGATAGAGTTCCAGATAAATTTTGGACAGTATTTCCTTTTAGTTCTCCTCATATATATTTATTTGTATGTGAAGAACTAAGAGAAAATGCTGCTGAGATTTTTCTAGAACTTCTATTGCGTATCCTTTGGTTACTGTAAATGATCTATATAATTAATGCAATTTTTGAATGAGATAGGACCTCTTTACCTATTAGTTGGTGATAGGATATATTTAATAATACTATAATTGATCTATTAAATAAACTTATTTTAAATTTATTCAGTTCTTATAAATATTTATTTATTTCAGTTAGCTTTATCTTACAATGGATAAGAGTTGGATAACTAAACCGAGGAATAGCAAAGAATATTTGGATGGAGTTCAGAATTTTATTAAATTTGGTATGGAGAGAAGTAGTATCAATGGGAAGATTTTATGTCCATGCTGAAAATGTGTAAATTCCAATTCTCTATATCCAAATACTGTTGAAGAACATTTGGTATAGAATGGTTTTTTAAGAGGTTATATAGAGTGATTTTTTTATGGAGAGACAAGGTTACCATCTATGTAACCAAATCTCAAACATGGAACATATACCTGATTTTGGATCCAGTAACCAATAGAAAAATCTTGCAAGAGATGATGATATTAGGGGTTTGCTCAGAGATGCTTTTGAATATGGTGCTCAAAATCCTGGAGATTTCAGTGAAGGACAAGTAGTGGATGAGCTACCTGATGGGCTACCTGATGGTCCTATATTTACTGAATCTATATATAATGGAGAGCCGATACCCCCAACTAATGTTAGAATAGATTATTATCAAAAACTGATAAGAGATGCAGATCAAGAATTATATACTGGTTGCAAGAACTTTTTAAAAAAAACTTTTCTTATACATTTATTTTATATAAAATACTTGAATTGATGGTCTGGCAAGAGTTTTACTATGTTGCTCAAGTTGTTAAAGGATGCATTTCCTAAAGATACTAGTTTACCAACATCTTGTTATGAAGCCAAAAAATTAATAAAAAAATTGGATCTTGGATACGAAAAGATTCATAGATGTCCAAATGATTATATATTATATCGGGGAGAACATGCTGATCAAGAGTCATGCCATGTGTATGGATGTTCACGATGGATGAAGCAAAAAGAAAATGAGAGTGAAGGATTAGATGAATTGGATGCAACACAAATTAAACAAAAGCCAGTGAAGGTATTACATTATTTTCCTCTTGTACCTAGATTAAAAAGAATCTATGTACCATCAAAGACAGCTTCGTCAATGAGATGGCATGATGAAAGATATACAAAACATGGAATGCTAAGACACCCAGCGGATAGTTTAGCATGGAAAGCATTTGATGACAGACATCCTGATTTTGCCTCTGATGCTCGTAATGTCATGTTGGGTTTAGCCAGTGATGGGTTCAATCTGTTACAGTGGTAAACAAGATCCATTCGGCCCTGACACGCATCCTCCTTGGAGGCTGGCGTGGCAACGTACTTCTCCACCTCGGTCCCAGCTCGGTCGCATACTCTGCCACCTCGGCCAGGTACTTCTCCACCTCGGCCTCACCTCGGTCCCACTTCAGCCACGTGGCGGTTCAACTCGGCTCGGCAAAGCCCCACCTCGGCAGGGAACCTCAGTACCTCGGCCTCACTTCGGCCATGAGAAGTCCAACTTCGGTCGTTCAGTTCAGCTCGGCATGCCCACGGCATGCGCCCAGCTAGGCATGCCCACGGCACGCACCCATTTCCAGCTCGGCAAGCCCGTGGCACACCCAGATCATCTCCAGCGCTAGGCCTGCACCAGTTCGGCACGCGTCTTCCCAATTAGGCACGACCGCCTCCGGCTCCGCCCAGCACAGTCGTTGCACTCCGCCTCCTCCCAGCTCGGCGTGACCTCGCCCGCATGGCGGCGATGGTGCCTGGTCCGGCTCCGGCCTCCCAGCGCACGCAGGAGGCCTACACCCGTGCCAAGTCAGGTACGAAACGCCCGTGCACCCGCAAGGAGCCCCTCCGCCCAGTGCAGTCGTTGTGCTCCGCCTCATCCCAGCTCGGTATGACCTTGCCCGCATGGCGGCGATGGCGCCCGGTCCAGCTCCGGCATCCCAGCGCACGTAGGAGGCCTGCACCCGTGCGAAGTCTGGCATGAAACGCCCGCGCGCCCGCGTGGAGCCCCTCCGCCCAGCGCAGTCATTGCACTCTGCCTCCGCCCGCAGCACACCTCGACTCCCAGGTCCACCAGCGACCGCCTTGGCTCCTAGGTCCGCCAGTGACCGCCTCGGCTCCCACATCCACCAGCGATCGCCTCGGCTCCCAGGTCCGCCAGCAACCACCTCGGCTCCCAGGTCCGCCAGCGATTGCCTCAACTCCTAGGTCCGCCAGCGACCGTGCCAGGGCATGCCCCAGCACCGGTGCACCTCGACAGCGCCTGTGCCAAGGCACGCCCGAACGCCGGTCCACCTCAGCGCCACCTACCCCAGCGCCAGTCCACCTCAGCACCGCCTGCACTAAGCATCGGTCCACCTCGGCACCACCCGCCTCGGTGCCCAGGTTCGCTAGCACCGGTCCACCCCAGCTTCGCCCACTCTAGCTGTCGGTCGCCCGCAAGGGTCCGCTCGTAGCACGCCTGTGGGAGGCCTACACTACCGCCCAACGGCTCCCAGTCCAGCTCGACCCGTGCGTCGCCTAGAAGCAGCGTGTCGGCTCCGATCCCGCCTCCGCTCGCGGCACACCTGGCCCCGGCCCCTCCCCCGCTCGCGGTGTACCTGGCCTCGATCCTGCCCTATCCAGTCCGGCTTCATAGCCTGTGCCCCACAAGACCCGGCTCTTGTCAAGAGCAGTGATCCAGTCCGGCTTCGCCCAGGCACATCCGCCGAACCAGGGTCCTCATTCTGGCTCTGGCCACAAGTCAGCTTTGCCCGCGTCAGCCACACCATGAAATCCAGTTCGGGAGCAGTCTGGCTTGATGCCCATGGGAGCTTCTGCATGCCGCACCTTAATCCGTGCACAGGGGCTTCCACCTGCCTCGCCTTGGTCCATGCGCACGAGGGACTTTGCATGCCTCGCGCCGTGCACCTCGAATCATAAATTGGAGGGCCTTCACCTACATCATCTCGATCTGCATGCCACATGCCATCTAACGTCTTTTCAGGTACGCTCCTCAATGTACAGGTACGATGGCGGAACGATACATAAGATCACCGTCCCTAGAGTGCCTCCTATAAGGAGGGCTATATCAAAGCCCCCAGGACACAGTTTACATCAATTAGGAAGGTGTGCCCCATCCAAGGCACTATACCCCTTCACCAACCTCCTGAACTACCTGGAAGGAGAAGGTTGACCAACCTATCTAAGCCTCCCATGCTTGTAGAAGCCTCACAGGCCTATGCCAAGAAGAACGTGCCTCCCTGAACACCCAGAGTCGCTCATCTACATAAGAGCAGCAGAAAGAGGTGAGGGGGGATAAGAGACAACACACTCTCTTCATTCTTACATTATCGTCCATTTTCTATCACCCTCTGATAGCAGAGAGTCCCCCAGGCTCTCCGCCTCAGAGGTCCCTTATTTTCTTCGATCGTCCCACTGACTTGATCGTCATAGTGCCTTTGCTGGAATCCCCGGTGCAGGTCTTCCCTGTTTTGTAGGTCCGCCCGACAAAGGGACGATCCAGTGAAGATTTCTCCAACCGAAGAGGCCCACAGGAAGACCATGATGCAGTATCAAGCCCCTTCATCCGTACGATTATGAATATGTTCCCCTTGATCATCTCCGACCGACAACCCCGATGACGTTGGCAGGGAGTCCACTCACCCGGGCCACGTAAGGAGCTACAGGCCACGGCGATCTAGGTGGCAACACAATCCATTTCGGACCTTAAGTTCTGTCTATAGTACCTGGCCAGTTATTTTGATTCCTTATAATTTGCCATCATGGATATGCATGAAACAGTCTTCTCTTATATTATCAATGGTCATTCCATGTGATAAGGGTCTAGACAATGATATTGATATTTTCTTACAATCTTTAATAGATGAATTGAAACAATTGTGAGAGGGTATCGTGCAATTGATGCTTCGAATGGTCAAACATTCAATCTGCGGGCAACTCTATTATGGACTGTTAATGATTTTTCTGCATATGCTAATTTATCTGGCTGGAGCACTAAAGGACGAGTTGCATGTCCTTCTTATGGTGAATCAATCCATTCAATTTGGTTAAAACATGGAGAAAAATTTTGTTATATGGAACATCGTCGATGGTTGGAGACAAATCATCCATTTCGATTTTAGAAGGATTTATTTGAGGGTACTATAGAGTTGAGATCTGCTCCAATTCTACTTTCTGATTCTGATATTCATAGACAAATGCTTGGTATCAGACACAGTTACGGTAAAATGACAAAGTCCTCTAAAAAGCGAGGAAGAGATAATGTTGAGACTTCAGCATAAGAAGAAGTATCAGAGGAAGTCAATACTTGTACTTTAGATACAGCAGTGTTCGAGGATCAAGATAATTTCTTTGAAGTTGAAAATGATGATGATATAATGACAGCATCTACCCATCAGCATACTAAACAATTATGGAAGAAAAGAAGCATATTTTTTGACTTACCTTAGTGGAAACATAATATACTCCCGCATAATCTTGATGTTATGCATATAGAAAAGAATGTTTGTGATAATTTGATTGGAACAATATTAAATCTTGATGGAAAGACTAAAGATAACATAAAGGCACATCTTGATTTAAAAGAAATGGGCATCCGATATGAACTTCATCCACAAGTGCTTGCAAATGATAGAACTTATATTATCATGTATGTTGTACAATGTCTAGTCGAGAAAAAGATCTTTTCCTGACAGTTTTAAAGAATATCAAGGTTTCTGATGGATATGCATCAAATATTTCATGATGTGTGAATCTGAAAAAGTAAAAATTTCAAATCTTAAAAGTCAGATGGACATATACTAATGCAAGATATTCTTCCATTGGCTTTAAGGTTGTCAACGCCGAAACAAGTTATTACGGTTGTTTTTCAGTTATCATCATTCTTCAAGGCATTAGATTCTAATGTTTTTGATCCTCGGGAGCTTGATCAGTTGCAGTCTCAAGTCATACTTACGTTATGTCAGATGAAAAAGATTTTTTAACCTGAGTTTTTTACGATTATGGTTCATCTACTCATTCACCTAGCTTCGGAAGCTAAACTTGGTGGACGGTACAGTACAGATGGATGTACCCCATCGAGAGATAATATTGTAAAACTAAAATTTCATAATTTAAATATCTTTTTCATTATTTAATATGATATTAATATTAAAATTTTAATAAATATCATACTTTTTGAAGGTATCTTATATATTTGAAGGATTATGTAAGAAACAAAGCCTTTCCTGAGGGCTCAATAGCAGAGAGATATATTGATGATGAGTGTTTAACATTTTGTTCAAGATATCTCGAAGGTGTAGAGACTGTATTCAATTGACCTCAATGTCATGGCTATACTATGGAGAATATAGATCTATTCAAATTTGCATCTTTCGAAAGATTTATAGGAAAAGCTAAAAGTATTATTCTTGACCATAAATTCTTGTCACAAGCACACCGTTATGTATTGCTACATAGTGACATAATATCTGACTATCGCAGGTTAGTCTATTTACACATGGATAATATTAAATATTAGACATATTATTGTCAAACTTATATTTGATTGTCATGCAGTGAGTTTTTAGCTGTACAACGACAAGCCAATCATTCCACTCGTCCTAATCCAAGGATTGAACAAAGATGGTTGGTTGAGTTATTTTCTAATTGGCTTGCCAATCATGTTAGTATATATAAGTTATATAATAATTTTATATACATTTAACATTGAATAAGTGATCAATAATTGATATTATATTTTCTAGGTACCGGTACTGATGGAGAAAAATTGTTCAGCAGAACTAATATTCCCTAATTGATCAATAATTACCAATCATTCTACTCATCCTAATCCAAGGATTGAACAAAAATGGTTGGTTGAGTTATTCCGTAATTGGCTTGCCAATCAGGTTAGATATATAAGTCATATAATAATTTTACATACATTTAACATCAAATAAGTGATCAATAATTGATATTATATTTTCTAGATACCGGTACTGATGGAAAAAAATTATTCAGCAAAACTAATAGTACTTTCTAGATGTCCTAATTATATTATGAACAAATATAATAGTTTTATTATAAATGGCTTTAAATTTCATACCAAGGAGCGCGAGGAATTTAGAAAAATTTATAACAGTGGTGTTATGGTAGAAGTGGATGGAAAATCTTATTATGGTATACTTGAAGATATTTTAGAGTTGGATTATTATGAAAATTTTAAAGTTGCATTATTTCGATGCGATTTGGTGGATATAAATATACCAAGAGGTTTAAAAAAGATTCAAATGGATTCATACTTGTCAATTTTTCAAGATTGATACATACGGGTGTGTAATTGAAGGATGATCCATTTATCTTTTCATCTCAAGCTCAATTAGTTTTTATGTGCAAGACTCGAAAGATAAAGAATAGGCTACTATTACTAAGACAAAACCCAAAGACTTTTATAACATAGAAAAAAAAGTGGAAGAAGATGATGATGATACTTATACTCAATGTATGCCTTATAATATTGTGCCAGATGATCATATAAATAATACAACCATTTTGGTTATGTTAGATTCCGAAGAAGGTAGAAATGGTTGATTATGACAAGTAAGTAGTTTATGCGATGGTTTACATTTTTGCATGAATAATTATCCTATCTTTTAAATAGAAATTCATTTCGTTATAATTTGATTATAATGTTGACTGACCTGGTTTTTAATAATGCATATTAGGTACACCATGCCTCGAAGGATGTGCCTATCGGATGTACAGTTTCAATTTTTTCAGACCGAGGCTGGTTCTTCATCATAGCAGCCCGACAAAGTCGATCAATTTCACATCAGTCTGATGCCAGTCCATCCATTTCTGCACATCCGACGGAGGCAATACCTCTCCATCACATCAGGCCGATGCCATTCCCTCTGAGTCAGCACATCACGATCCTCCTACGGATCATCCAGATGATGAGCCTATCATCGATGACATACAGATATATGATAATTTAATAATTTTATCTCATTTCAATTCATACATATATAATAGTTTTGATATATATTTTTTTATATTTTTTTTGTAGATGCATCCGGAAGACTTAGACAGAGGCGAGGACCCACACTAGTGCGTGATGTGTGGCAGTTACCTGAGGGTGAGAGGATAGTCATCGAGTGCAATAAGCTACGCAAGCCTATTAAGAAAGCTGCTAGCTTGTTGACTAGTTTTTTGGGAACAGTAGCATGCCGGGGTCAGCTATGTCCCATAATTTATCCGAAGTGGAATGGCATGCTTCCTGCCTATAAAGTAGAGATGCTACGAGTTGTGCAGGTAAAAAAATTGATATATTATTTTATATCGTAGGTTTTTAACAATTACATTGCTTATTTCATTTAATACTTATTTTATTGTTCATTTATATTGTAGAGCAAGTTCATTCTCCCTCCAGATTGTTCAGATTTTGTACTTAAATCTCTTAATCACAAGTGGAAAGAGTATAGGGCGAAGTTGAAGGGAGACTACAAGCTAGAGGGTGGGACAGAGGAGCAGGTTGCAGCTACCTGTCCTCCTGATGTACACCCTCATCAATGGAGGGAGCTGGTGCACTATTGGTTCTCCGAGAGAGCACAAGTTGTGTAACATCATCAGACATATAAATTTATTAATTTTTAATATAAATTATTTTATACAATATATAACATAGTTTTAATTTTATTTTATAGACATATTCTGCTATTGGTAGAGCTGCACGAGCAGCTTAGTTTGTTCCTCACACAGCGGGGTCCAAGAGTTATGCACGGCTCAGACATGAGTTTGTATGTTTTTCATCCTATAATACTTTTAGTATACTTTTAGTTTTAACATCTTATATTTTTCATCCTATAATACTTTTAGTATACTTTTAGTTTTAACATCTTATATCATCATGTATCATGCATGTGCCATGTATCATGGTACGGGGGTATAAGATGCATCATTTTGGATTTTTTTGTAATATTTATTCTTTCTATAGTCTGATCGTAGGGGAGGGAGCTTGGTAAGGTGGAGTTCTATCGGATGACTCACGTTCACCAGGACGGCAGTTTTGTTCGGAGGAGTCCAGAGATATATTTATATTTTTTTTATTTATATTATATCATGATTTATAATTTTATTTTTATTAAGTATTAATATATGAATTTTTTATAAAACATAGGAGAGGGCTATCTCTATGATCGCCAAGCATGGTAGCGGTGCTACATCATCTACTCAGAGCAGTCGTATCGAGACCGAGGTATTCTCGAAGTTGATGGGACCAGAGCATCCTGGACAAGTGAGGGGTTAGGGATTGGAGTTACCCCTACTCAGTTATTCGAGATGAATAGATTTACTCGGGATGCTAGAGATAGTCATGATCATTCAGGTATTCATCGACTCGAGAATGAGATAATAGAGCTCAGACAGACACATGATATAGACAGAGCAGAGCGTGATGCATGCAGAGCAAAGATGCAGACTATGAGGGCTCAGCTTGATCATGTTACATCTGTGCTACATATATTCATGTCATCTCAGGTAAGTAATTATTTATAACTACATATATATATATATATATATATATATATATATATATATATATATATATATATATTTGTATGTATGTAATAATTTAAAATATATATAATGTATGTATCGTAACTATATATATGTATATATTGTAGGTTCCTGATGCATCTGCTAGTCGCAGATAGGACGATGACCAGTCTCCCGCGAATCATTGATGCCATTTGGTTTTTTTATTATTATTATATTTGTATGTCTTTTGATGTATTTGAACTTAGACCATTGATACCTTTTATATATATAAAACACTATCGATATTGACTTGAGGTATATTTGGTGTTTGGTTCCATTTTGCGTATTTGACTTTGTGTGATACAGGTTTGAATAAAACACTGTTGATACACTGCTCAAAGTTTTATCGTATAAATAAATGTATTTAGCAATGCTTTAAATTACTACAAATTTATTTTTAAAAAAAATTAAAATTGTCGACGCTTTAAAGCATCGCTATTTTATCGTCTGCCGATGCTTTAAAGCATCGTTATAATGCTGATTGCCGATGCTTTAAAGCATCAGCAAATTAAAAAATGCCAACGCTTTAAAGCGTCGGTAAGTTCGAATTTTACCGACGCTTTTTTAAAGCATCGCTACGTTTAAAACCTAGCGATGCTTTAAAGCATCTGTAATTTTAAATATAGTGACGCTTTAAAGCATCGCATGCCGATGCTTTTAAAAAGCGTCGGCAGGTAACATCCCCATACTTAAATACCCGACGCTTTTGTGACGCTTAAAAGCATCGGCAAATGTCTTTAAAAGCGTCGACAATCCCCTTTTTATTATAGTGTGAGTTCATTATATTTTATTAAATTAAACACTTTGGTCTATTTCTTTCAAAAAACTTGATGAATATTTCTCTTTCTTCTATGGTTAATGGAGAATGGTAGGTATGCATATTCATTTTCCATGACATCCTTGTGTGATTCTTCTCTCTGTATATCTTACTTCCCATTTTTCATCCAGAAACACATTTAATAGTAGCAGTGTTTATGCTATACTTTATGTGATTGACAACATATGCAGTTTATATTCTTTTTCCTGCATGCTGTTATCCAGTATGCGAAATTGGTGTAAACTTAAAATCTCCCCCATCTCAGCATCTCTTTAAAGTTTTATTATTTAGTTTTTTTTACAGGTATTTTACTTGGCATTTTAATTTGTTTTGATTCCCTGTTTGTTTCCATTAAGACTGTACAGAGAGAAAGGGAAGAAAAACTTGCCAAGTTTTTGAGTAATTTCCTTAACCTATATGTTCATGGTGACAAGGAGGGTTTCTTTCATTGTGCAGAAGCTGAAGCAAAGCAGCTTTCTAACACAGGTTGTTGTCCCGACCTTTATAGCAGACATAAAATGGAAAAGATTTTCTGTTTGATTGAATTTTTTGTTCTTGTTATCTTGCTATATATACTACTATTTGGAGCTCTTCACCAAATCAAGATCATAGATTCTGCCTTTCATTTTTAAACCAACAACCTTTCATCGGCTCTTAACCATTTTCATCAGGGCTCAGTAGTCAATACTGTCATTTGGTGGATTTGTTCAGAAGAAAGTTGATGCCAACACATATAATTGTATATGTTGGTGTTGGTTTCAATTTTGCGCTTATTTGAGTAGAATTTTAGAGGGTTGGGCCTTTTTTCCTTGTAATATTAAGCATGGCCCATGTATATTAGGATATTTGGAAGGATGCAAATTGGTAAGCCCAACTGGATGGACAATCTCTCCTCTTCATTCATCCTCCCAAAATTTTTTTGAAGCAAACAATAGATGAATACCAACCATCCTTCCAATGCCATTCATCCTCCCTGTCATGATTCCAACCAAAATAGGATTAAGGCTCCATGTATATTGGAATATTTGGAGGATGTAAATTGGTGAGCCGAGTGAATGGACAATCTCCTCTTCATTCATCCTTCCAAAATGTTTTTGAACCAAATAGTGGATGAGTGCCAATTATTCTTCCAATCCCATTTATCTTCCCTCTCATGATACCAACCAAAATTAATAAGGTTAAGGCTCCAATACATTGGGATATCTGGGAGGATGCAAATTGATGAGCCTGAGTGGATGAACAATCTCTCCTCTTCATTCATCCTTCCAAAAATCTTTTGAAACCAAATAGTGGATGAATACCAACCATCCTTCCAATCCCATTCATTCTCGCTCTCATGACCCCAACCAAAATAGGGTAAAGGCTCCATGTACATTGAACCCAGAGGAATTGATCATTTCAAATATTACAAAATATAGAGTTCTAATTCACAAGTTTGGTAAAATTATTGCAAAACTTATCTATCCATAACATATAAATGGATATTGACTGTGGTCAAACCTAGTTCATGCATGTAAATATAAATAGAAAGTAATGATGGGCATAACGATTGAGACTGCTCCAGATAAGGATCTATAAGAGTTATATTTGGAAGGCCATTACTATATTTAGTAAAATAATAGCAAATGTTAAAATCATTTATAAAACAAAATTGGATACTTGTATATGTATATAAGCTTGAGGATACAATGGTGTTAGCAAGTGAGGTAACTAACATTCACAAGACCAACCACGTAGCAAATTTGAAAGCTTTGATCTTATCAAGGTTATGATGAACAACGAGGTGGTCATCATCGGCGCCGATCCATCCGGCCTTGCCACTATTGCATGCCTAAATATGCTCTCGATCCCAAACATCATATTTGAGAAAGAGAATTGTATTGCTTCTCTTTGGAAGATGAGAGCATATGATCGCCTAAAGCTTCAGCTTGGCAAGCAATTTTGTGAGTTGCCACACATGCCTTATCTTAGCACTACGCCGACCTTCATACCCAAGAATGAATTTATCCAATATTTAGATAATTATCAAGAACATTTCAAGCTAAATATTATTTATGGCACCAAAGTTGATTATGCTAATTATGATAAATATAATGGAAGTTGGAACATAATGGCCCATGACAAGGTCACAGGAGAGGTCAAAGAGTATATTACAAAGTTCTTGGTTGTAGCCACTGGAGAGAATAGTGAAGGGAAGATACCAGATATTCCAGGTTTGAAGGACTTCTCTGGCGAGGTCATCCACTCTAGTTCTTACAAGTTAGGGGTAGCTTACACTAGCAAAAATGTTCTAGTTGTCGGGAGCAGTAACTCTGGCATGGAGATTGCTTATGATCTCTCAAACTTTGGAGCAAAGACCTCCATTACAGTTCGAAATCCGGTAACTTGATTGCTTTGGGCTTGTAGAATTTTGTATATTTTATTCGACGTAGTTCTGTTTAACATTTGTACATGCACATGCAACCAATATCATGCTAGAAAAATAAAGTAGGTCGGATTTGTTATATTTTTAAGCATCGTGTCCCTAATAAAAGCATAGTGCAAATAATTAAGAATAGTCCATAGGTGCTTATTATTTTATTAGCCATAACATACTTGTCTAGTAATTTAACTTTGCTTTTAGTCTCTTGTAACAGCTCAATGTAATGACCCAGGAGTTGATATACATGGGGATGGTTTTATCAAAATACCTCAATGTTGGTTTGGTGGATACCTTACTTATTATGCTTGGCAATCTCAAGTATGAAAATTTGTCCAAGCATGAAATTAGGAGGCTAGAACTAGGCCCTCTCTCTCTTAAGATTGCCACTAGCATATCTGCAGTTATTGATGTTGGAACTATAGCAAAGATCAAGAGTGGAGAGATTCAGGTAATCATTTTATTGAATATCGACTAACAACTAAATTTCCAAAATTATTTATGTTATTTTATTTGCAATTAATTTTTTCATTCTATCATGCAAGGGATAAGCAAAGTAATTTTCATGTTTTTAATTTTGATCATGTTTGTTTTGCATGTGTTTAATGAAAAAGTCATCAAGGCCGAGCCGTCAAAAATGCAAGGCACTGAGGTAGTTTTCACTAATGGTGAATCACATCAGATTGGTGCAATAGTTTTGCAACCGATTTTCAAAGCACAATAAAAAAATAGTTAAAGGTACAAGGAAATGATCAATTTATTTTTAATCCTAGAATATAATATTTTTTTCATTCAACTTGGGTTATAGCTCACAAAACTAATACATGGATGTAGGATGATTTTATAAATAAATATATTTTATAAAAGATATTAAATATTTTTATAATCAGATATTATGCTCATATTAGTATCTAGTATCCTTCTTTTATTCAATCAGACATCTAATTTTAATTAATTTTCTATACAAAGAATTAAACCTAAAATCTATTAAATATTTACCTATTACTATGCCACCAGGAAAACCTTAACTTTTACTATAAATTTATAATTTATTCAAAACTTATTTATATTACAAAATATATTTGTTTTAAATATACTATGATATTTTAATTTTAATAATTAATTATTTTCAAAAAGAAATTCAATCCTTTTTGTTTTGAAAGAAAATATAAAAATAAATTACTTCATTTTACTATTTATAATATATTGAGAATCTTATTATTTATAATATTTTTAAAATATAAATATTTTAAATATATTTTTATAATCATGAATATTTTTTAAAGTTTTTTAAAAGTCGATAATTCATGATTGTTCTTATTTATACTATAATTAAAATGTAATACTATTTAATATAGAATATTTTAAAAACTTTATGTTATATATTTTATATAATTTTTTTGTATACTTTTAATATCACTTAGATTGGATTGGATCCAAATTCTTAGTTAAATCTTTCTCTATACAATTTTTTAATAATTATATCATCGATCGTTACTTGGATATGATACATCATACACAATATTAATAGTAAATTTTATATCAAAAAATATTTACATTTAATTATTAATTTTAGAGTTTATTAAATTTATGTTTTTCTTTTTCAAAAGATTAGTAGCATTATTTTTTAGTGTTACTAAAATTATGTCTCTATAGGCTATTTTTGTTGTAGTCAAATGATCAATTTATTCTTAATCCTTGGATATTATTTTCTACTAGGGCTATAGCTCACAAAACTGATATATGGATGTAGGATGATTTTGGTCTCCTTATCAAATATGGGTTTCCCATAACAAGTTTTCCGAACCATTGGAAGGGAGAAAATGGGCTATACTTTGTAGGATTTGAAAGAAGAGGATTGGCTGGAGTCTCCATGGATTATTGCCATTAGAAATAGCAGAATCAGCAAAATCACATCCTAAAATCTTCATAGCCTCCACATAGAAACCTTAAAGCAATTCTAACATGAAACAAGCACCTAAAATGAGTTCAAAGAAAATGCAATGTAATAATTTCCATATTCAAACAATAACCAAAAATGAGTTCCAAACAAGATAATATGTCCAAATAATATGAGCAACACAATCTGATAAAGTATCCATGACCCTAATTCATTCATCTCATTATAGGTTGGCATCAATATTAGCCGAGCCTTGAGTTAATTGGGCTTCATTTGCAAAACTTGAGTTCTTCTACAATATCATCTAATGTGGGTTCCAAAACATCTACATTTAAATATTGTAATGATTAATAATCTTGTTACACTAAATAATCAAATTTAATGATCAACACAAGGCTGGCCTGACCGACTAAAGCTGCTAGACTAACATTCACCTGATGAGTAACTCAATTATAAAAAAGTGATGCCTATCGATTAAACTCAAGGTTGACTATCTATATTATGCCAAGGGATAATCAGCCAACCATTAAGTAAACTAACTAATTTATGAAGTGCCAAAAATCTCATCGATGACTAAGACAAGGACATTGACTATTTAAAAAATATCCAACTAAGAGGGTAGACACTTAACAATTATCACGATAGAAAGCTATTAAGCCAATTATTATTTGCAATAAAAAGAAGTTAGTCTTAATGAAATACTATTATGGTTAACTGAAAGAGGTTATTCTCTAACAAAATTTGGTTACATCAAGTACCTATAAATATCGATAAGAGAGGACTTTTAGAGGGTAAGCTAAGCTATGCACTGTGCCAGTAAACTCTGCCATTTAATTTTTTAAGTTTTCCATCTACACGACAAACTTTCCATACTAACTTAAGCATCAGAGGGTCCTCCACCAGAGAACCTCCCTTCAGTTTAGGACTTATTTTGAAGGTGAGAAGACATCTATAATGATGAAGGGTCAATTAGGCACTTGCATCATCGCCCAATTCAAGTGACTCACCATAAGCCATTCGGGATCGAAAGTTTGGCATCTACATATTGGCATGCCAGGAAGGGGACTGGTGGTCATAAGAGAGAATATCATCTCCCACCTGCAAAGAAAAATTTTAAGAAGGAAGTCATAGCAAAAAGGAAAAGCATAGGATGCTTCAAACAGTAGGGGCTGACAGTCCTTTAGATGAAATGGCCAACCTAGCTAATAACTAGATATCAACAATGCACCCCCAACGGTGGTAGCAAACCAAGAACAATTCACTATACTAATGAACAAAGTACAAGCTTTAGCAGTGGCCGTGCAAGGTCTTCGAGAGGCTACAATCAATAACCAACAATGCCCACCAAAACAAGTTGCTCCTATTGCAACCTTTAGACAGCCAAAGATCTCTTCCAAAGGAATCTCAACATGAATCCCAAATTTGAAGACCTCAATATCCATGCTCTCCTACCCAATGATCTCCTGTCGGATGGAGCCCATCAAGATAAAGTTTTTGATAATCAAGCATAGAACGGGACCAATACGGGGAAAGTCGATCTCTCTCAAATTTGAAGAGAAGTGCCCTAGATCTCTCTCAAATTCTTTAAGTGAAGAATCAACTCTAGCATATGCTTGGTAGGACCAGGAAACCCACCAATACAATGACTATCAGAAGAAATTTCGAGAATTTGAACTATGACTTGTAGAACTTAAAGTTGACAACTAAAAAATTGATCACTCTCTCGGTTATCATTCTCTACCTCCATTATCTTGATGAATTATGGAAGAAATGATTCCCCCATATTTTAAAATGCCTCAACTGGAACCTTATAATGGGATTTTTGATCTACTTGATCATTTGGATAGCTACAAGGCCCATTGATGATCCAAGGTGCTAGCAACATTCTTCAATATCTCGCCTTCCTAGCGATCCTAAAAAAAGATGCCCATGTATAGTACTCAAGCTTGAAGCTTAGAAGCATTCATTCCTTTAGTAAACTAGAGAAATTATTCATGGCACATTTTCAAACAAGTCAGATAATGCTGCAAAACTTAGATAGCTTCTTTTTCATCCAGCAAAAAGAAGGAGAGACTCTAAGAAATTATGTGACACACTTCAATGCCACCATGATCGAAATCTTAGATCTTAACAAATCCATAACTATGTCTACAATGAAGAAGGGACTCTGATCATCCAGGTTTACTTTCTTTTTAGTAAGAAGTTTTTAAAGAGTTATTCTAAACTCCTAGTACATGCTCAAAAATACATGCTAGCTGAGGAACAAGCTATAAGTCAACGCTAGGCTGAAGAAAAATTAGCACCAAAGAAGAAAAGATTCAGGAAGGTAATTGATACGGCGGAAGGCTGACGTGTGACCCCTATCAGATGCCATGTCAGAAAAGCTACCATGGTGGACACTCCATCTCGGATTCCTTTACCGAGCTGAGCTCTCCTGATCCGTCGAAGCAGAGCTCCGTCCTCCACCAGATCGACGCCTGCGAGCTCGGGTCGCCTAGCCGGAGCTGAGCGACCCCCTTCACCAAAGAGAGCCCCTTCGAGGTCGAGCCCTCTAGGCAAGGGTCGCGTGCCGACCTCCTCCGCCGGATCGAGCCCCTTCTTGGTTGGGCCCCCTATGCCGGAGTCGAGCTCGGCCCTCCTCCACCGGGCTAAGCCCCTCCGAGGTCGAGCTCACTGAGCAGGAGTCAAGCCCTCCTCTATCAGTTCAAGCTTCTCTGAAGTCGAGGTCAGGCCCCCTCGAGCCGGAGCCGAGTCCCAGCTCTCCAGCTCGACAACCACCTCGGACAACGTCGCCGGCCACCAAAAGAGTAGAGCCACCTCCCCGAGGCACCGACGGGCCACCCGAGGGCCATGAAGAAGCACCCGTCAAGTCATAATAACTACCTGTGGGTGCTGCTTACACCAGGAAAGGAAAAAGTTTCCCCCAATTAAGACACTGCCAGGCTACCAAGAATGGAACGACCGGAAGGAATGTTAGAACGCACAGCAGTTTCCTCACCACCAACCAGGAAAGACATACCGTCCATGGCACGGAACGCCGCCACATGCTCCTGACAGTACGTATCGGAAGAGATGTCCCATCCGCAACATGGAACGTCACCGCACGTGCCTGACAGCATTGGAAAGATCTTGAGGTGGGCGTTCAACGATCGCCCGGACTTAAAAGAACCTTCGACAAGCTCGGGAAAAAGGTAACAAACAAAAAACAACAACACAACAGCCAACACAACAGCAACAGGAGTTAAATATGAAAAAGCTCCAAGCAAAGGGGGAAGGGAAAGGAGGCTACACAGGAGGACCCATCCGCCTCGGCCATCACCTTTCCCGGCACACCTGCACCCCCACTCTCACTTTACTCACATCATTTCCACTCCTCCTAGCATGGAGTCCATTACGAGGGATTTGACCAGGAGGATCTGTTCCCCTGTATCATCACAGACTTGAGCATCGGAGTGCCCCCACCGAAATCCTTGGCCCGGGTCACTAACTCTTGTTTTGCAGGTCCTGAAGCACCGGCCAACCCGAAGAGAATAAGGGATGATCCGACGTCGACAGCAGCTACGGGCCACGATGATCTTGGCAGCAGCAGTAATGATTATTGGCTTCACAATGAAAAAGATTCCTAGACTCGATGATAAAGACCAAAGTCGACAAAGAATTTGACTTACAAGTTTGATAGCTATACTTCCCTCTCTCTTCTCCGAGAAAAAATCTTAATAGAGATAGAAAAAAAAAACTTTCTACAAAGATCTCAGCCTCTGCATGCTCCACCACATCACATAATAAGAATAAGTATTGCCAATTTCACCATGATCATGGTCACACCACTGAAGAATGCATCCAACTGAAGGATAATATTAAAAACATAATCCGCTAAGGTTACTTGGAAAAATATATGCCTATCAAAGATCATCAGACTGAAGCTGTTACCACCAAGAAGATAACTGATGAACTAGAAATGACCCACTAAAAATCCACTGATGGGTTAATCAGCATGATATACTAGGGGGCAAGGCCAAGGGGGGCATGCACTAAGGAAGATTTTTATAGAGATATCGAAGTAATAATGTAATTAATTTTTTTGATGATGATCTCTTAGGAGTACAAACTCCTCATGATGATGATGTTGTTGTCTCAGCAACAATAACCAATTATGATGTAAGGAGGATCTTGATAGATAATGGAAGTTTCACCAATATACTGTTTTATCATGTTTTTGTCAAGATAAATATCTCTTATGATCAACTAAGAAGAATATCAATCTCATTATATAGATCTGGTGGCAATCTAATTGAGGTTAAAGGAAAAATTAGTCTCCCAATTACTATAGGAGTAGATCCCTAGCCAAAAACTCTTTGCATTAATTTCTCAGTCATCAGAACCCTGTCACCCTATAATGCAATACTTAGATGACTAGCCTTAAATAAGTTTCGAGCAATTGTCTCAACCTATCATCTCCTTGTACACTTTTCAACAAAGAGAGGAGTTGGAAAAATGCGAGGGGATCAACAGCTAATTAGAGAAGAAGAGATTCTATACTTATACTTATCTGCTTCACATAAAGTGGTAAGTTTAGTGCTAATTAGAGAAGAAGGATGAAAAATATAAAAACTGATTTACTATGCTAGCATAGTATTGCATGATGCTGAGGCAAGGTATCTAAGGATAGAGAAGTTGGTTTATGCACTAATAATTGCAACAAAATATTTGAAACCATACTCTAGGCTCATTCAATGGTCATATTGACTAACTAGCCCTTAAAAGAAATACTACAACATTCTGACACATCAAGAAGAATGGCAAAATGGATAGTTAGGTTAAGTGAGTTCGAAATATCCTACCATCCTCGTCAAGTGATAAAAACTCAAATCTTGACATTTTTATTACTGAATGCACTTGGGCCGACCAAAAAATCAAGCAAAAAGGAGCTGATGAAGAAACTAACCAAAAATAGATAAATGGAGATTGTTCCAAAATGACTTGGATAATGCATGTGGATGGAGCATCCAATTCATCTGGAAGTGGAGCAGGATTAATCTTGATGAACCTCGATAGATTTGTCATCGAGTATGCTCTTTGGTTTGCCTTTCAAATATCTAGCAATCAAGTTAAATATGAAGCACTTTTGGCTAGATTGAGAATGACAAAAGAGCTCCGGGTTAAAGAATTGAAAACCTTCATGGACTCTCAATTGGTGGTAAATTAGATAAAGAGAGAATTCGAAGCTCGGGATCAGACTATGGCAAAATATTTGGAGAAAGTGCAAACTCTAATATTGGATTTCCAATCTTTTGATATATCTCATGTCCTTCAGACTGAGAATACACAAGCCAACTTACTTTCTCGGCTGGCTATATCAAATATTTATTTACTTGGAAGAACATACATTGAACACTTGAAGCACCTAACATTGACAAAGGTGCAAGAGAACATCAAGTAAATCATGAAGTCAGTTGGATGGACCCAATCATTAAATATCTGACTAGCAAAGTCTTGCTAGATGATCTCATGGAAGCTAAACAAATTAGGTGGATGGCTTCTTAATACATACTCATGGAAGAAACCCTCTATAAGAGATCATTCACTTTGCCCTTATTGAAATGTTTATGCCCAACCAATGCCATAATGCACTCAGAGAAGTGCATGAAGGCATATATGAGTACCACGTTAGGGGTAGATCTCTAGCTTATAAAATTCTAAGGCAAAGATATTATTGGACAACTATTCAAAAAGATGTGGCTGATTTTGTTAAAAAGTGTGATCAATGCCTGAGATATTCAAACATTCAACGATGACCGACGAGTCAAATAGCTTAGCTAGTAGCTCCCTGGCTATTCGCTCAGTGGAAAATGGATATACTCAGTCCTTTTCCCTCAACTTATACCAGAAGAAGTTTATTATCATGGCAATTGACTACTTCACCAAGTAGGTAGAGGCAGAACTTCTAGCACACATAACTAAGGAAAGGTTGAGGGGTTTGTCAAAAATAATATCATTTATTGATTTAGGACTCCTCATACCATCATCACTAATAATAAAAGGTAGTTTGATAATTAGAAATTTAATTTTTTTTGTGCTCAATACCTCATCAATCATAGATTGATCTTTATTGGACATCCTTAATCCAATGAAGTAGAAGTAACAAACCAGACAAACCTGCATGATCCGAAAATAAGATTGAATGAAATTAAAGGACTTTGAGTTGAAGAACTAAGTTCTATGCTCTGGGCCTACCAAACAACCCCCCAAGCATCCATTGGAGAGTCTTTATTCAATTTAACATTTGGCATCGAAATAGTGATTCGAATAGAAATTAGCTTACCCTCCATGAAAATAGAGAGATATGAGAAGTCAAGTAACTTAGAGTGATGATGGGCTAACTTAAACTTATTAAAAGGGACAAGACTGCAAGCTCACCTAAGTATGGCTTCCTATCGGCAAAGAGTCACTCGATATTACATTTCCAGGATCAATCCAAAGACTTTTTGGCAGGCGATCTCATATTGTAGAAAGCTAAAGTTTCTAAGCCCACTAAACCAGAAAAACTCTTTCCAAATTAAGAAGATCCATATCGAGTTACCGAAATAATATTTCTTAGAATTTATAGAATTGAAATTTTAGATGGTATATAAATTACTTGGCCTTGGAATGCTGAGAATCTATACATGTATTACCGATGAGTTAACAAAGTTACTTTCTATGTATAATAAGAGAGTTATATAATAACAAATGAATAGTTAATTGATACCCAACTATTCAAAATCAATTGGTATGTCCGATGATGTCATTTGATTGGCTTGATTGTCCAATTAATTGGTATGTCCAATAAATAAAATGATTGGCTTGATTGTTCAATTAATCGATCTGCTCGACATACAAAATGATTGTCTTGATTGTCCATTTAATTAGTATGTCTGACAAATATAATAATTGGCTTGATTATCCAATCAATTTGTATGATCACCAAAGCTATAAATGGTTGGTAGGTTCCAACTAATTGGCTAATGTTGATTAGTTGACCAGGATGGAATTGTTAAGAAACGACATGTTAATAGGCCGATGACTAAAAGATATTTTAAATAAGATGTAACAAGGCCAAAGACTAAAAGATATTTTAAGCATCTTCCTTAATAGTCCAGTGCATCTCTTTAAGGATTGGAAGAATCATCTATCTTCGGGAATCATAGGGTAACTACTTCCTCAGTTATGGTTTCTCCTTTAATGGGATCTTCATGGATCTCACCTTCTTCAGCGATCTCCCTTTCTTCCTCCTCTTTGCAAAGAATGGCTTTTTTTAGGGTCAAGAGTTGGGAATAACTCTTTGACTTTGGCCTTACAGTCATTAAAACCATATTTATAAAAGTACGAAGATGCTTCAGTCACCTTCTTCCTGAAGGTAGTTGAATTTTTATACTCATCTACAATCTTCAAAGACTCAACTTTATTAATTGGATAGTTTTTTCCTTGGTCATTCTCGCCTGAGCTACCACTTCATCAAGTTTTTGTTTTAATTCTTTCATGGTCACCTTATTGGAAAGATGTTTTATTTTCTTCTTCTTCAGCTTGACCTCCAAGCTGGTCAAGTGAGTTTTCACCGAGCATAAATCTTTTCTTAGCTAAGTATTTTCCTCAGTAGTCTTTTACAACTTGGCCTTGAAACTTTGTTTGAGTTCTTCGACCACTTCTTTTAGGGCCTTGACAAATTTGAGCTGATCTTTTAAGCTTCAACTAAGCTTCACAAAGCCCTAAAAACTTTCTTCAATAAGCTAGGAAACTCTCTTCTTTACTCACAGCCATGGCTAACTAACCAGTTGCATCTCCAAATGGACAATAGACTGAGTTTGAGAAATTAAGAGATGGCTCATGGTCTGCATGAAGTCAACATTAGTTTTAGCTAGAGCTTCTAAGCTTATTTCTAGAAAACTAAATTTTTCTTCATTATTATGAAAGTCTAGGTGGTTGTTTGCTATAGGATTGGGCTATGGCTAGTTGAAACTGAGACCACCTTTATTAGAGTTTTGAGCCATGAAAAATTTATTTATTGGCTCCACCCTAGGTTGTAGGCATTTAAATATGTATTATTTTATGGCTTGTAGGGGATTGATTTTGATGAACGTGCTCATACATATATTTAAAAAATTGGTCCATGCTGGACATTCACTCACAAAGTAAGTGGAGCTCCAATATACAGTGCAAACTTGTTGCATAGGAGGAAACAATGTGTATAGAGAGTGTCTACTAGTTATTAGATAATCCAATCTATAGGATAGCTCATCCAATCTATTGTAGAGATCCATGTTAGATTGTTCTGATTATTTAGATTGCACTCAAGGATTCTAGATCAGAATAATCCTTTAATTATTTATTTTTAAAACTTTTTATATTTTCTACTCGAAGATAGAGGGAAAGATGAAAGAAAAAAGATAGAGAGAGTTCTAAAGATAAGAATCTAAAGAATCCTAAATCTAAAAAATGATAAAGAATAGTATTTTAATTAGGTTAAAATTTTATTAGTAAATAAGTTGTACAAGTAATTAAACTCTACATAAAGTTAATATAAATCTAGATAGCTCCTAACTGATAAGGCTGCCTTAAAGCCCTCCAAGTTAGAAACTAACTAGTTAACTAGCCAAGCAAGGATAAGGTCGATGGGGTTCCTTGTTGATTTCTAAGATACCAAATAAATTGACTAGGTCAATTAGTAAAACCAATTAAAGAACCACCTTCCTTTTAAGACAACATCCTCCTAGAACTCCTATCCTAGATACCAATCAACAAGCCACCCTGATCCGGTCAACTCTTCTAGGTACCTTATCCTAATGAGCTCGAATATCCTAGGGCCGATGTTTAATTAATTAAAATTAATGGTTTAGGTCAATACAATATGAGGGATGGTAGTTTGCGGGCCAAGGAAGGGTGGTGAAATCCACATCTTATCTTATTTAATAGGTTAAGTACCCTTAATATGTTTTATGAATATGCAATACAAATAAAATAAGGTGTCCAAATAAAGTAGAAAGTTTTATTAAGTTTTTGATTACCCTATTTTAGTTAAAAGTTATGAGGTTTGTATTTTTTTCTTCTTTTATGTTAGAAATAAAAGGTAAGTTTTAAATTAAATTAATTACATAATCTAACTAAGAAAGTAGTAAATAATAGGTGACTACATAATCTAAATAAAAGGCAAGAAATCTAATTTACTAGAAAGCAGGAAATCACTAATTATATGAAGTAGTAAATTATATAAAACAAGAAATTACTTATGTAAAATAAGATAACTAATTAATTATGTAAAAAAAAGTAATCTACTTAAAAATCCACAAATCTACTATATATGGAAAGCAATATAAAATAGAAATCAAAGTAGTAAATTAAAAGCAATTAAATATAAATTAAAATGGGAAATTAGACAAGCAATAAATAAAAAAAAGTAAGACAGTAAATTAGAAAGCAATAATTAAATAAATTAGAAAGTAATAATTTAAAGAAAGTAAGAAATAAAAAAAAAATTATTTTTATGCTTTATTAATACAACCATATCAATGATCCTGATAATGGTGCCAAAGTTTGATTGCTTGTCGTAAAGCGATCAAAAATAAAACCTAACTCATTAATATAGAGATAGAATGATAGGGATCATATATTTAGAGATCCTGGGCAATTATGAATAGCAAAGCAAAAGATAAAATTTAACTCTTAAAAGTTTATAATAGTTTAATTAAAGCTATCTAATTTAAATTAAAATAAAATCGATGAGTTTATATGATAAATAGATGTCTTCAAGTTTCCAGGTAATCACAAATATAATCATGTATTTGTTCTAATTTAAACAATCAAAGTTCATAATTATTTAGAAATCTTATAAATTAATTTTTAATATAGGCTATCTTGCTGAGTATAAACCATATCTTACTAAGATCATGGCTCGTCCCATAAGTATAGGCTATCCAATGATTTAGTTGAACAGATCCTAACAAGATATAAGAATAGAAATCCTATAATTAATTATCTATATTGAACATAAACCATATCATGTCGAGATCATGATCCATCCCATCTATAGATAATTTATTTAGAAATCAAACAAAAAATAAATTAAATAGAAATTGGAAGAATTTATTCAAGTGCATAGAATAGAAAATAATTATAAAAATTAATAAAAGGATACCTGTACTCTCCTATATACCACACCTTAGTCGAGCATGACTTCTAGATATATCTTCCTGAAGATTCAGGCCTCTATCAGAGCACCTCCTCTTCTTGAAGCATCTCTTTTCTTTTTCCACTCTCCCTCTCTTTCAAGCTTAAACTAAATTGTAAAAGAAAAATAATAAAATTGGTTGCTAGCTACTGGTTACTTTCCTTTAATTCCCCCCTGGATCCCCTTAATTAGAGCTTGGAATTAGCTGAATTCTGGTCCAAATTAGAGAAGATTTGGAGTAGTATTCGTCTTAGAATTGTATTGAGTTGTTACAGCCATCAGATGATGATCATATGCTTGAAATCTTGATCAAATCTATCACACACGGTCTCAAATCATGTTGGAAGAAGCACGGGCCATTTGATCTTGCTTGCATGTGGTTCTATGTCATTGATTAACATAGATTGCAGCAAATAGATTCAAGATTGTTCGCTTAAGTCCTTCATCGGTTCGGAATTGTTCCCAGCCATTGGATCAATCCCTGGAAACGTTACATGCCATCGGATATTGCATAGAAGCCTGGATTATTTGTCGATTCCCGATCATCTTCTTCCTTATGATCGGCTACTCCCAGACAAGCAGATCACCAGCAAGACTGCCACCACCGCCCAATCACTACCGTGGGAATCTTGCCACTTGCCTTCTTCATCGCTATTGCCGGGATTGTTGCCCCTTTGTCAGCACTGTTAATCACCTTAAGAAGCCTGCTCGGATGCTATGCCATCACAAGAACCATCGACCTCATCCCCCTTCACCAGTGCTTCCATCAGATCGTCACTGGTGTGAGATCGTTGCCAATCATGCAAATCCCAGTGACATCCCAGCCCAAAATCTCTACGAGCCGCATAAAGATCAGGAAGAAACTATTTTCATAAGCCGGTGATCCGGTTGCTTTAAAATTTATTTTGAGCTACAATTTAAATAGGATTTTAGACCTGACTTTGGATGGTTTTTGGACTAAACTTGGGCTTATCTTTGTGCTTCCATTCAGGATCCAATTCAAGTCCGATTTACTTCAATTTTTTTTTGTTTTATCATGTAAATCGTGCTTTTTATACTAATGACCATCTTTCATGTAAAAGATTAATAAAAACATCAATTCTTAAATAATAGAGAGGAATTAATCTATAAATTAATATTTTTATCAATATATCTATTGAACTCATCACAAACCCCATTCCTTTTCAAATCAAATTTGAAATTAAGTTTGAGTCAAATTCAAACATGGAATGAGATGGGATCAATAAGAGGTTGGGAGATAGAAGGGCGACTCCCAAGGAGGGGATGAACACTTGGGCACCCCTTTATCTTTTGCATGAGAAAAATCATGCAAACAAGAGGTGTCACCATCCTTCCTTTGTACACCAACTCTTGGTACAGTTCCATGTTAACGAGGACTCTAGGAGAGTCCTAGTCAACTTGAAAAGAGTCTAAGTCAATATGAAAAAGAGTGCTAGAGGAAACGGAAAGGGAGTCCCACAGGAAGTAGAGAAAGAGTCCCAAAGGAAGTGGAGGAGTCCCAGCCAAGTTAGACTCTAAGATTTAGATTCGGTTTGATGTCAATTCGATTAAGTCCAAATCTAATTTGACCAGTGAACTAAATTAGACTCAAATTAAGCCAATGAAAGAGTCCTGATCAATTGAGATTCTAGGATTTTAATATGATTTGAAGTTAATTTGATCTAGTCCAAATCCCATTTGACTAGTAAACCAAATTGAACCAATGGAAGAGTTCTAGCCAATTGGGACTCTAGGATTTAAAACCCTAATTACCTTTGCAATACTTTACAATTAGAACCTTTTCATGCTAACTCTTAGCAAGTTCTTTCTTGTAAATTATTCTAATTATCAACTATATTAATAATTGGATCATGTTGCGATTCAAAAACATTAATTAAATATTTGATCGCGTCAAATCCCTATTATATGTGATCTCATAGGTTCTATTCTATCTAGTAGTAAGATATGCTATGATCTTTATCAAAGCATGATCGAAACTCCTTTTAATAGATTAGAAAATTCTAACTCTATTCGACGATCACCGATTATCAAAATAATTCTAAGTCTTATAATCCACTAACGATACCTAGCGGTATATAGTGGCAACCTAGTAGAACAAAAGTATTGAACCTCTAGGTATAATTATTGTATAATTCGATTCTTCTGTCAGGAGTTCTGATAAGATAGAAGGTTATGAAAACTAATCAAAACCTATCGTCTGTTATTTATAAGATTTATTTAACTCGAGTTCATGATATGAAACCTAATAAAAATTATTTTCCATTATTAACACTACCATGGCCATGGTCTTCAAAACTCGGTCTTACAAATTAGATAGGACTATCTTTGATGTGGCGGGGTCGCTGACGTGGAACCCCCTGTCAGACCCTGTCAGGCACTACGTTGGATGAAGCTGCCAGGTCAGATTTTTTTCGGACACCTTCGCCTGACAGTGCTCCCTTCGGGTCAAGACGTCGTAGCTGAAGTCGAGCTCCACCTCTCCTTCGCCCGGCTGCGCTCCCTTCGAGTCGAGATACCATGGCCGAAGTCGAGCTCCGCCTCTCCTTCGCCCGGCCGCGCTCCCTTCAGGTCAAGACGTCGTGGCCGAAGTCAGGCTCCACCCTTCCAGATCGGCTCCACCTCGGACGAAGAGCCCTGCAACCGAAGGATCGTCTGCCAGGCCACAATAATGGTCCCAGCTACCACTTACGCCAAGAAGGAAGGAGTTCCCCCGATTGAGATGCTGCGCTCCCTACCAACCATCTGCACCCCTCCAAAAAAGAAGTCAACCAGCATATTCAGATCTAGGGGGGCCGCCCGTCGATCGAAGTTCTGCCATGCTTCCCAAAATGGAGCGACCAGAAGGAATGACAGCTCACGCAGTACTGTTCCCTATCATGGATAGGGAAAGGTACCTCGTGCATGGCATCAGACACTACCGCACGTACCTGCAAGAGAGGGGAAGATCCTGAGGTAGGTGGCGCGCAACGACCCTGGCTAAAAGGGATCCTCCAAGGTTCAAACAAGATAAGTTACTCCAAGTAAGCGGATGATCGAGCACGAACAGGGCAGCGCACAGGAAGATTACCGCTCTAGGCTACCGCAAAACCCCCAGGAGGGGTCTTGACGGACACAGCCGCTCAGCTCGAGCTCTCCTCTACTGTCACTCCCATACTCTGCCGTCGACCTGCTCGCACTCTCTCATTTCATAAGTTCTCCTCCTAGCATGGAGTCCACCCATGGGGCTCGACTGGGAGGATCTGTTCTCCTGGATCGCCACTGACTTGAGCGTCGGAGTGCCCCTGCTGGGATCACCGGCCTGGGTCTCTAACTCTATTTTGTAGGTCTGGGCATCCGAGCAGGATCTTGAGCGATAGGAGCGCAGTCCGAGTTCGACCTCAGCTATAGGCCACGGTGATCGGACGGCAACAGATTGGCGCGCTAGATAGGGGGGCAGGACGCATCTTGATCCAACCCAATTCCCTTGCAAGCAACCCACCGGAAGGATGGTACCAACGCGAGCGAGAGAAGTCTCCACCAACCGTGCGAGAGATCCTCCTTCCCGCGGGGAACCGCACAGTCTAGAAGGGGAGCTCCCTGCTCCACCTCAACCACCTCTAGCGGATGCCCAACTGGCCGCATTCGTCCAATAGATGCAGATTTTCACTGCAGCGATGCGTCAGCTGCAGCACTAGCACCGGTCCTTGGCCACCCATCAATAGCCAAGGACTCCTGCGGCTCAAGCCACCGCACCCCGCGATAGCCTACGGTCCTTCCAAGGAAGAACTTCGCTGCCGCAAGCCACAGCCGACTGTCGGGGAAGCCACAGGACCCCGGCGAAGAGACACTAGACTGGGTCGGCCGATCGGGAAAGCTGATCTCCGACCTACAAGCAAGATGCTTCCCAGCATCATCGAGGTCGTAGGGGCAAGGCCTCCCGTCGTGACCCCCCTCAGCAAGCAGCTTCACCTCCTCCGTCGACCTTGGCGAAGGTATATATTAATGAGGCCATCAGGCATATGGCCGAAAAGAACCTGAAAGAGCAGGAGCGCAAGTTAGCGGAGCTATCCCGAGTTTGTCAATCTACAGGGCTCTACCAGTGAGCCGACGGGCTACAATGCCCGTCCCCCTTTCTCCCGAGAGATCCAAGAGAAACCGATTTCAGGTCGGTTCCGCATGCCACAGGTGGATCCCTACAATGGGACCACCGACCCCCTGGACCACCTTGAGAGCTACAAGGCCCTCATGAGGGTCCAAAGGGCCACCGATGCTCTCCTTTACGTCGCCTTTCCTGCTACACTATGGAAGGCGGCTCGGGTATGGTTCACCCACCTTGAGCTGGAGAGCATCAGTTGTTTCGCTCACTGGAGCGAAAGTTTGTGGCCTATTTCGACATCTGCCAGAAGGTGCCATGAGAGGCAAACAGCCTCTTCTCCATTAGGCAACAGGACCATGAGCTCCTACGGGACTACGTGGCCCATTTCAAGGTTACCACATTGGAGATCTACAACCTTGATGAGCTAATTACTATGCTGGCACTGAAGAGAGGTCTCAGGACTTCCCACCTGACCTAATCTCTTTACAAGAAGCCCCCAAAGACCTACTCTGAGCTCCTCCTCCATGTCCAAAAGTATATCCATGCCGAGAAGACGGATCACACGAGGAGGGAGCTGGACGGGAAGCCATTGAAGAAGCCAACTCCTTGGGGGATGTCTGGGATGCGAAAACCCGAACCGGCCACATCGAACTTCCACCAGAGGTCGAGGCCGAGAAGAGACCCCATCTCGAAAAAAAATTCACACCTCTCTTTGCCTCGAGGATGAAGATCCTCATCAAGATCGAGGGTGAGCGCTACTTGAAGCGCCCACCTCCACTGAAGCCATCTACCGGTCGCGACAGGACGAAGTATTGCCAGTTCCATCGTGACCGCAATCACGACACCGAGGAAGGCCGGCACCTCAAGAGGGAGATTGAAGACCTCATAAAGAGGGGCTACCTCGAGAGGTTCGTGGGGGGCAGGCCCCTGCGGAACCTCAAGCACTCGCTGCTCTCCCTCCAGTTCCAGCAGTCGACAACCGTCACACCAAGAAGCCTGTGGGAATGATATGTTGGGGCATCGAGCGCACTCCCAAGAGGGCCCGAGAAGGAGAAAGTTCTGAGAATGTACTCCCATCTATAAGGGAGAGGGAATCTGGTATTGAAAATGTTAACAATGATGCTGTGGTCGTCGAGATGATGATCGCAAAGCATCTTGTAAAATGGATTATGGTCGATAGTGGAAGTTTGACTGATGTCCTTTTTTACGATGCCTTATCCAGGTTGAACTTGCCTTCTACTCAGCTCAGACCTGTACACACTCCCCTCATCGGATTCACAGGAGACTTTGTGGGAGTTGAAGGGGAGATCATTCTCCCTGTTACTACCGGGGCCCCACCTTGGCAGAGAACCGTCATGATGACCTTCACCATTGTTAGACTTCCCTCTGCCAACAACGTGATTCTTGACCAACCAGGGCTTAATCTGCTCGACACGGTCATTTCGACCAAGTGGCTTCTGGTGCAGTTCCCTACCCCTTATGGTGTCGGAGAAATGAGGGGGGCACCTCAGCCAATCCAGCACTTTCTGCAAGCTGCTCCAGGGGCAAAGGTGTCAGAGGATGACACCAGCATGGACAACCTCGACCAAAGGGCGCAGAACCCTAGGGGTGGCTCAGTCGATTACCTTCTATCGTACCCACTCAGAACTGCCCCGGCGAAGATGGTGCAAGTCAGGGCCCAGCTACCGGATGATGAGCGGGCCCACCTATTGGAATTCCTTCAGGCGAATGCTGACATGTTCGCCTGGATGGTGGCTGATATGCCAGGGATCTCTCCTGACATCATCACCCACAAGCTGAGCATCGACCCGAAGTATCGGCCTGTCCGGTAGAAGAAGAGAAGCTTCACCCCGGACAAACGACGGGCGATCAACGAGGAGGTGGATAAACTCCTCGCAGCCAGCTTCATTCGTGAAGTGCAGTATCCGAGCTAGCTTGCGAATATAGTTATGGTGAAAAAGAGCAATGGCAAATGGAGGATCTGCGTGGACTACACCGACCTCAATCGAGCTTGTTCGAATGATAGCTTTCCTCTATCGCAGATCGATCAGTTAGTGGATGCCACCTCGGAGCACCGCCTGCTCTCCTTTATGGATGCATTCTCCGGGTACAATCAAATTCGGATGCATCCGGAGGATGAAGAGCACACTGCCTTCATCACCGATCGAAGGACGTACTGCTATCGGATGATGCCATTCAGCTTGAAGAATGCTAAGACCATGTACCAGTGACTGGTCAATTGGGTCTTCAAGGACCAGATTGGCAGAAACATAAAAGTGTATGTCGACGACATGCTCGTCATGAGCAGGCTGAGCTCGAACACGTCGCTGACATGGCTGAAGCCTTCCACAACCTCTGGAAGCATAAAATGAAGTTAAACCCGGCGAAGTGCGCCTTCGGCATAGCGATCGAAAAGTTCCTTGGCTTTATGGTGACCCAGAGGGGAATCGAAGCAAACCCGGAGAAGGTCCAGGCGATCGTCGACATAAAGCATCCCACCTCGAAGAAGCAGGTCCAATGCTTGACGAGCCAGGTCGTAGCCCTAAGCCGGTTCATCTCGAGTTCGGTGACTGATACCTCCTTTTTTTCAAGGCGCTGCGCAAAGTGCACGACTTCATCTGGACCGAAAAATGCAAAGCCATCTTTGAGGAGCTTAAGGATTTCTTGGCATCACCGCCATTGCTCTCCAGGCCGAAGGAGGGAGAAGAACTCTTGCTGTACATGGCAGTCATCCCAGCGGCCGTCAGCTTAGTTCTCATCTGCACGGATCAGGATGGGTCCCAGAAGTCGATATACTATGCCAGCAAAATTCTCCGGGATACGGAGATCAGGTACACCTAATCCGAAAAGCTCATTTTTGCTCTTATTATGTCTGTCCGGCATCTCAAGCCATACTTCCAAGCACATCCGATCATGTAACTAACAGACCAACCCCTGAGGGCCGTGCTTAGTTGCCCCGACACATCCGAATGTTTGACCAAGTGGGCTTTGAAGCTTAGTGAGTTCAATATCGTGTACCGACCGAGGTCATCTTAAAAGGCCGAGGTGCTAGCCGACTTCGTGGTCGAGTGCACAGGACTTGCCGAAGAGCCGTAGCAGATCACTCTTGAATTCCAAATGGAACAAGAAAGCATGAAGGAGTCCTGGATCCTCCACGTGGATGGCGCATCCAATGCAAGCGGAAGCGGAGCATGTCTCATCCTCGCCAACTACAACGGGATTATGGCTAAATGTGCACTCCGCTTCAAGTTCTCCATGACAAACAACCAGGCGGAGTACGAGGCACTTCTCGCGGGCCTAAGGATCTCCCACAAGCTAGGTGTGCAAAGCCTGAAGGTCTTCACCAACTCCCAGCTGGTGGCCGGACAGGTCTTCGAAGAGTACGAAGCTAAAGATCCCCAAATGATGAAGTACTTGGAGCAGGTCTTCTCGAACACGACAGGCTTTCGACACTTCAGCATCTCTCACATCCCACAGGGGGAGAATGCCCACGCTGATATGCTGTCAAGACTCGCAACCTTGCCAGACTCATCACTGGGACGTGCCCATATCGAGTACCTTGAGAGTCCAAGCAATGAAGCTCCAGCAGAGGTCTAGCAAGTCATCCCAGAGCCAAGCTGGATGGACAGGTATGTCAGATATATCAATGATGGCACCCTACCAGAAGACTGCACAAAGGCCGGTCTTGTCAAGAAGAAGGCCTCACGGTTCGTCCTGATGGAAGGGTATCTCTACCGCCGATCCTACTATTATCCGCTCCTGAAATGTCTAAGACCCACAGAGGCAGCCTTCATGCTCCAAAAGATACACGAAGATTTCTGCGAGAATCACGTCGAAGGGGGGATGCTTGCATACAAGGCCCTCCACCAGGGATATTACTGGAAGACCATGAGAGAGGACGCCACCGACTTTATGAAGAGGTACGATCGGTGCCAGCACCATGCCCACATACAACGTCAACCAGCGACACCGCTCTCCCACCTCTCCGTCCCATGGCCGTTCGCCTAATGGGGAATGGATATCTTAGGTCCATTTCCCCTGGCATCAGGGCAACAAAAATTTTTGATAGTGGCTATCGACTACTTCACCAAATGGGTGGCGGCAGAAATACTAGCACGAATCACGGAAGCCAAGGTCTGCCAATTCTTCTGGAAATCGATCATCTGCCACTTTGGACTCCCCTTAGCATCATTACCGATAATGGGCGGCAGTTCGACAACCGGGAGTTCGAAGAGTTCTGCACCGAGCTTGGCATCCAACATCGCTTCACCTCGGTGGCTCATCCCCAAACCAATGGAGAGGCCGAGATGACCAACCGAACCATCCTCCAAGGACTCTGAACAAGGCTAGACCGAGCCAAGGGCTGGTGGATGGAAGAACTTCCTAGCATTCTTTGGGCCTACCACACAACGCCCCGGACGGCCACGGATGAGATAACTTTCAGCCTCATCTTTGGTGCGGAGGTCGTTATTCCAGTCAAACTCGGTGTGCCCACGCTACAGATACAACAATATAATGGAGCAGAGAATCTGGCATGCCTTCTTCTCAACCTGGACCTTCTCGAGGAAACCAGAGACAAGGCTTGACTCCGGATGGTGGCCTACCATCAGCAGGTAGCTCAGTAGTACAATGCGCGGGTGAAGCCGAAGGTCTTCCACCCAGGTGACTTGGTGCTGCGCCGAGCTGAGGCCTCTCAACCCTGGGAGTGCAGCAAGCTCTCACCAAATTAGGAGGTCCCTATAAGGTGGCTGAGGCTCTTCCCCATGGAGCCTACTACCTAGCGGCACTGGACGACTCCAGATTTCCAAGGATGTGGAATGCCTGCAACCTGAGAATGTACTACCAGTAGTGTAAGGCCTTTTCCCAAATAATAATAAAGATCCTCTTTATGAAAATCACTTTTGCCTTACAGGGACATCGCTGCCCGGCTCTAAGTCTGGCACCAAAGCCCAGAGCCTAGCTCTCCGGCACTGAAGCCTGGAGCCCAGGTCTCCGGCAATGAAGACCGAAGTCCAGCTCTCCGGCACTGAAGCCCGGAGCCCAGCTCTCTGGCACTCAAGCCCGGAGCCCAACTCTTCGACAATGAAGCCCGGAGCCTAGCTCTCCGGCACTCAAGCCCGGACTCCGGTCCGGCACCAAAGACCGGAGACATAAGAAGCCCGGCACTTAAGCCCGGACTACGGTCCGGCACCAAAGACCAGAGACATAAGAAGCCCGGCACTCAAGCCCGGACTCCGGTCTAGCACCAAAGATCGGAGACATAAAAAGCCCAGCACTCAAGCCCGGACTCCGATCCGGTACCAAAACCCGGAAACTCCTGAAGCTTGGTACCGTGCTCATAGTCCGGAGATGTCAGCGGAACCCCTTAAGAAGTCTGCCATAAACTACTTGACTCACAGTACGGTTCTTAAAGCCCAAAAGCTTCCAAAGCCTAGCACCTCTTGGCTACCTGACGAGTTTGACGAGGGCAGCACCCGAGCTTAGCCTCTACGTGCACATCTGTTGCTGATCCCAACCGAGACTGAATACCCCTCCTATTACTTTGTCCATGAGGTGGGAATGACTCAGCAGATCAAGAACTCCCTGTTCTCCTCGTAAATCTAGACCTTGATGGAGAACGGCCCAAAGCATCAGAACCACCAAATGGGATGCCTCTGTGAGTTCATGCACACGGGCGGCCAAGAAGTAAAGGGAGGAAGTTTGCCAAAGTGTGGAAAGCATGAAAACATGCAAATTGGAATGCCCAAAACCAAACAAGACACACAAGTCTGGGAAAATGAAGGAAAAGTTCTTCATTAAGCAAACTCGGAAATTTACACTATTACTGGGCCCCGACATGCCGGGTAACCCAGGTCAGAATCAGAAAGAGGAAAAGGATTACAGCATGCCCTTAAGCTATTCGACCGGCTCCTTCCCAAGACGGCGCACAGGCGGGGCATCACCCTCTGGAGCCTCAAGCAGCGGGGCTCCCTCTTCGGCAACCATAGCTGGCGGAGCTGGCTCGGCAGCAATGGCTTGCTCCTCAGTCTCGCGAGAGTCAGGTGTCGGGCCCTCATCCAGATGACCAGCGTAACTGAGCAGACCCCAGCTCTTATCCAGGATAACATCCTCCACCCTCAACTGGAGATACAAGAACCCCTTGAGGAAGGAGTCTGTTGCCGCCTCACGGAACTCAGCCTCGAAATCCTTGGAGGCCTTGTACCTTGTCACCGTCTCGGCTGCCTCCTTCCTTGCCGCCTCTACCGAGTTGGCAGCTATCGTGGCCTTCTCTTCAGTGACTGCAGCTCTCTCTTTGGCGGCCGAGGTTTTCTTCTTGGCAGCCACGACCCTCTTTTCGATGGCGTCAGCATGCTCCTTCGCCACCTCCCGCTTTGCCCGGAGAGCTTGGACATGTTTCTTTTCTCGGGCCACTTCAACGTCGAGTTCCTTGAGCTGGGATTCTTTGACCTTGAGCTCCTCGGACTTGCCTTTGGATCGGCTCCTCTCCCGGTCCAAGGATTCTTCGAGCTCCTTTATGCGCCTTTTGGCACTCGCCACCTCCCCCCGGAGCTCTTTATTTTTCAAGTTGGCCTCCCAAGCCACGTCGGACTTCTGCTTGGCTTCAGCCGACAAGGACTCGAGCTCTGCTGCCCTTAGGTTGTCCTTTTTGGCGCAATTCTTGCAGCAGTCCCTTATTAGTAGAAGCTCAGTGTCGAGCTGCACCAAGGGAGATGTCAGCCTCAACGAAGAAGAAGAAAGGAAGTAGGCAAGTGAAAGAAGCACTTACCGAGAATAGTTGCAAGAAGGTACAGCTGATCGCATCACCCAGGAGCTTCTTGGCTTTCTCCCGTCGATTGCACGATGGGATGGCGAAATCCATCATGCGCTCAGCTAGCTCCTGGCCTTGAACCGAGGCATTCATCACCACCTTGGGCGGCTACTTCTGAGGGTTCCTCCCCCTCTTTCTCATCGCCGATGCGGCATCACCATTTCCTCCGGCCGAGGAGGACTCATGCACGTAGTGGGCGCTCGCCGCCACCGCGGACATCACCGCTGACATCAGAGCCGCTCTCTCCTGCTCGCCATCTTCCTTGACCTCAACGATCTCTGGAGGCAAAGGCGTTGCGGCGGCAGCTGCAGCAGCACTCCTGGCCCGGACAACCACTTCGAGCTCTAGCACCAGGAGCACATCTCGCTGCCTCGATGGCTCGAACGCGGGCTCAGCAATCGCCCTATTCGACTCGGGGACAAGCTCGGCTCCTGACTGGTTCAGCTCGAAGGCAGGACCGGCCCTCCTCCTGCTCGGCCCGGCTGGCTCCACAGGTGCCACCTTGGCTCTATCCTCGTCCCAGGCTCTCTTTGGTGGGGACTCTCTCACCCCCGTTGGTGGACCCCTCTTCCGGGAGAAGTCAAGCAGGTCATCTAAAGAAAACTTCATGCCTGCACAGAGAAAGGCAAAGTCAACTCTAAGCTCGAATAGTCAAAAACAAAAAAAAAACAAAAAAAAAAGAGACAAAGTTCTAGCCGAACTCACCCAACTCTCGAATTGGGCTGGCCCCAGCTTCAAACAGGTTCTGCTCTGATAGCAAGACCTCGAGGGAGGGGACCTGATCGGCGCGAAGCTGGTCATAAATCTCCCGATCAGCAGCTTCGACAATTGAGTTTCGGTTGGGGGACCGATCTGGGTCGCTCTAAGCGCAGTCAACCCCATTGACCGAGGCAAAAAAGTACTTACTCTTCCATCCTTTGATGGAAGAGGGGAGCTCAAATTCATGCCCTTTGTGTGGGAAGAGATGGACCACCGCCCATCCTCAGACGGGTGGCATTTCAAGATGAAGAAGACCCTGAAGAGAGAAAAAAGGGCAACAATCCTATGAAAATGGCAGAGGATAATGAAGGAAAATATGGTCCTAATGGTGTTTGGGATGAGCTGAGCAGGGACGAGGCAATAGTTCTCAGCACCGAAAGAAAGAATAGATGAAATGGAAATTGGAGGCCCCCTGCGAGGAATTCCTCGTAGAGAGCAATTCGGCACGGGCCACTGGAAGTGACCTACTCCCCTGGTCGAGGGACCAAGAGCTGGATGGAGTCTGGGACACCATAGGTGCCCCAGATGGTCAAAAGTTCCTCATCAGTCATCGTCGAAGCGACACCACCGGGATCTATCAACCGAGAGGGTTCGGGAGTAGGCTCAGGAGGAGGAGGAGTTGGGGGATGGACCTTGGTCTCCTTGATGACTATACCCATGGGGCGGGGCCTTCTCCGGATCTCAAAGTGCATTTCTTCCTCCTCATCGAAGGAAGAAGGCGATCTCAGCCGAGAAGGACCAGCCTCACTCTGGTTAGTCATGGGATGGAAGTTTGGCCCGAAGTGGGACATTCGGAAGAAGAAGAAGAAGTCACAGGACAGAGAAGGAGAAGGAAAGGGCAGGCGAGATTCGAGAAGTCCCTAACCCTAGGGGAACCCGACCAGAAGGAATGGAAGGAGATGAACCTAGCTAAACTTGGGAATGCAAGGACGGCCGGGGGGAAGAAGGACCTCTGGTGCGATGGCGGCACACGGAGTTTGAAAGAAAAGATATTTTTGGCAATCTATCTTTCGTTTCGAAGTAACCGGATGCCTAACCTACCGTTACAGCATCTCCACCAACGAATCCGCGCCACGTGTCAGCAATCGACGAGTCGGATGCCTCGCTTCGATCATGCCTGCCCTGAATTCTGCACCAGCAATAAGTTCTCCTCAGATGTGTCCACGTGGCCCATCCGCATGGCTTGGAGAACCGCCTCACGGAGCACCGACAATCGTGGTCATTATTGCACTGGATTTTTACCTTTCCATGTCAGCACCGTATTTACTCCCTTCGCCCCGAGCGCCGCGCGCCAACGGGACTCGAGAGTGGGGGACAAATGTGTGGCGGGGTCACTAATGTGGAACCCCCTGTCGACACTGTCAGGCGCCACGTCGGATGAAGCTGCCAGGTCAGAATTTTTTCGGACTCCTTCGCCCGGCCATGCTCCCTTCGAGTCGAGACGCCATGGTCAAAGTTGAGCTCCGCCTCTCCTTCGCCCAGCCGCGCTCCCTTCGGGTCGAGATGCCATGGTCGAAGTCGAGCTCCGCCACTCCTTTGCCCAGCCACGCCCCCTTCGGGTCGAGATGCCATGGCCGAAGTCGGGCTCCGCCCCTCCAGATTGGTTCCACCTCGGACGAAGAGCCCTACAACCGAAGGATCGTCTGCCAGACCACAATAATGGTCTCAGCCACCACTTACACCAAGAAGAAAGGAGTTCCCCCGATCGAGGTAGTGCGCTTCCTACCAACTGTTTGCACCCCTCCAAAAAGGAAGTCAACCAGCAGATTCGGATCCAGGGGCGGCCGCCCGCCGATCGAAGCTCTGCCATGCTTTCCAAAATGGAGTGACCAGAAGGAATGACAGCGCACGCAGTACTGTTCCCTATCATGGATAGGGAAAGGTACCTCGCGCACGGCATCAGACACCGTCACACGTGCCTACAAGAGAGGGAAGATCCCGAGGTAGGCAGCGCACAACGACCCTAGTTAAAAGGAATCCTCCAAGGTTCAAACAAGGTAAGTTACTCCAAGCAAGCGGACGACCGGGCACAAAGAGGGCAGCGCACAGGAAGATTACCGCTCTAAGCTACCGCAAAATCCCTAGGAGGGGTCTTGACGGACCTAGCCGCTCAGCTCGAGCTCTCCTCTGCTGTCACTCCCACACTCTGCCCTCGACCCGCTCGCACTCTCTCATTTCATAAGTTCTCCTCCTAGCGTGGAGTCCGCCCTTGGGGCTCGACCGGGAGGATCTGTTCTCCTGGATCGTCACTGACTTGAGCGTCGGAGTGCCCCCGCCGGGATCACCGGCCCGAGTCTCTAACTCTATTTTGAAGGTCTGGGCGTCCGAGCAGGATCCTGAGCGATAGGAGTGCAATCCGAGTTCGACCTCAACTACAGGCCACGATGATCGGGCGGCAACAATCCTCATCTACCAAGATTGATAGATCCTATCTAGTTGTGCACTTTACTTTTACAGCAAACCTACCATAGTCAATATATATCGCAAGGACCCGAATGGCTAAGAGACCAAGTAATTATGCAGTCAAACAACAACAAGCTTACTATGAATAGTCGAGACATCGCAGGTCAAAAAACTATTCAGACTACCATAGTATCAAGAAAATCATTGACAAGTGAGTAGACATCTAAGTGATTTCTCATATGGTCATACTTAGTACCATTGTTCTCTAACAATTACTTACATTCTTGCTCCAGTATCCCCATACTATAAACTTAAGACTCATCTATCCAATCACCAATCTTAATAGATCAATTACCATTTCCATGATGATCTAACAATCAGCAGTAATTTAGGAATTAATCTATAACGATACATGCCTCAAATTTTTAGCTCTTAAAAATATGTTATCTTCTATTAATTTCTTAGACGATATACGAACAAATATATAACATATATGGAAATTAACCCAATTTAAGAATATTAAATATAAAATTATATTCTAAAAAGAAAATATGTATCTATCAAATTGGCTTCTCGGATATACATCTAATAATTTATGATAATTGGGATTCCATTCTATCAACATATTAATGAACTAAATTTTTATTACTTTTTAAACTCTAACAAAAAAAGGTGATAATTAACCTTTTTTTATTGCATGGATCTCCATGGAGATTGGATGGTTAAGTTGTTGACTACAAATCATGTCCACCTTATTTTAGTATATATATATATATGTATGTATGTATATTTACACACGCACGCTCGCATGCGCTCGCGCGCACGTGCATATATATATATATATATTAAATGGAGGTTCATTGCACAGAATTTTCAAATCGCTACGTGGATATCTACATTAATTGTTATGTGGATACCTACATTAATGATGACAATATTAATGTATTGGGCCTTCATTAAAATTTAGTGATTAGTATACAACAATTAGTAATAATGCCGGTGTGTATATATATATATATATACACACATTTGTATAGAATTTTCATATTGCTAGGTTTACATTATGACGATATTAATGTATTGGGCCTTCATTAAAATTTACTGATTAGTATACAATACTTGGTAATAATGCTGGTGTTAATGTGTTTGTCTATTGAGGCCTTTTATTTATTAGGATTTTTATATTAGTATTGCATTTTAAGAACACCTTACCAAAGGAGAAAAAATCATACCCCACCCATCACATAAAGCTAGTATTAGTCATGTTAACGTTAATGATGGGAGTTACTAAGTGAAGGCTCTCACGTAGAGCTTTTCTGCTGATCATGTAGATGCCAGTTTAGCAAACAGGAGGACAAGTGACCTATAAATTTTCACTCTTGAACAAATTGTCTCATGCTTATCTCTTCATTTATCATGTGCATGCAGGATGACAAGTGGCCTATAAATTTTCACTCTTGAACAAATTGTCTCATGCTTATCTCTTCATTTATCATGTGCATGCAGGATGACAAGTGGCCTATAAATTTTCACTCCTGAACAAGTTGTCTCTTGCTTATCTCTTCATTTATTATGTGCGTGGAATTCATCTTGTAACACCCAGAAAAAAAAAAAAAAAAAAAAAAAAAAAAAAAAAAAAAAAAAGCCTGCCGGCCCGCTTGCCGAACCGGCCAAACGACGCCGTGCAACGATGCCGCGGCCAGGCGTGAGCTCGTGCGGCGCGAGGAGCGCGGGGATGCGGGAGAGGGAGACGACGCGTGGCGGGCAGGCGACGCACGGCGCGCGGGCGCGCGGTGCGCGGCCCGGCCCATCGCGGCGGGCGCTCGAGGCGCGGCCCAGGCCCACGCGCGCGAGCGCGTGGGCTCGGCCCAGCCCGAGCCGGTTGTCGTGTGGGCGTTTCCCACGCGTTTCCCAGGCGTTTCCCAGCCGTTTCTCGCGGTGTATGGCGGTCCATGGGGTTTCTAAGCGATCTGGATCGTCCGATCGTCCGATCGAACGGCTGAGATTGGTCCGAAGGAGTTTAGGCTTGATTAGGTGCTTTTGGATTCGGATTTGGACGTGGTTTGAGACGTCGATCTCAGATCTGACGGCTGGGGAGATATTTTAATGGTTTTGAACTTCCTAGGTTACGTTTGAGGTGATTTTGGATTGATTTTTCTCCTCTTTTTAAACAGGACGTCGATAGGAAGCAGGGAAGAGCCTGTTGAGAGCCATAAAAGAGAGGAGAAGAGAGAGAAAGAGAAGGGAAAAGAGAAGAGAAGAAGGAAGAAAGAGAAAGAGGAGAAGAGAGAGAGAGAAAGGGAGAGGGAAGGGATTTTGGTTTGGAAGATGAGGGAAGAGAAAATCAGGGGGGAACCGATTTGATGAATTTATTTATTATTGTAGGAGATCAATCTTTTGAGCAAGAAGGATTTGGACGAATTTCGGGTATAGATTGATACCGGATATTTTGGATTAGCGGTTGAAGGTAAGGATTCTGGGCATGATCACCAGTATTGTTTTACATGGCATGGTTTTGATCCGAGTATATAAGCATTGGCATGCATGATTTGTTGTTGCATGATGTTGTTGAGTTTTCATGATGGACATATGACCATGATGGTTATTATTTATATTTTCGGATACTATGCTTATCAAAGAAATTATTTTTTAATGGTTTGGTCTATGACACCGGATATCGAGTGGGTTGGACCATGATATCGCTTATTGAATGAGTTGGACTATGATACTGGTTATCGAGTGGGTTGGACCACGATACCAGTTATTGATTGGTTTGGACTATGATGCTGGTTATCGAGTGGGTTGGACCACGATACCAGTTATTGAGTGGATTGGACCATGACACCGGATATCGAGTGGGTTGGACCACGATACCGGTTATTGAATGGACCATGGCACCGGTTATCGAGTGGGTTGGACCACGATACCGGTTATGGAATGGATTGGACTACATGATATTTGAGTTGTTTGACTGCATGATATGTTATACTGGTATTTTGCTATTTTAGAAATGTATATTATTACTGGTGTGATCATATGAAAACCTTACTGAGCTGTAGAGCTTACAACCTACTTTCTTCTTTTACAGAGTCGTGCAGATACTTGGCTTGGTGATGAGTGAGATTTTCTTGAAGTAAGTGACTCTTGTGTACCCAGGCCTTGCATGATCTCTAGGATAAAACCTAGGATTTGTGCGGCCGGTCGCGTGCCGATTCCGATGCTGGATTCAGGGCGTGATAGAATGGTATCAGAACTTAGGTTATGATCACTTGGGATGGTGATATAAGTGGATAATAATAATAATGATATGATGGTTATTAAGATATAACAAGTATAGTGCCAAAGTTTAGGTTATGGTGATTTGGGAATATAGCATAAGTGATTATAATATATATGAGTGATATTGAATTCAGGTCATGATTGTTTGAAAATTGTAACATAAGAGATTAAGAAATTAATATAGTGATTAGTAAGGCATGACAGAATGATATCAAGGTATGGTTTATGATCATTTGGGACATAACATAAGGAATATTGAAGCTTAGCTCATGTTTATTAAGGATTGTAACATAAGTAATTTAAACATGATATGAATGATATTAAGCTTAAGTAGTTTGGACATAGTATGAATAATATCGAAGCCAGAGTATGATCCCTTAGGATTGTGACATGAGTGATTGGGATGTGATGCGAATGATGTCAAAATTTAAGTTATGATCACTTGAAATTGTGATATAAGTTCTTGGGATATAATTTGAATGATATTGAAATTTGAGTTATGATTAACATGGACTATGATTTTAGGGGTATTTAAATCATGGCTAGTCAAGATATGAAGTTGGGAAGAAAATAGATTTGAAGGTTAGATTTATTATCTTTAGATTTTATACAAGATCTAGCATATGATTAATATCAAAGAGGATCATGATTTTTACCTGTAACACGAGTAATGGGATTGATCTAGGATGAATGTAAGAGCTAGATGATTTGTACTCTTTGATTATGATAAGTAAGTATATTATGAATATTCGAAGCTGGATAATAAGCGAGAAATGGATTTGATCTATCTTTAGAAGTGTTGGCCTGAAAAATATGGTGTGTTGATTATGGATAATCAATTACTAATTGAATGATGTGGGGTTCCCTACACTTGATATGAATGGAGAATCATGATAAGAAATCGTTTGATGGATAGTGTAGAGTTGGATAAGATGCGTCTTTGCCTTTGATGAGTGAGTGAACCCAACCATTAAGAGTACAGGCCTGAAAATATAGTTATGTCGAATATATATGCTCAATTATTAATTGAATAATTTTGGAATATTAAACCGGATGTAGATGTGGATTATGATAATATATTAGTTTTGTTGTTAATTATCGGATTATTGATTTTTTTGGGACTGTTATAAGAAGATGTTTAGAGTATAAGTTATGGAAGAGTTTGATGATATTAGAGAGGATATGTTTGTGATGAATCTGTATGAATATATATAAGGGGAAATGTGTTTGGGATGATGTATAGCTTTATAACTCTCTATTGATGGATTAGGTTACATCATGTCAGCATGACATGCATATTTTGATGGAATCTTGATAATAGTCTAAATTACAGTTTTGATTGGATTACTGAATCTGTTTGTAGACTATTAATGAAATTATATAATAGAAAGTGGGTTTGGCATAATGTATAGATTTGCACTTAGTGGAGTAAATGATATTATGCCATGCATATCTTGGTAGAATCATTGATGGTGTAGGTTAATGGTTTGTGATTAATTACTGGATCTATTCTATAATTATTGGAGATTATTGGATATGTTAAAAACCAAGTCAAATTAAGATCTATAGGAAGATCTTTGTTATCATGATACTGGATTATAGTAAGAAGACAATTTGGTATTGGAAGAATTAAGTTACCCTGCTACTAATGTTGCAAAGAGATTGGTGTTAAGAAATTTATATGGGTTTAGTTTATGAGAGAACATTTTTTTTATGGTTTGATAATTGATGTTAAGAGTTATGATAAGATAGCTCTATGAGTGATAAGATGATTGATTCTTTACATAAAAGCATTGATTGAAAGCCATGTACTTGTTAGAGTTAATGATAATTTTTCAAGAGAAGAGTTGATCTAGATTGACTAATTGAATTGTTAAGAAAAGTATGATTAATTCAGATTTGAGCTATAATTATTAAAGTCATAAAAAGGATGGACTTTCAATATGAGAACCGGATCAGGATAAACCTTGATATGATATACTTGAGAGGTAAGGGAGATAGAGAGACTCAATAACTTTAATAGTTTTGGATCTTTCTTGTACTAAGTAAGATAAATTTTTAGAGAATTTATTTAGTGAACCTAGATGGTTTAGTATGTTTTATCAGAGTGCGCAGTGGAAGTGAAGTGGTCTGAGTTATCCTGGAATCAATTATGAATGTTAATTTAACTTTAGAGATATTATGATGGGAGTACTGATTTGAATTTCAGTAACAAGATGGAAATATAGTATTGCTAGTCTTGGGTTAATTTATCGATATTGCCGGGCAATTTTCATTAATAGATTCCTTAGTATAGAGGACTCTAGTAAAAAAAAAAAAAATTTGGACATGTCTAAATCTGGATTAAGGAAGTATTGATCTTTACCCAGCTAGGATTGGAAATATTTGTAATACCAAGCTTTTTTAGTTATGACATTATGACTTCTCTATTTAATAAGGGCTTGAGGTTTCTCTAATATAAAAGATTGATTGTTAAGTCATAGAGAGGCGTACGAAAAAAAAGAATGTTAAAAATCGTGGCAACTATCTAGTGCTTAAGCCTCCTCTGAATTTTTGGTTAAGTATATGTTGGACCAATTATGATAAATCTCGGGGTAAAGAATTTTATACTTAAGTCGAGGTTGAAGTATTAATATTCATTTGAAGAGACTGAGAGAATTCATTATGTACTGTAAATCATGAGTAAGAACTGAAGATGTGATATAATTTTGTTATGTTATAGACTTATGAAGAAATATTTTAAGAAAGAGATCATACAAAAGCTTGAAGATAATGTTAAATTTCAAAATTTAGGCATCATGAGTTTTCTGTGGAATTACATATTTTAATTCGAGGTTAAGGCACTAATGTTCATTAGAAGGATATTAAAGGAACTCAATATGTAGATAGATGGTATTGATGAAAATGAAAATGTTATATCATGTTGTTATGTAATGGTCGTATGAGGAAAGTATTCTAAGAGGAGGATTATCCGAAAACACGAGGATAATGTTAAGGCTGGATATTTTTAATCATGATGTTCTTGTGAAGTTAATTAAGGATAGTTAATCATATCAAAAGATTGGTGTTCTTTTTGAAGAGCTCAAGGAAATTTGATATGTATTGTAAAAGAAAAGGATCAAGTTTTAAATGTTATATTAACTTTATTGAGACTTGGAAAGCAAGTACCTTAAGAGGTAGACTAATTAGGGAGTTTGAGAATGATTTGGTGGTTGATTACTTTTAAGGTTCAAAATCTCAATCAAGCTAATTTCGAGGACGAAATTATTTTAACGGGAGGAGAATGTAACACCCAGAAAAAAAAAAAAAAAAAAAAAATTGGCCTGCCGGCCCGCTTGCCGAACCGGCCCAACGATGCTGTGCAACGACGCCGCGGCCAGGCGTGAGCTAGTGCGGCGCGAGGAGCGCGGGGACGCAGGAGAGGGAGACGACGCGTGGCGGGCGGGCGACGCGCGGGCGCGTGGTGCGCGGCCCGGCCCATCGCGGCGGGCGTGTGAGGCGCGGCCCAAGCCCATGCACGCTGCGCGTGCGAGCGCGTGGGCTCGGCCCAGCCCGAGCCGGCTGTCGCGTGGGTGTTTCCCACGCGTTTCCCAGCCGTTTCTCACGGTGTATGGCGGTCCATGGGGTTTCTAAGCGATATGGACCGTCCGATCGTCCGATCGAACGGCTGAGATTGGTCCGAAGGAGTTTAGGCTTGATTAGGTGCTTTTGGATTCGATTTTGGATGTGATTTGAGACGTCGATCTCAGATCTGACGGCTGGGGAGATATTTTAATGGTTTTGAACTTCCTAGGTTACGTTTGAGGTGATTTTGGATGGGTTTTTCTCCTCTTTTTAAACAGGACGTCGATAGGAAGCAGAGAAGAGCCTGCTGAGAGCCATAAAAGAGAGGAGAAGAGAGAGAAAGAGAAGGGAAAAGAGAAGAGAAGAAGGAAGAAAGAGAAAGAGGAGAAGAGAGAGAGAAAGGGAGAGGGAAGGGATTTTGGTTTGGAAGATGAGGGAAGAGAAAATCGGGGGGGAACCGATTTGATGAATTTATTTATTATTGTAGGAGATCAATCTTTTGAGCAGGAAGGATTTGGACGAATTTCGGGTATAGATTGATACCGGATATTTTGGATTAGCGGTTGAAGGTAAGGATTCTGGGCATGATCACCAGTATTGTTTTACATGGCATGGTTTTGATCCGAGTATATAAGCATTGGCATGCATGATTTGTTGTTGCATGATGTTGTTGAGTTTTCATGATGGACGTATGACCATGATGGTTATTATTTATATTTTCGGATACTATGCTTATCAAAGAAATTGTTTTTGAATGGTTTGGTCTATGACACCGGATATCGAGTGGGTTGGACCACGATATCGCTTATTGAATGAGTTGGACTATGATACTGGTTATCGAGTGGGTTGGACCACGATACCAGTTATTGATTGGTTTGGACTATGATGCTGGTTATCGAGTGGGTTGGACCACGATACCAGTTATTGAGTGGATTGGACCATGACACCGGATATCGAGTGGGTTGGACCACGATACCGGTTATTGAATGGACCATGGCACCGGTTATCGAGTGGGTTGGACCACGATACCGGTTATGGAATGGATTGGACTACATGATATTTGAGTTGTTTGACTGCATGATATGTTATACTGGTATTTTGCTATTTTAAAATGTATATTATTACTGGTGTGATCATATGAAAACCTTACTGAGCTGTAGAGCTCACAACCTACTTTCTTCTTTTACAGAGTCGTGCAGATACTTGGCTTGGTGATAAGTGAGATTTTCTTGAAGTAAGTGACTCTTGTGTACCCAGGCCTTGCATGATCTCTAGGATAAAACCTAGGATTTGTGCGGCCGGTCGCGTGCCGATTCCGGTGCTGGATTCGGGGCGTGACACATCCATGGTATCAATATTTTTAGAAGGTTTGGAGAGTCCAGAAATCTTAATTATAAGCAAAACGTTGTAGATCGTGGCCTATAAATTTTCACTCTTGAACAAATTGTCTCTTAATTGCTTATCTCTTCATTTATCATGCGCATGGAATTCATTCATGGTATCAATATTTTTAGAAGGTTGGGAGAGTCCAGAAATCTTATAAGCAAAACCTTGGAGATATTCGCACATAAATTCACTCTTGCCTAAATTTTGTCTCTTGCTTATCTGTCCATTTATTATGTGCAAGAACTTCTTCCATGGTATCAACATTTTTAGAAGGTTTGGAGAGTCAGAGAAATCTTATAAGCAAAACCTTGGAGATAATGAAAAAGTAGGAGAGTTTTATCAATAGATAGCCACCATCGATCTGTCCCTTAGAAGTCATGGAAGACATTGTCTTAATTGTTGGTGCTGGCCCCTCTGGCCTTGCCCTGGCTGCTTGCCTTGCAGTCTTCTCCATTCGCTTCATTGTACTAGAGAAGGAGGATTGTATCGCTTCATTATGGAAGAAGAGAACTTATGATTGCTTGAAGCTACATTTGGCTAAACAATTTTGTGTGTTACCTCACATGCCTTTCTCCTCAGCAACCCCAACATTCATTCCCAAAGATCAATTCATCCAATACTTGGATCAATATGTTGAGCGTTTTGATATAAACCCCATTTTCAACATGAAAGTGGAGTCAGCCATATATGATCAAGGCATCAAAAAGTGGAATGTCGTAGCCTGCAACACCGTTTCTGGGGAGACCAAAAGTTACACGGGAAAATTTCTCGTCGTGGCGACCGGGGAGAACGATGAGAGCTTTATTCCAAGCTTTCCTGGCCTAAATAGCTTCCCAGCTGGCATGGCTATCCATTCATCGAACTACAAATCGGGTGCCCCGTATGCAGGACAAAATGTCTTGGTGGTCGGCAGTGGCAACTCCGGGATGGAGATCGCTTATGATCTCGCCAGCTTTGGTGCAAAAACTTCGGTTTGTGTTCGGAGTGCGGTACGTAAATTTTGCATCACGATATCTTGTTTATGATTCATCATGCAATTTTACTGTAGTTAGTGTCTGCATGCCAAGGATTTTTTTTCTGTTGTCTACGTTTTTGTTCAATTACTCCTAAATTTTCTCGAAAAAGCGCAACGTAGATCATTGCTTCTTGTTAAATTCTAATTATGTTCATCATTGCTTTCTTTTCTTGTTCATTTGAGAAAGTTGTCCAAGAATGGATGTGTTCTCTTTTTTCAAAAAATTGTTTGCCCTGTCTCTAGCTTCAAGCACATATGCATGCAAGTGATAACATTAGATCACATTGTATTTGTTAACAGGTCTAATTGTTGTGCACCACAAACATCATTACAAGGCGATGCTGACTTGTGGAATACTTCTTTTTGGAGTATTGCAGGAAACCGAAACCAAAATTGAGTAGCTCTAGTTCGATGTTTGCCTAGACTCGATGATCATGAACTACGTGCAAACATTTTAACATAAATTTGGTTTGGCGTGGATGATCGAGATCACTTTTAACTGATTTATAACCTACTTTGCCAAACGAAAGATGGGCGTATATAAAGCTTAATGCCTTGGTCCTTCAAATTTATGCCTATTTACAAGGCTAGAATTTGTAATTGGAACATGAATCAGTTACCCATTCGGACCCTGCCTATTTAACCCAAACTAGTTGGTAATCGGACGCGTATGGGTCCAGCAAGCCGGTTTGGGTTGCAAGTAAGGATGAAAATAGTATGGATAATATCGGATTGGATTAGATTTCGTATCCGAATCTATCCAGATATGGATATAAAATTGATATCTGATGCCGACCTTACCGCTGTGGCCTGTTGCTGTTAGTTGGCGCCGTACATTAGTCCCTTTACTTCGGAATCCTAGCATTCCGGGACCTGCAAAACAAGATTAGAGACCCGGGTCGGGAATCCCAACGATGGCACTCCGACGATCAAGTCAGCGAGCGGCAAAGCGGAACAGACCCACTAAGTTGGATCCCGATTGGGTCTCCATGCTTAGGGAAATCCTTAATGAGGGGATCAATGAGAATGAGAGAGAACGAGAGGGGGTTTGCACTCCAGTTCTTGTGACTGGGCTCGCAGGACTCGCTCCTAGGAGTCCCCTCAGAGCCTTTGCCTCTGGGTCACTTGCTTTCTCCTTTCGTGCCTTTGCCCTCTTGATAGCTTACTTTTCTTTTCGCCCGTGGGTGCCTTTTTAGATCGCCGGATACTTCGGTGCCTCGATTCTCCCGCTATGGGAGGCTCGGAGGTCAACAGTATTCGTTGGCCGCTCTCCCGAGGTTGCTTCCTCTCATGGTTGGGAGTTAAGTGGTGAGCTTGTCTCGTCCGCCATGCTGTCATGAAGGGGGAACTAGGCGGGACCTCGATCCAAGCGTAGGCGCCCTTGAGTACTCAATTTTTTTATGGCATTGACTTTTATATTTAAAATTTTAAATAATTTTATTTTCTCAAAATTTGCTAGTTTTTTTTTTTTCTTTTCATATTCCTTTGCTTCTTTCCCTTCTTTCTTACAGGCCTTTAAATTTAAAATTTAAAATAAAAAAATAATTTTGTTTTCTCAAAACCTGCCAATTTTTTTTCTTGAAATCATATAATAGATGATAAATAGGTTTGAGTATGAAAAAGGTCTTAAAAAAAGTGACACAAGGCGGTCATTGAATCCTGGTAGTATAACTTTAGTTATATATAATAGATAGATATAGATATAGATATGGATAGACAACTAACCGATCCATATTCAAATATCCGATTATACTTGTAATCATATTTAATTTTATATAGTACTTATTAACTTTTAAAAAAAATATGCAAGTATATAAATATACTATTAACTTGACTTATCCTTAAATTAGTAACATCTTTAATTTTATAATTATATAATTTAATTATCCGATTTATATCCGTATTTGTATCTAAATTTTTAGCATCTGATTTATATATATATCCTTTTAAACAAATATAGATATAAATTTTTATATATATTTGATTAATATTTATATCTATATCTGTATTCGTTAAACAAAATAAATATGGATATAGATACACTGGTATTCGATCCATATACAATACGGCTTCAACCTTGGTTACAAGCAACTCAGAAAATGCATCAAATTATTAGAAAACTAACAAGGTCCGTTTGGTTGGAGTATATTAGAATATGACAATTTTTAAAAATTATTTATCGAAAAATGATTACAGAGAAAAATAACTTTTATCATATTTGGTTGAAATTTTTTTCAAAAAATAATAGTAAAAAAATTGCTATGTTTGATTAGAGATAATCCTATAAAAATATAGTCAAATTTATAAATATACCATCAACAAAAAATAATTTTTTAATACTAAGATAGTATTATCATGTTCAATTAATTTTTATATAGTAATTATAATTATATAACTCTTTATATAACTAGATGTTGGCCTATGCGATACACAAAATATAATAATTTTGATATTTAGTATGATTTAAATTTTATTATCTATTATATCAATTATTTTAGATCTATTCAAAATTTATTTTAAAATTTTAATGTTTGAAAATTTTCCTTTAAAACTAAGCCAGAGAAGTCTGGTGAAGTTTTGAAGGGGAAATTCTCTCCAAAACTAAGCTAGACTTCTTTGCTTTTATAGGTATTAATAGTGTTGAAATCCACTCGAATACTGGAGTGAGCTGGAGGGGGATGAAGATGGTTCTATCTATAAAAAGAGTCCTAACTGGAGAATATTTGAGAAGACATTTCATCATGAGTTACTCAAGGGATGGAGAACATTTATGGCTTCTTAGTAATCCAAAGATTTGCGGTGCTCGAGAGGGATCATAATTTTTCCATATGGAAGGAAATGAAATGGTGGATGTGGGTTCGAGATGCTTCAGTTCCAATGATCCATGGAGATATATATGTTCTAGCCTATCGCTAAATGCCATCTATCTTCCATTAGATAGATCGGTCATGCGTTAGCTTAATCTGGGCCATTGGCCGAATTTATAAATGGCGAAGCCTCTACTACTTGATTCATTCTTGGTCTTTTGTAACTCTTTCTTCCTCCTCTCGCTCTCTTTTCTTCTCTTTGAGTTTTTCTTTTTCCTCCCCATCCATTTCTAGTGAGTCTTGCCAGCACTCACCATTCTCTTCCACTTGTTTCTTTTATAGGTTCTTCGAATTTCTACATAGATTCACTAGGGGGTGGGCTCCTCTATTTGTTTTGAGATAGTTTTTATATTAGTTCCAGGAGCTCCTCTATTTGTTTTGAGATGTTTTTTATATTAGTTCTAGGGGTTTCTTGTCATCCGTTCTTGGTTAAAAGTTCCTAGAGCTCTTCTTGTTTCTTTTTAGAAGATTTTTTTCTATTTTTAAATATCTTGGTTTGATCTTAGAATGTCAGATTTCGAGTAGACCTCTAAGACGGGGGTTTCATGGTCTTGAGATCATGAATCTACCAATTTTGGGGTTTCTATCTGTTGCCGCTCGAATCGCCATGGCCTGCAGCTCTGATGCGTCCAGTTTTCTCCGGATCCTAGGCTTCCATCTTATGGTCGACTCGCTGGCCTATCCGGGGGTCCTGCAAGAAAAACCTTGGGCCGGGGATTCTGGCGAAGGCACTCCGACGAGTCGATCGAGGAAAACAAATACCTCTGAGATGGAGAGCTTGGGGACTCTCCGCTTCCAGAGGGTGATCAAAGAAAGGATAAGAGTAATACAAGAGTAAAAGGATGGAAGGGTCTTGCCTCTTCTCCTTTTTCTTACTCTTTTTCCACTTACCTCTACTTACCATTTTCTGCGGGTCTTATATAGATGGGAGGCTTTCCAGGGGTTCGCGGTTCTCTCCTTTGGAGGAGGTTTTCCATTGCCTGTTGGTGCCCTTCTCTCTGTCGGGCTGGTTCTATGCCTGAGCCTCCAGCCATAACGACATGTTGCCACATTGGTGGAGGCCATCTGGGTGTTGCAGGGCACAAGGCTGTAGGGGGACGCCCTTCTTTGGAAGGTTCAGGCATCCTGTCACGGAAGCTATAGTCTCCCAGTCGTGTGGTCATCGACGTGTCGGCATACTATAAGGCTGGGAGCCTGACATTGTCCAGATCATGCGCATGACGCGCCGCAGGGGGGTGCCTGCCCCATGGCAGGGTATGCACCACCTCTCGGAGGGTCAAGGTGGCCAGGTACTCTGTTGTCTTTTCTTTGAATTCTGGCTTCCCCCCTTTTTGTGCCTTTGGCGGGAAACCATGCTCCTGATAGGAGGGTCTGCTTTGGAGAGATGGACTCGACCTCGACCGGGAGCTGACCTCAAGGGGGGGCTGGCCCAATGAGCCCTGGCTCGATCGGGCGCTGACCTTGGCAAGGTAGTCCTTTCTGGAGAGGTGGACTCGACCTCAACCGGGAGCTGACCTCGACGGGGTGATCCCATTCTGGAAAGGCGAACTCGATCTCGATCGGGAGCTAACCTCAGATGGAGAGCTCGCCTAATGAGCCCTGCCTTGACTGGGAGCTAACCTCGGCAGGGTGGTCCCTTTAGCTTTTCATCATATGGCCTTTTTAGATGGTGGGCTTCTTTGCCATCATGGCCGTCCGCAGGCTCCATGTCAGTGGATATCGCCACTCCAGTCCACGTCAGCGAATGTCACCATATCAGTTTCCCCCCACTCCCGAGCTTAGAGATCGAAGCATCCGCTCGGGGTGAAGGGAGTAATGATTGTGCTGGTGTGGAGGGAGCACGTTCCTTCCACTTCCAATGTTGAAAGCGCCGGCATTCTGGCGGTCATGCTTCCATGCCATTTGGGAATCGCCACTTCTTCTTTCCCTAAAGACAGTTATCAATGCTGCATTGGCTTTAGGGGAACCGCTCTGGGTTCGAAGCGTCGCTACAATACGTGGCATCTCTCGGTTGAATTGGCACGAGACAGGCACACGTCTTCTATGGGCACGAAGCGATAAGGCTCCGGGCCATTAAATAGGATCCATCTTCTTGGTCTTTAGAGTTTCTTCAGGTAGTGGACGATCAAGACTTTCGCTCCAGAGCCACTTTTCTCCTTCTTCTTGGGTGAAGTCCTGAAAGGCTAAACTTTCTTCCTCCTGTCTTTTGTATATTGTAGTGATGAAGTTCAGCCTCCAAGACCTTCAAGAAATGTCCCGAAAGAGGGCCGCTGCCAAGGCACCCGAGGGGGAGCCTAGTGCGAAGGTCTGAGAGGGTGATGACGACTCCTTCTGGGCCAAGGAAGTGGCCCGTTTGGAGGGGAGGGTGTAGACCCTCCAAGCTCAACTATAGGAGGAGAAGGCTCGGACTGTGGTGGCGATTGAGAGGGCAGCGGTGGCTACCATATGGGCAAAGATGGCCAAGGAGGCGGCGGATGCCATCCCCAAGTTCATGGCATGCCAGGCTTTTAGGGACGAAGTCGTCGAGGCCGTCCTGGACTCCTACCACCAGGGATTCTAAGAACACAAGAGCAAGGCCTTTCGCTTCTATAATTTGAAGGGTCTTAACAACATCAGGCCCTCCATCCCATTCCCCGGGGAAGAGGATGAGCCCCGCTTCGAGGAGTTGGACTCTGAGGAGGCTGGGATGGAGCCTGGAGCCTCCTCGAGCATCTCGCGGGGAACTGGTGTTGTTCGTCGGTCTGGGAAGGGGCCGGCGGCCTGTGTTTAGATCTTCTTTCCATTATCTATCTCTTTTTCTTCTTTTCTCTTTTTTTTTTGTAAATAAAAAAGGGCCTCCAATTTGTTGGGGGTGCCTTACAAGGGATGTACAGAATGTTTACATCAATGAAACATCTTCTCTTTGATAGTTGCTATTCAATTTCTTTCTTTTTGTGTTGCCCGGCTGTGGGTCAAACGATAGATGGCGGGATTTGCTTGGGATTCCCAGTTGACATCTCCGGACTGTGAGCTGGGTGATGGAATTATTTGTCTCCAGGTGTTGGGCTTCATGAGCTCTTAGGTTTGAATTGCCAGGCTTCTTGGAGTTTTCGGGCTTGAGTGCGGAGCACTGTGGCTCCTGGCTCGAGTGCGAAGCTTCGAAAGTTTTCTGGCTTTGATGCGGGGTGCTTGTGGCTACTTCCCAACTTAGAGTATCGGGCTTCGAAAATTTTCGAGCTTAAGGTGTCGGGCTTCAGAAGTTTTCGGGCTTAGAGTGCTGGGCTTCGAAAGTTTTTGGGCTTAAATGCGGGGTGCTGGTGGCTCCCAGCAGGGTGCTACTTCCCGACTTAGAGTGACGGGCTTCGAAAGTTTCCAGGCTTAAGGTGCCGGGCTTCGAAAGTTTCCAGGCTTAAGATGCCAGGCTTCAGGAGTTTCTAGACTTAAATGTGGGGTGCTAGTCGCTCCCGATGAGGTGCTACTTCCCGACTTAGAGTGTCAGGCTTCGAAAGGTGCTAGGCTTTAGGAGTTTCTGGGCTTAGAGTGCTGGGCTTCGGAAGTTTCCAGACTTAAATGCGGGGCGCTAGTGGCTCCCAACTTTGAGTGGGGCAGATGAGTTCCTGCATAGGTAAAAAACAAGATTGCACCAAAAAGGAACTTGAATTTATTGTGAAAGAGCCTTACATTATTGGTGGTACATCCTCAAGTTACTGGCATTCCAGGTTTGCATGAAGTAGATGCCATCAAGCTCAGCAAGGTAGTAGGCCCCGCCCGGTAAGGCTTCGATCACCTGGTAAGGACCTTCCAAATTTAGGAAGAGTTTCTCGCATTCCCTCGGTTGGTATGCTTCCGCTCGACTGAGCACGAGGTCGCCTGGGCGGAACACCTTGGGCTACACGCGGGAGTTGTAGTAGCACGCGATTCACTGTTGGTAGGTCGCCATCCAGAGCCGGGCTTTGTCCCTTGTCTCGTCCAGCAGATCTAGGTTAAGAAGGAGACGTGCGGGGTTCTCACCTTCACTGTATTATTTGACCCGGAGTGTGGGCAGGCTGAGTTCTACTGGGATTACCGCTTCAGTGCCGAAGATGAGATTAAAGGGCATCTCATCGGTGGTCGTGCGAGGGGTGGTATGATAGGCCCATAACACGCTGGGCAACTCGTCCACCCACCGACCTTTAACTTCGTCCAGCCTCATGTGGAGCCCTTGCAGGATGGTGCGGTTGGTCACTTTGGCTTCACCATTTGTTTGAGGATGAGCCACCGAAATGAAGCGATGGCGGTGCCAAGACCAGAGCAAAATTCTTCAAAGGATCGGTTGTCAAACTGCTTCCCATTATCAATAATGATTGTGTGCAGGAGGCCATATCTGCAAATTATAGATTTCCAGAAGAAAGATTGGACCTTCGTCTCTGTTATCCGTGCCAAGGGTTCGGCCTCGACCAACTTGGTGAAGTAGTCGATGGCCACGATCAAGAATCTCCATTGGCTGGACGCTACAAGAAAAGGATCTAGGATATCCATCCCCCACTGGACAAACGGCCACGCGGCTGATAGCTGGGAGATAGGGGTTGCCAGCTGCCACTGAATGCATGTGTGGCATTAGCACTTGTCACATTTCTTTACGAAATCAACCGCATCCTCCCGCATGGTCTTCCAGAAGTATCCCTGCCGGATCGCCTTATGGGCTAAGGCCCTGCCCCCCTCGTGATTGATAAAGATACCTTCGTGTATCTCCTGGAGCACACAAGTGGCCTCCGAGGGTTTCAGACACTTCAGCAGGGGGTAGGAATAGGATCTCTGGTAGAGCTGCCCGTCTAGGATCATATAGCGTGCAGCCTTCTTCTTGAGAAGGCCGGCCTCCTTTCGATTGTCTGGCAAGGCACCGGCGGTAATGTACCTGATGTAAGGGTCCATCCAGATGGCCTCATGGGAGACCTGCTGGACCTCGGCCATAGCCTCGTAGCTGGGGGCCTTGAGATATTCGATGAAGTCACGCCCTAGCGAAGTCTCTAGCAAGGTGGCCAGCCTGGAAAGGATGTCAGCTCGAGCGTTCTCTGCCCACGGGATATGGGAGATGCTAAAGTGCTGGAGGGTCAACGTATGGGACCACACCCGTTCTAAGTAGTTCACCATCATGGGATCCCGCGCTTCATACTCGCTGGAGACTTAGCCCACTACTAGCTGCAAGTCTATAAAGACCTTCAGCCTTTTAATGCCCAGTTCACATGACACCTTCAGCCCTTCGAGGAGTGCTTCATACTCTGTCTGGTTGTTGGGTGCCTTGAAGAGGAACTGCAGTGCGCATTCCACAACAACCCCGTTAAGACTGGCAAGGATGAGGCCAGCTCCGCTTCCTCCTGCATTGGACAAGCCGTCCACGTGGAATATCCATGTTTCTTCTACCGGGGTCAAGCCTGGCCCGAGCTCGGACGGTTGGTCCACCTCCTCTGGACTTCTTTCAGCCCAAGTACATTCCACCATGAAATCGGCTAGAACTTGGGCCTTCTATGCTTGCCATAGGTGATAGGTGATGTCGAATTCGCTGAGCTTCAGCGCCCACTTGGCCAAGTGCCCGGAAGTGTCGGGATGACTTAGGATAGCCCTCAGGGGCTAATCAGTGAGGGTGTCAATGGGATGCGCTTGGAAATAAGGCCTGAGATGTTGCGCAGATGTTATTAGTGCAAAAATATTTTTTTATGACCGGGTGTACCTGGTTTCGGTGTCATGGAGTAGCTTGCTGGTATAGTAGACTAGCCATTGAGAGCCATCCCTCTCAGCGCAAACCAGCACGGAGCTAACCGCCTTCGGTGAGACCATTAGGTACAGGAGGAGCTCCTCTTCGGGCTTCGACCTGGATAGCGATGGCAGTGAGGCAAGGAGCTTCTTCAGCCCCTCGAACACTTCTTGGCATTCTTCTATCCAGGTGAAGTCGTTCATCTTCCAGAGAACCTTGAAGAATGGTTGGCAACGTTCAGCGGAGTGTGAAATGAAGCAGCTTAAAGCCGCAACACCCCCAGACAGGCGCTGGACCTCCTTGGAGGCAGGATGCCGCATGTCCACGATTGCCTGGATCTTCTTGAGGTTGGTCTCTATCCCCCTTTGGGTCACCATGAATCTTAAGAACTTTTCCACTGCCACGCCGAAGGTGCATTTGGTAGGGTTTAGCTTCATCTGATAATGACGGAGGTTCCCGAAAGTCTCCGTCAGGTCAGCGATATGGTCTTCCTCCAGGCCGCTCATGACAAGCATGTCATCCATGTACACTTGCATGTTATGGCCAATCTAGTCCTTAAAGACCGCACTGACCAAGCACTGGTAGGTGGCCTCTGCATTCTTGAGACCAAAGGGCATCATCTTGTAACAATATGTACCTTGGTTGGTCATGAATGACATGCACTCTTCGTCTTCTAGATGCATGCGGATCTGATTGTATCCAGAGAATGCATCCATGAAGCTGAGATACTTGTGGCACGAGGTCGCATCCACCAGCTAGTCGATCTTAGGGAGGGGGAAGCTATCTTTTAGGCATGCCTTGTTGAGGTTGGTGTAGTCCACACAGATCCTCCACTTTCCAAAGGCTTTCTTGACCATCATCACATTAGCAAGCCAGTCAGGATATCGTACCTCTCGAATGAAGCCCGTCATGAGGAGTTTTTTGACCTCCTCGTTGATAGCCTTCTGCCACTCTGGGACAAAGCTCTTTTTCTTCTATCGGACCGGATGATTGTTGGGGTCGACGTTCAGCCGATTGGTTATCACCTCTAGTGTGATACCGGGCTGTCAGCGACAGTCCAAGTGAAGACATCTGCATTGGCATGCAGGAAGCCGAGGAGATGGGATCTCTCCTCTTCAACTAGTAGAGCCCCAATCTATACCATTTTCAAGAGATCACCCCCAAAGGGAAAGACAGCAGGGGTTTGATTGGTCCGCTCTTTGGTTCCAGTGCTACCGGATCAGGCTGGTCTACGGCAGGGCTGAGATCCGCTCCCCTCAGACCTGGGATAGTTTGCCAGCAGCGCTTTACCGCTACCGGGATCCCCTCATTTCTTCGATCCCCCATGGTGTCGGGAACTGGACCAAGAGACGTTTCATGGAGATGGTGGCGTCAAATAGATTAAGTCCTGGGCACCCCAGGATGGCATTATAGGATGAGGGGAGCTTCATAATAGTGAAGGTCACCAGTACGGTGCTTTGCCGGGGTGGTGTCCCAGCAGTTATTAGGAGTATAATATCTTTCTCGACTCTGACTAAGTCTCTGGTGAAGCCTACCAGGAGCGTAAACACCAGTCTTATTTGGTTAGTGGACAGATTTATCCTTGCAAAGGCATCGTAAAAAAGGATGTCCGAGGAGCTTCCACTGTCTACCATGATTCTTTTTACAGGATGCTTGGCTATCGTCATTTCAATGATGACAGCATCATTATTTGGGTTATCCACCCTAGTTAACCCCTCTCCCACATAAGGGAGTACATCATCACTCTCCTCTCTCCCCCTAGCCTTCTTCGGGGCCTTTCTTGCCCCCTAGGATATCATTCCTACCGGCTTCTCAATGAGACAATTATCGATGGCGAGGGATCGAGGCCCTTCGGTTTGGGCTACAAGGGGTGCTCCCCCCTCCACATACTTGCCGAGGTAGCCGCGCTTGATCAGCTCTTCGATCTCCCTCTTCAGGTGGTGGCATTCCTCCGTGTCGTGGCCATAATCCCAGTGGAAATGGCAGTAGTGGGATTTGTCCCACCCAGTCGATTGCTTCAGTGGCGGGGGTCGGTGTAGGAAGTACTCGCCCTCGATTTCCATCAGGATCTTTGCCTTAGGGATGAGGAGAGGAGTAAAAGTCCCTTCGTCAGTGAGGATGGCCTTGGACCTAGGCTCCGATCATGGGATCCTCATCATCCTCTGGTCCGGGCGGCCGGATGTCTCCCAAACGGCCTATCTCTTCAAGGGTCTCCCATCTAACTCCCTCCTAGCATGATCCGTCTCCTCGGCATGGATGTACTTCTACCCCCGAAGAAGGAACTTTGAGTACATCTTCGAAAGCTTCTTATCGAGGGAGTAGGTGAAGTAGAAGGTTCGCAGTCCTTTCTTCAGGGCTAGCATGGCAAAAGACTCGTCGAGGTTATAGATCTCTAGGGTGGCGATCTTGAACCGGGACACGTAGTCCCGGAGGAGCTCTCGATCCTGCTGTCGGATCAAGAAGAGGCTATCGGCCTCACATTGTGCCTTCCTGCAGGCATCGAAGTGCACTGCGAACTTTCTTCTCCAGCTGGGAGAAAGATTCTATCCTTTCAGGTTTGAGCCTAAAAAACCAGACTAGAGTAGCCTTTCGTAGAGTGATGGGAAAGGTGATGCAAAGGAGAGCATCCATGGCCCCTGTACCCTCATGAGGGCCTTATAACTTTCCAAGTGGTCCAGGGGGTCGATTATCCCATCGTAGGGGTCAACCTGCGGCATACGGAACCAGCTAGGGATCAGTTCCTCTTGGATCTTCTTCGAAAAGGACGGACAGGTGTCGTAACCCATAGGCTCACTAGAGGAGCCCTGTACTTTTGCGAACCGACGAGCCAGATCCGCCATCATGCGTTCATGCTCTTCGAGATGCCTTTTCGCTCGACGGTGGATGGCCTCGTCAGTGGACCCCTCGACGGAGGATGCCGAGGGCGAGGGTGGACCGGAGCGGAGGAACTCATGCCTGAGTTCCCAGCCATGATGGTGCTACTAGTGCGAGGGTGCGTGGTGGTCCTAAACCGGGGAACTGCTCCCCCGTCTGGTCGAATCACCCTGTGGCCACTTGCCGTTCGCCTGATGGGCTTCTCGAGGGGGTGATGCCTCATGCAGTGGCCCCTCCCGGAAGGACCATAGGCTTGTGTGAGGATCGGCTGCACGAGCCACCAGGATCCTCGATTGTTGCGGGGTTTCCCAAGAGTGATGCCTTTGATGGAGCTGGCGCACTGCCGCGGCCAGGAGCTAGACCTGGTGGGCGAGTGTGGTGTACTGGGGGTCCACCGAGGGTGGCTGCGATGGAGCGGGATGGTCCCCCTCCGGGGGTTGGTTGCCGCGGCGAGGTGGGTCCTCTACCCGACCAGTGGGGGCTACGCGAGCTTGCGTAGTCACCATCGAACCGTGGGCTTCCACGGGATCTTTCTTGTTGTAGGGAGGAGTGATGTTTTCTTTTGACCGGTCTCGCTCCCTACCTAGCGCACCAATCTATTGCCACCCGGATTGCCGTGGCCTGTAGCTCTGATGCATCAGGTTCTCTCTGGATCTTGGGCTTCCATCTCGTGATCAATTCGCTGGCCTGTCCGGGGGTCCTACAAGACAGAGAGAAATCTTGGGCCAGGGATTTCGCTGAAGGCACTTCGATGATCAAGTCAGTGGGACGATCGAGAGGAACAGATACCTCTAAGACAGAGAGCTTGGGGGACTCTCCGCTTCTAGAGGGTGATCAAAGAAAGGATAAGAGTAATACGAGAGCAGAAAGATGGAAGGGTCTTTGCCTCTTCTCCTTTTTCTTACTCTTTTTTCACTTACCTCTACTTACCATTTTCTGTGGGTCTTATATAGACAAGAGGCTTTCAAGGGAATTCGTGGTTCTCTCCTTCGGAGGAGGTTTTCCATTGCTTGCTGATGCCCCTCTCTCTCTATCAGGCTAGTTCTGTGCCCGAGCCTCCAGCCATAACGACATGTTGCCACTTTAGTGAAGGCCATCTGGGTGCTGCAGGGCATAGGGCCGTAAGGGGACGCCCTTCTCTGGAAGGTTCAGGCATCCTGTCATGGAAGCTGCAGTCTCCCAGTCATGCAGTCATAGACGTATGGCATACTGCAAGGTTAGGAGCCTAACATTGTATGGAACATGCAGATCGTGCGCACGATGCGCTGCATGGGGGTGCCTGCCCCCATGGTAAGGTATGCGCCACCTCTTGGAGGGTCAGGGTGGCCAGGTACTTTATTATCTTTTCTTTGAATTCTGGCTTCCCCCCTCTTTGCACCTTTGGTGGGAAACCATGCTCCTGGTAGGAGGGTCAACTTTAGGGAGACGGACTTGATCTCGACCAGGAGCTGACCTCAGATTGGGGGCTCGCCCAATGAACCCTGCCTCGACCGGGTGCTGACCTCGATAGGGTGGTTATTTCTGGAGAGGCGAACTCGACCTCAACCAGGAGCTGACCTCAGACTGAGGGCTCATCCAATGAGCCCTTCCTTAGGAGCTGACCTCGATGGGGTGGTCCCTTTCTGGAAAGGCAGACTCGACCTCAACCAGGAGCTGACCTCAGACGGGGGGCTCACCTAATGAGCCCTGCCTCAACTGGGAGTTGACCTCAGCAGGGTGGTCCCTTTAGCTTCTCGTCATATGGCCTTATTCAGATGGTGGGCTTCTTTGCCGTCATGGCCATCCACAGGCTCCACATCAATAGATATCACCGCTCCAGTCCACGTCAGCGAATGTTGCCATATCACTATCGAAGGGATGGAGGTTGCTTCAACTGGTGAAGTATCACCTGCTGTGGCTTTATCGTAGAGATTGGTGGATCTTGAAGGAGGATCCTTTGCAATTCCTGTAAAAGAGCTTCTAGGGGACCTCGAAAAGGAGATTATAGGGGATCCCAAGGAAAACTTTCTTCTCAAACTTATCTAGTCCACGATTCGAGAGTTGGATTTGGAAAAGCTTCATAAGAAGTTCTAAGTTTCTCTGGACTTCGAGCTAGAAGTTCTGCTTGATATTGATCGAGCATGTAATTCCTTCTCCAAGTCAATTGGCCCTGTATATAGAGTTTTTTCTGGTTGAACTAAGACTACCTCTAGTCCCCTTCTATATTAATTTTTTAGGGCCATAAGTCTTCCTCCTTGTGTAGTCACACCGAATACTCTTTGATTTCTTTTTAGTTTCTCAATAATTTATGCTTTAGCCGAGATTCATCCTTCGATCCCACTTTTTTGAGCTTTTTTTTTCCTTCAGCAAACACCACCATATCATGGATGGTGGTTTGCCTATCCCGGTAAAGGGCAGCACTTTTTGGTTCGGGACACTCCTTCCTCTATATACCACTGGAAGGAGCAATTTTTCTTTATAAGGCACTCAGACATCAATCACTGGGGTTTCTCACAGTGGGGCATCCAATCTTGACAATTGACCTATCTTTCCCTTTTGTCTAGAGAGGAGAAGAGATGGATCGGTGTTTTCGGTGCTTTCAAGTCCCTAGCTTGAAAGTCTTGCTATTTGAGGCAACCCTTTTTAAGATGGGGTTCAACCAAGTTAAGAAGAATCCCGATCCATTCTTTTTGCTCTTTGATTTCAATCCTTGTATTTTTTTTTTTTTATAAATATTCTTTTTTCTTTGATTTTAGACATGGATCCTTTGATTGTCCGTGAGTTGAGGAAGGTGATCCTAAAAAAAGGAAAGCTGGGGTGGCTCTTGCCATCGGAGAGCCTTCAGGGGTTCAGGCCCTGGTCACTCCCGAGCCTAAAACCAAGGGCGAACCACATCAACTTTTCTAAGAGGGTCAAAAAATATAAAAATAAATAATATTAATAAATAATTTAAATAAATTTAAATATTTTTTTATAAATATTATTTAATTATACGTATCTTGTTTCATAAGATTAAATTCATTAATAATGGAATCTACCATAAAATTTTTAGCTATCTCCTTATCGATATAAGTAAACAAATAATCGATAAAAAAATCATCTTCCATCTTATTATATAATTTGGTCTTGACAATCTTCATTTTTGAAAATGATCTCTCTATAATAGTAGTCAAATTTGAAAGTCATAAGTGCCATGGACTCATAGAGGATGTGCGCGCACCAGCCACAGTAGTGGCGGCATCGTGCCGAGTACCATTGGCACTGCACAACGGGATGGGGCGTCCATCGAGAGACGGGATCAAAGATGATGGGGCATGAGTGCAGTAGCATTGGTAGGAGTCTAAGGCATGATGGGTGCCCGCCTACTTGTGCCCTCCAAGATCCGATCATGCTACGCGATGGGTCCGATCGCTAGGACGGTGCGTGGTTTCACCGCACGCGGCATTCGTCAGTGCGGCAAGGTTGATGGAGCCCATCGAGATGGCAATCATAGGCCAGCATTTCGGTGGTATCCGGTCTTGCATATGTGCAACCACCCAGTCTCATCATGGAAGCATTCTCGTTGATCGTACCACATGACAGGTCTGGCCGCCATCTTATCCATCGGTGTGGTGAATGAGATGGTGCTGGCTGTGTGCGGTGGCTTTGACCATGGTGAATTCTAGAGACGGGCACCGGTTGAGTGATAAAAAGAAAATTCTTTGTCTTCTCCTAAAAAATTATGAAAAAGTAAAAAAGAAATTAATGAAAATGAAAGATAAAGTTGGTAGTGATCCAACTTTCAAGAAGAAAAGCTAATTTATAGTTTTTATTTTATTTTAAATTTTTTTCCAAGATTCTTCAAGTTATATTTAATATCCTCAATTTTATGGGGGCCTATGCATATATATATATATATATATATATATATATATATATATATATATATATATTTAAAATTTTACATAAAAATTTAACCTATAAAAAAATAAGAAAAATAACAGGGGCTAAGGCCCCCTTGCCCCTTGGTGGTCCGCCCTTTCTTGAAACCATCACGTTCGATTCTCTAGAGGTTGCTCCCCGTGCTGTAGCTAAGCACTCCCGATTGTCCATGGGCGGGGGCTCTTCCTCTGTCCCTCAATTGGTTACTTCCAAAGGAATCCCGGGTGATCAAGCTCCGGGGTCCAAAATCTTTGCCTTCGATAATTAGGAGGTTGCCAGAGGTTTTTTCGAAGAATTCATTCATCCCATTGATGTAGACCATGTCGTGAATGAAGGAAATCATCAACACCGCAAGGATGCAGTTTGGACCGCCCTAAAGGTTAGTTTTCCTATCTTTTTTTGGATTCGGCTTTAATCATTTGGTGATTTGTTACTGAAGTTGTTGCTTTGTAAATATGCCATTTCATCAAGGATTATTATAATTTGAGAGGCCACCGGACGATCGAGAAAAAGAAGGAAAAGGATCTGGTGGCATGCCTAAAGGAGGCGGAGGCCAACCAAAAAAAGATCGAAGCTAGTCTCAAACATCTTGAGAATGAGAATAGCCGGTTGAAGGAGGTTTCTTGAGAAAAGGGGACTCTAGAAGCTGCACGACCAGAAATCTCTAATCTCAGAGTGCGCAAAAAGAGGAGGTAGTGTGAAAGGCGGTGGAAGCTTACAAGGCTTTTGAAAAATGCTACCAGGAAAAGCTGCTCTTCGCCCAGCCAGCCTTTGCTGAAGGCATGAATGACACCTAGAGAGGGTTCTCAATTTTCACCCAGACCTCAACCTAGACATCTTGGATGAGGATGAGCTAGACGAGGATGTCTCAATCGAAGGTGCACCAGCTTTGGAAGTAGAAGTGACTAGGACCAAATGAAGTGTTAGCATGCCATTTTTCTGAACTTCTATTATTATTTATTTATTTATTTATTTTTGTTAATGTAATTATAATCGGCCAATCTTATAAATGTGGTCATTTTGTAGAACCTTTGAGTTCCTTTTCAATATCGTTAATGAAATAGTTTCAATTTTTTTTGATTAAGTGTTGTGATCTGGCATATTTGTTTGTGAATGTTTTCTAATATCATTTTTAATATCACAAATTAAAAACTCACCACCATCGGTTAAGATCCAAAACTATTGTTATCGCGTGATGAAATATATCAATGCCTCTATCCTTAGGTGTTGACTTGGATTATGGCATAAGCAGCTATCATTGGAATAGGTTGCCCTTGTAAAGTTTATAATAATTCAGACTGGAACCATCCGAGAAGTTGAAAATGTCTAGTACTATTCTTGTTCGGTTGCCGATCCGCCAGTGTCGATATGGCTCATGAGGAAGTGAGGCTTTATAGCATTGAACATCTAGTTGCAAGCTTTTCAAAACTCCATATGGGATTCGATCTCCAGCTTTCAGGTGTTTGCCAACACTGGCCCGACCAAAAGCTTTCGGACATTAAATCCTTTTTTTGTCTCGACCAAGGATTTTTGGAAGTTAAGTGTTAAACCAAAGACTTTCCAATGCTAAACCGACCAAAGACTTTCAAGCATTGAGTCTTTTTATCCCAACCAAGGGCTTTTGGAAGTTAAGCATAAGGCCAAAGGTTTTCCAATGCTAACCCAACCAAAGACTTGCTAGCATTGAGTCTTTTTATTCTAGCCAAGGGCTTTTGGAAGTTAAGCATCAAGCCAAAGGCTTTCCAATGTTGGCCTGGTCAAAGACTTTCGGGCATTGAATCTTTTTATTGGCTAAGGACTTTTGGGATTGAGCGTCAAGCCAAAGACTTTGCAATGCTAGCTTGGCCAAAGGCTTTCGGGCATTAAATCTTTTTATCCCGCTCAAGGCTTTGGAGAGTTAAGCATCAAGCCAAAAACTTTTCAAGGCTGGCCCAGTCAAAGGCTTTCAAGTATTAAATCTTTTTTGTTCCCGACCAAGGGCTTTTGAAAGTTGAGCATCAGGCCAAAGGCTTTCCAATGCTAGTCCAATCAAAGGCTTTTGAGCATTGAATCATTTTATCCTGGCCAAGGGCTTTCGGGAGTTAAGTATTGGGCCAAAGACTTTCCAATGCTAATCCAACAAAGGCTTTCAAGCAATGAATCTTTTTATCCTGGTTAAGGGCTTTCAAGAGTTGAGCATCAGGCCAAAGGCTTTACAATGCTAATCCAACTAAAGACTTTTAGATATTGAATATTTTTATCCTAACCAAGGGCTTTTGAAAGTTGAGCATCAGGCCAAAGGCTTTCCAATGCTAGCCCCGCCAAAGACTTTTGAGATTAAATCTTTTTATCCAGGCCAAGGGCTTTCGGTAGTTGAGCATCAAGCTAAAAGCTTTTCAATGCTAGCTCGGCCAAAAACTTTTGAGTGTTAAGTCTTTTTTATATCCCAGCCAAGGGCTTTTGGACTTCGCCTGCATCTTTCAGACTTTGAGCAGCTTCTTTCAAACCTACATTAAAATATGAGCACATAGGACATTAAAAGGAGTATACTGACTGAACTGTTACCATGGTATAATGCCTAATCGATCAGGACTTTAAAGACACTGAATTTAGAGGGTGACCTTCGATGTTGGGGTGGTGATCAGCTTCTTGGCCTTTTTCTCTATTTTTTTTTCCTTGGGTGAGATCTAAAGGCTGTGGTTGTTTCTTTTATGTCTGGGTAGGTGGCAAAATAGAAGGTGAAGTAACGACCAAGGGGACAGACAATGGGAGAACATGAGTGCCATATGCTTCCTCCGTATGCGTGTACTTCTCCACTCTGGTAAGCATCTCAAAAAAATATGCTGATGGCTTCTTTTCCAATGAGTAAAGAAAAGGACATGGCTGAAGATCGTACTTCATAGTGGTCAAGCAACCGAATGGTCGAGGTTATATATCTCTAAATTTGCTTCATTGAATCGATTTACATAGGCCGAGAGGGTCTCTCCTTCCTTTTGCTTGAATAGATCAAGGGGTCAATGGTTTTCGACTACTAGCAAAATAAAAAATAAAGGACCGACTTAACTGGTCAAAGAAGTAAATAGTACCTGGTTTTAGGCTAGAATACCAATATCGTGTCGATTTTTTGAGGGTTGAAGGAAAAGCGTGATACAACACTGCATCAATAACTCCATGCTAGAGCATCATTATTTTAAAATCCTAGAGGTGGTCTACTAAATCAGTAAACCCATCATACATCTTCAACTATGGCATTTTGAAATGTTTTGATAGTGGCTCTTGCAAAATGCGGGCTTCGAAAGGTAGCACAGTAGTAAAGCCAAGGTCATCATTTCTAAACAATGCTAAGTCCCATAGACTTCAAGACGTCGATCTATCTTTAGAAACTTACAATCCACCTCAGTATCTTTGGCTAGGTGTGCTGTAGAAGGTTGGGGAGGTAATGGGCTGGACTGGATCCTTCATCTAATTGAGATGAAGAGGAACGCCTCCTTGTCTACCTAGGATTCTCCTGGGCCACGGGAGGAAAAGGTTCCCCCTACTCGATGTTTTGATGAAATGAAAGTTGTTGTGGCTCCAAACATACCGCTCCTAAAGGTATAGGGGTTTGTAGTAGCAAGACTAGATCTGCTCCTAGCTGCAGTATAGCCATCGACATTGTAGGTACTATCAGACATTGCATCACTCGAACAACGGTAGTTAACTCATGCACTTGCTAGATGTGCCTTTTTAGAGTATTGGATTGATTTTCCTATGGAAGAGGGTTGACCTAAACCCTTGGAACAAAGTTCTCAGAGGGTTAGCTATCCTGCTGGAAAGTGGTGGTACCAGAGCACTGAGTGGGCAAGCACTTCGGAGGCATACAATACGTACTACATGTCTCTTTTTAAATTGTTGACAAAAAGTTAGCCCTTCCTCTATGTGATGGTGTTAAAATCTACTCAGATACTAGAGTAAGCTAGAGGGGGATGAAGATGGCTATACCTACAAAGGAAGCCCTGATCGGAGAAGATTCTAGTGAAGGCCCTTTGATGGTCAACTCAATATTCCACTCAATATTCCAGACCATCCCGATGAAATAAGGGTATAAGTGCATGAGAATATATATGGAGCGGGTGAGGGAGTGCATACCTCCGAGGGTTCACTGAGAATCCCCTTTTATACTAGAGCCTCAAGGATAGTTTGGAGATAACTTGGTATGGCGGCTAATTGATCGACAATGATTGGATTTTGGGATTGATATCTGAATTTTTGAATGAAAATCATCCTTCTCAACCTGGAATATCTCCTTTCATTGATAAGGAGTTTTGTCTTACATGTCTTCCCATCATTTACCTTGATGGCTCCAGGAGTTATGGATTAAAGAAAGGCGACGCTTCCTTAATGATTGAGATTTATTCTAGATAATGGGACTTGATAGTTTGTATGTTATGAGGGATATTTTAGGGTAAGTATCGATAGATTCCTCCTTCGGGCATTTGATGGATGAACTCATAGGAGTGGCTGACCGGGTCAGGGCCTTATACCTAAGTTCAGTAGGTTTGAGGGCCTTTTATAACTGAGATTCTACAAAACTCGGGATTCGGGGAGCTAGGTCTCCAATGTACCAAGGAGATAGGCGCATGTATCTTGACTAGGGGTCGGTTGGATAGTAATCCAATTGGCTGATAGTTTGGCCTAAGCCTGTTAAGAGTTAGGAGGGTCAGAGATAGGTGCCGGAATAAAGTCATTAAGATCTCTAGTTTGGAAGGAACCAAAAGGCCGAAGATTAAGTTTGCCATACATTAAAGTTACCACCGATAGGACTATGAGCCGAAATATCTCTTCCGGTTCTCCTCGTAGAGAGTAGAACTAGATGACTGGTGAGGTGTTCTGGAACAAGGTATGTCCTTCTGATACTATCTCGTTAAATAGATTCGGTTGATCTGAATACTCTCTCTGCTTTGTTCATGCTCGAAATATCATGGACCTGGATGTCAGGATTCGAAATAATCAGATGTGACTTCTCTTTGCACTAAATCGAGTCTGATTGAATTATCTTCGATCCTAAAACCTTCAAGATCTTATGTGCAGATTTCTTTCCATATCAGATATAATAGATAGATTATATAAAAGGTATAATTTTAAACAAGAAAAGGGCTATGAAAATTTGATACTTGCGGTCATTGGATTCAGATAGAATTACTTTAATTATATATAATAGATGCTATTTATATTTTAATTATTTTATAAAAAAATTTATTGAATAAATTCTAAAAAATATTAAAACAAATTTAATAACCGGAAAGTATTTTTATTAAGATTATCACCCCAAGAAATTTACTAAATATCAATACTTTTATGATTTTTTTTCTATGTAGAAATAAACATTTGCAGGGAGGCTCATCAATTTTTTAGTCATTATCAAACTCAAATAATTTAGCATGGGATTTAATTCCCCCGGGCGGGCGAAACGGACCCTGAACATCAAAAACTTACTAAAAAAAGAAAAAAAAAAAAAAAAAACTCATTCAACCTAAGCCTGACCCTCCGTTCTCCGGGCCTCTGTCCTCTCCTGTAGTCCTCCTCCTCTTTCTCCCCTTTCCCTCCCATTCTCTCCTCCTCTTCCTCGTACGAGTTCGATCTCGTCATCTCTGAGTCTGCTCCGAACGCTTCCTCTCGATCTCCCACTTGATCCCTGTGTTGGACGCCTTGATTTCCGTCTATGACAATGGGGTGGACAAGGCGTCTTCGTTGGCGTTGGAATCCAACGCTATCTCGTCGATCTTCTGATGGGACGCTGGGTATTAGTTTCTATGGGTACGTGCATTTCGGATTCAGTTTTTGTTTTTATTGGGGTCTTCAGTTTGTGTTAATTCTTTCAAAGAAATTTGTGGTGGGTTGATTTGGGTAATTTCGTATTTTTGGATTTATGATGTTTAAAGATTAGGTATTGTTTGGTTATGTAGTTGTGGCGTTATGATTCTTTGCTTTGAGAACAATGTTTTGGATTGTAGGGTTCTTAAGGATTCCATAGGTATTAAGGTCAGAGTTGTAGGAAATCATCCTTTGCTTCCAGTTTTCTGTTTCTCCATCCTACATGGTCTTGGCAGTTAGTCAATTAGATACCTAGGTTTATAATGGTCAAGGTTTTCAGCCTTGGGTCTATCATGAGCTTAATTTGATTGAATGTAATCAGCCCAACATCTGATTAGGTTAGATTTGCTATTGCTGAATCCAAATACAATATCTTTTTTGAGAATAGGATCCAAATACGATATCTGTGTAGTGTCTTATTATATTGTACAATCCAAATAATCCAGCTAGGGAGGAAGGAAGGATGTGCGGTTTGGTATATTTTGCCAATAAGTCTTCTGATAAAGGAAAAGGTGGGTGTGTCAATGGTCTTGGTAGGGGGGGCCTAGGCCTGATACTAGCTCAATTGAAATGAAGCCCAAAGATCCTAGGATTGAGCCCCATCAGATTGGATATTAGTCAAGCCCAAATCAAGCCCAATTCCCCATTAGGCTCTGGGTAAATCATTGGGCTGTTCAGGCCTAAATCAAGTCCAATTGATTTTTAGATGCATGTTCAAGCCTAGGCCTTGCATGAACATTTTGGTCTTTCATGGGTTCCAACCTAGTTGGGCTTTAGGGCCTGAAAACTAGGCCACATGTTGAATTTTTCTTTTTTGGATAGATCTTCGAGCCTAGCTTAGCCCATTCACAACCCTTGGAAAAGGTTCAAGGAATACCACCACCAAGCAAAAATTATTAGCTTTGACCATAGCCAAAAGAGAAGGTCCTTAGGAATATATATAGTGATTGAAACTAGAAAAGTGGTTGGGCTATTTAAGGGTTGGTTTGACTTGACTTATGTTATAATTCTCCCTAAAACTTATTTGACATGATGTGCATTAATTCTTGCATAACTGACTAGAAGCATAAAATTTCACCCAGCCTAAGCTCATGACTACAATTTTTGTTGATCTATTATACAAGGCAAAACATGACATTGAATGCAATTAGGAAGCACATGAAATGAAGCAGTTCAAACATAGAAATTTTATACTTTGGATTAATTGAGATGAGTTGATTCATTATTGGGTCAAGACAGGATTGACCTAAGCTTGATCTAGAAACACTTCATATTCATAAAGTGCAACCTAATCTAATCTAGCACGCCACTTTTGTTAGTTAGATTTAATTGGATTCCAAGTCTATTATCCCAGTTGGACACCAATGCAGCCCCATTCATTGCTCTAGCTAAAAGTCAAGAATGGCAAGATTCTAGATTAAGATTTAGATGCAAATTCAACTTTGTATTTTTATTTGTTTCACCATTGAATACATTATTTATTACATTTATGTTCCCATCTTTTATAGGCTTATCAAATTCAAAAACGGGACACATACAGGATTTAAGCCAAATGTACAACAGCCACTTTTATGAATTTCACTCTTGTATCTAGATATATATATATACTTAGTAAGGACATTGTAAAGAATACTATATCACATGAAAAAGGTGATGCTCTAACCAATTGGCAGGTCTCTTCTCATAGGGGAGGTCTAAGGTTGAAATATTGTGATCTGTATTGTGGATTTTGAGTTTGCAAGATATGGGCCAAATTTGATACTAATAATGTGGATGCATCCCAAAATGCGAGAACAAGGAGATAATGGAGCTCGATATGGGCTACTTGATATAAAAGATCACTCAATCATGGCATGGCTTGTTGGATTGACTTACTTCAACTACTTGACCTTTATGGTTAAATGCAAGGTTCATTGTTTCAGTATTAGGCCCAATACCGGTGCCAACAAGGATCGTTGAACCATGCCGAACCGGTCCTGAACTAGCCCGAACCGTGACGAACCAGTCGATTTGGCTAGTTTAGGACCGTTTTGGTCCGATTCGAACAAGTTCAAACCGGTTTTCAATTTTTTTTGGATTGGTAGTTGAGAGGGGGGAGGAAGATAATTTTTTCTCAATTCACCAAGACCAGTACCCATACCGGTATGGTACCATACCGTACTATACCGTTCTGATCACTAACCGGTACGGGTTTCGGTATCGGTTCAGCGATCCTCGGATGCCAATATGTTACTATATCAGTACAGGGCCCATTCACATACCATGTATTGTGTATGTTTCTTGTACTACATACCAGTACCGAACATGTATAGTATGGTACACCCCCTACTGTCCGATTAGGTGTGATATGGCAAATCTTGAGTGAAAGCAATGTGATATGATATGAGAACAAAATAGAGCAACAAATATTGAATCAAATATAGTAAGACCTTATAACAAAAGCAGAAGATCTAATATAGATAGATCAAATTTTATTCTATAATGACAGTTGGATCTATCTAACAGAAGACACCTACCAAGAAAAAAGTATTTTATTTCAGTTTGGTTTGTAGTCACATATGAAATTACTGATAGGATAAATTTAGCAATAGGTTTCCTTCAGGATCTTGTGCAGGAGAAAGTTAATATCCAGCTCAGAGTTGTCAGTTATATCATGATGATGCATGCAAGTTAGGAGGGCACTTGTCACCTATCTTCCGCATGCGGGGCTATGAGTGGAAAACACAAGGACTATCGCAATGCACATAAGCTAGGAGGAAACTTGACTACTCTGATGCTTGCCGCTTGTCTTTTGCACATCCAGCCTCGAAGGGGCATCACATGGAGTTTAATGTCATCCGTAAAATATCCATGTTTTAGCATCATTGTAGAGCTTATTGCCTACTTGTATTACATTTTATATGCCCATTATATATGCCTAATAAATCTCTCTAGATTAAATTTTATGGTGTTGCGGCCATTATAATTAATTGTGTTTGTTTGGGCAATATTTCCGAAATGTTGGTGGTGGTAGGTAGTTCCATCTAATGAGGGTTGGAACAAGGCCATGCTAGGCTTTTTGGCTATTCGGGCTTAGGCTTGAAAAAAAAAAAAAAAAGGCTTCAAGCCAAGCCTAGGCTTTGACTTTTTTTCAAGATCAAGCTCATGCCCAAACCCCGGTCCAACTCAATTAAGGAGGAAGAGAGGAAAGAGAGGTATGTAGCTTGGCATGGGGTACCAGCGTGACTGGTGAGGCTCCATTCCCTATTGACCAAGGGAGAGAAGATATTTGGTAGGGGAGGAAAGAGGGAGCGAAGATCCCATGCTAGGGGGAGGGGGTATGTTTGTGGTGGTGAGAATGTATGTGTGTGTGAGAGAGAGAGAGAGAGAGGGGGGGGGGGGAAGGAGGTTTTGGTGGAGAGAGTAATGGGAGGGGTTGGATAGAGGGAGAGAGATGGAAGCTTATGGAATTGGAGGCCGAATTTGAGGAGGTAGTGGATGTAGAGAGACATGTAGATCTCCCAGTCATCTTGGATGAAGGAAATTAGAAATAGGGGGCACCAAGAGGAGAGTAGATGAGAGAGAGAGGTGGGCATTGCGATCGAATGGAGAAGGGGGGATGCATAGATATTTTGGGGTGAAGACTAGGCTGGGAGTCATGCCATGAATTTGGCCGGGCCAACACTATACCCAAACCAGTCCCTAAATTGAATTGGGCGTTGCATTCCAAACCAAGCCTGACCAAAGCTTCGTTTAGCTGGGCCCAAAGTTGGCGTGGCTTAATGAGCCTCAGGTTGGCCTAGGCACATTTCTGATCCTATAAAGAAAGGGGCTAGTCCTCCTCTAAGCCCTAAATGGCCAACCTTAACGAAGTCATGATGCTTGGGAATAAATTATGGTGAGCATTCATAACCTTAATGCGAGTGGCATCTAGCTCAAGAGTGATTCAATCGCTATTACTAGGTAAATAGAAGCCTACTTTTAATCCCTTGGGACTTATCCCCATTACCATAATTGTCATTGGCTTCCTTGGGAAATTGGTCGTTGAGATTTCTTCTCTTTAGGGAGATTTATTAACTTGCTGATGAAAATGCCATCTTACTAGGTTGGTATAATCTCATGGTAGTTGTACCAAAGACCTAGGTTAAAATCTTGCTTTATCGAGGTTTGGGTGTTAGAGATTTTTGGGGGAAGGCCACTTATCATCATGGCCATTATCTATGAGTCTCTTTTACCAAAAAAAATAAGAAGAAAAGAAAATCAACTTGCTGAGTCACTTCTACTAAATGAGCTCTATGAGTAGGAGAAACAAATTGGCTGGCAAACTTAAATCCCATTAGTTAGAACTTGCTGCTACCGATCTAATGATCTTCTAAGGGTTGTACATATCTACATTTAGGCATTTTTCTTTTTTTGTTGTCCCAATTTGTAAGGGAAATGAGCTATTTAAACTACTTTACTATTTAAACTATTTGCAAGGGAAAAGAACTATTTAAACTACCTTACTATTTTGCTTGTACAAAATTGCTAAAAATGGTAAAATTATGAATTCCTTAGAGTGATATTTGCCATGGCCATTGTGCTGGCAAAATCAAGTTTGGCTCTAGTGTTCGGCACTAAGGAAACAAATCTTGAAGACAATCTTGACTACATAACTAACATAGCTGATGATGGTAATTGACACCTCTCGATCTCCACCTCCTTCTAGGGGTGCAAATGGGTCGGGTCGGATCGAGTCATGAGTAATCTCGATTCGACCCGGTTCTTTGATCGGGTCCTAAATTAGATCCAGACCCAATTCTCTAGAAAATCGAGTCGGGTCGGATCGGGTCCACTATCAAAATTTTCAACTCAATGGATCATTCGGGTTGGATCGGGTCCATAAATAATCCGGTTATAATCTAAAAAATTTGGATCTATATATGATCCAAATAAAATATAGACAACTATATTTAATTATTATATAGTCAACTATTATTAACCATTAAATAAATAACAAATAATATTATTTTCAAAATAAATTAAGATATAAAAATAATTATAACTCTATCTTTATGTTAAAAATAAGTTTCATGCAAATTTTAAATTATAATTTAACGGTCCAAATAGATATCATCCTAATACTATTAGTATGCTCAAGTCGGGTCGGATCAGATCGGGTCCAAATTCAGTAAACCCATATCCGACTCGAAAAATGAAATGGGTTTAATTTTAGAACCCGACCCAGATCCATGAGTCCCTAAAAACTGGTTAGATTGGGTCAGGTTGGGTCACTGGTCAACCTGACCCATTTGCAGCCTTACGACTCCTTCCTCCTATATTCCTAGTTTTCATCTTGTTCCTACGAGAGAGAGCAACCGTGTTTAGAACTAAGTGCAAGACAGTTAATCTCGTTACATCTTCCTTGAAAATCTTTCATTCCTATAATAAAATCATGTACTCCTTGCATCCTCTCCAACACGTGGTTGCCCAGAAAGGATTTGGATTCATTGAAAGGGGACAAGTAGTGCAAAAAGTTGAGTTGGAAATGGTTATTTATAACAAGGATTCAGATCCCGACGGGATGTCCCACGGGGTACTGGGATGGACCGTTATGTCATCATGCCAGTGTTCCAATCGGGACATCTTGGGATATCCCCTGTCCCAAGTATCGGGATGGGACGGGATAATGGCACGTCCCATTCCATAAAAAAAAGGGGACAGCCCCATCTCATGGGATTTAAAACCTTGATTTATGCACAACAACACTACAATAAATAATGGATGACTTGAACATGAGCTGCACCAGGATGAGGACATGGGTTCTTTAATGATGGTGGAGATGAATTGGATGGAGATGTGAACCATGAGAACAGGCAGTAGGTGGTTTCTTAATGGGCATTTTGACATTGCCTTGCCCCATGGTTATTGGCAATGGAGGGTGGGACATGTGTATCTGGTTGTCGCTTTCTCTTAATTGGAGTTGGAAATCAGAAGACTAGGTGGAAGGAGATGGAAACGGGAAGAACCCATTCCTATCAACAATTGAGACAGATCTACAATTTAGATCTGGATTTCAAAATTTATTTTACTAGTGGGCTTAACACCAGTGCTTGACTCGGCAAAATATTGGTTTAGTACCCCATCATTTACCATGCTATTAGCAGAAAGTACGATTTTCCTTCATTTTGCCTAAAACAAGCATTTTATGGGTGACAAGGAAGGTTTCAAATTGAAATCTTGCCAAATATGATAGGTGTTTTCCTGTTCTAACCTTTAAAGAAAGTTTCAGAAAACTTGGCCGTAATGGTGAATCCATTGATCTGCTTGAAAGTTTTGGCTGTTCTAGTGAATACTACATAGAACATTCGCAATCAAGCATTGGTTGCAGTAATTTTTGTCATTTACATTGGTCCAACAGATGGTTTACTACTATCATGGCACATCAACTATTTGAAGCATCTTTTGAGTAAAAAATCATAGATTACCATATCCAAGTTCATTCTTAGAAATTTATGGATTGAAGTCTAATATTGGACTTGAATTGCCTTATAGAGCCATTGCAACAACAATAAAGGCTTTCATTTTATACTAACTGCTGGTGTTGAGACACTATATGTACCTTTTAATAGCAGCATGCTACAGGTAATATTCTGCATTGGTCATGACTTAAACTTTGTACTTTTCTTTTACTGGTGTTTCATACTAAGCAATGGTACTGGGTAAGAATCTGTGCATTTTGATACCAGGGCCAAATAAATACTGGTGCTGTAGGTAGGATTCTGTGGTGGTTGTAAACAAAAACAACCATCCATTCTTAACAACTTTCTATCTCATACATAATATACTAATGATTAGAGCTTGCTAGCTTGTTTGCAGATGGCTCACTGTAAGCCAAGCTTGATTTTGAATTTCATAGTTTGGGTTGGCATAAATATGGATCTTTTTGTCTTGTAGAATTAGATGCCTTCCAATTTGGGACTCTAGTGTGATAATTATTAAAGAACTAATATTTGGAATGGAGCATGGGTCGTTGTCCCCAATAGGTAAGATTTCCATTGGAAGAGTAAAGATATTTGTCCTCACAATAAATCTATTCTATTTTTTGAGTCTCTAGCCCCACAGGGATTGGCACATATCCAGTATTCTTACCTCTTATTCTCTGGCATGTAATTTGGAGCAAGCGAAAGACAATTATGATCATTAATAGGGATTTGTGTTGCTCTTGTATATCTTTAGCTATAAAAGCTATAGAACTTAAAAGAATTAAACTTTTGGTGTATGCAATGTAAATTACAGATCAAGATATAATGCAAAAGAAGAAAACTTATATTAACAATTGGCATCTGATTTCTTATTAATTAGCAATGTTATTTCTGCTTCTTTACATTTCTGAATATTAGTATACTTAACAATTTTAGATCATGAATGTGATGGTGATTATGTGATCAAAATGTTGCAGTTCCATGTCGTTACAAAAGAAATGATATATTTGGGAATGATTCTCTTGAATTACCTTCCACTGTTCCTGGTCGATGCCCTCGTTCTCCTACTTGCTAAACTTAGATTTGGCGATCTGTCCAAGTCTGGCATTGTTAGGCCCAATGAGGGCCCATTTTTCCTTAAGGCTACAGCGGGTAGGTCTCCTGTCATAGATGTTGGAACAGTTGGCAAAATCAAAGCTGGGGAGATTCAGGTACATGTGACCATCTGAAATTTAAAAATAATTTTCATATCATATTATATTCCTAAAATAAGTTTCAATACAAGGAGATATTATAGGGTAAGGTCTGATGTATATGTTTTGTATTATATACTTTTCTCAGAGTACTAGTATTATGTGTGGTAACAGGTCCTACCAGCACTTACAAGTATCAACGGTAATGAAATTGTATTCGTGGATGGAAAATCACATTATTTTGATGCTATTGTTTTTGCTACTGGATATAGAAGTTCAGCAAACTGTTGGCTCCAGGTAGTTTTTTTTTTTTGCTTGAAGAAAAATATCATACCGGTCTCCTTGATCATTGACTCTTTTTTTTTTTTTTTTGTTGGATGAGGATGACATTTTAAACGAGCAAGGATTCCCGAAACAAAAATTTCCCCACCACTGGAGAGGGAAGAATGGTGTTTATTGTGCCGGGCTATCAAGAATGGGACTTGCAGGTGTTCCAAGGGATGCTCAAAATATAGCAAATGACATCCAAATGATCCTAGAAGCGAAGAGAGCTATGTAAAGTTGATCAGCACCGTTTTGCTAATATGATTGTAATAAATATTGGAAGATCTGGTATGAATGGCTCGGAACTGAGACTTATCAAACATTATGTAATATTAGCAAAATATGGATGGTTCTGTTTGTATTGCTCATCAGAGACGTCTGCTTCAATATTTCGGAGTTGGTCATGTTATGTTGGATGTTGATTAAATTATATCACGGTTTCAGACAGCCTGGTGTAGATTAAAAGTTGGTATCGTAGGACAGGGATGCAAATGGGGTGGGTCAGGCTTGGCTGCAGTCAGCCAGACCTGATCCACTGAAAACTGACTGGAATTGTGTGGAATTAGGGGAATGGGAAGTGGGGATAGGATGTGTGGAATTGTGGGTACTTAGGGGAGGAACTTTTAAAGGTAGAGATTGACTCGGTATTATCTGCAAGGAAAAAGATCAAGCTTTTAGAGGTAAAAGTTTAAATATCCATATGATGCAAAAAACAAAGAGAGCCATGTGAATGGAACAGCACTGTTTTGGTCAGTGTGGTTGCAATACAATTTGTAAGATTGGAATGCATGACCTAGAATATGACATTTTTCAAACATAATGAAATATAGCAAAATATGGATGGTTTACCTTGTATTGCTCTTCAAAAAATGTGTACCTTTTACCCAAAATGTAGGTGTCCATATCAAATGTCCAAGTTGATTTTATTGTTTCATGATTTCACAGTTGTGAAAGGAGTAAACTAAAATTGGTACGATTCAAGCTTATATAATATAAGCTCTATCTATTGTTAAGAGCAGGGATGCAAATGGGCTGGTTCAGGTTGGGCCAGCGTTAGCCCTTCCGGAGCCCTAGATGGTTGATAACTCACGGGACACCACCAACCCTGTCCCTAATGCAAATATGCAATGTCAAACTAGTAATTGGAATCCGGGTGTCTTATTTTGGAAACGAGACTTGATTGTTTCAGGCTTTAAATGTACAATGAGGATTGAGGTTAGGGTGTAGAATAATGGGTGCAGCTGAAATGTGAAAGAAAGGGAGACATTTTATTCCCTAAGATTGATTGGAGAGACATCGATCTTTTAGGAGCAATATGTGGTCAATATATTAACCATTCATTGAGTAATTAGCTGGAAAACTATGAAATCTAATCCCAAAAACTGGCTCTATCAACTAATTATTGAGATTTCATATGGCATGTCGACACAAATAGAGAGCAGATTCCATGGTAGGATGGCTCTAGACCTGGAAGGTACTCCAAAGTGACAATTATTTTTGTTGCAAGAAGAACCCGTGAGTAGCGGCGAAAATTTCCATGGTGCTTGCAAAGAGTGCCTTCGAACTCAGCGGATCACGCGTTCCTCGTCCTGCCTCGTTATCATACTTCTCGGAACACGTTAGTCTCACACGGTCACCCCCGACCGCGAAGCCACCGCCTTTTTTCGGACATGGATCAGAAGTCCTCAAATTTATTGCCAACCAAAGTGTACTAAATATAGTCCGCGGATTATCATAACCCTGTCAGCCTTTTATTATTATTATTATTATTATTTATTCTGGTACAAATTATGGCTTGGCTCATAACGTGGAAACGAGACATGGAACTCCCACGGAAACCATGGCTTGTTTGCAAGGCATGGTGGTGGGGTGGTCTTAGGAGGAGGCCTTCATTGGCCATCCTCCTCGGAGCCATGGCTCTTTTGGGCCTTTCATGGCTCCAGACCACCCCTTCCAGGGTGGCGGTGGTATCGCCGATAGCACCGCCGGCCCCTAATGATACCGGTGCCGGGCTGGTGAGAAGCTGCTCCAGCTTCTACAGGCCCGGCCGGCGAAGAAGGGTGGTGTTTTCTATAGAAAGATTTGGCGGGGTGGGAGACGGTGAGACTTCGAACACCGAGGCGTTTCGGAGGGCTGTGGATCATCTCAAGAAGTTTGGAGATAAGGGTGGGTCTCAACTCAATGTTCCAGAGGGGAGATGGGTCACTGGAAGCTTTAATCTCACCAGCAACTTCACTTTGTTTTTGGAGAAGGGGGCAGTTATCTTGGGATCACAGGTATTCTTATGGAATTCTTTTGAATATAAATAATAAAGTAGCTTTTGATTTTTATTGGACTAATGGTATAATGCTAGAGGTTTTGATTAGTAGATTTGTAGGCGATGAAAGGGATTATGATCATTACTGGTAATTCTATGTTAGCAAGAAGCAGGAAATTAATTTATATTTTTGTTTTCTTCTTTTGATCTAAAACGAGAATGGTTATTTGAAAGCTTTGGAGGATCTCCCTCTCTGTTTCAAACGCTTTGATGTTATTGCTAATGAGAAACTGTCATAGTTTTCTGAATTATACCTTTGGATGAGAAAAAAAAAAGGATGATACAGCACAAAATAAATTAATTTTAAGAAAGTTTATTGCACAAGATTGAGATAATCTTGGAGCCCTGTTTTTCTAAATCCATGTTAATCTATATCAATTTATGCAGCAATTCTCACTTATACTTTTCCTTTATATATATATATATATATCCTTGATATAAGGAAGTGGAATTTGGATTGGTCTGTTTAGGATCCCAGGGAGTGGCCTGTTATAGATGCCTTGCCATCATATGGACGTGGGAGGGAGAGATTGGGAGGGCGCCACATCAGCCTCATTCATGGGGATGGACTCACTGATGTTGTTATTACCGGTACACCTTCTGCCATTTATGGATTTTCCTTTCTGTTATGAACCTGTGATTCAATTTGACCCACTTCCAATTCTTCACCATGAGTAATTCTCTTTTCTAAAGCAAAATAGATTGGTAAATTAGACTGAACACTCATTCAACAAATTATTGAGGTACCATCAACAATACCAACTTTAGATAATGGTATCAAATTGGAGCGTCGCAGTTGAGCTCATGTACATCAGAGTTGTAGTAAGATGGCTGGCTACTTCTCGCATGAGGACATAAATTTACTGAGGATTAAATTACATAGTACAAGGTACATGAAATGATTCTACTTGTAGATGAGTTTATTTTGGATACCGAAGAAGGAAAATTTGAAAACTAATATAGAATATGTGAGGATAAAAGAAAAAGGTTTGTGCTGATGGAGGATATGTGAAGTCCATGTTGGAGTTGCTCCTAAGAGCATAGTGCTTTGTTGAATTAGATAAATGTTGCAATATAGTTTGTGATGTGCATGCTCTGAGTTGGTATATGTAGCCCATTCCCCACTTCCACATGATTCATTTTAATGGTCCCCATCCTCAACTTGGCTTCTTTCTCTCACCTTGTCTAGTTAATCACAGCCTTCAAGGGTGCTAAACCAACACTATACACTAGTATGTCATAACAGTGAACTACCACTACTTTTGCAAGGACATCAATGGTGCAAATCTAATAGCCATTACAGACAAGATAATTACATAGAATAGACTCAACAGCCTATGCTTTTAAAATATTCCCAACGAACTTTACAAGTGACATACAGAACTTACATATTTCAAGACAAAAGAACTTTCTTTGAGACATACAAACAAATATGGCTCCTTTTCTCCCTCAGATGCATCCCGGACTTTAACCCATAAACCAATTACCTGGTGTCATGAATTTTCACAAATTGCCACCAATATTAATATACACTTTGTTGAACAACCACCTCTGTCTTATCAAAGAAAGACAGGTTTAACCTAAGCTGTTTTCTCGAATTCATGAATAAGTAATTCTAAGATTTTATTTAGACCAATTGGCTTATCCTTCATTAGATGATGTCATCATATATGGTCACCACATGTCTGATCTTATATAAGGAATCCTAGATGATTACATTTACTTATATCCATTGCTTTTTATTTTTTCTTTTTGAAAGATAGTGATTTACAGTGTAAAATCTGTGTTTCATTGCATCCTCCTTGTATTTTTCTTGTTTCCTTCCTTTTTCGTTTTATGGTTCCTTCTAGATGTTCTTTATGCTTATAAATACCGAAAGCTACCCTTGGATTACAGGACAGAATGGGAGCATCGATGGGCAAGGGAGGATGTGGTGGGATATGTGGTGGAGTAGAACCCTGGAACACACTAGGGGCCATCTCCTTGAATTGGTTAATTCAAGCAATATTTTAATATCCAACCTCACCTTCCTTAATTCTCCTTTTTGGACAATTCATCCAGTTTACTGCAGGTAAAAGCTACCTAAACCTAAGCTTTGATGGTATCTTCAGATTACCTCTCCATTATCCTCTAAACTAACAGAGAGCCTTTATCTCCCCTCAGTGATGTGGTAGTAAGAAATTTAACAGTTTTGGCACCTCTTCATTCTCCAAACACGGATGGGATCGATCCAGGTATGTTAATTTATTCTGTATTTATCTTACTCGGTTCGTTTAAACAAAATTTCAACAGAGTCTAGGAATGATCTTTTACCAGATAGTCTGGAATTGTTGTTTTAAAACTATATTTCCTCAAGCTTTTGCATACTACAATTTACTGTTTCCATAATTATAGAAACATATTAACTTCAGAGTTGCTTTTGGATATATAAGGAGGCAAGTTATGACCTCAAATCCATTAAAATGTTGAAATAGAAAATGGTGCTCTTAGCGGAATTTTCAATGTGTAGGATATTTTGTTTTCTCTGGCTATAAGCTTCATCAATTAGTAACTTTAATAACAATAACCTCAACTTTTAGTTCCAAATTGCTGTCAAATCCGATTGCTAATTCTTCTAGCATATATTTCAGACTCGAGTACAAATGTGTGTATTGAAGACTGTTACATCGAGAGCGGGGATGATCTAGTTGCTGTAAAGAGTGGATGGGATCAGTATGGTATTTCCATGGCTCGTCCTAGCTCGAACATTGTCATTCGAAGGGTTTCCGGCACCACTCCAACCTGCTCAGGTGTCGGAATTGGAAGTGAAATGTCTGGTGGGATATCCAATGTGGTGGTGGAAGATCTGCATGTCTGGAGTTCTGCAGCTGCAGTTCGAGTGAAGACAGATATAGGCAGAGGAGGATATGTTAGCAACATTACGATAACTAATGTGAAAATGGAGAGAATTAAAATACCTATAAGATTCAGTAGGGGTTCTAATGACCACCCTGATGAGGGCTGGGACAGAAAGGCACTTCCTAGAATCAATGGTGTTTACATCAGCAATGTTTTTGGTCTCAACATAGAGAGAGCACCAGTTTTAGAGGGAATTGAGGGTGCAAAGTTTGAAGGTGTCTGTTTGAAAAATGTTAGTTTGGGTGGTTTAAACCCTGAGGCTAAATGGCATTGTGAATTTGTTGCTGGAGAAACCTACGATGTGTTCCCTATCCCATGCTTCCAGCTTAGGAGCAATGGATCTACATCTTGGTGCAAGCACACCTAGGTTTCAAATTGCCTATGAATGTGACAATCCTCACATCAGCTTTTGGAAGAGTAATAGTTTGAATGTTATCATTTTTTGTACCTGTCTTTTCCTTTGATAGGTCAAGTCTGATGCACAGAAATTCTAACGTACAAAGAAATTTTCAGAGCAAAACAAAAAGACTATTTTTTATATATTTTCTGTGAGGAAAAGAATGTTTGTCAATTTTCAATAGCATGGAAGCTCATAAAGTCTATGCAGTTCTTTCATTCAATGAAACTTTGTTACTGTGGACATTATGGCAATATAAGATAAAACCGAAACTTCTTTTCTAGGTATCTTATCTGCATGTTCTACTACAGAGCAGCCTCTTTTCAATTTCATGATTTTTTTTACTTTTATGTATATACTTGATTCCCTGAACTCTGCTGTTTTTTTTTCTGAAATAGTATACTATCATTTGATCCACTTGACCCAGATACATTTCGATAACATATACACCCATACATATATCCAACTTAAAATCTGGTCGACTGGATTCTACTCTCTCCAAATAAATATGGTACACAATCAAAACAAGGTCAAATGTACTGAAACGATTTCAAAAGTTATATCAGGCATATACCTTTCCCACTGTTTGCGTCATGCTTGTGCTTCCTTTTTAATTCTTTTCTTTTCTTTTTCTCTTTTTTTTTTTGAGAAATTTTTTCTTCTCTTATTGTTTTTTGTACTCCTTCCTTGGTCAAGGGACAGCAATGGTCACCTGAGCATATTACATGCTTTCTCTTAGATAATGAAATTTGGTCAGGTGTCTGCTGTCCAAAGCTTCAATCTTTAAAAGGATATTGGAGCTTGGAGCATCCAAGGATCTGATGACTTGGACCTATATTTGGCTTGGAATAACTCTATGATGGTTGCTAAAAGATATGCTGCTATTGAATGTACCATCAGATACTCGCTTCATGTTTTCTAAAACTTTGTTTCCCATTTTGGTGATTATGGATGTAACAACAGAAGCAAGACATGCAGATGTATTTTGGGATGCTTCAATTGGCTGGCTGGCTAAGTACAAGGACAGCTTATGCAACTCAGGTCATGTACTTCAAATTTGATTATGCTTTTGGTGCCAAAAAAAATAAAATAAAATACATTTCCAAAGACATTGGTATCTTCACTATTTTCATAAGGCATTGGATCCTCACGTGTACTCGTCCTTGTCTTCGCACTCTATCTCCAAATCATCAGTGATGAATAGCACTTTTTGCATTCTCATAATAAGATTAATAATATAAATGCACCGAACAGGATTGATGCAGAATGAGCTGATCTCGTCAGACGCGAGCGGGATCTCGTCAGAGAAGACGTTCCAGCAATGGGAGGTGATGACAAACCGGCGATCGGCTTTGGAGAAGGAGACTGGCAGGGCGGTGGTGGCCACGGCGGAGGGAGGATGGTAGGGAGAAGGTGCCGGTGGAATAGCCAGCAGCAAGGCGACAGCGCTGTCGTTCTCTGTGTAAGCGATGTGGATGAGCTCGACCTAGACGAGTGTTCAGAGGAATCCGGTGTCGTTGGCGGCTGTAGGTGACGGAGGTTGTCGGCTACTGGCAAGGAGAAGGGAAGAGATCACAGGGGAGGCGATGAGCAGATCCGGGGATGCTACAGGCGATGAGGTTTGATATAGTGTTGGAGGAGAGGTAGACTTTGGATTCTCTCGAAATTTTAGAGTAGCAGGAAAGGAGATTTACGAAACAGAAGAGGAGGGGAGGAAAGGAGAAAAGAAGAAGAATCGGGAAAGAAGTAGGAGAAGAGAAGAGAGAGAGAGAGAGAGAGAGAGAGGTGATAGGAAAAAGATGAGTACTCGAAAAAAAAAAAAATTATTCAATTACCGGTGTCACTTTAAGAGATTTACAATAATTTTAAATTGTTTTAGACTCCGAATAATCTTAAAAAACTGAGATACTCCGGCCCTAAAAAATTCAGGAGATAAAAATAAACTGATCATTAAATAACTTCGATCTAATCATTTTGTACATGAATTGAAGATAAAATATCTCATATCCCATACATTCATAAATATATCCAAGAATTATACCCATCTACACCAAGATTAGTGCTAGGATGTCCTCACAAGGATCCAAACACAAGAACATACATGAACAGCAATCTCAAATAGCTCAAGGCATGTTAAGTAAGAGATAATCGAATGGTGAACTGGGAAAAGAGCAGAAAATTTCAAACATAAACCTAATAACACAATTTTAAATACCACGTGCTAAATACAAGAATTTCTCAATGGATATTGTAGCTATTTCTCTATGGTCAAATTTGGTGAATAAGAGATACTCCAATAATTTTAGCATTTTTACTTCATTATCTTTAATTACTATCATTATGGCAACTACTTGGATTCGAGATATTTATCGGACCATCGACTAAGATGGAGTTGCCTACCAAACAACCAAGGAGCGATCATGGTGAGGACACCGGGATTAGAAAGAGACTTTAATCAAATCAGGTCAACACCAGCTCCTTATGGATTGCAGATGAATAAGTCAGTTAAAACTTCAGTCTTGTTAATTTCAAGTCATGAGAGTCAAGTCATTTTCAATTTTAGCCATGAATTTTGTTAAGTCAATTAGAGTTAAGATTGAGTTATAATGAGTCTTCCAAGTCAAGTCCAATATCCATTTAGTCAAGGGAGCAATACATATGGATCATTGGATGGAGTAAAGTCAAGATCAAGCCACATCATCATGGCACCTTATCCAAGAAAGAAGGACCCCACTGCCACCTCATCTCCATGCCAACCAAGCATGCCACATCATCCTCTATGCCACCTAGATTGGGAGGGAAGATGAGTTCAAATTCAAGTGGACGCCCACTATTCTCTCCATGGATCAAGCATTGTTGCAACTCCCCACTCTCTTTATGGTTACAACCCTCCATGTATCTTGCTTAAGTTACAACTTTCTTTATTTTTCTCCATATAATTCGAAATTTTAAAAGCTTTGGAAGGTCTATAAATACCTCTCCAAATCCCCTTGTAACAGATTTCATGCTTAAATGAATGCAAATTTTAGAGTTCCTTTCTTCTCCATTTGTGTGTTTGCAAATGACCTCCGTGAGGGAGAGAGTGTGAGGCTCCTATCTACCAAATAGCCATTATTTAACCAAAGTAGGCCATCCCGCTTCATCCAAGGTGGCCATCCCCAACATCCAAGGAAGCCATCCCTCTTCATCCAAGGATCTCCATCAAACTTTACTTTCCATTCTTTCTCTCCATTGTTCTTTTTCTTTGTTTGTTTCCATCTCTTCCACGCCTCTAATGGTTCTACTTGCAAGATCCCAAGGTGTATCCAGTCTAGGGTGGCATCTTCCTTGCCTTCAAATCAGTCGTGAGAAGCTTCTACTTTCACGGGCAGAATAGTTCGTTCATCCAGTCACCGATCTTGGGAGTTGAAGAGTGATCCCATACAAGGTCTAGTGAAAATTCATTATTGATATATAAATCCATTCTTTCCCTCTAAGGTCTGAAATTTTGAATAGAATTTGTCCTAATCAGATGATTTCTTAATCATAAAGGTCGTCTCTTTATTTACTTAAATCAGAGTTGCACTGTGGGATACTAAATACTTCTACATTAGTCTTCTTTAGTGCATATCATTACTCCATTATGGCTGAATCATGATCATATGCTTAAAAGTTTTATTTAGTTAAATCGCTTACTCTCTTTATGTTAAATTTCCATGTTCATCCCGCATTATTCTTAGTATCAGAGAATGGTAGATTAGCACATGTTAGGGCATAGTGCTGAAATTTCTGCATATGCTGAAATTTCTACACATAGGGCTGAAATCATTGCATGTAGGTTTGATCTGAAAGTTCTTCAATAGCTTTCTAGATCTTAGTTTAATTTTGCATCCAACAAACATTAATTGCCAGATTAATCCAGGTCTGAAATCTTTTCATAGATTTTCAGGTCTAAATTTTAAAATTTAATTTTCATTTAATATCCCGAAATCTAAGGATTCACGCCTCCTGAGCGGGTATACGAAAGTATACTGTCACGATCCATGGAAATAATGAGCTATGGCTGGACATGAAAATTCTTACGATGAAAGGGTTGTTGTACTAATTGCATACTTGCATGTTTGAATTTAATGTTGTGAATGCTTCATTGTGTGAATCTTTCATTAGTACAACATAACTTTCTTTTTCCTTTTTTGGCACATTTTTAAATTTGAATTCTCCCACCAAGAATTTCGAATTTGAAATTCAAAATTTTAAATTTTAGATTTTTAAATTCTGAAATTTGAAATTTGAAATTTGAATTTGAAATTTCAAATTTGAAATTTCTAATTTGATATTTAAATTTTGAAATGTATGATTACCTTGGCTAGTTAGAAGTTAACTCCTTGATTGTTAATTAGTTAAGAACATTGTTTGTGCATCCATATTAAAGTTACTTAAGGGCAATGCTATCATAAGATAAGGAAAGGATTTCATCACCTTTCCTTGGCCCAAAAATAACCCACCTCATCTTGCATCAAACCTAAGCCTTAAATAAAATTGAGTAGAAACCTAATTAGAATTAGGGACACCAACAAGTCAAGCTCAAGTAGTGTGTTGAGGCTAGTGTGAATCAATTCTTTACTTACTTCTGAAGATTGGTGTCTAAGGCTGAAGTCAAATGGCAAATGCCTTAAGTGGACTTGTGATTTTTAATTAGGATCCTGCGAGAGCAAGAGGAGCCTCCCACAATCCTACCTCTTACCTGGCCAGTTGAAAGAGTAATTATAGTCTTGATCCATACTTAGTTAATCATACTACATTGAACTTCTAGGTCTAGCAAATCCTAGAACGAGTCTATTATTTTGCATGACTATTAGATCAGGGACTCCATACCAACACCACCAAACCCAACCCAGTGTCATCATGGACACAAATCTGGAAACCCTATTGAGAACTATGACTGAGCAGTTCAAGCAATTAAACAATAGGTTTGATCAAATGGAGGAAAGGATAGGGACTTTCGAAGAAACCCGTATGACCCCTACCGAACCACCATCACCTAGACCAACACCCATTCATACTAGAACCCATCACCATGAACCCACCCCTGAACCTGATCATAGACGGCCTCACCATGACTTTGCTGAGTCAGAAGAAAGAGCCCTTAGAAACATTCGACTCGATGCACCCATCTTTAATGGAAACCTAGATCCTAAAGTGTACATAGATTGGGAGAGTGATATGGATCAGTATTTTAAGTGGTACGAGATGTCTGAAGAGAAAAAATTCAAGTTTGCTAAGTTGAAGTTAGTCCGACAAGCTAGGTTGTATTGGAGTAATGTTGAGCAATTATGTCATCAAAGAGGAGACATACCCATATCCATATAGAGAGTCATGAAGATTAAGCTTAGAGAAAAGTATTACCCATGTCCTATGAGCAAAGTCTGTTAGACCAATGGCAAAGGTTGAGCCAAGGGAATAGAACTGTGTCTGAGTACATCATCAAATTTGATGAATTCGTCATACGATGTAGCATAGTAGAGTCTGAGGTCGTGACCCTGTCTAGATTTTGAGCTAGCCTATGAGAAGAGATTCAAAGGAAACTATTTCTGAGAGAAGTCCATGACCTAGAATAGGCCTACCAAATTACTAGGGATTTTGAGAGATTTCAAAGGGGACCATAATTCAATGACCTGAACCTAACAGAATTGGTATCCCTGGACCTAGGCCAAGTTCTAGTCAAGTCCCTTCAAACCGATCCACCCCTTCCAACCCTTTAGCTTGCAAGGATGATAGAAGTAAGGGCCATGAAGTTCAAAGGAGCCATAACAATGACATTCATTGCTTTAGGTGTCGTTAGGTTGGCCACTATGCTAGCCAGTGCCCTACTAGAGCCCTACACATAAGAGAAGTTGAGGAAGAAGACCCTGAACCTATAGAAGCTTGTAAGGAAGAAGTATATGAAACTGGGATGAACTTAGTCAATGAGTATGAAGGAGATGAAGAAATCATTGACTCATCTAAATTCTTGGAAGTTGTTAGATGCATCCTGACCCAGACCAAGGAGCAAGAGGATTGGCGTAGGACCAACATCCTACAAACTTTTGTTAAGATAGGGAAAAAAGTCTGCAAGATCATCATAGATAGTGGGAGCTGTGTCAATGCCATTTCAACCAGTGCTGCCAAGAACTTAGGTTTACCCATTGTTCTCCATCCCAATCCATATAAGGTATCTTAGATAGATTCGACCTCAATTCCTATCAAGTTTAGATGCCAAGTGACAATCCAGATTCAATCATACCAGGAGAAGGTTTGGTGTGATATTCTTCCTATGGGGGTTAGTAGTATCATCTTAGGCCGACCTTGATTGTATGATATGATGCTACATTATATGGTCATTCTAATTCTTGTTCCTTCATCCATAATGGAAAGAAAATTGTGATCAACTCTTTACCACCTAAGGACAATATTAAGAGAGGGTCTAGTAGCATGAAGGACAAGAAGCAAGGGATGAACTTGATCAGTGCTAAGGAATAAGAACATGAATTTAACGAAGGTTCACACGTTTGGATTTTGACTACTAAGAAAGCCCAAGACCTACCCTAGAAGGAACACCCTCAGGAAGTAGTAGAGTTTTTGAAGGAATTTCAAGATGTGTTTCCCGAGGACCTTCCTGATCACCTTCCACTTTTAAGGAACATCCAACATGCTATAGATTTAATCCTAGGAGCCACCTTACCCAACCTCCCACATTATAGGTTAAATCCCACTGAGCATACTGAGTTGCAAAGATAAGTTGGGGAACTCCTTAAAAAGTGATTCATTCAAGAAAGCCTGAGCCTATGTGCAGTACCTGCCCTTTTGACCCCCAAGAAAGATGGCACATGGAGAATGTATGTAGATAGTCGAGCCATTAATAAGATAACAGTCAAGTATCGTTTTTCTATTTCCTGTTTAGATGACATGTTAGATATGATGGTCGAAGCCACTATTTTTTCAAAGATTGACCTTTAGAGCTGCTATCACCAAGTTTGGATTAGACTTAAGGATGAATGGAAAACGGCTTTCAAAATGAAAGATGGCTTGTATGAATGGTTAGTAATGCCTTTTGGTCTTTCCAATGCCCCTAGCACCTTCATGAGAATCATGACCCAAGTCCTACAATCATTCATTGGGAAGTTTATTGTAATGTACTTTGATGATATTCTGATATGCAATAGGACTAAGAAAGACCATTTATACCATCTCCACCAAGTATGCCGAGCACTTAGGAAAGATAGCCTTTATGCCGCCAACCTGAAAAAATGAAGCTTCCTGACCAATCGAGTCATTTTCCTAGGTTTTGTCGTTATCCCAGAAGGAGTATCTACCGACCCCGAAAAGATTAAATCCATAGTTGAGTGGCCTGTACCCAAAAGTATACACAATGTTCATAGTTTCCATGGCCTTGCCACCTTCTATAAGAGATTCATTCAAGGATTTAGTATGATTGTTGCATCCATTACCGATTGCATTAGGAAGAGAACCTTTGAATGGACCAAAGTTGCCAATAGAGCACTCCTAGAAATCAAAGAGAAAATGATCTAAGCACCCATTTTGAGATTACCTAACTTTTTGAAGGTATTTGAGGTTGCTTATGATGCCTCTGAAGTAGGAATTAGAGGAATCTTATGTCAGGAAAATCACCTAGTGGCATTTTTCACTGAAAAGTTGAATGAGGCCAAACTTAGATATTCAATATATGATAAGGAATTATACGCGGTAGTACAAGCCTTGAGGTACTGGAGATATTATCTTTTACCACAGGAGTTCGTACTTTATTCAGATCATGAAGCACTCCGATTTTTTAATTCTCAAAAAAAGTTGAACCCTAGGCATGGAAAGTGGATAGAGTATCTTCAGGCATATACCTTTATGTTGAAACACCGTGCTGGCATTGAAAATCGAGTTGCTGATGCTCTTAGCCATCAGTCCATGCTTTTGACCTCTATGAGCACTGAAGTCATAGGATTTGAGAGACGAAAGGAGGAATATGAGAATTGTCCTAACTTTAGTGAAATTTTTTAATCGGTGTCAAGGACCATCTAGCTTGTATAATAATTACACCCTTCATGATGGATTTCTTTTCAAAAAAGATAGGTTGTGCATCCCACGAACCTTCCTTGGAGAACTCTTAATTTGGGAAATCCATGCTAGAGGCTTAGCTGGCCATTTTGGTAGGAACAAAACCATCTTAGCCATCGAAGATCAGTTCTTTTGGCCAGGCCTCAAGAGAAATGTTGCCCAAGTTATAGCTCAATGTCGAACATGTGCTGTTACCAAACAGCAAAGATAAAACACTGGTCTGTACACACCTTTACCAGTACGAAATTGTCCATGGCAATACCTGAGTATGGATTTTGTACTAGGATTACCAAAGACCATGAGGAAACATGATTCTATCTATGTTATGGTTGATCGATTCTCTAAGATGGCACACTTCATACCTTGTTCCCAGACTTATAATTATTCGTAAGTAGCTAAGCTTTTTCTAAATGAAATGGTTAGGCTACATGAGTTACCCAAAACCATTGTGTCGGATAAAGATGTTAGGTTCACTAGCTATTTCTGGAAGACCCTTTGGCATATGTTAGGAACCAAACTCAAATTTTCTACTGTCTACCATCCTCAAACTGATGGCCAGACTGAAGTTGTCAATCAAAGTCTAGGAAACCTGTTAAGATGCCTAGTTGGTGAAAGTATGGGAAATTGGGATCTATTATTATCTTGTGCCGAATTTGCTTATAACAGCTCAGTCAATAGGTCCACTGGGAAGAGTCCATTTGATATTGTCCATGGATACAAACCCAAGAAACCCATAGACATTATTCCTCTACCCATGCATGAACGAGTTTCTGAATCTGCTGAATCATATGCACAACATATTAGAGATATACATAAAGAAATTGGTAAGAAAATTTAATTGAGCAATGAAACTTATAGGCATATGGCAAACTCACATAAGAGAGTCAAAGAGTTCATCGAAGGAGACTATGTCATGATAAGGCTTGGACCTGAATAGTTCCCACCAAGAACCATGAAAAAGTTGCATGCCCGCAGTGCAGGTCCGTTTAAAATTATAAAGAAAATTGGACCTAATGCATATGTGCTAGAATTACCATCTGATTTAGGTATCAGCTCGACTTTCAATGTTTCAGAACTAGTAGAGTATAAGGAGCCAATAATGATACCTAGTGAGCCTTTTGGGTCTAAGCCTATTTTTGAGAGTGAGCCCATCCCTGAGTGTCCACCAACAACTTTACCAGAATAGCGAGATAAGATTGAGCGTATTCTGGATGACCAAGCTCCCACTACCCGGAATAAAGGTTATCAACGCTACTTGGTTCGTTGGCAAGGTCGATCAGAATCCGAAGACTCGTGGATCACTCAAGAGGATCTGCAAAGAATCAACCCAGACTTACTAGAATATTACCAAAATCAAGCAGACACATACTCGACAGGATCGAGTTCTTTCCTTCCCGGGAGAGTTGGTGTGGACACCAAGATTAGAAAGAGACTTCAATCAAATCAGGTCAACACTAGCTCCTTATGGATTGCAGATGAATAAGTCAGTTGAAACTTCAGTCTTGTTAATTTCAAATCATGAGAGTCAAGTCATTTTCAATTTTAGTCATGAATCTTATTAAGTCAATTAGAGTCAAGATTGAGTTGTAATGAGTCTTCCAAGTCAAGTCCATTATCTATTTAGTCAAGGGAGCAATACATATGGACCATTGGATAGAGTAAAGTCAAGATCAAGCCACATCATCAAGGCACCTTATCCAAGAAAGAAGGATCCCACTGCCACCTCATCTCCACGCCAACCAAGCATGCCACATCATCCTCTACACCACCTAGATTAGGAGGGAAAGATGAGTTCAAATTCAAGTGGACGCCCATTCACTACAGTAAAAAGGTAAAAAGCCGACCCTTTCTCCCGACGCTTCTGGGTAGCATCAGGAGACTCTGCAAACCCGCTGACACTTTTGAAAAGCGTAGGTATCCTCTGACTTTTTAAGCATCGGCAAGTATGTCGATTTTAATGATGCTTAAAAGCATCGACGGACTTTTGTTTAGGCATCGCCGTGCCGGTGTCCCTTTTCTTCCCAGCCTGAGCCCTAAATCCATTCGCGCCTCCTCCTCCTCCTCTTCCGATCCCCGCCCTAATCCCATTTGCTACTCTATCCGGCCGCCGCAACTTCCTCCTCCTCCTCCTTCTCCTCCGATCCCTCCCTCCTCCTCTCATTCGAGCCCTAGATCCTATTCATCCACCGCAACCTCCTCCTCCTCCTCCGATCCCCCGATCCCTCCCTCCTCCTCTCATTCGAACGGTCGGTAGCTCCTCCTCTGATCCCTCCATCTCCTCCGATCCCTCCTCCTCCTTCGATCCCCCGATCCCTCCCTCCTCCATCTCTATCCTCGCCATCCGAAGGATCGAGCCATCGGCAGGTGGCCTTGAGTCGAGTCGCTGCCACGCACCGGCCACCTCCTCCGTTTTGTCCTTCGATCTCTCTGTTCATCAAATCTAGGTATATTCCAATTTGTTAATGCTTTTCATAGTGGGTACATGATGTCTTACAAACATGTCTATCTTTAGGGATAACTTGTAAAAATTTTATCAGCTAAACATTATATGAATACCATGTTATGATGTATTTTGTTAATCTTATTTTAAGTTACATGTCTTTTTATTTAGTTATATTGTGATGTCTCCATTCGCCATCCATAATATAGGCTAAACCGAGTTTCATGCCCACATCAATCCATGCATATTCTGGTGTCACGTTAATTATATATTGTTTATTATTACTTTCAGCTATGTATTGGATATATATTGTGAATTTGTATATATTCAAAGAATCCAAATAATCCTTTTGAGTTATTTTTTTTATATCAGATCTTAAATAAATATAAGTGGTATTGGAGCAAATTCAGTTTATAATTTATGTAAATTAGTAGATATTATAACATGAGCCTATTTGAATTGATTATGAGATAATTATAATATTTGTGATTAAATTTGAATGAAGCTGGATTTCTAGTCTAGCGAGTATACTACAATTTAAATGAGAAGAGTATATGAGGATTTATGCTAGTATGTATTTAATTTTATATTAATTATATATTTGATAAATTTTGAATATTTATATAAAATTAATAAATTCAAGTAATACTTTCGATCTTGATTTGCATCTAACTTGGCTAAATGTTATGCTGGCATAAATTGGCACAATAAAATTAATCTCTCAGCATGATAGACCGTGCATAGATTGCAGTCACTGGGCAATCACTAGGGTATAAAATAAGTCCAATCACTAGGGTGTGAAATAAGGTAACTCTGCCTTACCCTTGATCAATATCTAACTTGATAATATTTGACAGGATCAAAGAAATCCTTCATTTCTCCATTGGAACAGTGTTTTCAACCAACAATGCAAGTAAACACATTTACCCATTTGTATTTGCATCAAATGCATATATTTGAAAATAGAATAATTCAACAAAGAAGTTTAACTTGGCTATATATTTTGCCAAACTGGAAACTGTATGTACATGCATGAAAATAATACGTGCTTCATATATTAGTTTGTCAGACAGTATGTAAGGTTTATCCCCATCCTTGCATTGCCTAAATAGATTCCATGCGAACAAAGTAGCACCTCACAGGTTTTGTACTTCACTATGTTATTCTGTTCTTATATTAGGTTTGAGTTTATGGTCTTCAAAAAGTCATCTTGATTCTTCTAAAGTCATATATTATATTAGTCCAAGTACAGGAGCTAGGGTTTATACTTAAATAACTTAGTTTCATTATTGCAAATATTTATTTCAATATCATCTATAGCTTTGTTATGATCAATTATGACTTTTTAAATATTTTTTAAAAAACTTGCATTGCATAGAAACATAGACCCGTCAATTGATTAAAGTACATATTCTACAGCATCCATATAATTATTTTATTTTTGTATGGATGGAAAAAATATATAAAGTGGTCAATTGATTGTCCAGTTTGGACAGTTTGAGAATTATAAATAATTTTATAGGTACTTACAGTAATCAAACGGTATGGATAGAGTTCCAGATATATTTCGAATAGTATTTTTTTTTAGTTCTCCTCATACATATTTATTTGTATGGGGAGAACTAAGAAAAAATACTGCCAAGATTTTTCTGGAACTCTATTGCTATCCTTTGGTTATTGTAAATAACCTATATAATTAATGCAATTCTTGAATGGGATAGAACCTCTTTACTTATTAATTGGTGATAGAGTGCATTTAATAATATTATAATTGATCTATTGAATAAATTTTTTTAAAATGTATTCTGTTCTTATAAATATTTGTTTATTTCAGTTAGTTTTATCTTACAATGGATAAGAGTTGGATAACTAAACCGAGGAATAGCAAAGAATATCTGGATGGAGTTCAGAATTTTATTAAATTTGGTATGGAGAGAAGTAGTATCAATGAAAAGATTTTATGTCCATGCCAAAAATGTGTAAATTCTAGTTCTCTATATCCAAATACTGTTGAAAAATATTTGGTATGGAATGATTTTTTAAGAGGTTATACGGAGTGGTTTTTTCATGGAGAGTCAAGGTTACCATCTACATGTAACCAAACCTCTAACATGGAATATATACCTGATTTTGGATCCAGTAACGAATAGAAAAATCTTGCAAGAGATGATGATATCAGGGGTTTGCTCATAGATGTTTTTGAATATGGTGCTCAAAATCCTGGAGATTTCAGTGGAGGACAAGTAGCAAATGGGCTACCTGATAGTCCTATATTTACTAAATCTATATATAATGAGGAGCCGATACCCCTAACTAATGTTGGAATATATCGTTATCAGAAGCTGATAAGAGATGTAGATCAAGAATTATATGCTGGTTGCAAGAACTTTTTAAAAACTTCTTTTCTTGTACATTTATTTCATATAAAATACTTGAATGGATGGTCTGGCAAGAGTTTTACTATGTTGCTCAAGTTATTAAAGGATGCATTTCCTAAAGGTACTAGTTTACCAACATCTTGTTATGAAGCCAAAAATTTAGTAAAGGAATTAGATTTTAGATATGAAAAGATTCATAGCTATCCAAATAATTGTATATTATATTGGGGAGAACATGCTGATCAAGAGTCGTGCCATGTGTGTGGATGTTCATGATGGATGAAGCAAAAAGAAAATGATAGTGAAGGATTAGATGAATTGAATGCAATATAAATTAAACAAAAGCCGGCGAAGGTATTACGCTATTTTTCTCTTGTACCTAGATTAAAAAGGATTTATGCATCATCAAAGATAGCTTCGTCAATGAGATGGCATGATGAAAGACGTACAAAAGAAGGAATGCTGAGACACCCAGCGGATAGTTTAACATGGAAAGCATTTGATGACAGACATCCTGATTTTGCATCTGATGCTCGTAATGTCAGGCTAGGTTTAGCCAGTGATGGGTTCAATCCATTTCGAACCTTAAGTTCTGTCTATAGTACCTGGCCAATTGTTCTGATTTCTTATAATTTGCCACCATGGATATGCATGAAACAGTCTTCACTTATTTTATCAATTGTCATTCCAGGTGATAAGGATCCAAGCAATGATATTAATGTTTTCTTATAACCTTAATAGATGAATTGAAACAACTGTGGGAGGGTATCAGTGCAATTGATGCTTCGAATGGCCAAACATTCAATCTGCGGACAGCTCTATTATGGATTGTTAACGATTTTCCTGCATACGCTAATTTATTTGGCTGAAGCACTAAGGGACGAGTCGCATATCCTTCCTGTGGTGAATCAATCCATTCAATTTGGTTAAAACATAGAGAAAAGTTTTGTTATATGGGACATCATCGATGGTTGGAGGCAAATCATCCATTTCGATTTCAGAAGGATTTATTTGATGGTACTATAGAGTTGGGATCTGCTCCAATTCTACCTTCTGATTTTGATATTCGTAGATAAATGCTTGGTATTAGACATAGTTACGGGAAGATGACAAAGTTCTCTAAAAGATGAGGAAGAGATGATGTTGAGACTTCAGCACAAGAAGAAGATTGGAGGAAGTCAATACTTACACCTTAGATACAGCAGTATTCGAGGATCTAGATAATTTCTTTGAAGTTGAAAATGATGATGATATAATGACAGCATCTACCCATCAGCATACTAAATAATTATGAAAAAAAAAGAAGCATATTCTTTGACTTACCTTATTGGGAGCATAATATACTCCGGCATAATCTTGATGCGATGCATATAGAAAAAAATGTTTGTGATAATTTGATTGGAACAATATTAAATCTTGATGGAAAGACTACAGATAACATGAAGGCGCGTCTTGATTTAAAAGAAATGGGCATCCGACATGAACTTCATCCACAAGTACTTATAAATGATAGAACTTATATCCCTCATGCATGTTATACAATGTCTAGTCGAGAAAAAAATCTCTTCCTAACAGTTTTAAAGAATATCAAGGTTCCTGATGGATATGCATCAAATATTTCACGATGTGTGAATCTGAAAGAGCGAAAAATTTCAAATCTTAAAAGTCATGATGGACATATACTAATGCAAGATATTCTTCAATTGGCTTTAAGGTCGTCAATACCAAAATAAGTTATTACGATTGTTTTTCAGTTATCATCATTCTTCAAGGTATTATGTTCTAAGGTTCTTGATCCTCGGGAGTTTGATCAGTTACAGTCTCAAGTCATACTTACATTATGTCAGATGGCAAAATTTTTTTCTCCTGGATTTTTTATAATTATGTTCATCTACTCATTCACCTAGCTTCGGAAGCTAAACTTAGTGGACCGGTACAGTACAGATGGATATACCTTATCGAGAGGTAATGCTGTAAAACTAAAATTTCATAATTTAGATAACTTTTTCATTAATTAATGTGATATTAATATTAAAATTTTAATAAATATCATACTTTTTGAATGTATCTTGTACGTTTGAAGGATTATGTATGAAACAAAGCCCATCCTTAGGGCTCAATAGCAGAAAGATATATTGCTAAAAAGTGTTTAACATTTTGTTCAAGATATCTCGAAGGTGTAGAGACTGTATTCAATCGACCTCAATGTCATGGTGATACTATGGAGAATACAGATCTATACAAATTTGCATCTTCCAGAAGATTTATAGGAAAAGCTGAAAGTATTTTTCTTGACAATAAATCCTTGTCACAAGCACACCGTTATATATTGCTATATAGTGACATAATATCTGACTATCACAGGTTAGTCCATCTACACATGGATAATACTAAATATTAGACATGTTGTCAAACTTATATTTGATTATTATGCAGTGAATTTTTAGCTGTACAATGATAAGCCAATCATTCCACTCGTCCTAATCCAAGGATTGAACAAAGATAGTTGGTTGAGTTATTCCCTAATTGGCTTGCTAATCAGGTTAGTATATATAAGTCATATAATAATTTTATATACATTTAACATCGAATAAATGATCGATAATTGATATTATATTTTCTAGGTACTGGTACTGATGGAGAAAAATTGTTTAGCAGAACTAATAGCACTTGCCAAAGGTCCTAATTATATTGTGAACAAATATAATGGTTTTATTATAAATGACTTTAAATTTCATACCAAGGAGCATGAAAAATTTAAAAAAACTCAGAATAGTGATGTTATGGTAGAAACGGATGAAAAATCTTTTTATGGTATATTTAAAGATATTTTTGAGTTGGATTATTATGAAAATTTTAAAGTTGTATTATTTCGATGCGATTGGGTGGATATAAATACACCTAGAGGTTTGAAAAAGAACTCAAACGGATTCATACTTGTCAGTTTTTCAAGATTGATACATACGTGTGTGTTATTGAAGGATGATCCATTTATCTTTTCATCTCAAGTTCGATAAGTTTTTTATGTACAAGACTCGAAAGATAAAGAATGGGCTACTGTTATTAAGACAAAATCCAGAGACTTGTATGACATGAGAGAAAGGGTGGAAGAAAATGATGATGATACTTATACTTAGTGTATGCCTTATAATATTGTGCCGGATGATCATATAAATGATACAACCATTTTGGTTATGTTGGGTTTTGAAGAAGGTACAACTGGTTGATTATGACAAGTAAGTAGTTTATAAGATGGTTTATATTTTTGCATTAATGATTATGTTATCTTTTAAATTGCAATTCATTTCTGTTATAATTTGATTATAATGTTGTATGACTTGGTTTTTAATAATGCATGTTAGGTACACCATGCCTCGAAGGAAGCGCCTATCGGATGTATAGTTTCAGTTTTCTCAAACCGAGGTTGGTACTTTATCACAGTAGCCTGATGAGCATTGATCAGTTTCACATCGGTCTGATGCCAGTCCATCCATTTCTGTACATCCAACGGAGGCCAATACCTCTCCACCTCAGGACGACGCCATTCCCTCTGAGTCAGTGCATCATGATCCTCCTACGGATCATCCTGATGAGGAGCCTATCATCGATGATATACAGATACAAGGTAATTTAAAATTTTCATCCTATTTCAATTCATACATATGCAATAGTTTTGATATTTGATTTTCTGTATTTTTTTGTAGATGGATCCGGGAGACTTAGGCGAAGGTGAGGAGCCATACTAGTTCATGGTGTGTGGCAGTTACCTGAGGGCGAGAGGATAGTCATAGAGTGCAACAAGATAGGCCAACCTATTAAGAAAGCTGCTAGCTTGTTAACTAGTTTTTTGGGGACAGTAGCATGCCGGGGTCAACTATGTCCCCTAAATTATCTGAAGTGGAATGACATGCTTCCTACCTATAAAGTAGAGATGCTACAAATTGTACAGGTAAAAAAATTGATATATTATTTTATATCTTAGGTTTTTAACAATTGCATTGCTTATTTCATTTAATACTTATTTTATTATTTATTTACATTGTAGAGCAAGTTTGTTCTCCCTCCAGATTGTTCTGATTTTGTGCTTAAGTCTCTCAATCGCAAGTGGAAAGAATATAGGGCAAAGTTGAAGGGAGACTACAAGCTAAAGGGTAAGACAGAGGAGCAGGTTGCAGCTACCTGTCCTCCTGATATTCACCCTCATCAGTGGAGGGAGCTGGTGCACTATTGGTTCTCCGAGAGGGCACAGGTTGTGTAGCATCATCAAACATATAAATTTATTAATTTTCACTCATCATAATTATATTTATACAATATATAACATAGTTTTAATTTATTTTGTAGACATATTCTGCTATTGGTAAAGCTGCACAAGCAGCTCAGTCTGTTCCTCATACAGTGGGGTCCAAGAGTTATGCATGGCTCAGGTATGAGTTTGTATATTTTTCATCCTATAATACTTTTAGTACATTTTTAGTTTTAACATCATGTATCATGCATGTGCCATGTATCATGATATGGGGTATAAGATGTATCATTTATAATTTTTTTGTAATATTTATTCTTTCTATAGGGTGATCAACAGGGAAGGGAGCCTGGTGAGGTGGAGTTCTATCGGATGACTCACGTTCACCAGGATGGCAATTTTGTTCGGGAGGAGTCCAGAGATATATATGTATTTTTTTATTTATATTATATCATGATTTATAATTTTATTTTTATTAAGTATTGATATATGAGTTTTTTATAAAACATAGGATAGGGCTACCTCTTTGATTACCGAGCATGGTGGCGAGGCTACATCATCTACTCAGAGCAGTCACATCGAGGTCGAGGTATTCTCGGAGTTGATGGTACCAGAGCGTCCTGGACGAGTGAGGGGTTATAGGTTGGAGTTACCCCTACTCAGTTATCTGAGGTGAGTAGATTTACTCAGGATACTAGAGATAGTCATGATCATTCACATGTTCGTCGACTCGAGGATGAGATAGCAGAGCTCAGACAGACACGTGATGTAGACAGAGTAGAGATGCAGACTATTAGGGCTCAGCTTGAGCATGTTACATCTGTGCTGCATATGTTCATATCATCTCAGATAAGTAATTATTTATAACTATATATATATAGTTTGTATGTTTCTAATAATTTAGAATATATATAATGTATGTATCGTAACTATATATATGTATATCTTGTAGGTTCCTGATGCATCTGCCAGTCACAGACAGTACGACGACCAGCCTCCCGCGGATCAGTGATGCCAGTTGATTTTTTTTTATTATTTTTGTATATATTTTTATATATTTGAACTTGGATCGATATTGAGCATCTGTTGATACTTTATATATATATATATAACACTCTTTATATTGACTTCAAGTGTATTTGGTGTTTGGAGTATTAAAGTTATGTTTGTGTGATACAAATTTCATTTAAATGATGTTTGATTCCATTTTATATGTATTTGGCTATGTGTGATACAGGTTTGATGAATGATACAGGTTTGAATGAATGATCAGGTTTGAATGAATGATATAGGTTTGAATGAATCATACAGGTTTGAATGAATTATACAGGTTTGAATGAATGATGTATGTATTTGATGTATACAGTTAATACAGGTATATTTTAAAAAAAATAAATAATTAAATTTGTCGATGCTTTAAAGCATCGCTAAATTACCGAATGCCGATACTTTAAAGCATCGCTATCCTAGCAAATATCGATGCTTTAAAGCATCGCTAAGTTTTAAACTTAACGATATTTTAAAGCGTCGCTAGGTTTTAAACTTAGCGATGCTTTAAAGCATCAGAATATGCCGACGTTTTTAAAAAGTGTCGCTAAATTTAAAATCTAGCGACGCTTTAAAGCATCGGCAACTTTAAATTTAGCGATGCTTTAAAGCATCGGCATATGCCGACGCTTTTAAAAAGCATCGACAGGTTGAATCCCCACGTTTACATAGCCGACGCTTTTGCGATACTTTAAGAAGCATCGGGAGATTTCTTCCCAATGCTTAAAAGCATCGGCTATGTCATGTTTCACTATAATGACTATTCTCTCCATGAATCAAGCATTGTTGCAACTCCCCACTCCCTTCATGGTTACAACCCCTCAATGTATCTTGCTTAAGTTTCAACTTCCCTTATTTTCCTCCATGTAATTCTAAATTTCAAAAGCTTTGGGAGGTCTATAAATACCTCTCCAAACTTCCTTGTAATGGATTTCATGCTTGAATGAATGAAGATTTTAGAGTTCCTTTCTTATCCATTTGTGTGTTTGCAAATGATCTCCATGAGGGAGAGAGTGTGAGGCTCAACCTATCTACCAAATAGCCATTATTCAACCAAAGCAGGCCATCCCTTTTCATCCAAGGTCGCCATCCCCAACATCCAAGGAAGTCATCCCTCTTCATCCAAGGATCTCCATCAAACTTTCCTTTCCCTTCTTTCTCTCCATTGTTCTTTTTCTTTGTTTGTTTCCATCTCTTCCACGCCTCTAATGGTTCTACTTGCAGGATCCCAAGGTGTATCCATTCTAGGGTGGCATCTTCCTTGCCTTCAAATCAGTAGTGAAAAGCTTCTACTTTCAGGGGTGGAATAGTTCGCTCATCCAGTCGCCAATCTTGAGAGTTGAAGAGTGATCCCATACAAGGTCTAGTGGAAATTCATTATTGGTACAAAAATTCATTCCTTCCCTTTAAGGTTTGAAATTTTGAATAGAATTTGTCCTAATTAGATGATTTCTTAATCATGAAGGTCCTTTCTTTATTTACTTAAATCGGAGTTGCACTATGGGATACTAAATACTTCTACATTAGTCTTCTTTAGTGCATATCATTATTCCATTATGGCTGAATCTTGATCATATGCTTAGAAGTTTTATTTAGTTCAATCGCTTACTCTTTTTATGTTAAATTCCTATGTTCATCCTGCATCAGATCACACCATCGACTGAATCACCAACTAACAGGGACATGGCAACCAGACCACCAGTCGAGAAGGACACGACTATGACTATTGACTTATCCAACAACTGACTGAGTAAAAGATGATCAAGTTAGTCGCTACATCGATATCTCTGACACCTGTACCAAGAGTCTACATATAGCTGGGTCTGACTAACATTCCTTCACACATATCCATCGAATACTCACTTGGGCCTGATTAACTCCAAACTTAGTCAAGCACACTAGATTGTAAATATCAAGGCCCCTTCTCTCTCATAAAGTTTTTTCTTTCTTGGCAATGAGCAAGTTATCCCAATACTTGAAGTCAATGGTATCCAAGTAAGTGGCAATAGCTGAACCCAACTATCTCGATAGTGATTATGGCAAGCAGGATCATGGTAGACAGGTTCATAGTAAGCAATATCTTAATAAAATCAGCTATCTTAATAGAAAAGATACCATCAAAAAGGATCCCTGGAGACAAGAACTCAACATCCTGCCAGAATTTGTTATACTTATCAGAGGAGGCTACCTCCTTAACGGCGTTCTATTACCCTACATAACTTTATAAATTGTTAAGAGGGGATCCCTTGTGAGGTACATTATGTTACGTTACACTATAGTAACTTATATCACCACTCTCATGCAGTCAGTCATCACTTGGCTTTCAGCTCTGATTGCTGTAGTCTATCTCATCCTCCTCACTAACTTTAGTATTAGAGGGTCCCTAGCTAGTTACTACCAATCAAAGAATTATTCTAGCAGGCCAAGCTATGATAGAGCATCTAGGAGCATCTCTCCATCCTTCACAAGAGAAGACCAGAAAATCCTCGGTTGCCATCATAGCCCAGTAGAGGGTAATATGACAGTAACAGATTGGCACACCAGTAAGAAGGCAAATAAGCAAGCCCCAAGATTCTGAAGCTTGGATCCATGGTGGTCACTTATGAGTAAGATGCTTCCACCAGCCGTACTAGATATTCTTTGTGTTATGAGGAGCAGTCTAGCCAGGTATTGGAACCTTTTGCTCTCCTTCACTACCGGTCACCCAGCAGGACTTGCTTGCTACCTTGGCATAGTAAGTTCAAGCTTTAGCCATAGGGATGCAAGGATTATTGCAGCAGCAACTTCTTGTAGTGAGACTGTAGTCATCGGTGGTCTCAGCTACCCCTACGACTGCTACCCATCATAGCTATCGATCTCCAGGAAGAAGATCTCATCATTGACAGTCACGGTGGTCTCAGCTACCCGTACTACTACTACCCATCATAGCTATCGATCTCCAAGAAGGAGATCTCATCATCGATAGTCGCTCCACTTCATCCTACCAAAGAAGCCATCGATCTTGCAAGGGAAGGTCCTCTCATCGATGGACCATCCCACAGTCACGATCTCTTACACCGTATCGGGAAAGCCCAAGCAGGAGGAGAGATGACTTGGAAAAAAGCTAAAGTAGGAGAAGTGCCCCTAATTTTCAACTAAGTCATCATCCGAATCTTTTCATGAGGGATCTACTGATAAGGCTATTTGGTGACTGGCTGAGCAATCCTCAATGATTATAATCGCAAGTTGTGTGAGATCAACTGCCGACTTATCAATCTTCAGGGAGGGAGTCGGGACTTGATTGAGTTTAGCATTCATCTCCTCTTTCTCGATGCATTCTAGAGGAACCAATCCCTAGTTAGTTCAAGATACCCCAGCTAAAACTTTATGATGACAACACCGACCTGCTGAATATCTAGAGAGCTACAAGGCTCTTATGAGGATTCTGGATGTTTCCAATGCCCTACTTTGCATCACCTTCCCAGCCACTCTTCGTAAAGTGCATGGCCCGAGTATGATACTCCCAACTCAAGCTAAGAAGCATTGACTCCTTCAAGTAGCTGAAAAGGAAGTTCATGGCATACTTCAATGCTAGTCGAAGGATGCCATGAAAGGTTGATGATCTCTTTTCTATCTGCTAGCAAGACGGAGAGTCTTTGAAAGACTACATGGCCTAATTCAAGGCAGTCATGTTAGAAGTCCACCATCTGGACAAGTTAGTGGCCATGCTAGTTTTGAAGAGAAGACTCTGCACTTCTTGCTTTACCTACTCACTAGAAAAACTTTTCTCAAGTCTTATTCGAAAATGTTGGCCCATGCATAAAAGTTCATTCACATAGATGAGGGAGCTCTCATTTGGCATGAAACTGACGGGAAGCCGAGAAAGAAGCAAGCCTAGGAAGAGCCCAGTGGAGCCCATTCCGAGAAGCCACTCGTTCCACCAATAGAGTCCAAGTCGATGAACCCTACCGACAAATCTGACAACTACACTCCTCGTCCCCAGATCTAAGATCCTCATGAAAATTGAAGGAGAGCAGTATCTGCGAAGGCCCAGCCGATAAAGCCTTTGACCTTCCATGACAAAAGCTACTATCACTTCTACCAGGACCATGGCCATGACACCGAAGACCATTATCAGTTAAAGAGAGAGATTGAAAATCTTGTTCAGCATGGCTATCTTAAAAAATATATCTGTGGAAGAGCTGTCTTGCCTGACACCCGGAACCCTACCTTACAACTGACTCAGGCTGATATCAAGAACCAACCGATGGAGGGCCGAGTCAACATGATCTCTCGAGGGGTGGAATGCTCTCCAAATAGGTCGATGAGGGAGGAGAGTGAAGAAAATATAATTTTTTTCATATAGAAATTTAGCCAGGATTTACAATCCCCATGATGATGCAGTCATCATCTTTATGATAATAGCAAAACATGATGTACAAATAATCTTAATAGATAATAGAAGCTCAACCAACATCTTGTTTTATGATATTTTTGTTTGGATAAATTTATCTAACAATCAAATGAGATAGGTTTCTATACCCTTGGTTAGCTTCTCTAGAGATTCAATCATGGTCAAAGGAGAAATAACTCTTCTTGTTATTGCTGGAACTATATTCCAACTAGGCACTATCTTCCTCTCCTTCATTGTTGTTCGGGTTCCCTCAGTGTACAACATTTCCTCAAATAACCAAGGTTGAACAAGTTGAATGTGATTGTCTCAACCAAACATCTTCTCTTTGATTCCCAGTAAGAAATGGAGTCAGTAATATGCATAGAAACTAATAGATAGCTTAATAGTACTTCATGATAGCATCCAAAATGCAAAAAGCTAGTGAAGTACTAGCCACCAAGCAACTAGATTAGAGAGAGCCCGAGAAACAAGGAGAATCAGTTGAGCAGCTACTTTCCTTTCTACTGAAGGATGACCTGGCTAAGATTGTGTAGATCGAAGCTCTTCTATCGAAAGGAGATCGGGACTGACTATTAGACTTCTTGCACCAAAATGCGGATATTTTTACTTGATCGGCATCAGACATGCCAAGGATCTCTCTAGAGGTCATTATCCATAAGCTCAACATCGATCATGAATTTAAGCCAGTCCAATAAAAGAAAAGAAATTTTGCTCCTGAGAGATAAAAGGCCATTAATAAGGAAGTAGACAAACTTCTGGTGGTCCGGTTCATTCAAAAAGCTCATTATCTTGACTGGCTAGCAAATATTGTCATGGTCAAAAAAGTCAATGAAAAGTAGCGAAGCTAAATCAACTACATCGATCTCAATAAATCATGCCCAAAAGATAGCTTCCTACTATTAAAAATTGATCAGCTAGTTGATGCCAGTTCTAAATATAAGCTACTCAGCTTCATGGATATCTTCTTAAGCTACATCCAAATACAGATGGCTCCCAAAGACGAGGAGAATATCGCCAATGTAACCCATAAAGATATTTATTGTTATAAAGAAATGCCTTATGATTTAAAAAATGCAAGATCCACATATCAATGACTAGTCAATAAGGTCATCAAGGACTAGATTGGTTGGAACATGGAAGTCTTATTGATGACATGCTCATCAAGAGCTCCGAAGAGACTGACTACAACAAACCACATTAAATACCTAGAGGAAGCCTTCAACATCTTTTGTCGATATCAAATAAAGTTGAATCTGAGTAAATGCACTTTCAGTGTCATAGCTAGCAAGTTCCTCGAATTTATGGTTATCAAGCGAGGCATTGAGATAAATCCAAAGAAAATCTAAGACATTCTCAATATATAGTATCCAACCTCCAAGAAGGAAGTGTAGCAGCTTACTGGACACATCGCTACTCTTAGTTCATTTCAAGACTGGCTAAACAATACTTGCCATTTTTCAAGATCCTGTGATAAATGCATGGCTTCAATTGGACGAAGGAGTGCCGACAAGCATTTGAGCTAAAGAAGTTTCTCGAGTCTCCACCCTTACTTTTAATGCTATAAATCAAAATTGAAGATGAGCTCTACCTGTATCTTACTATATCTACAGAAGTTGTTAGCTCTATACTTGTTCATGTGGATGATAAAAGGTTCCAAAAACCAATCTACTATATAAGCCAAATACTCCAAGATGCAGAGACCAAGTACTCTAAATTTGAAAAAATTATTTATGCACTAATCATCTTCATGATGTAGAGATCAGGTACTCTAAACTTAAGAAAATAGTTTATGCACTAATCTCTATACGGTATCTCAAGCCCTACTTCCAAGTATATTCAATAGTCATCCTAACCGACCAACCACTTAATGCTATATTGCAATGGCTCGATACCTCCAATAGGATGGCCAAATAGATGATCAAGCTCAACAAATTTGACATCTCCTATCGCCCAAGGTTGTCTATGAAGGTGCAAGTCTTAGACAACTTTCTTGCCGAGCGCACATGGTCGAATGACAAGCTTGAGGTAGCACCTATCGAGCAACTTACTAAGCAACTTGATCCAGGGATGACATGGATTATTCATATGGATGGAGCTTCAAGTTTTCAAGGAAGTGGAGCTAGACTCATTCTCACAAACTCGAAAAGAGTGGTTGCCAAATATGCTTTGCGCTTTTCACTTAAAGCGACCAATAACCAAGCTAAGTATAAAGTTCTTCTAGCCGGATTAAAGCTCGCCAAGCAACTTGGAGTAGAAAGTTTAAGGGTCTTCACCGACTCTCGGCCATAGCCAATCAAGTAACCAGTGAATATGAAGCTCGGGACCCGATGATGGCCAAGACCTTGATAAAGTGCGAGCCCTAATATCGGCATTCAAATATTTCAGCATTTTTCATATTCTCCAACGTAAGAATGCTTGGACAAACTCTCTCTCTCGGCTGGTGACTTTAGGAAATAACTTCCTCGATTGGACCTATGTCAAGTACCTAGAGGCTCCCAGAATCGAGAAAATTGAAAAAGCTCGATAAGTTATCCATGAGCCAAGCTAAATGGATCCTTTTGTCAATACCTGATCGAAGGTACTCTTCTTGACAATCCTACAAAGATCAAGAAGTTTAAATGGAAAACTTCTCAGTTTGTGCTGCTGGATAAACACCTCCACAAAAGGACTTACTCATTCCTATTGCTCAAGTGTCTGCGACCTACCAAAGCTAACTACATGCTCTAGGAAATCCATAAAGGAATCTACAGAAATTATCTGGAGGATAGGTCAGCCTACAAAGCTTTTAAGACAGGGATACTACTAGCCCATCATGCAAGAAGATGCCATGGAGCTTATTCGAAAGTATGACTAGTGCCAGTACTACTCCAGCATCCAGTAATAGCCGGCAAGCTACCTGGCCCAGCTCTCTTCTCTCTAGCCATTGGCCTAATGGAGTATATCAGTAATAGCCGGCAAGCTACCTGGCTCAGCTCTCTTCTCTCTAGCCATTGGCCTAATGGAGAATGGATATACTCAATCCATTTTCTCCAATAACTAATTAATAGAAGTTTTTCATTATCATCATTAACTACTTCACCAAATGAATAAAGACAAAATCCTTGGCACACATCACCGAAAGCAAAGTCAAGAGCTTTTTATGAAATCAATTATTTGTCAATTTGAGCTTTCTCATACCATCATCACTGATAATGACCGACAGTTTGACAATTGAATGTTCAAAGATCTATGTGCCAAACTTCACATTCAACATTGATTTACATCTGTTGGGCATCCTTAATCACACAGAAAGATGGAAGTCACGAATCAAATCTTTCTTCAAGCACTTAGGACTAAGCTAGTTGGAGCCAAAGGTATGTGGGTAGGTGAGCTATATAGGATGCTATGGAATACCATACAACTTCTCGGACATTGATAAACAAGACTTCATTCAGCTTGACCTTCGGCACTGAAGTGGTGATCCCAATCAAGATCAGACTCCCAATCATGCGAATAGAGCACTTCAACAAGTCGAGCAACTCAAGCCCACCAAGGGTTAAACTTGATCTGCTAGAGGAGACTTAGAACTAGGCCCATCTATGGATGGTAGCATATTGACAAAGAGTTGCTCGGTACTACAACTCCCAAGTAAGGTCGAAGATATTTCATCTAGGAGATCTTGTACTGGAACATGCAGAAGTCTCAAGATCCACTAAGTAAGATAAGATATCTCTAAACTAGAAAAGATCTCATCAGGTAACTGAAGCCCTTCAATAATAAGTTTATCGGATCGAAGACCTTAATAGAACTCCAATTCCTCGGACTTGGAATGGCAAAAATCTTTGAATATATTATCAATGATGTAACAATTCTCATTCGGCAATACAAAAAAGTTTTCTCTAGCAATATTTCTAGAGGTCTTATCTTGATTTCTCAATCATCCAATGTCAAGGCTACTTAAGCTTGCTGAGTCATCCGATCAGCTCATACCCAATCAAAGATTTGGTTGGCTCATAATCTCCATCTTGGATCTCACTTCCATCCAGTTGATTGATATATGGTTGAAGAAGATGACCGATTCACAACCTCCATCTTAGGTCCCACTTCCATCCAGTCAATTGACATCCAACCAAAGAAGAAGGCTAGTTCACAACCTCCATCTTGGATCTCACTCCTATTCGGTTGATTGATACCCGGCTAAAGAAGTTGGCTAGCTCACAACCTCCATCATAGGTCTCACTCCTATCCTATCGATTGATACCCGACCAAAAAAGATAGTTGGCTTACAACCTCTATTTTGGATCTCATTCCTATCCAATCGATTGATATATGATAGAAAAAGATGGCTAGCTCACAAACTCTATTTTGGATCTCACTCCTATACGGTCGATTGACAACCAATCAAAGAAAATGACTGGCTCATGACCTTCATCTTAGATTCAACTCCCATCTTATCCAGGTTCAACTCCCACTTTGTCCGGGTTCAACTCCTATCTTATTCGGATTCAACTTCCATCTTATTTGGATTTTACTCCCATCTTATCTGGGTTTTACTCTCATTTTATTCAGGTTTCACTTCTCATTCGAGTTCAACTCTCATCTTATTCAGATTTAACTTCTATTTTATTCAAATTTTTTTCCATCTTATTTAGATTTCACTCCCATCTTATTCGGGTTTCACTCCACCATTCTCATTCTTATATTATTCATGTCTTACCCCATTCTCATTTAGGATTTACTCCCATCTCACTCAGGTCTCACTTCCTTTTAACTGCTTAGTAATCGGTCAATAATAAACAACCGACTCTCTACAGTTGGGTTCCAAGTGATAACTGACTAATACTCTCTCATTCCAAGAAAAGTGTCAGCACATTCAGACAGCAACTAACACAATAGCTAGAAAGAAAAACTCATAAAGTCCTATAGTCGGAGATCCTATTCCTATATTTAGGAATTCAATATCCAAGTGGCCCGACAGGTTTCCCGATCGACTTCATTTAGTTGAACTTCAAACAGTGGCTAGCTCTCAACACCGGGTACTCACTCAGATATATTCGGTTAATTTCTTCTTCCCACCGGGTACTCACTCAGATATATTCAGTTAATTTCTTCTTCCCACCGGGTACTCACTCAGATATATTCGGTTAATTTCTTCTTCCCAACTAAGAGACTTTGGCAAAACATTATCTGCCTTCAAAAGACTACATCAAATGTAGACCCTAGAACGATCGATTGATACTTGATTGCTGGATAATTAGTCAGATAGTGGCCAACATTTTGCAGTCCATGATGCTCCTAAAGTTTTACCTACCGAATAACCTATTCAATTATTATGAAAGAAAATATCTGGTTAGGAGCTTATTAGCCGACTAAGTTATTTTGTTAAAATTATATTATCCAAGCTGACATAATATTGAAAAAGAAATATATCTTCATTAATATCGAAGGTAACCATTATAAAAATTGGATTCCTAAAATCCAAGAAGAGTATAAAAGAGGAATGGAAATCCTTAATCTATGCCTCAGAAGTGGCGGTAGCTTCTTTGGGACCTCTAGCCATAGTAGCCTCTAGTCCAGGAACTTTGGTGGCTACTTCATTGGCCTTGATAGCTTCCTGTTTGCTCACCTCTCCTTCCTTAACCTCTTCTTTCTCCCTAGGCACCATAATTCCTCTCAAGTGCCGAGAAGGCTTTGGCCATTTTCTTCTTACAACCTGACTATGTAGGCATCCACTCTGACCTTGGCAGCATCATTCACAAAGTCATCCAACTCCTTATACTCTACCACCGTCTGGATAGCTATGGATGTGGCTTTTCTTTGGCAACCTTGACCTTCTCATTAGCTAGATGGAGAAAGTTAGTAGTCTAGTTCAACTAGGCTTCCACCTCAACTACATGGGTTTGCTCCCGGGTGAGCACCCCATCTTTTTTGGCCATTCGGGTTTCCAGCTCCTGAATGGTGGCATTGTGAGAATTGCGAAGGGTGACCAGCTCCTCCAACTTTGCTTCTTACTCAGTTGCTTCTTTCAATCGGTAGTCGCAACCAGCCATGCAGTCATCTACATCCTTCAACTGACTTTTCCAAGTATTGTTGAGGTTAGCATACTTGGTGATTGTGACCCACATAATCATCACATCATGAAGGAGCTGCATGAAAATTAAGAAAACAAAGAAGTTAGTTACTCAACACTGGTGCATTGACTGGAGCACAATTGAGAAATGCTTACCCTCACGATGCCTGGGTAAATACTAGCTATCACATCATTAAGGGAGCGGCCTTTCTGCTCCTTCACATCCCGAGGAAGGAGCATCAACTTTGACAACTCCCTGGTGACTATTACATCGTGCACCGCGGAGTCATTGTACTCTTGCCTAAAAAGATGTTTGTCACCTTCCTTATAGAGGTGATAGACATCCTCCATCCCAAGAACCTTTAGGATGATCCAGATCCCCCTGGAATTGAAAGAGATGCTTCCAAAGTTGAACAAGTTAGAGGAGCTACCACCCTCATTGCAGTCATGGAGCCGGTGAGCTAGAAGTCGGGTTCTTAGAGGATGTCACCTAGGAAGATGTTGGAGCCGCCATGATCTCCACCTCGTCCTCCTAGGTAAAGCTCCTCACCGTGTCTCTTGGTCAGGGCATATGCACTTTGACAATGTAGACAGGGCCCCAACTAATGGCCCCGGGCATGGCCATTTGGCTACGACCTTATTTGGGCAATCTTTCTCTGGAGCCTTTCTCCTAGTAGTGGCCTCCTGGAATTTATCAACAGGAATCTTTTTTATGCTTGGGAGATGAACAAGATGATTTACCAAAAGTTCAAAATTAGAAGGAGAAAATAAAATGCAAAAGAAATTGAGTTCACCAGACTCAACTTGGCATCTTAAAAGTTCTGCTCGGCAAGAAGTTCCTTCAAGGAAAGAATCTCCATACTGCAAAGCTTGCAAAAATCTTTCTCATCCATCTCGAGGATCCGATCATTCTTATTCAGGAAGATACTCAACTATCTCTAGTCATAGTAGACTTCCCAGAGTTGGTCAGAGGTGACAAAGAAGACATGGTCTTCCAATGATATATAGAACAAGGTAGGTCAGAAAGAATTGCACGTCCAGGACAAGGACCGATGAACTACCAGCCTCTTGCTTTGGGATACCTTTTCAACATGATAAAGGTCCAAAATAGAGATATTTGGGACTGAATTTCAAGAAAATGACAAAGAATAGTGAAAGAAACAAGGATGCAAAAATAATTTGGAATAAGTTTTGTGAGAAATATCCGCTAAAGATCAAGAACATTCAAAATGAATTGATAAAAAGGAAACCAAGAGCATCACAAAGATCTTCCTTGTGTATAGCCAGTTAGTTAAGAGGACCAAAAGTTACTTGATCTTTTGGGCCTAGATAGATGAAGATGATAAATATCCAAAAATTGATATTTATCAAAATTTTAAGAAGGTTGGTCTCAATCATTATACAAACCACGATCGATAGGCCCACAGGGTAAATTCTCAAGATACTATTGCTTTTGATCCAAAACTTACTCGATAGGCAGAGATCCTTGCCTCCCATAAACTTTCAAGGTTCTTCCAATTCGAGGAACAACCTAGAGATACTTGCAACCTGAAGACATTACTCATCGAGTAACTTGCATCTTCAGTGGACGACATCTTCAATGCAAGCCAAGAAAAGATCAAAGAAAAAAAGAAAAATCAAGGAAAATCTGGAAGAAAAGCCACCACCTAAGAATTAGATAAAGGTGGAAGAGAAAGGAACAAGAAATCCCTAAAGATATCCTAGGAAACTTCCAAAGGGATTCCTAGGAGGGAAGAAACAAAAAGTGAAAGAAGCCAAGGACCAGCTTGGAGAGCTTGGACCGGTTCTTCTTCTTCTCTCTCTCTCTTTCTTTGCAACTTGGGTGGCAGAAGCAAGAAGGCAACAATGGCAACAATAGAACCCTGACAAGAATGGCACTACCTATACCTGGCTCAATGATTGTGATCGAAGCCCCTGCTTTGCCCAAGACTATAAGATCTTGATGCGTGGCACTGATTGCTGTCGTAGGTGGTCAAAAATGAAAACCTAACTCGTTACTATAGCTAGGGTAAGTAAGGATCTTATCCTCAAAAATCAAGGACAATTATTTCATGAAGAAAGTAAAGAAATAAATAAATATTTAATTTTTTTAACTACAGATAATGGTTTAATCAAAATTAGTCAATTTAAATTAAATATAAAATCAAAGGGTTAAACAATAAAAAGATGTCTTCAGGTTTTCAAGTAATCACAAATATAAATCATGTATCTGTTCTAATCTAAACAATCAAAATCTGTATTTATTTTGAAATCATTCAAACTAACCCTTAGTATAAACTATCTTGCCAAGTACAAACCATATCCCATTAAGATCATGGCCCGTCCCACAATATAGGCTATCCAATGCTTAGTTGAAAAGATCCTAACAAGATAAATAAAAATTATAGAATTAATTATTTATGTTGAGCATGGACCATATCGTGTTAGGATCATGATCCATCCTACCTATAGATAATTAATTTAGAAAATCAAATAGAAAAGAAAAAAAAAATTGAAAGTATTTATTCAATTATATAGAGGAGAAAATAATTATACAAATTAATAAAAGGATACATGTACTTCCCTACAAACTGCATCTCAATCACACATGGTTCCTAGATATATCTTCTTGGAGATTTAGGACTCTATCACCGCACCTCCTCTCCTGAAGAACTCTTTTTCTTTATTCTTTTCCCTCTCTCTTAAAGCCTAGAACTAATTTATAGAATAAAATAAAGTTCTATTGTAGGAACTGATCTTGGCTCTCTGCTTCTCCCCCTAAACCTCCCACGGTTGCCCTTTAAATAAGACCTAGGCTAAACCAAATCCTTGTATAATTTGGTTTAAGATTTCTCTTAATCTTTAAACTGTAAAGAGCTGTGAACCGATGGATCATTGTGGAAACACCTAAATTTGTCATGGAAGAATCCCAATTGAAGACAAATCAAAGATAGGTCATAGAACCATGCTGGAAGAAATTTTCTGATCTTTGGATTGTGTAGAATGTGACCCAAACCACTCATCTCGGTCCTTCATCGGGTTGGAAACCAATTCCACGATCAAATTAATGCCAACATTATTCCCTCGCTGCACAATAACATTCAAAGGAGATTGACCGGCATTGAACCACCACCTCCGCCACCAGTAGCTAAGCCATTTCTGGATTAGTGCTCATCTTCTCAATGCTCGACAGCTCCTCCACTGCCAGCTCGCACGCAGTAGCACATCTCCATCGCCAGACCATGCTAAGGAGAGTGGTTTGGGAAGCTTTCCATTGTCAAACCAGTTAGAATGGAGAAGAGAAAGGTGGAGGCTCGTGGCTGAGGCGTCGGGCATTTCAAGAGTGTCTCAAACTGGTGGCAATGGCAGCATGGTTGTTGTGGTGGATCGGTGATAGTAGCGTGATGGCTATCAAATAGAGGGAGAAGATGATGGCTGGTGATGCTTAGATGGTGGATGGTCGACGACGAGTGGCAAGCTACAAGTGGCAACTGAGATGAAGGACGACCGTGAGGAAAGAGGTGATAGCAACTTAGGCACATGCTCTCTAGTGGCTTCTCTGGCCAATGATGAGCTATTGGCGACTTCTCCGGCCATAAACGAACTCTCGGAAAGGTGGTGACGATGACAGGTAGCTCCGATAAGTTATTGAGAGGTGGGCAGCTTGAAATGAGAAGGGTGGTCTACGGAGTAGGGGCGTGGACCAAAAATCATGGCTGCCATAGACCGCTTGCCTCTTTTGTAAACTGAGCAGTTGGTCCACCATGGACTGGCTACATCCAAATTTGTGTAAAGCTTAATTTGATTTCTTTTTAATTCTGGGCCCGTTTGAACTTTGATTTGAATGCTGTTTGAGCCATTGATTTCAAAAATCGAGCTTTTTCCTATCATGGACTCCTTTTCTACAAAATACTAATAAAAAATATCAATTTTTAAGAAATATAGATTAATTAATATTTATTTTAATACTTAAATTGGGATATTTAATAAACTTATCAAGCACAGCCCTAGTTGGTAGCATAACATCGCTTCAAAAAAGCAATCGGATAATAAATTCTTAGTGCCGGATTCCATCCAAATCATTTATGGACCACAATTATCAAATTATGTGGCGCAACTCTGTTGGCCAAAGGTGATTAGACAATCGCCAACTATTTTTAGAAGTCATGGTATAGCCTTTCGAGCACTATGCTAATGATTCAGCTGCACACCATGATTGAGGTGATACAATAGCTATAAATGATTTTCGAAGAGCAATCAATGCCTAGAGAATGAAAATATCTACACAACTCTTGAGGTTAACGGAGTAGCTACTCCATTCAAAGAGGACAAAATTTGATAAAGTTACTCGATAATGCTCTAGACTTGAGAGTGGGGGGCATCTGTTATGACAACTACTTACTCGATCTCGAGATACCTACCAAACCACTGACAAGGCAAAGTCACCCATTGGACAACAAAGAAGCGATCAACCACTAACTGAATCACCAAGGGGGAGATGGTAACTAGACCACCAGTCGAGAAGGACACAACTATAACTATTGACTCGCCTAATAATCGAGTAAGTAGAAGATGACCAAGTCAGTCGCTACACTGACTATCTTCGATACCTTACACCGAGAGACTATACATAGCTAAGTCCAATGACATTCCTTCACACGCATCCACCAAGTACTCACTCTGGCCTGACTAACTCCAAACTTAGTTTAGCGATTGACTAAGCCCCATTCTCTTTCAGCAAGATTTCTTCTCTCTCAACAATGAATAAGTTGCCCTAATACTCAAAATCAATAGCACCCGAGTAAATGACAAAAACTAATCCTAACTATCCTAATAGTAATTATGGCAAGCTGGATCGTAGAGGACAAGTTCATGAAAAATAGTATCCTAACAGAATAAGTTATCCTAATAAAAAATATGTTAATGAAAAGGATCTCAGGAGACAAGATCTCAACATCCTACTAGAATATGTTACACCTATCAGAGGAGGCCACCTCTCTAATGGCATTCTGTTATTCCATGTAACTCTATAAATTAACAAAAAGGAATCCCTAGTAAGGTACGTTATGTTATACTATAGTAGCTCATCTCTATCACTCTCATACTCTCAATCGCCACTTGGCTCTCAGTTCTAGCTGCTGTAACACATCTTATCCTCTTTACTGACTTGAACATTATAGGATCCCCTGCCAGTTATTATCGGTCAAAGGACTGTTCTTGTAGTTTCTTGTGGTGAAGCACCAAGGAGCAGCTCTCCATCCTTCATTAGAGAAGACCGGAAGATCCTCAGATGCCACCGTAGCCTAACGGAGGGTGATTTGACAGCAACAACTATATATGCCTAAGAGACTCAAAAAGGAAGAATAATAACTTTGATCAGAATCAAAATTGGTCATTATCCGAGGAAATTAAAAAATGTTTACACAAATAAAATCTTGCTCATGGAAACAAGAGACTACATTGCCAAAATAAGCAAGAATTAGAAATGAGTGCATGTGGACAAGCTTAGGAGAGAAACAATTCAGGACTTAGACAACAATTACTAAAAACTTGTGTTTAACTGGAGAATATGGAAACGAGATATCAAATTTATGAGAGAAAATACGAGAAATCATGCGTTCTTGACAATTGGTGCTTTATATAATGACCGGCGAGGCAAGAAAGCTTAATAATTATGGTTATGGTATTCTAAACAAATACTACCAAAAATATGCCACATGCATTTGTTGGCACACATGTGCATATTCACGTGCCATATTTATGAATTAGTTGTGGTAGAAAGCTGATAATTTGGGCAGTATTTCAAAGCTTTTGTTTGGCCAACTCTTGGCACCCAGTAGTGAAGTTCTCAGGGAACTTGCGTGTGCCAAACTCCACTGTGTATGCTCGAGCAAAGTTTGCACCACGTGTACCCAACCTCTTTTTGTCATTCAATGCCTGCACAAAATTCCATTATAATCCTAGTGATATGAAGGTGAATTGATATTGCAATATCGGTAAGAATACTACGTAACCTTATAAAACATCATGTATCATAAAGATGTAGAGTTTGGGAAATTAAGGAAAGGACATCTGCAATATAGAAGCTTTCATCTCTAGAGTTGGCAATTTTCAGATTGGATTGTCTGAATTTAACCAACTCATGGTCTTGGATGACTTTATTGTGTGAATTGATTTAGAAGCAAATATATAGGAGCAAGATTTTTGGAATCGTCACAAACCATCCGGTTGGAGACATGCTGGACCATTCTGACTAAAAACTGGTACGATTCGATTTTGAAAAATGGTCCGGAATCCTATACCATCCAAGAACATCTGAATTGAACCGATACGTTTCATCCAGTTTCGGCTTGGTTCAGGTCTGGTTTGAGTCGGACAATTTAGTTATGAAAAAAAAAAAAAATTATTTTTACTAAGGCTGATACATGTATTAGTACAGTATAGTATGGTACCGTACCGTACTATAGCGGTCGTTGACCAGTATAGATTCCGATACCAATTTAACATCTTGCATGAGAGAGACTATAATTGCTAAGCAACCAGTATAGATCCTGTTACTAATTCAGCAATCCTTGTATAAGAGAAATTCTAATTGTTGATAATCATTAAAGGAAGAAACTTTCCATTAAAGTTCATTATAGTTTCACTTCAACTTGATGAAAGCCTTCGTTATGACTTAGAATAGTAAATATTTTTCGCGGTAACAATAGCATACTTTTGCAAATTTTCTCAGTTGTTTTTCATTGGCTCATGCAAAAAATTTTCACATGCATGCATGCATAGATGTACAACTAAGGCATGCATTGTACATGTTGAAATGAATAGTTGCAAGAAAAGAAAACTTTACCGATGAATTTAATGTAACATCTCTAAAACCAATATTTCCCCTTAAACGAAAAAAAAGGTACAGTCAATTTGGTTCTGCTGAAAATTTGTCAGCTACTTAAGATTAGATATTATATTTATAAATTTGTATTACTGATCCCATCACTTTGCTATGCCCAAGATCTGTTTAGTGGACTAGAATTTTGTTTTGAACCAATAATCTTAATCAGAAATTGGCTACCAATGTATTGGTCATCTATATTTCATTTCATCCAAACGTAGAGGCTTATCTTTGCCTAATAAGAACAAAGAATAATTGACAAGCTTGTTCAGTTATTTCTTACTAATACCATTAAATCATCCATTAAACTTTACCAATCCATTATGGATTTCTGCAAAGATATAGAACCAATGTAACTAATCATCATCTGCATTTATTTTATCCTACCTCTCTAATCTTAAAATTGAAAGAAAAAAACAATACGTAAGCAACAGCAGCAGCAACAACAATTTACCTTGTTGGCTTTGCTTTTCTCATGATACTCCTCGATGATGATACTGACATTGGTAGACAAGGCGGTGGTTGCTGTGGTGAAGAAAGCAGCAGCCAAGCCGAGAAGGACAGTCCTCCTCTCAATTCCTCTTCCTTCCTATTGGTTCTGCTGCCCAAACTTGCTGGGCTCTGATCATTGGTAATTTTGGTCTAGAAGACGAAGTTGACGTGCCCAATGATATAGCTGTAAGCTTCAACCAGGATTCTGGTGCTCCTGAGAGCTTAAAGTTGCATGCCAAGACACTGGAGTTTTTTTTTTAAGTTTCAACCTTGTTATCGTGCATCGGCCATCCTCACAGCACAATTTTTTTTAAAAAAAAAAACTCAAAACACCAATTTTAAATATTTCCTAGCTTAATAAGAATCTGCCTAACAGTCCCCAAGCCCATATATCCAAGGCCATATAATTTTAAAAAGCAGCACATCTTTTAGTAACTGAAAAGAGAAAAAATCAAAACACCAATTTTAAATATTTCCTAGCTTAATAAGAATCCGCCAAGCAGTTCCCCAGCTCATGTATCCAAGGCCATATAATTTTATAAAGCAGCACAGTAACTGAAAAGAGGAAAAGCAAACAACCCCAATAAATCACGTCCATCCACAGGATTTTTGTCATGCAGCCATGCCTGATGATACTTGATCAGGAACTCACCATCATATTTCTGGTTCCCAGGTGTCTCTTGTACAGTGTGATTACTCGGGTCACATCCATAGCACAAATTCATCAGCTTGTGATAGAGAAACCACACAAAGCTCCTGTAACAACTGATGATAAATACAAAAATAATTGAACTCATGCACTACTGCACAAATCCCGGATTTTTTTTCTGAACCCTCTTGTATTAGGGTGATCTCCATGGCTGGCTGTTACATTCCCCAAAAAAAGTTCTATGGCATCATCTAAAATAATACCAGAATACTAAGAGAGAGAAAAGGGTTTCATACTAATTTAGCTTCAAGGATATGAATAAACTCCTCACATGCTTTAGCAATAGCAAAAAGAAGAACAAACTTCTTTTCAAAAAACTGATCAGTGGACTGGAGATGGTGACTGCCAAAACTAAAGATCAAGATTTAATGAACAGAACGTGAAGCATTCATGTTCCACAAAAATTCCGGACATTGATACGGTACTTCAGACTTCAACAGAACTTTTGAGTTTAGAAAATCGAGATTCAAGTTCAAACCAGGATTCCAATCCAACCAACTTGTTGAACTCCTCAAATGTAGCAAGCTTGTGGAGCTGATCTCTGGTGGTTCCTGCCTCCTTCAAAACCTTGAGAATGTCAATCAACATGCGTGCAGATGCATAGAGAGTTGTGAGAGGATGCACAATGAGATGGAAACCCATTGTTTTGAGCTCCTGTGGCGTGTGCAAGGGTGTAAGTCCACCTTCAAGCATGTTGCAGACCCTGTAACCTTTTGTCCTCCCACCAATCTCCCTGAGCTCATCATCATCCCTTGGTGCCTCTACAAAGCCGGCATCTGCTCCTGCCTGAATAAGGTAAAAATACCACTTTTAAGTCATCAAAAGTTTCTCAACAATATAGAAACAAGTCATCCACATCTGGGAGCTCTTAGGCTCTTTAGCTTAACCTAGATAAAATATGCATGTTCCATCAAAAAAATTAGAGATCACCGCAACCACATCTTAATATAATTATGAGAAACAGTTGTAAGTCATCAAAATCTTGATGGCTCATCCTTTGTGTCATAAGGTTGACACTAGCAGAATCTATACAGTCTGCCTTATTTGAGGGCTTACCAACTTCAGTTCCCTACAAAAGTTCATTAAAATATTTTGTAACCCAAAGAAGGTTGGGGATTGTTAAACTACCCCGTGAGTTACGATAAAACCGTGGGAAGGTATTTCTACCATCCGAGTGCTGCAGAAACACTACAAATTTAAAAAGAGAAAAACGAATGTAAAGCTACATAAAAACATTTTTGACAATATCATTAAAGTATACAAGGAAAATCCACTGGAAATATGATAACTGGAATATTAAAGGTTAAAGAATGGTCCCCTTCATACACGAATGAAAGCAAGCATAAAAGATTAAAAGATACACAACCATAAAGCTCATTTCTTGAGGAGATCACAGATTCCATTAGCAGGGAACAAAGTGACACAGGCTACAAATCTAATAGAACTCAGAATTCATATGCATTTCCCAAGGTAATATTAAAGAGGGCATATTAAGCATAACTTATCTTATCTCAGTACAAATCCATTTTTAATTGGATAAATAGCATAGCAAATAGGAGCAGAAACATGCACAAAAGAAAAATGGTTGGAATAGAAAACTGCAGATTGTACTTGGAAACATTAAGTTGAATTTAAGAAATTACTTCATGGAGAGGTTTACATGGATAGACACTGTTTGAGAATATCTGAATTGTAAGAGAAGTTCAGTTTGTTAAAAAATATTGAGTTTATTCTCTCTGCCAATGTCCAAAACATTATCACACAAGCATTAAAAAATATATCTAGAAGAATAATAATGATAGAGATTTTTTTTTTACTGTACAGTTGTCAATGCTTGTTGCAACTCTTCCAGCTTTATCTCTCATTTCATGATATTTTCCTAGCACATTATGCAGACAGGCGCATGCATTCTCTAAAGGAAAAAATAAATACTATATAGATTGGTAAAAGCATATGCCAAAATACAAGAGTATAAAGTTAGGTAGCACATTTGGGTATTGATAGAAATTCCAAACAAACTGCTAATAAAAATGCAAATAGTTAGTATTTTTAATATAATACCTCCACGTAGAGGTTAGCCCGTGAAATTGCATCAGACAAACCCGACCTAGCAGATGTTGCACGAGCATCAGTCCGAGCAACAAGAAAAAAGTCACTATCACCAATGACATCTCTTGCAGCTGCTATTTTTGCTGCATGTTCCTCTGCTGATATCACCTACAATTAGGAATTGACAGATAACCATATTTAAGGGTCAATTGTGAAAGCAGAAAACATTTTATAAAGATAATATTCACTTAATGCACAAGCACACATAAAATTTGCCTATGTAGAGGAAATGGAATGCATGTAATTTCTACCAAGTAAAACTTTTGCATGCATGCATGGATAAACCTTAATGGCTATTGTTTTTGTACAGATTATCAGAACTAGTGTTTGATATACAAATAGGATTTTGTTTGTAACATCTAAGAGAAGTTGAAGGGATAGAAGAATTTAATATCATCCACCCTAAGTTACCTGTTTGCCACGCATATGCCCTTGTCACCCACAGACCAGATGAACAATAGCAATTGTTAGAATCATCGCAAGAATCATGTCAAAATAAAACTGAACAAAGACAATATGCTGCAGATATTAGACAATAAAACAAAATAAAAAGAAAGTAGAAGAGGAAGGGAGGATGGTTCTCTCACCACATTTCTTTGGCCATCGCTGATCCTGGAACAATTGTGAAGAATTGAGAAATGATATAAAAAGGTGCTGACATAGTATGCCTATATTTTCAGTATAATTGTTGTTCATACCTCAAGAAAGCAACCAGCAGCACCAGCTGCAATTAAATCTTTAATGGTCCTTTGAACATTGAGAGCATTGCCACCTCCAGTATCTAGAATATTTTTAACAATGAAAAATATCTAATCAGATGCACCTTAAAAGATGGAATGACACAATCAAATAAGCAATGAAATTGATTTAAAGGAGATAATGTTTAGTAGATAAAGAGTGGCAATGCTTGTTCTACAAATAAGAGTTCAAGATAGAAAAAAATGGAAAAAGTGAAAATTTTCTGCAGAAATATGTCTAAGGAAACTACAGTTACAGATGCAAACAATCAAGCTGCCCCATAAGTTCATAATTATACCAACCATTTTGAACTATAAAATTCTGGCTTCTGATAAATGTTGACTTGAACCAAATTCAGTAGCTCCATTTGGTTCATATTAATTTTAAGTTACATTGAGCCCGTGTCTTGCATATTGAAACCAAAAGAATGAATAGCCAGCCTGAGTCTCATTTGCAATCTATCCAAAAACTTTGTAGGTTAACAATATAAAATGTTTTGAAAGTTGGAATCATAATGCATGATAAGCTAGAGCCTTACAACAAGTACCAGGTAGATAGTTTGACTACTCCCTAATTGGTAGTCCTTCCAAAATTAAATCGATTTTGTATAATACTTATGTATTTGTCTTATTGGAGGTTGGAATCATGGTTCCAATAAATCTGAGCTATGAGACTAACAATTCATTTGATAATGATCAACTAAAAAAAAAAGGGCTATTTGTGGAAATGAACTTAGGTCAGGAAGAAACCAAATCCTACAAATGATAATAGAATGCTATCATTCTTAAAGGACTTTCATAACCAAAGAACAAACTGAACCATTTGCACTTCCTCTAAAACACAAACCTTTTCATATTTTCAAATGAAATAACATTTGAACCATGATTGTGACTGTCACGAGACTGAACCATTTGCACTTTCTCTAAAACACAAACCTTTTCATATTTTCAAATGAAATAACATTTGAACCATGATTGTGACTGTCACGAGAAAGAAGCAAAACTTCAGTAAAAATATTTGAGTTTCTTTTGTCTAATTCCTTCATGGAAACCAGAGATTATAAATGATGAGTTTCTAAGTCCTTAAAAAGTCGAGAAGCAACAAACAAGTTATTTTCCAATCTTAATTTTTTAACGAACATTATTTGCGACATAACTTTGCTAAACATTGTAGTAACATCAGGCACTATCTCATTATCATTAGCCAATGTTATTAATAAATAGGAGGAAACATGGCATTTTAGCAAATACTCTTACATCGTATCTATTTTTGTATGGATGTGTTTCTTTTGTACTTAATTAGTGGTTCATCAAATTAAAAGACTTAGGGCCCCTTCTTTGGAGGGAAAACAATTTATCTTGGAATCTCTATTTTCTTAGATAAGTATTTTCTAAGCAACATTTAGACAGAAAAATAATTTATCCATATTCTTTATGCATTGAAAAATGGCTCCAGAATTTATTATCCATGTTCTTTTGCATCACTACTTTCCTAGATAAGTTACTAAAATCTATCCATATTTCCCATAATATCCTTTATTATATAAATATATCTATTATATATTGTAATTTATATTATAATAGAACTTAAAAGGGCTAGAGTAAGTGAAAAATATTAAGGTGCAAGATGTGATAACCAAAAACTATGATTTTCATTATAGCCCATATTATAATCAATAGATATGTTGTTTAGAATAAATCTTCTTTTTTTTTTGCTCAAAAACCCAAAAACAATTTCATAAGCAACAAGATACAACCGACAAGTTGAAGCCCCAACATGATGGAGTAATCAGTCCATGATTTTTCATTTCCTTCTTAGGCAAAGAACAAAACTTAAGGCACACCTGTATTAGAGGATTCTTTTATACAATTTTTTTACATGATATAAGCGTTTTTTAAGTAATTTTTTGACATAATTTTTGCTGAAGTTGTGACATAACTTTGACCAAAAAGGGTAATATCACAACTACATACATGAATTGTTGAATTGTTAATTTGACAGGTTAATCAATTTCCTAGTAACATCTTTTAACTGAACAAAGGTTTCATCCAGCTCCAGCCTGAACAAAAACTATTAAGAAAATATTTAAGCTTATATTCGATATTTTCTTAATGAAACAGTATCTTGAACTGGTTCCATCTTTAAATTTAAAGTAAGCTAAAAAAAAGAAACCAGTAAGAAAGGGAGGGATTTGGAATTAAGGTCCTTACAATATTGTTTATCAATTGGAGTAATCAGACAAAGAACTCTTTCTTGATATTTTGCATATTTACTAAAATCTTCTACTATCTGCACTCGCATTCAAAAATAAGTAGCCAGATTTTCATAACTAAATTGCGAAAATGCCATTTAGAGAGCTAAAACCCTAGTGGAAGTGATCGAAGTTATCGAACCCGCATCGACGATGATGGGGATGAGCGGCGCCGCCGCGCACACGAATCGTGCCGTCTCCGCCATCTCCGGCGCCCTGAATCACCAAAAAGCAAAAAGAGAAACCATTTTTCTTGAAAAATCTATAAAACAATCAAGAAAATGACCAAGAATTCACTCTTTTGAAAACAAAATAGGAAAAAAAATAATAAAGAACGAGAGAACGGAGGAGGGAAAGAGGGAGAGACGTTAGGAGGCCGAAGTCCGGCTTGCCCAGGAGGGAGGCGGAGACGGCGTAACCGGAGATGAAGCCGGCGCTGAAACCCGATTTCTGGACGATGGCCGCCGAGAGGGCGTCATAGCATCCCGGCATCAGCACCGCCCCCTCCTCCTCGATCAGCCGGTGGATGCGCGTCCTCCCCGCCGCCTTCACGACGGCGGTCCTCCGCCCGAGCGATCCCGGCGGGAAATGCGCCCTCCCGGTGGGAGCGGCGGCAGAGGAGGGCAGCCTCATCGCGATCGCCAACCCCATCGCCGCTATTTCCGAGTGTAGACTGTGGAGTGAACGAAAGGGGGAGCGGAGACGCGATGAGGGGTTTCGTTTTCTTGGGTTAATGAAGATTTTTTAATTAAGATTAAAAGAGTTCACTTATTAAATAAAAGGTTGGATTTTGTTCTGCTCACCCGCGGAGGAACGTGGACTTGATTGGGCTATTTTCAAGCTTGACAGTTAGATGAGACGTTGGCGAAAAATGGATTAAAAAATTCAGGGCTATTTGAAGGTACGTTACATGCTTGCAATTTTAAAATGTTTTCTTTGATTTGATTAATTATTTTTTTCTTTTTTTAAAAAAAATAATAAGTTGGGTCTAATTCCGAAAGATACATAAAGTAAAAACCATCTATAAAAGAAAATGCTGGCATTTGTGCTAACATGCATCTCATATGATCTAGTTTTATTATCCTCAATCATTGAATCCGATTTCCTCTTCTTATAGATAAAATTAATATAAAATAATAAAAAAAATTATATATATATATTTTAAAATATTTAAATTTATATAAATATCCTTTCAAAATTGATATATATATATATTTATTTATTTATTTATTTATAAAATACTTGTTTTATTTATATGCATTACTTTTTTTTCTTTTTTTTATATATACCCATACCATCATATCCTTTAAAAAAATAATAGTTTTGTTGGGATATGATAAATTGATCTGTTTATATTGACCTCTTAAAAGTTTGAAATTTAAATTGGTCTATGCCCAAAAGGTATCGAGCCGATCAATGCTTGAAAGGCACAAATATGGTCGGTAAATAATTCGTCAACATCAAAAGGCTGCGAAGCCGATTGATAATCAACAGACACGAAGTTGATCCATTTCCAGGTAATCGATAGATTTATTTGAGAATGGAATTTGGTAATAATTATGTGTTGTAGGAGACGATCAACTCTGGAGAAGGCGATTAACTCTGAAGGAGATGATCAACTCTGAAGGAGACGATCAACTCTGAAGGAGATGATCAACTTTGGAGGAGATGATCAACTCTGAAAGAGACGATAAACTCTGGAGGAGACGACCAACTCTGAAGAGAAAAATAATTAATTACGAACAAGTTTGCTTGCATGTGTTTACATTCTGGATTAACCGTTTTACAGATAGATGCCAGCTGTGAGCGGTTAATTCCTTACGACCAACTTTGGTTGCACATGTTTACACTCTGGATTAATCATTTTACAGGTGGATTCCGGCTATAAACGGTTAATTCTTGGCCTATAAATACCCAGACTGTAATGGAGAATGGACTTTTTGACAATTCAAATTTCTCAAACACCTTCTATCTAGTCTTCCTTTAGATCATATATGTTCCAATCCAGACGCCATCAAGCTTGGAAGATGATGGAAAGCTGGATCAAATCAGCTTGACCCATTCCTCTTTTGCTTCAAGCTCGCTGTGATTTGTCTGGACACAACAAGTTTAAAATTAAAATAACTGAAATATCTTTATGGATAGATATGTAAAAAAAAATTTATAAAGATATATATACAAATAGCAATTTGACGAGAGTATTGATATAAATTTGACTGTTTAGAAGGATATACATATAAAAACTTTTAATTTAGTTTTTATAATTTTTACATGTATATCCTTTCAAATATTCAAATTTATCTGAATATCTTTTTAAAATTAATATTTGCATATACATCCTCATAAAACTTTACTTTTGCATAATACCATCCTAATGGTTCTTTGATATCATTAGCTAAAACATATTTTTAAAATTTAAAAATTAATAAGTTTATAAAATTAAATCTTTATCTCTGAAAATGAATATTAGGTTAATGTATTTCGTAGAACCTACTTGACCTATCATCATCAACTTGACTCCCAAATCATATATTGTTCCTCTTATGATGGCTGACATGCCTAATTTTCTAAAATAAACTATTCCCACTTAATCAAGGAGGGATTATTAAAAGATATGATCAAGACTTAGTAGGGGTATGCATGAAACTAGCTTTCTCTTTGAAAACCATGAAAAGTTTCAGAGGAGGAAACTATGTTGGTTGTTAATATCTATTAATCCATTATTATTAGTAACCTAGTTTTGGTTTGTAATGATTTTTGTGATTCTTTTTTTTGTTCACCTTATCTTTCTCTTGTCTTTGTTTAAGGAATTTCTTATACTTATTTATTGAATGAATGAAGTTATGATGAGCCATCACATTTTTCCCTAAAAATAAAATATGATATATATTTTAATATTCTATATATAATGTATTATATAATATCATCATTATATTATTATATTATATAATATAGCATTATATTATAGAGTAAGAGGGTCCAAATCTATCTAGATGAAATAGATAAAAATTAATTTTTTTTACATGTATACATTTCTAAATATTTAAATTTGCATGAATATCCTTATAAATTTTTCTTTTTGTACATTTATCCATAAGGATATTTTAATCATTTTAATTTTAAATCATTATTTTTTTAATGGCATTAGGTGATGCTAGTGCATATGCAAAAAATAAGAAAAAAAAAGATATGCATGTTGATATGGCAAGACTGCTAGCGTAGAGTACACCTCGGATCCAGCTGGCAGCGAAGCGGGTAGACATCGCCACGTCGGATCTCTTTCCGAGCTCCTTCGCCAAGTGGCTCTCCAAGGGTCGAGCCCACCTCGGCCAGAGTCGAGCTCCCTCAGCTCCTTCGCTAAGTGGCTCCCCAAGGATCGAGCCCACCTCGGCCGGAGTCGAGCTCCCTCAGCTCCTTCACCATGTGGCTCCCCAAGGATCGAGCCCACCTCGGCTGGAGTTGAGCTTCCTCAACTCCTTCGACAGGTGGCTCCCCAAGAATGGAGCCCACCTTGGCCGGAGTCAAGCTCGGCATCTCGGCTTCTTCGCTAAGTGGCTCCCTAAGAGTTGAGCCCATCTCGGCCGAAGTTGAGCTCACTCCTCGGAAGCGCCATGAAAAAGATGAAAGCGTCAGCACCAAGTCCGCCATCGAAGCTGGCACATCCAGTACATCGCCCCAAAGCTTGCGAAGTGCGCCTACCATCATTTACACCAGTTGGGGAGGAGTGCCCTGATCGAGGTACCGAGTCCTACAACCGACCATCTGTACCATCCGGAAGAAGAAGGCCATGTCAGAAACCTCAGACCTGAAGGCGGCTACCCACGGATCGAGACCCTGCTAAATTTTTCCAGCCATGATAATCCATCAAAAAAATAAGGCTCGCAACATAACTCCCTACTATAAGGGAAAATGACCTCGGGAGTACGGCCAACGGATGCCATTGACTCCTACTCTATCCTTTATAAAAAACTCTCCTCCAAGTGTGGTGACTGAAGAGGGATCTGCCTTGGAGGATCTATTCCTCTTTACAGTCCGTTGACTTGATCGTCGGAGTGCCTCCACCGGGATCCCCGGTCCAGGTCTCTAACTCTGTTTTGCAGGACTGAGAACCGCTAGATTCCGAGAAACGGGGCTGACGTCCGGCGCCACATCCAAGCTGCAGGCTACGATGGTAAGGACGGCAACACATGTAAAAATATTAAGTTTAAAAAGTATTCATGTAAATTTGAGTATTTAGAAAAGTATATATGCAAAAAAATCCAATAACAAATGATCCTTATGAATTAAATTACTCCCTTTGTCAATTTACTTGCAAATGATGAAATGTCCATTTATGTAGGTTCTTGGGTGGCAATGTAATGACAACCATCTAGAATTGAAAGCGAAATACTAATCCAGTCTGTTGTGGAAATGAAAGAATTGTGCAATGCAAACAATGCTTTGATAACTAATGCAATAGTGAACAATTTTTCAGAGTTAAAAATCACCAAGTAATCATCTATTAAATAACAATTGCATGCATGAATGCATCAATGGATGGGTAGACATTTTACTTAGAAATTGGGGAAAATTTCCCAACTATAATCTCATGCACATCCAGACATCACTCTCATGCTTGAGAAGGTGACTTGTTCTTCATTAGTATACCATTTTAATTTCAAAAAAAATACTTTATATGGTATACCATTTATCATGAAGAAATAGATCGTTACCAAATAGCAATAAATGATTTCCCTGGGATTGACATGTGTAGCTCATATGGATATGGACTTTTATACCTTATCAACAGTGACTAATTCTTCACTCTTAGTTCCTAACTGATCAGTATTCAAATATAAATTTGCATAAGGTCAATTAACATACCATCTAGTGCAATCAATAAGGGTACTAAGGTTGTTACTTAAGAAGCACACCTTCAACCACCAAGGGGGTAGCACAATTAGTGGGGGCTCACGCTCACGTCTATTCGATCACGGATTCGAGGCATGATCCATGCGGTAACTCGATTAAATCTAGAAATTTTTCCTGGGGTACGTGATTGGGGACGGGAGGGAACATTCTACTCTGACAGCTTAGTGAGGTCAGGCTGACGTACTCACCTTCGAGTGGGGAAGGTATTGCGAAAAAATAGCTACCCGAATCAAATATGGCTTGGCGGGGCGGGAGCCCAGTAGGGACAACTACAGCGGGGATTTTCCTTCCCCCATCCCTTTTTCTTATAATAATAATAATAATAATAATAATAATAATAATAATAAGCACACCTTCCTGGCAGAACTTGTTGATCAGAGTTGCACCTACAATTAGCCTAAACCACTTTCAAGTGAAATCTGACTTTCTTTTGATATGTATACCTTCCTTGTGTATCAAACTTCTACATATATTATAAAGATTTTATCAACAAAGATAGACTGAATTGCATCCGAGCTAGCAAAATTCTAAGAGGACTACATTAAGATGAAGAGAGGAGCTAGCTACAAGGAATCAAGACTTTTTTTCTTTAATTTATTTGTTGATATATCTTCTTATTTTTTTTCTTTTTTTTTCCCTTTTGCTGCACAAAAGTTCCTGCTGATGTTAAGTTTATGGTACAAGTTTAGACAATATTCTTTATTTGATGGATAAGTACGTATATAATTAACCACAGATAATCATTGCGTAAGACGTATACGTATTTGCTTAGCACAACAATGGAAAGTACAAGACACATCATCTTCTGGGGGGATTCTTCTACAAAAAGCTTTTTTTTATTATTATTTTATAAACCTTTAAAAATTAATTTAATGGCATGACATTTTTGCAGATCACAACCGTTACCGTAACCAATAATTGCTGAATACTAGCTGGTTGGGCTTGGCAGCATCGTTAGATAAATCTTTTGCACAAGAAACTGCAAGCCATTTGTTTCCTTCGCTTATTCTGTAAACACTTCTTGGGTATGAGAAGAATTTCTTCACTTATTTCTGTGGACAAAGCATCATCAGGGAATTATGAACAGGTAGTAGTGGCATTTTTTTAACATTTTCTTTTGATCTATGAACAGGTAGGAGTCTAGCCGAACTCGAATCCCTTCTGGATGGTTTTCTGAAAAAATATGTGTGTTTGTTGCCAACTCAACAATAAAAAGATATAGGTGTGATGGTTTGAACGAAGAACAGTTAGAACAAGAAACCAAAGAATTGTATACCTTAATGTCACCCTCCACATGTTTACTTGTAGTGAACCCTAGCTATTTTGACCTATTCTTTCATTGATTTTGAACAAAGTTGCAACATAAAAGATTCAAGAAAGGAGGCTGGAAGAAGTATATCTTACACCTCATCAGTTATGCTAACGACATCTAAGGACTTATGTTCTCTTCCATATAGAATAGATTAGAAAGTTGCCACCTTGTGAGAACTTCATTTTTTCAAGAACTTACGTTTTCTTCTGGATGGAATGGATTTAAAAGGGTGAAAACAAATCAAAAGATATCTTCAGACAAATGAAACAAAAAGAAAAATGAATGAAAGTTGGTACCTTTGCATGCGATCAACAATGTCTTTGAAACTAAAACTAAGAGGATTACCCTTCCTTGTTTGACAAATTAAGACTCAAACGCTGCATTTATATTTTAACAACATGCATACATGGAGTTCAAATTTTGTAAACTAGGTCCATGTTATTGGATGGAATATCTATATCCACTACAAGGATTCATAAGGAGCGAGCCTTAACCCTGCCATCGACCAAATACTTCGACAGCATATATATTTTAAGCCATCAAAATAAGGAAATGTTCAAATTAACAAGATCAAAACCATCGATAAATTAATGAACTCGAAGTTTAATTTAACAGTTCAGAATAAATATTAACTCGTGATAGAACCATGAAACTTTCATGATACCAACACTGCAAACAAAAACCATTAATTGCCAACATCGTTCTCTCTCTCTCTCTCTCTCTCTCTCTCTCTCTCTCTCTCTCTCTCTCTCAATTTAATTAGATATCTAACCTAACTCCAAGTATGCAGATCTGCGGTAATTTTCGAATCTAAGAGGAGATCCCAACACCCAAGAAATCGATAAATGGAACATCCTTGGGTTTCAAGGACTCATCACCATCATTTTGCTGGTTATGATCAGCTCTATGGTTCATTTCTCTAGCTGAAGAATCCCCAAGTCTAATTAAATCACTTGCATCCATTATCTCACTTCCACAACCATCACTTGCGGCGGAGAATCTGATAGAACGAGGAACCACCCTGGTGTAGCCTGTGTCACACAATGCATTGAAACTCCTGTAAGTATTATAAGAAGAGCGAAGGGACCGATCATGGAAATAGGATCTCCCAACAACGTTATTGTTATATTTAGACCTATAGAAGTCCCTAGCACCAAATATTTGAGGTGATGATGACATGGTTGATCCAGAGAAGGCCCAGGAAAGTGATAACGTTGAAGGTGATGCAGCGAACTTATCACTGGTGGCCGAGCTTCCAAACTCAAAGAGTCTACAAGGATCAAATTGGATGTGTTTTGAGTTACTTCCTTCTTGAGGAGCTAAGCATGAAGTAAAAAGGCCATTCGCAGTGCTGTCGGAGCTATGGAGGATTTGATCCTGACAACTTCTCTTGCCAAAGAGCCTCGATCTCTCTCTGTGCCTTCGAGCCATGATTACATGCCAATGGTTCTTCACGGCATTATCGGTCCTACCGGGGAAAAGTCTGGCTATCAACGCCCACTTGTTTCCATGAATGCGATGAGCTGCGAGGAGCCTCTCTTCTTCTTCCTCTGTGAAAGGTCTCTTATTAATTCTTGGGTCTAGCTGATTAAACCACCTCAACCTACAGCTCTTTCCTGCAATTAAATAGTGATGAGCTATAAGAACTCATATCTTAGAAAAGAAGATAAAGTACAAAAGAAGAGAAACAAAAAGAAAACAAGAGAGAGAATGATCAAGAACTTGTGATGCATGGCTTCACAAACTTGAAATTGGAGACCGGCCAGTAGATATATATATATATAATAGAGATGTTAAGTAGCGTCTCATCTTCTCTTGAGAAGACTACTAAGAGCGAGGAGCTGATCTTCAACTCTTGTGACACACCTGATCTTCCTTGAAGCTTCTCAGCAATCGAGTTCCAGTTCTGAGGACCGTACTGCTCGACGAGCTGCCTCAGCTTTTCGTCTTCCCCAGGTCTCCAGTGTCCGCGAGGGCAAACCTTAGTGTCATCAGATCCAGTAGTGGCCGCTGACGATGATCCCATCACTTGCAAAGGTCCTGTTCAAATGGCCTCGATTGGAGATGATCGGAGGTAGGCAGTAGCTAGGTTGAGAAAAGGATAAGGGGGTGGAAAAGAAGGAATGAGGAGGATAATTAATAGAAGAAATGAGAGAGTTGGGTTGGTTTAGGGTTTGGATGGGAAGTCGTTTTTGTTAGTTTAACACGACAGCGAGGGATAACATTATATGTGCCCATGTAGCACCCTCACAACTTGGCGTGCTTGGCCATTTGGCACTTAAACATCCCTATCAATTGCACCAATCCTTGTAACTTAATAACGTTCTCAACTTCCTTAACAATATTCCTTACAAGACTCTCTCTCTTTCACCTCTTTCTCTCTCCTCTCTCTCTCTCTCTCTCTCTAGACACACATAAAAATTCATGATTGTTTGAACTTTGGAGATTAGAGTGCATGGATTAGTGATGTCTAAGGTGTTGTGGTTAAATTGCTTGAATTAAAAAATGGATAGCTTGTGGTGTTTTGATCAAGTATATATTTGGTGGATCTAGTAATTATTAGCAAGGTTGTAAAAAATGAGACCATTAAAAAAATATTACAAGCCAGATGTGCAGTTTGTAGTGCTCTTTCTATTTTCAAAACCTACTAAACTAACTTTCAACAAAGTGGTAAAAGGTTTAGCAGACAGCTGGACTGCCCACATTAGAATTGCTAAGTTTAGAGGGAGGTAGGTACATTAAAACCTTAAAACCCCAATTTTGGTGCATGAACTCATATATATAGAGGGAAGATTTTAATGCACGCATCCACGGTTCACAACCCCTGTGAACTTTGAAATTGCAGTACGAATATCATTGTAGAAAGATTATATGCTGAAGACAAATTTGAATAGCCAGATATGATTTGATGATCTTATGCAACAATTGGACCTAAATACATTACAATGCCATTTCTAATCCAAATACAAGTTGGTTAGCACAGAGAACATGCATGAATGCATGTGACTAAAGGGAAATGTTTAAGAGGGTTGGCATTGGAAGCTAAAGAAATTGTTGGGTTAAGGAATGGTTGGGATTATGGATATCTTATGTGCATATCCTCTGGACTCAGTTATGTTATTAGTGTTGCAAGGTTTAATTTATTAACTTACCATCTTGCTAGCTCGCTACATATATCATTCTTGGAGAGTGCAAATTAAATGAAAGTTGCTTTAGCATCCAAATAGTAAGCAATAATGGCTAATACACTTTTTTTAATATTCTTTTAAAAATAAAGGGAGACAATACATACAAGCCTAGTATGAGTGCATTCAACAAAATTAAAAAAACAAAAACAAAAAATATCCTTGAAGGCCCTCAGAGTAAAAGCCATATCAGTGTATATATAGGATGTCATCCTTAAGTGCCATGTCATGAAGGAAGCAATCTAATCTACTGTAGTGTTTGTCTCATGGTAGACTTGCTAGACAACCGGTAAAATGCAACCCTTCAAATTAAGTTCTCTAAATATCACATAGCAGTGGATGGTTGTGAGTTGCCTCCACCCAACAACCATATCAGCAATCAGCTGATCAATTTGAAAGACTCATCACGCATAAATGATACCAGTCACTAGTGCATTACATATATATTAAATTGTTACAACTTTATGTACAAAAATCATCATCTAATGTTCAAAAAATGTCTAAAAGTATACAAATGTAATTTATTTATCAATGAAATGGGCCTTCTACTTCATCTCTTTTAACCTTTTGTAAAATTGATGAAACTTATGACGTGTAAGTATGGCATCAACAGAGAAATGGGTGGCCTATCTCCTTTTCTTCACCTTCATATAGATGGCCAGTCCAATGTTATTGATAGACAACTTGTAGAAGGTCATATTTTTCTGTTGATGGAGGATTTTAACTGTACTAAATTGGACTGTTCTCCTTCACATCTCTTTCACATATATGTACCTGCACACAAGCAATGGAATTAACCCAACTTTACTACTCTAATAAAAACCATAGAGTCCAAATGATTGATCCTTCGATGTTGATCCCTTTGCAATTACTGCATATGGTTTCTTGATGAATAATGCGAAGGCCACCAACTCTATTATAATCCATTCCAAATTTTTTTTGTCAAAGTAGTTTCACCAGTCAGCACACGAGCGCAGTGGGAAATCTATGCTGTCCAACGACATTGGTTATCTACTACAATTGATATGGTCATCATCCATGTAATATGATATTTTCCATGGCAACGGCCAGTATTAATTAAGTGCAACTGTGTTACCTAATCTTGTTGATAACCATCTTTAATTTATAGTATATATATTATAAATTTGTAAGCTAGCTTTTCTTATAGAAATCAGTATCATGAAACAATAACATAGTCAAAGCACATGTTATGTGTTTCAATATAAAGGCTCCTAAAACTTTAAAAACATGAATAAAGTATGTTGCAAGGTAGTACTTGGTAAAATATTTTTGTTAACAAGAAAAACTTGAGCAGTTGGACAAACCCTGGTGGGATGTACCAAACTAATTCCTTCAAAATTTGCCAAATGGAGCGAAGGCAGGATGGTCCCATGCATGTCTGGATGATGTGGAATTGACAAGAGAAGTGGGCCCTCATTAGTCCCCCAAGTGATCCAAGATTTTGCTAGAATTGAAAGGGCCATCAACCAATGACCACAAGAGGAAGGAATGACAAGAAAATTGTCAGCACCATTAAAGCACACCACACTCAACCATATTCCCTCTCTTCATCAATAGTAACTCTTCAGATATAGTTAGCATACGACTTTGCTTCATGGAAAACAAGAAATAGGTGTTTACCAACTTCTATATAATAGTAATAGTGTCTGGCACGTACCATATACACGTTAAACTGCCATTCTTGATAGATGCAAAGTTTAATATAAATGAGACATTATAAAGATAATCCTTCTTGAAAAACGCTCTCTTAGTGATTGAAGAGATGCACCATTTCTACCATCAAATTCTAGAGCACAGATCATGCGGCACTACAGTACTCGGTACACTGTATCCACGCATGGATGCTGTCCATCACAGGATAGACAGCTGCACGCATGATATACGTTGCTTGATTTGTTCTCATGCATGGCCATCTTTTTTGTGATGAACAAAATCTACGAATAAACTACAACCGCAACCTACGACACCGCATGTGTACCCATGGGGATCCATGCCATAAATTTTATTGCTTTCGGAGAATTACAGCCAGGGGTTCTAAAATTAGGTTTCAGAATAAATTTAAATCATGCATGGAATGTATACTATTGTGCCTCCCCATCATGCATGGGTACAAATTAAAAGTGTGAATGATGTATGACATGCCCAATGGATGGTCAACTTTGCATACAAATCTATCTATATACAAGCTTGTGTTTGCTAAATACGTGTGCTAGCTTTGGCTTGAAAATGACCGCCGGAGAAAAAAAAAAAAAGAAGAAGAAGAACCAATGAAGTGCTTTACTTGTCCTCTCTTTAATTTATTATTATTTTGATGGTGCATACAAGTTGTCATAACTCTTTATGTTACATTGGTTGAGAACCGGAGGGGAAGTAAGGTCACCTACTTCCATTGGATAGTTGGGCACGTATCAAATACCACGGGGTGTAGGTTTCATCTCCTTAACTAAACCTCTTTTCTATTTTTTTTCCACCCTTTCTTGTTAAGTTTTGTTGGTGAACCATTTGCCGATTCTCTCTTTAGTTCTACAAGCCTGGATCCTCTGCAGAACGGTATAACCTTGCATGCATGACTACCATATCATTCGATTATGGATATGGATGGCTATCAAATAAGATGGATATATATGCATTACACGTACGCTATACATGATATATTTTGTGTGCCATACACTGCATCCTATTTGATAACTATTTATCTTTATAATTGAATGATGTGATGGTCATCCATGGTTGTGTATGGTGCAAAATGCACATCATAGAGGATCGTAGAACTCGATTCTAGCATTCGTGAATAACTACCTAGATGGACTCCTTCATGATTATATATATATAAAGTATAAATCAGGTAGACATATGTGTCATTACATCAAAGGATTCAGGTAAGCAAAACTGTTCAAGAGTACAACCACATCAACTTACTCTTGGAAACGAATACAGCTAGCAGACCACTCGATCTGTACGTTATCCTATCTCTAATATCAACAGTTTGGAATACTGGGAAAGGAATAATAGGGAGAGGTTTTAAGTAGCTATCAAGAAGTAAATGAAGAGGCTTTTCGTTACTTGGGAAGGCATCCATTGCCTCCTACTATAGAGGTATTTCCATTGGGAATACTTCAACAAAAGGCCAACATGAAGTTAACACCTAAGCACACAATGCAACAACCTATCATCTCCATCATTTCAAGTTAAACCATCTTTTCCCAGCTACACTTGTTTTTGACATCAAAGACACATTGAAAACAACAAGAAACCAATTTAATCAACCCTTCTTCCCTTCTGATTTCCGACCAATGTGACCATAAGACAAAGTTTAGGCAACTACACCCTCAACGGCCATCCAATTATGAAGCACTCCCACATGAAATCATACATAAATATCTATATATATATATAGATAGATAGATATTTGCACCTTGTACAATTTCCATCTGTTGCTAATATATATATATATATATTTAGAACCCTTTAGAACCCTAGCCTTTCAAAATACACTTCTTGCAACCTTTCCTTTATAATTGGATGGTCCGTGTGGTTATAAACGGGCCTGTATTTAATATTTGGATGCTAATCATCACTTCAGTGGCGTTAAGATCTTGACTAGTACCTAATGGAACTTCTCTCTCTCTCTCTCTCTCTCTCTCTCTCTCTCTCTCTCTCTCTCCTCTCCTCTCTCTCTCTCTCTCTCTCTCTCTCTCTCTCTCTCTCTCTCTCTCTCTCTCTCTCTCTCTCTCTCTCTCTCTCTCTGGTGATGGTATCTAATGGAAGCTTGACTGGTAGAACAAATCCAACTAGAGGAGGTTAGTGCAATTGCCGCTTTTTTAAATTTTTTTTAAAAAAATCTTTCTTTAAATCAAACCATCCACAATTGTCTAAAACAAACTTCAATGAAATAAATATTGGAGGGAACTGGTGTATGCTAGGTAATGGGTCCTCAAATGAGAGCCACATATATCCAAAAAATGGTACAAGAGATTTCTCTAGATGGCGGCTTCGGTTGCCATGGCGTGTTTGGCTACTTCATGAGGACCTATGGAGACCATTTCCTTTTCCTTGTTCAACATCATGTTTATGATCACAAGCTAACCATAAAATATATATAGGTCAAAAAATATGGAGGACAACACGTATAGTTAGGTCTCTTTAGAATATTAATTCAATATAATCACAACAACAATGCTAATCTTACATGCTTAAGATCAGGATGATGTCCTATCCTTGTAGAAAATTTTGCTTCAAAACCTTAGCTTGTGACCCTGAGATGGTGACGTTTTAGCTACTCTTAGTTTTTTGGAAGGAAAAGAAACCAAGGAGATCCATGATAAAAGCTTCCAACATCCATTTCAAGGCTTGCATGTTATTGATAGCCATACACAAAGCAACAATATATATGAATGAATAATAGATGTTGCAATAAGAATGAACAATGCTGCTATTACAATCCATGTGACCTTCCTGCTACGTTACGTTCTCAAAAATTAAGTGAGATCAGTTGGATGATCACATTGAGATAGGAACAAATACTCATATTTTTGCTATGAATATCTGAAATAATTGTGTACGTAGCAATGCAAAGCTCGATCGGTAGCTTATCATCGGGCACTTTTTGCTCCTGAGTGGTTCTATATACCAGGGCCAAATTCATGCATCAATATACCTGAGGCTCGAAATGACTAATATTAGCTTAGTAATTCAATAAGCAATTAAGCAGTGTTATATGAAGTTCATGAAGCGTGGTGGGTGGATGAAACATTTTTCTCTTATGAAGTAAAAATTGTTAATCAATCAGGTAACTTATAGGGAATAAGTTGCAAGCCATGTGTCAGATCCTTTTATTTGTTTCTTAGTCTCCGGCAAAGATGCTTGCATGAGTCTATGCCATTGGTGATGCAAGGTATATGATATATATATATATATATATATAAACATGAAGAATCCCGAAAAGATATAGGTTATTACAAACATGAAGAATCCAACTTCGAAGAAGGAGGTCCAACACCGAATCGACCGTGTTGCCACTCTTAGCCAGTTTATCTTGTGCTCGGTCGAGCATTGTCTACCATTCTTTAAGGTGCTATGTAAAATGCACAACTTCACCTAGTCAAGAGAGTGCAAGGAGGCTTTCGAGGGGCTGAAAAAATTTCTTGCCTCGCTTCCCTTGCTTTCTAGGCCAGAGGTCGAAGAGGAGCTCCTCCTCTACTTGGCCATATCCCCAGGCACAGTCAACTCGATGTTGGTCCGCACCAACAAGGACGACACCCAAAAGCCAGTCTATTATACCAGCAAGGCACTACATGATGCGGAAGTCAGGTATACCTGATCTGAAAAATTATTTTTGTACTAATAATGTATGCTCAGTATCTCAATCCCTATTTTCAAGTTCATATGATTGCAATCCTCACTAACCAACATTTGAGGGCCATCCTGAACTGACCGGACACCTCAGGATGCCTGGCCAAATGGACAATGAAGTTTAGCAAGTTTGACATCTCGTATCGTCCAAAATCATCTCAAAAGGCCTATGTCCTAGCCGACTTCCTGGTGGAGTGCATATGGATGAACGATGACTCGGAGGAGGTGCCATCCGAGCCAGTACAACACCCGCCCGGTGAAGGGATGACATGGATCCTCCACGTTGATGGTGCATCAAACTCAGGAGGGAGTGGAGCCGACCTCATCCTCGCTAACCCGGAAGGAGTGGTGGCCGAATATACCCTATGCTTCTTCTTTAAAGCAATAAATAATCAATTTGAGTACGAGGCCCTCCTAGCAACTAAGAGTATTTCATGAGCTGGGAATCACGAGCCTAAGGGTCTTCATCGACTCACAAATCGTAGCTGAACAAGTCACAGATGAGTTCGAGGCTCAAGATCCCCTCATGGTGAAATATCAAGACGAAGTACGCTCTTACACAACGAACTTCCGGCATTTCAACATCTCCCACATTGCCCGAGGAGAGAATGCCCATACCGATGCTCTATCTAGGCTTGCGACCTCACCCAATTCCTTGCTAGGGCGGACCTTTATTGAGTACTTAGAGGCCCCCGGCCTTGGAATGACCGGTGAGATCCAGTAAGTCGCTCACAAATCAAGCTTGATGGACCCCTACATTAGGTATATAGCCAAAGGTATTTTGCCTGAAAATTGCATGGAAATCGGCCTGTCAAAGAGGAAGGTCACCTGGTTTGTATTGATGGAGGGGCAACTTTACCGAAGATCCTACTCCTATCCATTGTTGAAGTGCTTGAGGCCTTCCGAGACTGCCTGTGTCCTACAGGAGATCCATAAAGATATCTGTGGAAGTCATGTGAGGGCGGAGCACTCGCCTATAAAGCCTTAAGGCAGAGTTATTATTGGAAAACCATGCGAGAGGATGCGATCGAGTTTGTGCGAAGGTGTGATCGCTGCCAACGGAATGCCCACATCCAACGGTAGCCGGCTTCTCTGCTGACTCAGCTCTCCTCTCCCTGGCCATTTCCCCAATGGGAGATGGATATTCTAGGATCATTCCCACCTGCATACGGCCAATAGAAGTACTTAATCATTACCATCGACTACTTCACCAAGTGGGTGGAGGCGAAACCACTAGCACATATCACTAAGGCTAAGGCAAAGGCTTTTTTCTGGAAATCAATCATCTATTACTTCGGGTTTTTCCATGTTATCATTACTGACAATGGGTGGCAGTTTGACAACCAAGCATTCAAAGAGTGTTGTACGACCTGGGCATCCAGCACCACTCCACGTCGGTAGGTCACCCGAAGGCTAACAAGGAGGCCGAGGTGATTAACTGCACCATCCTCCAAGGGCTTCGTACCAGGCTAGACGAGGCAAAAGACCAGTGGGCAGAAGAACTTTCTAGTGTATCGTGAGCCTACCATGCCATGCTCTGAGCTGCGACGGACCAGACATCATTCAACCTTGTCTTCGATACCGAGATGGTAATACCGGTGGAGATCGATCTGTCGATACTGAGGGTAGATTAGTTTGATGAGTCAAGTAACCCAGCACGTCTCCTCTTTAACCTTGACCTGTTAAACGAGACAACAGACAAAGCCTAACTCTGCATGGCTACATACTGCCAATGAGTGGCATGCTACTATAACTCCTGAGTAAAGCTAAAAGCCTTTCACCTAAGAGACCTCATCCTGAGGAGGGCAGAAGTGTCGCAAACTGGCAAGTGTGGAAAACTGTCACCTAATTGGAAAGGCCCCTATAGAGTAATCGAAGCTCTACACTAAGGAGCCTATCAAATAGCTGAGCTGGATGGCATCCAGATTTTGCGGACATAAAATGTGAGGAATTTGATGATGCACTACTAGTAATGTATATCCTTTATTCAAGAATGAAATGAAAAGCTATTCAACAGGATGGTTTGGCTTTACCCTTCTGAAGAACACTCATCCATCGAATCCCAGGTCTGGCAAAGAAAGACGGGATGCTCCACAGCACCGTCCTCTTGGACGGCTTGCTCCACAACACCCACACTCATCTGTCAGATCCTAGGTTCGACGAAGAAAGACATAGATAATCCACAACACCGTTCCCATGGATGACCTGCTCCATAGCACCCGCACTCATTCGTTGGACCCTAGGTCCAACAAAGCAAGATGGGGATGCTCCATAGCACATCCTCCTGAATGGCCTGCTCCATAGTACCCGCACTTATCGATCCATCGGACCCCAAGTCCGGTGAAGAAAGACGAGGATGCTCCATAGCACCATCCTCCTGGACGGCCTGCTCCATAGTACCGTCCTTCTAGATGGCCTGCTCCACAGTACCTGCACACATCCATCGGACCTCAGGTTCGATGAAGAAAGATAGGGATGCTTCACAGCACCATCCTCCTGGACAGCCTGCTCCACAGCACCCGCTCTCATCCATCGGACCCTAGGTCTGGTAAAGAATGACGGGATGCTCCACAGCACCGTCCTCGTGGACGGTCTACTCCACAGCACCCATACTCATCCGTCGAATCTCAGGTCCGGCGAAGAACGATGGGATGCTCTACAGCACCGCCCTCCTGGATGGCCTACTTTACAACACCCGAGTTTACCTCTCCTATCTCAGGCCAATCCTCGCTAGCTTAGAAGCAGGCAAAGCCTGGCGGGACACCCCTGAGAGTTTTCCCTCTGGAGGGACCCTTCCATTGCTTAGCCACCTGACTGTTTAGCTTAATGACGGGCACCGAAAGAAAGAAGAAAAAGAAAAAATAAAAGAAAAGAGAAGTGGATCAACAAAGGGTTTATTTCATTACTGAAAGAAGCTTTACAAAGAGGAGAGCCCCCCGACAGGTTGGAGAGCTCATCAAAATATTCTAAGTACAATGAAAGACAAAAGAAAAACAAAAAAACCTATGGCCACTCACGGTCCTGAGCTCAGAGCTGAGGCCCCATCGAACTTGATGGCCTCTATAGCGGTGTCGATCATCGCCCCCATTTCGGCCATTACCCGTGTGACCGTCTCCCGCACCGAGCTTGACTAGGCCGGCCCCGTAGTAGCCACGGTTACTTGGGACTCTTGGAGCGGGGTCGAGTCAGCATTGGACTCGGCAGCTTTCACTGCATCGATCTGCATGGGGGGGTTCGCCTCGCCTGCGACATCCTTGGGCTCGTCAGGGATGACATTATGCAGATCCAGAATGTGAAAGAGCTGCGCCATCTTCTTCTTGCATTCTTCAAAACCCTTGAAAAAAGCATTGCAAACAGCTTCTCTCACCTCGTCCCTGAACTCTGTCGAGGCCTTGTACTGCATGATCACCTGGGCTGCTTCCTTTTTTGCCACCTCCATCACTGCTACAGCGACGATGGCCTTCTCCTTTGTTGTCATGACTCAATCCTCCGCCAAGACTAACCGCACATGGAGGCCCCGTAGCAACCCCTCCTAGCGGTGCGATGTAGCGATGGATTTGGTGAGGTGCTCCTTCAGGTGGGTGACGTACTTCACCCTATCCACGAGCTTGGCCTCACAATCCTCCACCCATAGCTCAAGATCGGTGATAGAGTCCCGTGAGCACTCAAGCTCAGCCTCCAACTCCTTTACCTGAGCTTCTAGGGCTGATATCTAATCCGCCAGGATTCTGGCCTTCGCCTCGACAACGTTGGCCCTACCACGAGACCCCGCATCTCGTCAAAGTAATGCCTGACATGCCTATTTGACCAGGAACGCATCCTGGATGACCTGAGAGAAGAAACTAGGGAGAAACGGTTTGTTAGCCCCTCCATCACATGAATCTAAAGCTCAATAGGGGCACAAAAAAAAGAGAAAGAGAAAGAGAAAAAAGGAGAAAGCTTGCCATAAAGAGTTAGGGAAAGATCTCGGTGATGCTATCTCCCAGCATGCGACCAGCCCTCTCTCTACAATCCCGAGGCTGCAGGATGAATCCTAACAACCTCTCGACCAAACCCGCATTGAGGGTGACCGACGTGTGAGGAGACACCATCACGAGCACCCTAGTTGGACCGGGGGCTAGAGCCACGAATGAAAAGGGCCGACTGATGCCAGGTCCGTCGATTGAGTCCCTACTGCTGCAAAGGTCACGGGCGGATTCGGGGCACTCTCCGATTTTGTGACGATGGCCATCCCGGGAGATGGCAGGATGGATATAATCTCGGGAGCTGCCGGAGGGGGTTGAGGAGTCCTCTCCCTCAACTCAATGCTCCTGCTCGGTCCCGGGTCGTGCCTCCAGCCGCCTCTGCAACCAACGCCGGAATGTCTTGAGCCCTTTCCTCTAGGGGCCCTTTTTATGGCTCCTCATGGGGCCTCTATTCTGGCTCCCCACGAGGCTTCTTCGTTGGCTCATCTCGGGGCCTCATCGACGATGACTGTTTGCGGGTCATCTGCTTAATCTTGTCGACAAAGAATTTCATATCTGCATTAACGGGAAGAGCTCAGTTAATTACTAGAAATCATCGGAGAAGACAGATTTCAAGCCTTACATAAAGAATGGACCGAGCTGATCCCAGCATCAAACAGGTTCTACTCGAAGAGGAGATCCCATTCGCTTAAAGCCTTCGAGGTGGTCAGTTGGTCATACACCTCCTGATCAGCAGGCTCCGTAGTGGCATTCTGATTGGTCAAGGTCGCTCCAGACCTAGTTAACTCCCTCAACCAAAGCGAAGAGGCATTTCAGGATAAAGAGGGTCCTAAAGAGAGAAAATTAGATAACTATACCATGAAAATGGTATAAAACAATGAAGGAGAAGATGACCCTAAAAGAGTTTGGGCTAAGTTGGACTAGAACTAGCCTATATTGATCTAAAAAAGACAAAATGAAAGGATGGAGGGGGAGTCGAAAGCCAATGAGGAAAAAGTCCTCATACAAGGCAATCCGGCCTGGCCCACCTGAGGTAACCCATTCCTTCAGGTCCGAGGCTGTGATCCGGATGAAATCCGGGATCCTATATACACTCTAGAGGTGGAGGGCATCTATCCTGGTCATCGTCAAAGCGACACTCGACAGGCCTGCCAGGTCTTGGCTCGAAGACGAAGGAGTTGGAGGCAAAGCTAAGGTATTAGGGTCCACCGTCTAGCGGGGACCCCGGGGGATATGAAAGGGGACATCCTCCTCCTCACTATCCGAGGAAGGAAGCCTAGTCCGGGATGGCTCTACCATGCTCGGGTGGCCCAGGGAATGCTGCGGGGAATGGCATCCGCATCCGGAGGAACTCATGGTTGGAGGAGAAGCAAGGAAAAGGGAGGAAAGCCTAAGGACAGGGGACTCTCCCTCAGTGCAGACTGGAAGGAGAGAAAGCATGGAAGGCGGACTAACCTAGGCAAAGTTTCGGGTCGAGGTTTTCCAAAAGTTGGTGAGGAGCTCTCCTCTTTCTTCTCTGTTTCTCCTTCGCCCGATGATTTTGAAGGGATGCAATGGAGCGGGTTACTTATCTAAAAGAGATGGTGAAATCCTCTCTTCAAACCGTGCCAGCCAGTGGATGCGACCTTTCCCCTTCGCTGACCAACAAGATTTGGATGCATGTCAGTCTTGCTTCCCGCGGTGCTTCGACTTGCGAACCATCACACCTGGGGATGTGAAGGCATCATTTTAGATCTCCGCCCTATTGACGCGAAGGCCCCCAGTTGGTGCAGGCATGATCTACGAACCGTCAAAGATCAAGGCATTTAATGACATGCATGGCGGCTCTCCACGTCAACAACATCAAAATTACTCCCTTCACCCCGAACCCAAAAAGACGTAGTGCGCTCTAGGCACGAGAGGGGGGGCATCTGATGTGGATGGAAGCTGATGTGGTGCCCGCATCTAACATAGTTGGTCGCTGACGTGTCACATGAGTCTAACGTGGAACCCCGCATCTGACGGGTTGACCGTTGACATGGCACACATGATCTATGCCCTGGCTGAGTGAGCTCCTAGCCGGGTAGGGCTCCCAGCCAACCTAAACCCTGGTCGCAGGAGGAGTTAGCTCCCATGGGCCAGGGAAGGAAAGGAGAATCGAAGGATGCGTCAACCCTAAACAGGCGTATACGGCTCGTTTGGTCCCGATGATGCCGGATAGCGACTGAAAAGAGCGGGGTCACTATCTCCACCAAACTTGTCACGACATCCTGTGAAGGAGCGACGCACCGATCCTGTGTCCCTCACAAAAGCATACTCTATCGGGACAGTGAGCCGTGCGGCCCACCATCTAGGGGAGCCGTGCATCCTTCCCGGGAGGGTAAGCCCTGCAGCACGCCACCTGCATCCAATATAGGGGAGCCCTATCAGGACTTTAGTTTTTATCCTACATGGTCCTGCTAAGCGTACACCCTCCCCCAGGAGGGTGTGCCATAGCACACCGCCTGCACTCAATACCAAGGGCCCTGCCGGGACTCCAGTTTCTATCACATGGGATCCTGCAAAGCCTGTACACCTCTCAAGGGGGGTGCACTGCCAGGGCACCTGATTCCACCCACCAACATCGGCTCCCTTTTATATCAGTAAGAGGGACCTCTGGCGAAAGTAAGATAGAAGAAGCGGCAAGTAACTCTCGTTACTCAAAAAGAAACCCATTCTTTCAGAAAGGCCTCTTCACGGTGGTTATCTAGGTCTCTGTAACCAAGGATCTGTTATCCTTAATCACAATACTAACTTGACCATCGGAGTGTCCCTGTTGGAATCCCCGGCCTGGGTTTTTTCTTTTTTGTAAAACCGCTCAACAGCTAGAGCATTCCAAGACGAGGCATCCGACAATGCCCGAAATGACTAACGTGACCCCAGGATCGCCGAGTCTACAGGCAAGAAATGATCTTGGTGGCAACAAGTGAAAGACCCTTGTGTTCCGCATAGAACCTCTTAAGTTGTAGCATTCCTTATGCCCTTTATTTGTAACATCTAAAACTACATAAATGTTGCAAATTTTAAAATTAAGCCTTTTAATGTCTACATTTGTACACAAGAACTTAAGCTGTATTCATCCTCTTACGGCCCGTTTTCTTTATCGAAGTGGGTTCGGCTCACCCAGGGCCGAAGTCACTGGGGTTATTTCCACCTCAATTAGACCATTACAGGAACTTACTTTAGCTGTATACTTTAGCAACAAAAAAACCTGAAGCAAGCTCCTCTAGGTTGAACTAAGTTTGGATGCTCATTTACATGCAACCAAGCTAGCCTTCATCTTGACAAAATGCATTAGCCATGTCAAAATCGTATTTTGGATAAATCTAAACTAGAGCTTAGCCCCTGCTTATCCTCAAGATTTGGGTTTACATCCCACAATATCGTGGAGTGCTTGGATTGCATAAAGCTGTTTGTGCCTAGTTAATACAGATCAAGTCTGGTTCTCATAATTGGAGTGCCAAAAGATTTTCTATTCAATCTTTTTTATAATTTAACCACTAAAGGAGGAGGAGAAAAATCATATGTAACAATGATCTAAAAACATAGCGACGGTCAAGCTTAACAAAAGCACTTACGGGCATTTGTTTCTGTGGAAGACATAATAAAAATCTTGATTTATAATCAAGTTTATGAGCTTTCTGGACCTTGCTTGATTGGTATATTTCTTTATTAACTCAGATCAATCAGGGGAGTTCCTCCCTTGTCAAAATACATAAATGAATATTTAAAAAAGAAAAGTTATTTGAACAAGTTTCAATGACATGATTGATTCACTCCAAGACATTAGAGGTTAAATCTCGCATCTATTTGATAGCCCTTCCTCCATGTTCATGCTAGAGGCATCGCACACAGGGAACTGCACTTTTAGACAGCATAGCCGTTCAGCTCTATTAAAACCATCAATTCATTCTACCAGTTCAACAAGCTATCAAAGGCATGACTGAATATTCCAACAGGCTATTAAAGGTCCCTTTTTTTTTTTTGTTTTTTTCCCTTCCCATAGGATTTAGACTAGGTTGTATTTGATTGTTCCAAAACTAAGCTTAAATGAATGGCTCAATCCATAAATCAATTCTACAGAAATATCCAAACAAGCCCTAAAATGAAATTGCAGGCATTCTCCAATAGAACTTAAAATCACCCTCAGCTCGGTTACATGAGCAAGCAGCCCTTGTTTCTGATTAAATTCATGCAAGATCATCAATACATGGCTGAATAAGCCTTAATGGGTTTCATTTGCCCTTGATTTGTAGCATTTTAAAGGCCTAATAACTCTATTGAATAGGTACTGCAATTGTTAATTAACCCTTAATGGCTAGAAGCTTCCAAATTATAGAAATATGCTAAGAAATTAGGGAATGACCCTTGAGACGAGTAAATTCAACATTCCACTGAACAAAAATTACAACACTTTAACCACCAACAGTTACAATTTTCTCACCCGAGTTTCACAAACATGATGTTTTGCAACAACAGCATCATTGAGAGGAAATTTTCACATTTGTGAACTTGAGGTAACACGGTCCCTTTGGTATTTCCATCATTACAAAGCGTCAATTCCCCCCCCCCCCCAAAATATTTGGGGCGGGCAGGATGGTTATGCTTATGGCCCGCTGCAGCAATAGCATCCTCGAGGATAAATTTCACTTCTGCAAGCTTGCGGTAAGACGGTTCCTCTTTCCCTCTTCCCATTCCATCATTATACAGCTTCAATCTCCCCTTCCCCCCCCCCACCCCACCTCACCCCCCGGAAAGAAAAAAAAAAAAAAATTTGAGGGCAAGGCTGCACGGTTATGTTTGTGGTACAAGAAATTTCAATAATTCCTAGCAAGAAAGTGACAGGATCAGTGATGCCTTTCATTATATAAGTAAAACACAATGAATGGACACATAAAAGTAAGCTACCGTATGTACATAATCAATGCTTGACGCCAACAAAACATAGGGCAACTTCAGCTTGGGCTTGGAGCTCTTCCAAGGCTTGTACAAGTTTCTCCCTGCTGATAGATGTATGACAGCCTTCCTTAAGCATCTTCCTTAACCTTCAGACATAATTTAAGGAGCACCAAGAAAGGAACACTTGTCAAATAACTGACATAATTCAAAATAAAGCAAATGAATCATGGAAAAAAAAAAAACTACCATCCGGAGGATCAAAAGCATGACAAGCATGACTCGAGCAGCGAAGGAGGGATGCACATACAGGATCATTCCAACGAACCATGTTTTCGTAGTTTGAAAAACAGCATGGCATTAGTTTTAAATCTAAATATTTTGTACAGGTTGACAGAAAAGAAACTTGAGAAAAGGATATCATGGCATGATATTTTACACTAACATGTCAGGTGCACTGCATATAGCAGGGTGTTGGAAATAGCTATGACGTGTAGCTTGGAATGCCCTAATCTACAAAATACATACACTGATACTAGCAGGAACTCTAAGACGAGTGTCCCCAGATTGTATGCCATTATTAGTTGAAACCTCCATTAAAAACTGTCCATATCCAGAGTTTAGCCTGAACTGAGGCCCCCTCTTCCAAGAGCATCTTTAGCTTACTGGAATTGTTTGAGCCACCGAAAGCATTTCCAAATTTAATGCCACATGTAAAGATCATTACATCTCATTCATCTGCCGCTGTCACAACCAATATTTTGACCAATGCAGTTAACTCACGGTTAGAACTGTTATTAGTTTTCCTCATCTTCAGAAATTTACAATGGCATAAACATTCATGGCACATACCAGTTCATCCATGTAGATCCCTTGGTTCTGTCTTTTTCTTGATCCTAATAAAAATCAACGTTAAAGAGGAAAAATAGAAAGCCTTTGTTAAGTATTCTGAGAACTAATTCTCGCTGCATCCTCAACTCCATGTATAACCTCACTAAACTTGAGCTCGAACTACTTGGTACTGGTTTCACGAAATTCCAGCCTTTAGCTTCAAGAAACTTCCACTGGTCCAATTTGAGCTTTAACCCCACCTTACTTTCATATATCAACTCTATTATATAATAAAAACAGCAAATGTGGTTTTTTAGATATTGACAGGCCATGCATATGTAACAGGTGAATAAAGACAAAGGCTTACAGCTTGTTCTACAAGGCTACTACCACTAGATATTCCATCTTCATATGCCTTTTTTAACATTGTCAATATACATATCAATATGACTGATGTCACAAGGTCTGGGTCCAACAATTAGGAATAGTTTTCTCAACAACATATCTGGAAGCAATTCAATCTAAAGATGCAAACACATCACTAGAACACAGGCCCAACTTGATAATTTACAATGTACAAAGCTATTTTGAATCATGTCTAAGTCAAAAGCCCAGTCCTTTAAATGTCAGTGGCTTAGGGACCAAGGTCCTATAACATTGGACTTGATTTGATCAATTTATTGAGCTCAAATATACCGACATACTTGTTCAACAAAATTCCAGTGGCCTAAAACTTTTTGAGTCAAATTATGGGCATGGACCAGCCATTAGTGCCACAAAAGAAATGGAAGCAAAAGAGATCACATTGAAGAAGGAAAAAAAATATGATGATGATCACAAGTAAGATATGATGATGATGATGATAATTGATGATGATGATACTCACCCTTGAACCATGGCAGTATCTCCATGACCAGTAGAAACTATAAACATAGCATTATCAGGTAATGCTTGGTAGAGTTTTCTGATTTTAATATCTATGCCAGTTAGAATATCCTTCAATTCAGAACTTATTCTACCATGCTTTTTTTCTTTCCTGGATGATTTCTTCTTACATGTCAGTAATGATAACACCTGTGCGACCTGAGATTTCAACTTCTCTGCATCTTGTGCTTGAGACTTCAAATAAGAAATCAACCCAGAAAATCGGGTCCAGATAAAGCTCACTTTTTCATTCTTTACCTACAATAACAGATAAATTATAAAGAAAGCAACTGATGAGACATCCAACAATCACTGAAGTAAATTATTTCAGAGAGTTATATTATCAACCTCTTTTATAGTCCTGGAAAGAGCCTCATCATCCGAAAAAATAGGAATTGCATTGCATGAATCATCAGAATATCTCTTGATGATGGATATATCATCAATGAGCGAGCAGGTTTGGCCAATTTGATGCAAAACTGAGACCAGCTTACTTCGCAGAAATTTTGGAAGTGAGCCAAATTCTGGTCCTGGTACAGCAGAAGTTTTTTGAGGTCAAGCACAAGTAAAATTGTCTTGTACTTTTAAAGCAACACCAGAGAAGTAGTCCAAATTGCATTCATAATTCATAAGAAAAGGGCATTCCATTTACAGAAGAATAAAAACTTTTAAGGCTATACTCACATAAGAATAAGCATATCAGACAGCAAATATAAGAAGTTGCTGCAATAATGTTTGCTTATTTTTAGCTTTGTTTTAGTTGTGAGGATGGTCAACTTTAATATGTTTCGGACGTTAGAACCTGTAAAAGCTGATGATGCATTTACATGACTTAATGAATGGTAGAACATTTCCATTGACAGGTGGCTTCAAATTCGTGCAATAAATCTTCCTTAGCTTAAAAAGAGATTCCATGCGTTTCTTGAAATGCTGAAACATATGCTCATTTATACTGGGCCTATATCTTGACCCCCATCAAAAATTATCTCGAATAACAGTGCTTGAACAGGTCATTTAATAAATATACGGCAAGCCATGGAATGCAAGGATTTTCACCAACACATGGGCCACTTACAGTTTAAATTGGACACTAAAATTATGCACTATTATCTTGCATAAAACCATTAAAAGATCATTAAGGTTACTTGAAACAGGTAACGGGGGCAAAAATTTTGGAGCTCGGTTCCTTGATCAATGAATTGGGAACAACATTAAATGCAAGCTTCCACATAAAAATTAGTAGTCATAAGCATTAATTATCTATACCATTAATTGTCCTGAAGGTGTAACAAATGATCCTCTTCTGTAGAGGAATTTGAAACGTGATCATTACCTGATGCTTTCCCATGAAGTTCTTAAAATATACCCCTCAATCTCCAGCAATCCATATAACATTGTCTATATTTCAGGCAACAGAAAATCAGAGATTAACTATTGTTATTAACAAAAACAAGGATAATTTAGTTAGGGTTAAATTTGTGTTAAATTATGTGCTCTGCCTACCAAAGAGATGGAAATGTGATACTTATATATGAAAAATGAAAAAGCTTTACAAAGATCATCCAATGCTAGGTATCTCATAATTATTTAAGCAATGCTATCAATTTAAGACATCAAACTACTTGTAGTCAATTTTTTTACCACATGAGAGATATAAATTATATGACTAACAAATAAGTGAAAACCTCAAATCTACTATGAGAGATATAAATATATGACAATAACAAATAAGTGAAAACCTTAAATCTACTGTAAGCATTGTCAACCTCCTCATGCACTAATAAGTTCAAAAGGTAACCTGTGACACACTTGCCTGACCTTCCTGAAAAGTCATATGTGATATGCCACTTATTGCACATTGCTTTTACACATGCAAACAACTGCTGCATACTTAATGAAGATGCAGACATTACCTAAAAAGTATATGAGAAAATGTACTACACCCATTCATTTGCACAATATAATGCATGGCCACTAACAAACAGATTTTTTGTTCATGGAAATTGCAAAATTGAAACATACACAATTTCATCAGAAGCTAAGATACAATAACTTTGACAAAATGTCCAATAGTCTTTTTACATTTACTCGGTAGTGTTAAGATGTGCAGCTGTTACATAATCCTGCAATATCCCTATATGAGTGGGGGCATACATTAAAGAGTTTGAATCAATTAATGCCAGGAGGCAGAGAAAGATAGGAGGAATCACAAACAAGAGCCAGTTGACACTGAAGTCTAAAAAATTTATATATTGCCAATCACCTTTAAAGTGGTAACCCACGAATGTAACCCACGACTCATCAATTATAGAAGGGCCCAACCTCACCCCCTCATAAAATAAACAAATAAATAAAATCATATCTGTGTCAACTTATGATGTATCTCATGGATATCACAATCAAGAACCTACAAAACTGTCAAATTATTGTGAAATGGCAGGACACAAACATCAGAATAGAGTGCAAACCATAGGGCCCAACCTCACCCCACTCCCAAAAAATAAATAAATAAATAAAATCATAACTGTGCCAACCTGTGGTGTATCCCATGGACTGATGATGGACATCACAATCCAAAATCTAGAAAACTGTCAAAATTATTGTGAATATGGTAGGACACAAACATCAGAATATAGTGCAAACTTCACCATGTCTAATCTTTAGCAGTGCTAGTTCCATAGCGGCTCTTGCATCTTCAGTACTGTCATGTCCATTTCCTGATACCTGGATCTGCCGGGAAAGAAATTTCCTTGACAGGACCCGTAAAGCTGCCTTGTAACCACGGGGGTGCTTGTACAAAACAGCAGTATCAATCACCAAATCATGAGATGTTTTCAATGCTAAAAGGTCGTTCTCCAGGGAATGACCTACAAGAATCGTTTCTTTGTGAACAAGCCCAAGAAATTCTTCCTGAAAACATAAATCAGGACTACCATCAGATAAACCTGTTTAAAACTCAGAAGCTTTTGTCTGGAAGAAGAATACAAGCATGCATGCATCACATTTACCTAAACAAGACAGACATATAAGACACAATTTACCATTTAATATATAACAGTAAAAGGTCACCTCCAAATCAAACAAGAACAAAACACAAGTTATTGTACCTGAATATCCTTGAGCGTTGTTGTGACACCATTTAGCATTTCACAGGTAATTCCACTATACCTGCATATCCCAAATTATTGACTTTTACAATAAAAAGATTGATATAAGCCATTAGCTAGATAGGTTATAACTATAACTATAAAGATCTAAAGCTAAAATTCTCATGGTTTTATTGACCAGATTTACCACAAAAATTAAACCATATCTTAAAGGCAGCCACAAACTATACAGTTTTTCATGCAGCGTGAGATCAAAAGCACAGAGACTCAGATGTCCCTTTACAAAGGCATCTATGGATGACCCCAAATTGAAAGATAGTGAATACTGAATACAATGCTGCAATATCTAATAATTCCTAAATATCATTTTTATCCATTAATTTAATCATCCAAAATAGTAATCCATATGTTGAAAATGCATCAATCTTCTAGTCTAGTCACTTCCAAACACAATTCAGATTATATGATTAGAAGTCATTAGGAGAAAAAAAATAGAGTAAATTACAGGAACACCTCAACTTTAGCCCAATTTCACTTACATCCCCTCGACTTTAAAAAGTGTCAAACCAATCCTTCAAGTTTTTGAGATGTTCCAAAGTGGTCAAGCCGTTCACTTACCAACAAATAATATTAGTTTGCCATGTCAATAGATGAAAATGCCCCTCACTCATATAGAATGAATCATTGGCAAGGAAGAGGTAGAGGTGGAGGAAGCCACTGGGTGGGGGGGGGAGGGATGCGTTGAAGGCCTCATGGATGGGATTGAACAAGGAGGAGGAAGAATAAGAGGAGAAAAGGTGGGATTGGAGGAAGAAGAGGAGGAGGGGAAAAGAAGAGGAGAAGGATGGCGTAGAGAAGAAAAGAGTGAAGAGGAAGGAGAGCAGGGGGAAGGAGGAATCATCGACAAGGAAGGGGTGGAAGTAGAGGGAGCTACCATGGAGGGAGAAGATGGGGTCATGGAGATTGGTGTGGAGAGGGAGGGTGGTGTTGAAGGCCTCATGAGTGGGATTAGAAGAGGAAGGAGAGGAGGAAAAGGGTAGGATTAAAGGAACAAAAGGTGGAAAGGATGGAGAAGGGTCGGATTGGAGGAGGAAGAAAAAGAGAAAGGTGGGATTAGAGGGGGGAAAGAGGAGTGAAAAAAAAAAGAAAAAAGGATGAGGAAGGGAAGGAGGGGGAAGGAGGGATCACCGGCGAGGAAAGAACAAAGGTGGAGAGAGCCACTGTGGAGGAGGGTAGGGTTGCAGAGGTCGACGACATGGAGGAGGGTTGGATTGAAGAACTTAGGGATGGAACTGGAGAAGGAGGAAGAGGAAAAGGATGAGATTGGAGGAGGATGGGATTAGAGATCGAGGAGATGAAAAGAGAAAGGAGAAGGACGACAAGGAAGAGAAGGGGGTGAGGAAGGGGTAGCGGGAAGGAGGGAGGCAAAACATCAACGACGGAGGAGAAAGGAAGCAATAAGAGGAGAGGAGGAAGAGAAGGGTAATTTGACCATTTTATAAAATAATGGTATCATGTGATAGTCAAGTGACATCATTCCGTTAATGGAAATAAACGGTAGAGCCATATTGACACATCTTGAAAACTCAAAGAATTAGTTTGACACGTTTTAAAGTCAAGGGATATAAGTGAAATTAGACTAAAATTGAGCAGATGTTCCTGTAATTTATCAAAAAAATTATTGAGTCTATAGTTTTCCCTAATAAATCTTATGATATGACATGCAGGACTCTTCCTCTTTTTTTCAATGAAATAACAACAAACACAAATCCCATGATACAAAAGGTACACATGCATAATTTATTATAAATTGATATTCAAAACGAATGATAAAGGCAACATGCATAAATATATTAATACAAAGGAAATTAAGTTTAACTGAAGTGTAAATTCTTCATTTCCTAGAATATACATATGCGTAAGCAAAATTGTTTACCATAATTCATTGTAATCACAAACCATTCTTTTATCGTGAGAGAATAATTCAAGTAGTTCACATGTTAGGTATGGAATATCTCTATTGGCAGCTGATAAGTTCCATTTTATAGACTTCATGATTCAAAAATATATGCAATACGCACCTAGTATTATAGTCAAGGATAGCATTGGAAGGCTTTACTAATTTGTCTAGCACAACCTGGAGTGAGAAAATTATAACCAGTTTCAATAAGTAAACAGTAAACATTTGGAGAAATTGCTTAAATTCAAAGAATACAGCCAGTCAGCGAATAACACATGCAATATACTACGTTAGGGAGAAAAATACGAGGCCCAATAACGCTTCATCATTCACAACAATTATAATCATCGAGTGTGAAAACCTTTCATTGATGAACAGACATCTAGAGTGGAAGGATCCAGACCATTTAAAAATAAAGAATACCAAGCATACAATACTTGTGAATAAACCGCATTTTTATAAACCAGTAAAAAAAGTGCCAATAGTTTGCGCTTCAAAACTTTCTTATAGTGCTGGTGGCTTTAGGTAACATGCTATGATTCATACATCATAATTTTACTTGCTATCGGTCACCAGCTAATTATTTTTTTTTAAAAAAAAAAATCCATGAAGTTGGGTATAACTGCTTCCAAAAGACATGCCCATTTTTAACTGCTCCGAGATTCGACACATTTACCATGGAAGCAAAAGCTCAGCAGGAATCTGACCTTAAGGTAAATGTCTGTAAGTTATATCCACATCATATTAATTTAACATAGTCAAAAATATGCATGAGCTGATAGTGTGCCAGAGAATTTCATATATTACAGTAGAAATCTGACTCCATGTGCTGGCTTGCAAACATTGAGCAACTACCACACTTAAAAGATTTAGATATTTTCAAATTGGGTAAAAGATCAAATGGCTCATTAAAAGGACAACAAGCTGGATAGTCACTCTCTGATATATTAGAATTTGTTTTTCTCAATATTTCAAAAGATTAAAATAGTTTTCATAGAAAATGAGTTATTCTATAGCTAAGGGCTACTGCTATTAGAGGGCAGGCCTTGATGCGATGGTAAGGTTGCTCCATTGTGACTTAGGTGTCATGGGTTAGAAACATGGAAACAACCTTTCCGTATGCAGGGACAAATCTGTATACATTTGACCCTCCCCAAATTCTGCAACGGTGGAAGCCACATGCATTGGGACACTCTTTTTAATGGGTTACTGCTATAACTATTCAGCATTTGAAGTGCATAGACCCTCTAGACATGTGCCACAAAGATGAAAATGCAAATTAAAAGCCAGAAGATTGAAAAGGGAATGATTTGGGTTCTTCTCTTTATTCTCTCAAGGACCATTTTACATTTAGAAGCTAAGCTGATCATGGTGGATAAGAGCTTCAACTTTAAAGCAATTGCTGGGGAAAACATGGGAGTAAAAAACGTACTGAGTGCTTAAGAAACAAATGCAACTGGGAGGGGATGATGACCATGCAAAATAAAAGCAATATTATTTAGTAGTTCAGGCAGCCTCGAAACATCCTGATGCCTGCATGGAAAGTACCACAAATGAATTAGAAGAAGATGAACTTAGATTGGAATTCTTTCAGAAAGCTGGTACGCACTGGAAGAGGAGATGTATTCGTTTAACGGATCTAGGACAAATAATGGAGCAACTTTATGAAGAAGAATCATTCTTATTGAGGACCACGTTGATGAAAATATTGAGATTCACTGGAAATATTGAGGCAGAACCATGGAATCAGGCTTTCTTAAGCAGATAATGTAGAGTGGACAAGAGGAGGGAATCCTTCATGAAAGCTCACACCTGCTGCTTATGCAAACTAAGATTTCACCCATTTGAGATGAAGGGTAACATTCTACTCATGTCCAAGTTCAAGTTGCCAAATTTTATTCCTAAAAGAGAATCCTTATCTCATTTTTTCGTCCACATCATTACAGCCATAAATATAAAAATTGTAAAGAAAATGACTTTGCCATATTTAACTAACAAGACAACAGAACCCTTGAAAAAGAAATAAATTATTCTTCTCATAGAAGTTCAAGCAAATAGTTTCTAGGGAGCATATATGGTATACACCAATATAACAGTTTTTATGATATTTTCTTGATGACATAAAGAAAATGAGATTACCTCTCCTGCAACATCAACCAATGTCACCCTTGTAAGTTCAAGCCCCTCAACGGTCACACACTAATAAAATTTAGAAAACAAAATCAGGAAACAAGAAGAAGACATCTAAAAAAACTTGCAAGGGCTCAAGCACTCCAACAATTATATCAAGAGAGGCCAACAAATAGTGAGTGATTTCAACAATGCTCACAAAAATCTCCAATGGCAATGCATATACAATGCTTAGATGTAGTTTCTCAGTGCCACTGGTCATTTTTCTGTTTTCAATGCAAGTTGCAAACATTACATATACAAAAATATATACAGGGATATGAACACTTCACAAAATTTGGTAAACATGGCATTCCCTCCATTAATATCAATAGTTAAAAAGGCAAAATGGTCAGTTGCAATTTTTGAATCTTATCAAATTCAAGCTTCAGAATGATCCCTACACTTGGTGACAAGTATTAATTTATGCATAAGATAACCATGTTTATAAAAGATTTAAATAAAGAATGAGCTCATGTGTTTGAGACATCTACAATGCCAAAGCCCAATCGGAAATATTTAAAAATCTTAAACTCAAATGACTTAGAATAAAACAGTGTTTTCATTTGGTTGGGCCCTTCACCATACTGGTGCTTTACAAATGTCACTTGGTAATTTGTAATGAACCTAAATCTAGCCAGTATCCTTAACCTAGGCAATGCAAATCCGAGCACTTGAATGCATAAAACATCAGTTTATGATTATTAAACCTACTCTATTGGCTGTGAAATGCAATTACATATATTTGTGTGTGTGTGTGTGCTGGGGGAGCAGCCGCCATGCTTATTACATAGTAACTTCAGGCAATAATAAAATTTTGATGCCAATTAGTGAAGCAATAATTGCTACATGTATGGTGCTTGAAGAATACTCCATTTTCTACGTTATTTCTTTTTTACACTACCTCCTATTATCTTTTATCGATTTGGAATTTATATAAAGCTAATCAAACTTCTGGATCCTTCTTATTTCCAACAATGTTGTTAGCAATGGTTTGATAATGTAAGTCAAAGATGACATTCTGTGTGTATCTATCATATGCAAGATGATTTAATCTACCTTACATGTAACTGAACCATTGCCCTAATCACTGTAGTATTGCTCTTATTCTATCATTTTATCTTTAGGGATATATTTATCGAATTAATTCAAAGGAGGCTTTGATTCAAATGCCCTGGCTTGATGATTGAGAGCTTTTCTGTGGATGGCACCATATATTTAACACATGACAAGGTGTTAAAACACACTGATGACCTCTGTTTGTTGACTGACATTTATAGCTACATCACAGCAAATTTAGCTATCTTGATGATTTTAAGAGATTAAGCAATTTTGTTTATTATATTATAACAATATAACCAGCATGGATGATTATTCTCTCTTATCACCCTTACATGTTAGTCAAAAAGGAGAGAGGATACTTCTATTCAATGAAACAAAATGCAGCTCTAAGGATGCTATCAGTAGGCGTCGGAGAAATAACTTTCTGAATTCAAAACTCAATGTTTTTATCTGCAGTTTTATCACCTTGTGCTCCAAAATCTTAAGAGTTCTAATAATTGTGACATCTCTCCATGAAAGTCAAAAGAGTTTCAATGCATTGATGTCTTACCATCTCACAGTCAAGTGCAAGAATTCATAGGGTGAACACCCTGAAGGAGCAGGGACAGTGGAGACAAAACCTGCAGCAAGGGGTAAACATAAAACTTTGAACTCAAGAACTGGGACAAAGTGAAGGGGGAAAACAAGCTATTATGCAAAGCAAAAAGCCACCTGGTTGACCAAAACAATAGCCATTATCCTCTAGCTCCTGTTTGGAAAGCGTGTAGTATGAAATAGGGAATGGTAGTTCCTTTCGATTTTTCAAAGAAAATGGTTTTTCTAAACCAGAATCACAAATGAACAATGATATTAGATTGTATATGAATTACCAAATCAGCATCAAATGGGGATAAGAGGGATATACAAACAAGTGAATCTTCTTTTGCAATATCACTTACCTTGTATTGAAGATTGATTGAGCATCTGGGAATCCGAATCAATCTCCTCATGTTTTCTTTTCATTTTGCATGTTAGGAGTGCATCAATTGTGTGCATCTCATCTGACACACAACTAGCAGAAACACATAAAAACCCATTAACAAGAAATTGCCAAAGCAGATGCATGAAATGAGTTTAACTATACTGCAAACTTCATGAAGCATCAATACTTTAAGAAACAACCAACTGTAAAGCTCAATACTTATTGTTTTGCAACAGTGATAACAAAAACTACTATTTCATTACAAACCTCAGAGCTAAAACTGGCTTAGGAGTACCACAACTTTCTCTTAAACCGGTAAGTGTGCTGGACTCTGACATGTACAAGGCTGCATCCAAGCCTGGAACATAGAGCAGGATGACTTTTCGTATAAGTGGCTTGTTCTGAGAATCACAAAGACACTAATCAGTGTTGATATAAACATTCTTGTAAATAGAAAGTGATCTCAATAAAAATCAGACAGCTGTATGCAACTACATAGAGCTGTACAATATTTGGAAAAAAATAAAATAAAATAAGGGTAGCATAAATTTTTCTATAGTGGCACCCTGCATGTAAGCAAAAAGTTTCCAATCCAGATTAAGGTAAACAGAATAAAAATCAAACAGTAGGAAGCTTCTGATTCTAGTTTTGTTTAATACTTAGATATTTCATGTCATCTTAACTTCCTAGGTTCCTTTTAGTGTCATTCACTTCAAATGAAAAGAAAAATAAAACTTCTTATCATAAAATTTGTGTCACAGTTGTATTAACGTGCCTAATTAAGGAAAGATCTCACTGGGCTTACAAATGGTAAGTCAAATGGGAGATATGAAGATGTATTAAGAATATATTCATGCAGTCATGAGGATGGGTCATTGTATTGTATTGATAGTGTTGAACCAATACTTGAATGTTGCATCTGCTTTTCATGTTTCTAAATATGTTCTACCACCACTCTGAACTGTGAACCTCACATAGCCCATAATTCTTCCATTCCCACTACTTGCTCCTAAGGTCCAGCTCATAGACTGGTACTTGATGCATATCAATAGAAGCGACTGCAGAATGACAGCGTCTACATTTTATACTCTATATGATGAATTTGGTTAAAATAGCTGCTTAGCTGAATCAACCATGACATCCTTGCCTTCACCATGCATCACCTGCTCCATTCAAATTGAAGATTAAAGCAGGACAGCACCCTACACATGAACTCGACCTAAGCTTAGAACAAAAATTGGCATATTCACTGTGTAACATCTGACTACTTTATCGACTACAAAATATTCATGTTCGTCAATCAAGGATGCACATGGAGAAAAACAACAAAGTCAGAACAGGTAGCACAAAACAAGAATGCATTGATGAATTATATTTCACTAAAAGAAACAAACCAACTATGGTAGCATCCCAAGCATGGCATAACACAAAGAAAAGGTATTTGAGATAGTTATTCACTATGAACCAAGGTTTTAAATCCCATGGAATGGGATTATCCCGGTTTTTCCATGGAACAGGACGCGCCAGCATCCCGCCTCATCCCGATACTCGGGATAGGAGATGTCCCAAGGCATCCCAATTGACATGCTGGAATGCTAGCGAGACGTTCTATCCTAACACACGGGATGGTACCCCTTCCCGCTATCCTGCAAAACATCCCGCCAGGACCTGAATCCTTGCTATGAACAACATAAAGTATGTCTCATGTTCAAAAAAATTCTTGATATTTAAAATAGATATTTTGGAACATACATACTAGATTCAAGAAAAGGAAAGAAAGGAACACTCATACTTTGACAAAAACCCAAGATGGCATGATACCATCACCACTGACCCATGTGACAAGTCCTTGAATATCCTGCTTCACAGAGTAAACACCAATCAAATGTTCAATATGAGCAGAAAACTCAATAAAAATTGGATATTGCAAATGGACCTGCAGATTTAACACTGAATCAGCTCCAGGAGTTTTAAAAATAACATCTGCTTTTCCCTGCATAGAACATGAAGGTTTTAGCAAGATAAGCACTCTCAGAGGTCAAAAATAATCTACTATAAGGCAGACAATAAAATGATACTGATACATAACAGAGTGCAGTTTTTTGTACGAAGAGCTTCTAACTCAGACAGACCATGCCCCTCCACCCATGAAAATGAGATCAGATGCAGCAGAACTCGAAGTCATAGAAACCTTATGGAAAGACTGAGTAAACTTTTATGATCAGCTAGCAACATTATGTCAACCTCCTTAAAATTAAAGTTATTGATCAAGGCAATTTTGGACGTGAATGTGACCTATCATTGAACCAAAAGGCCAGCTGGTCGCTAGTTGTAAACCCTTGCAATTAGGAAGCAACCCTCCAGAGTCCAGAACCCTTTAAACGAAGGGAATGGTCTAGACAATGAGGGAATGACAACTTTTTATATATTTGAACTTTACTCATCTCTGGGGCAACACTTCGACAGAACCCAAAACACAATTCTTCCGGTAGATTTGCAAAAACACACATTCCCTGGCCCACAGCTTACAGCTCATAATTTACCAAGACCTTTTGACTGACATATGGGGCACCTGTTCCCTAAGGGCTTGCCCTTGGAGGAGGTCTAGGGTTCGAATCCTGTATATTGCTCCACAACAACAAAAAATCCTTGTTCCAACTATGCGAACCCAATTCCGACGTGCAGTTACACTTTTCAGAATTTAACAAGAATCCAACAGAATGGATGCCCATGGCAAGAGCGCCGATGCTTTCACATCGAACCTTGATTCTAGAATCTAAAAAATTGGCTATTCTTGCCAGCATACAATATGGACTCTACTTCGTTTCATAAATACTAACCCTGCCATTGTTTCCTTATGAAACCGTGATGAAGACACTTAACTGCAATCTCTCTGTTGACTTAGCAGCAACTTTCACCAGTTAGTGAATCATGATTTAGCTAATTGGAAACCATTTCCACGGATGCCACAAAACAACTCCAAAGAAACATTTTTTATTGATTTAATTTCTTAAAGTTGGATGATTGAAAGCATCCAAGAATCTTGTCGGTGTTGATATTAAAAGAAACATCCAAGAGGGCTTCTTAGCGCTCTCTGGTGCCCATCCCACAAACATGTTTCTATCTCACGGCATTCTGTTCTACCAACAAAACAAAAGAGACAACTCCAAAACCCTCTTACTACCACGAAAAGGAAATAGAAAAGAGCACGAACGAAATCCTAACTTTTCCACAAGGGTAAAAAGCTAATGGACAGAAAAGGGTAGGAACGAGAACAAGAAGAAGGATTCTAAAAGGAAAGAGAGGGAGAAGGGAAAGGGGGCGTACGTCGGGGCCGTAGACATCGAAGTAAGGGGTGGCGTTATCTTCGAGTTTGTCTCCGCTAGGGTTTTCAGGGCTTCTGCAGGAGGACGAGCCCATCTTGGGCGACGAGAGTCCGAACGTCCGACTTCCGGCCAAGCGAGGGCGGCGGAAGGACAGGTGATAAAAGAAAGGAAAGAACGGGGCTGTAGACGGCTTTTATATTAGAAATAAGAAGGGCAGAGGCAATTGGCCTTGAGGGAACCGGCCCTAATTGAGCCAACTAATGTGAACCGTTGGGTTCCCTTCTCAAAAAAGAGGGGAAAATTACCGGAATACTCTCCTTGGTTATCTCCCACACTTGGTTAACACTAAACAGTCCATGAGAGGCATGTTCATGTCAAAGCACGAGGGTTATCTCCTTGGGATAGTATGGTTGGTTAAGGCTGGACTTTTCTTGGTCACGAATTTGAAAAATAAGTCCATGAATAACTCGATTAAAATTTTTAAATTTTGGATATACGTGACTAGAGATGGATCAGCTGTAACTTCGATATCGTAGAGGGGCTAGGCTAAAGTACTCACCAGTTCAGATAAATCCCGGAAAATGAGAAAGGTACATGAAAAATTGTGCCCTATATAGAACAAAGATCTAATGGGCTGGAGATCAGAATGGAATGCTACACCGAGGTAACACCCCCTATCCTTTTTTCTATCAAAAAAAAAAAAAAAGCACGGAGGTTGGTAGCCATTTTATTTTTTTTAATATGATATATAATATATTAGGATTGGAAATATGGGCGGACTCTGCATATATTCATATCTATATTTATTTTATTTAATAAATATATAAATGAATACGATACTGATAACATACAAAAACTCATATCTATTTTTATTTTTAAACAATTATGATATATATTGAATATTAGAAATATGAATATAAATATAGATATAAATTAAATAATTAAATTTTATAATTTAAAATTAAAAAAATATTAAATTGATGATAAATCAAGTTTAGAATGTTAATGTAGTTATATGTTAGGTACTATATAAAATTAAATAATGTTATAAATAAAATTATATATTCAAATATGAATGGAATAGTTGCCGGTCCATATCTATTTTTTAATAAATATCGATAAATATGTATATATATATATATATGGATATTAATTAGATATTTAAATATTTATTCATAATTAAATAAATTTGAATATGAAAATGAATATAATTAAATATTATCTTATCCACTTTCACTCGTAGAATTGGCCTATGGAGCAGCATAATATAAGATATAACATAAGATAGCACCTTGCGGAGTATTTGAATCTCAAAATGTTATAAAAGCAAAGTAATGATGCAACCATCAAGAGAAATTGCCAGCTTCATCCATCTTATTTTCCCTTATTTTAAAAATAAGAATACCAGCTTTATAGGCTAGCACCTTCAAGTGATCTTTTTTACTAAACCCAGCTGGCACAAGGATAGTGGGCAATTTTGAGTTGAGCTAGAGTGAGTCTATTAATACTTTCAGTGGCCCTTGGCTATTAAACATGTCAACATTCAGAAATTTCGTTCAGGCATGGTATGATCTTAGCTTAAATGTTGACAGTGAATATGAAGGGGACAAATTTTAACCCCAAGCGAAGATGAACCGAGCTCACCCCTTGCATGGATGACTGATTTTTGGGTTATGGTGGTTCCCCTGCAAGTGCTTCTTGAATGACTTCTCGCCCACCTTCTCCCACAAACATCCACTTAGGGTTTTGCTGCAAGCAATCAAATAGGAGCTTATCTGATATTTTGGTAATTTTAGGTTGTAAATAAACTGGTTTTAACAACAATAGCAATTCAAAAAACCAAAATTACCCCCAAAAAAAGAACCAAGCAGCCTGATTTGAAGGGTATTTTCTTTTTTCCTATGTAAGAAAAATTTAGGAACCGAGAAGATGCTTCCAACCCTAATGTTTCATTACTTTGTAATGATAACTTCAGAGAATTTTAAAAAATAATTTTCAAGCTGAGAGAATTTTAAAAAATAAGTTTCAAGCTGACTCCATCATAACCCAGGCAACTTTCTTTTAACTCTGAAATTTCTGAATGCAATAAATCAAATTCTTCCGATGTTTTCCTTCATTTTATCACTGTTCTTTCCTATTTTCACTGCAACGAAAACAGCATCCGGGACAAAATTCAAGATTATGAGGGCCGTCCCAATCTTCTGTGACGAATTCAGTAAATAAGTTTAAACAGCATGAACATAAAATTTCACATCTGCTGGGTATGGATGCACTCTCTGAAATTCTCAGCTTCCAGTACCACTCAATTTCTTCTGCTTTTAGAAATCAAGTTGGTTTACAAAAGAACGATTCGATGAAACATTTCAGCCAAACAACAAATGTCATTAACTGATACACGATAGCAGGCCATGCAAAATGAGGTGTAGAATTTTCCCCCAACTTCCAATTAGATTTATGAAATAAATCCAAGTACTTTTCACCAATGCAAATATGGCCCCAGAAAAGATCGTACCAAGGAGAACACAATATCCACAAAATGTTTACCAAGGGACAAAACATTGTCAAGTTGTGCATAGATCAAAACAGGGATAAAATGAAGCTACAGTGTGAAGCACCACCTTGTGCTCTCTGGTACAAGTCGCACATACAAGTTGGGTTGAAACCAGAAAGGTAAACCCACTTTGTTAAAACAATTACACCCACCCTGTCAGACCTAACTTGTCTGCAAGATTGTACATGACAAGATCCTGCCAGACTGGGCCGAAGAGTTGCGCACCTCCTATCACAAATGTGAGGGCCCATGATGAGAGGAGCACAGCGAACACAAGAAAACCTATTGCCGAACGTAGAACATCTGCACAAAATTCTATGATGAGATTAACATGACACAAAAAAATGAGGTATCAGAGGCAGAGACTCCTAGAAGAAAAATCAGAAATAAGGCATCTTACCAGTTGCCACACAAACTGAAAGGAAAAGGCAAAAGGAAGAAAGAAAAATGGATCATGCACCTTTTTCTGTCCTTCAATTTAAAATACGAGTAAAAGAATGTTTTGCTCTTCAATCATCAACAGGAAAATAGAACACAAGTTTTGTTGTAACAAAAATGAATGTAATCTTGAAAATCTACATGTTTTCACATCTCATTACTCATATATCTGAACTTTATCATTTAAAAAAACAGCGAATCATTTCACAATTACTTTGTTAGTCAGGCCAACCACAAGAAAATGAAGCATGTCAGTAATGCAGATAGCATTCAAAGCTATCGGATAAGTAACTTCCCCATGGAGCAATGCAGACACCTATAAGCAGATCTTGATTATAAATCAGATAAAACTAGTAGACTCTGAATGCAAAGAGAGTTGATCATTTAACTTGAATATCAAAGAAAAACTACAGGCAGGAAAATAAATTTATCGTAGCCATAAGGCTTCTTACATGCTTTCTCCGTGTTCCGTGAGAAGCTTTTTCAAGATCCAATCAAAAAAGTGTCTACATATGAAGGCGCTGAGCCACTAGAGCAAGAAAAAAATTGTAATCTTCAACAAGCAACTTCATTAAAAAGGCTATCAACAGAAAATCCGAATGAGAGCATACATACTAAGTAAACAATGAACCCCAGGACTGTTAGATGTTCTGATAGTTAAAGATGCATACATTGAGACAATCAGGCTTATGAAAGCAAAAGAAGGAAAGGCATGTTATGAAAATCATATTGAGGATGCCAGCTCCAACTGGGCATGTATATAACTACTAATCCACTAGGCCTAACCCTAATTGCTAGAATTAGAAGCGGGTGCAGGAGCAGGTTTTGGTGTGGATGTAAGTGCAGGGTGGCAGATATTTTAAAAACACCTTGAGGAAATGCTTGCAAAGCAGGTGCAGCTTCAAGTTTTTGGATTTCTAAAGTGTTACATTATCCTAGACAGATTAGGAACTAGTGTAGCTTGTTATAAATGTATCAGGATAGGACCCATCCAGCTCCAGATTGATGCAGCGATGATTACAATGCCTATGGATGATTACCTGGGCATGGAAATGAATTTTAAAAAAAAAATTCCAGTAATCTACTACAATTGGCTATGCACAGTGTATTGAAGTTCACTTGAGTAGATTAACCAGGCAACCGCTTTTCTTCAACACAAACTCAACTAAAAAATGTCAAGTACCTTTGCTTCTTAAATCAATTATTAGAGTGAATGACCTGAAAAACTATACTTTTTCTGTAATATTTCTTCCTAGGTTTATAAATGTCTCCACAAATCAAGACTGAAAAGCTACTGTACGAGATTATACATTGTAAAAGGTGAACACAAAGGCAAAATTGTAGATTCCTGCATACAACGATTTAATAAGTTGTTGAACAGGTCTGATTTTTGGCAAGCTTACAGAGCCATGTCATAGTGGCTTCATTTGTGAAATCCAGTCTTCACCTCAGATTAGGAAGAGAGCTTTTAGCAGTCATTTTAGAGGTTTCCACTAACCATTGCCTATTTATGCCTAGGGGTTCTCTAAAGATAAATTATTCATGCCCATTGCAAGGGCACGTATACAAATGACTCCCAGATCACAGTCAAAAAAGTACAGCATGTCCTATAGCTTACTTCAAACCAATAGGTATTTTCTTTCTTTGTCCCTAAAGGCTTCGAGAGTGGTTTACTCCTTATTTCATCCATATACATTAATAATACCAATAAATATCCTACAAAAAAAATACTCTTCCATTATGGGAGAAAGTACTATTGATGTCAAGACAACTGTTAAAACTATGTAGACCCCCTTTCCTGCAACCATCTCAAAGTTATTCAAAAGACCTGCTGCTCATCATGGATGCTTTTTATTTGATGATCCAAGCATCAAAGAGGAACCATGAAGTCATGGTAATTATTTATTGCAGTGTTCCCACGAGGTTGTGGTATAAGAAAGTTGCATAAGAAATTATTTCAATGCATAAGTTAGGTGGAACCCATCTTTATGTTATTCTTGACACATAGGCAACACAACTGCTACATGATAAAAATGCATGAAGTGGTCCTAGTCATCAATTTTGATCATGGAAAAAAGGTATATCAACCAGCAATTCTGGCAATGGGTAATCTGAGATGGTTGACAAAGATAATATAAAGCTGAAAAGATATGCAATGAGTTCTCTTTCAACATTTGACATTCATGCAGCCAAACTCTAGATGTATCCAGAGCATGCCTTCAACTGCTACATGATATAAATGCATGAAGTGGTCCTAGTCATCAATTTTGATCATGGGAAAAAGGTATATCAACCAGCAATTCTGGCAATGGGTAATCTGAGATGGTTGACAAAGATAATATAAAGCTGAAAAGATATGCAATGAGTTCTCTTTCAACATTTGACATTCATGCAGCCAAACTCTAGATGTATCCAGAGAATGCCTTCAAGCTAGAGCACAAGGATTTGGAACCCTAAAGGATTTCTTCCTAGCCAAGTTGAGACCTATAGTAATATTCAATGCATGCCCAAAAATTTTCATTTTATAGACAATTGTGTATCTTATATCATTTTTTTAAAAGGCGGTCTTAGATTGAGCTAAATCTGGATAACTGAATAAGTCATATAAGGGCTAGGATTAGCTAGTTACGCAAGGATTAGAGGCTGATAATTACACTAATTATTTGGCAATCTTGGGTTGACTGCCTTATTCTTGGCTAACCAGACAGGTCTACATTTTCATTTTTAATAGTAAGAGGGAAAGGATGTGCACACAAACACCATCCTTTTCCTATGAATCACAATTTCACAGGGGATAAGGCTACGTATTAGGCTACCAATGCCATTTGTCATAGTCACACATCACAAATAAAAGGGGTGCCACATGGATTTATTAGCACACCCAACAGCTAAAACTTTTGGGATATGAGTCCATGATAGGTGGTATTAGAGCAAGGCACAGTGTGTGTCATAGCCTTATCAATCATATGGGCCTCTCACTAGAGGATACCAACATCGAATAGGGCCCGGGCAATTGGTGGGTCCTCCTTCTGGTGTAGGAGCTAATCCATGAAGAATATGTACGCGGTTGGAAAGGGAGATTATCATCACCCCACATCAACAAATAAAAGCAGTACCATGTAGGTTTATTAGCCTTGGCTAGTCCTCCACCCAACAGCTTAAGCTTTTAGACTATGAGTCCATTCCAATTCAAAGCTATATCTACTGCCACAAAAACAGTCTAAGATCATTCAAAACTACCATCATCCATGCCACCTTTTTGTGTATGTCATTTGATTAATTAAGCTCTTTTGGATCAGCCCTAATTCTACTAATCCCATTCCCCATCAAGTTTTGGCGTGGCCCCTTCTTACCATCTACCACCAACTCATTTCAACCTGCTCTCACCATCAGTCCCTACTTTTATTTTACTAATCACAAATGCCCTTGTCAAGCTTAACCATTTATTTGTGTCAAGAGAAAGAAAATATTGTTCTTCATTGATATTAGAATCCTGAAGGTACAGGATTATCATATATGATAATATATGATTCCTACAGGACCATAATAAGACTCCTAATAAGACTAAGATAAAGTAGTTATTCTAGAAAATAACATAAGATAAGTTGCTCTCTTCTCTAATTCTAACACTTTTCCTCAAGTTGGAGCGTATACATCAGCTAAGTCCAGCTTGGAACATAGAGTAGAAAACCGATTGGAGTTGAGCACTTTGGTGAAAATGTCTGCGAGCTGATCTGCTGAACTGATATAAGATATCTGAATCTTGTAAAATAAGATGAACTACCGGTAGAGTCTCTAGAGACTGCTTAGTATTCGTGGAATGAACACTTAATAGGAATAGAGAAGAGAAGGTCCGGACAAGAATCCTACTTGCTTTCCGAAAGGAGAGAAGAATGAGACAGATTCAAAAAAGTAACATCAGCCAAAATAAAATTTCGTCAACAGGAGCATAATACTTATAACTTTTTTTAATTTATTTCAGAGAGCAAATCCTTTTTTTCTTTTTTTCCAATTGTAATACAGCTTCGACAAGCTGGGCTGTGCCATCCAGGCAACTGCCATGACCCCAAGATTCAATGCAAACCGGACCTAGCAACTCTGAACTATATCCAAGGGTTTTTTTTTCATGAGAGAAAGATGGTAGGCGTCACGAAGAGAGGGGGTGGGCGGCCGCTAGGGAGGTTCTGATACCATTTTAAGAGGAAGAAAAAAATTGTTCTTCATTGATATTAAGATTTTAGAGATTTGTAAATAGAGTAGAGGATCATATGGTAATATATGACTTTAACGGTACCGTAGCAAGACTCCTAATAAGACTAAAATAAAGTAATTATTCTAACAAATAACATAAGATAAATTGCTCTCTTTACTAATTCCAACAACTTGCGATAAATTTTTCATTCAATCTCGATAATTTTTTAACAACACATTGTAAAAATAACTAGAAAAACAATGATACGTCAAGCAGAAGCATCTCACAGGCCAAAAATCACAACCGGATGATGGCACTAAACACCTCTAACTCATCTGTTAATAAAGTTCGCAAGTTTCTCCTTTTCTGGATAAATAAACACAAACCATCACAAGAATTCAATTTTCTAAAGCGATCCTAGTTCAAAGAGATACCGAGAAGAAAAAGAGTAAAATCACATTCTGCGTCGAATTTAACCCCGAATAAAGGTAAAGAAGTGAGAAATTAAAGAGAAAAAAACCCTAAAAAAGAGAAAGAGTTTGCTTACAGGGGCGAATGCGAGAGAAGGAAGACGGCGAGGAGGGGCGGCTTCGGAGGACAGGCCAGAAGTAGAAGCAGTTGACAGCCCAGAGGAGGGGAAGGAAGGCGAAGCCCCACAGGAAGAATCGACGGGCATAAGCGACCGATTCCTCCTCCGAGAGGCCCAGGGGGCCGTCCACCGTCGGCCATTGGTGCGAGCTGGGGTCGCTATCCCCGGCTCCACTTCCTCCACCGCCACCGCTTCCTGCGGCGTCTCGGAGGATGATGAGACCCGATCCCCCAAGGTGGCGCCGCTCCTCGTCCTCCTCGTGCTCTCCTCGTGCCTCCATTAATGCTCTCTCTCTCTCTCTCTCGATCGAACCGTTTGGTCTTCTCTGCCCTCGCTCATACGTTTCATCTCCCTTTGACCGGTCTGAAGGAAAGCACGCAACGCATTGATTTTAGCATGAACGTTAGGGATTTGATGTACGTGTGATGGACGGCCTACGTATTTTTTTATTTATTTTATTTTTCATTTTCACGGTGGCTATAAAAGATTAGAACCGCATCCTGCCGAGTTCTTTTTTTAGATGCTTTAGAAACATGGCTATCTGTAGTGTGAGGCCACATTTTTATTTTTATTTTTTTAAAAAAAAAAAAAAGGGGGGGGGGGGGGGGGGGGGGTAGAAGGGATAAATCCCTTGTAACTATCCATGTAGGTTCCATCTCATCAGATAATGTTCGATTCGAGATATTCAAAAATCTCAGAAAAATTTTAGATTTAATCAAGTCATTCGCGAGATCATGATAATGTTCGATTCAGAAAAACTCCTGGAAATATATAACTCGAGATCATGGTAATGTTCAATTCGAGACCCTCGCAGGCCCCTACCTCGTCGGATAATATTTGATTCGAGATACCCAGAGACTCCCGAAAATTTTTTGGATTTAATTGAGTCACCCGCAAGGTCATGGTAATATTCGATTCGAGATGCTCAGAGATCCCAAAAAAATTTTAGATTTAATCGAGTCATCCCAGAAAAATTTTTGGATTTAATCGAGTCACCCGCAAGATCATTGTAATGCTCGATTCAAAAAAAAATCCTGAAAAAGTATGACTCGAAATCATGATAATGTTCGATTCGAGATGCTCAGAGATCCCATAAAAATTTATAGATTTAATCAAGTCATCCATGAAATCATGGTAATATTCGATTTCGAGATATAGAGATCCCTGAAAAATTCTTGGATTTAATCGAGTCGGGTCACCTACAAGATCATGGTAATGTTCGATTCGATACACTCAGAGACTTTAAAAAATTTTGGATTTAATTGAGTCATCCACGAGATCATGTCTTAAACCCATGACCTGTTGATAATGAAGCAAGACCTTGTCTTAGCGGTGCGATTTTATTTGATTGAAACCATATGTTTGTGGCTACCATGATATACAGCCACAGTTTTAACTTGCGACTTTATTTGGCCTAAAACCACAAGTCAGTGGCTACCACGATGTGAAGCCACAATTTTTATCTATAATTTCTAATTACAAATAAAAAATATATTTAGATATTAAAAATAAATATATTTTTTTTAATAAAATTTGAGTGAAATCGTGGATGCCTCATGCGGCTTCACTTTGACTAAGTATTCCCTTACAGCTTCCTTAGGTGAAATTTAAAAAACCAAAAATTAAAAAAAATATCTTTAAAATAAAAAAATTAAAAAAAATTAATACATTATAAGATGTCCATGTCAAAGTAATAATAAAATATATAATTAATCATTTATATTTGTTAATATTTTATTTAATTAAATACATAACATTTGAATATATTATAATATATTAATTTAATAATAATATTTTAAGAAATTTATGTTATTAGAAATATGTAGATATTAATATATTAATTGGATAATATTAAAAATTAAATATTATAATATATAATATTAATATATAAATAGATAATCATAGAATTAATTATTAATAAAGAAGTTTAATATTTATATTATTGATTATATATTACAATGAATTTTATTTTATAATATTAATATTCTATAATATTATCAAGGTTATAATTATATTTTAATAATTTTTAATATTATTAATAAAAATTAATATATTATAATTTATTAAGTTGTATATTATATATTATAATATATTTTAATTATGCACGTGCACCGATCGCGAAGTTGGTGGCTTCCTAACTAGTCATTGTTATGGCATGATGGGATGGGGCATTGGTTGATTGACGAGAACGGAGGCAATGTGGTAGTGTGATGATGTCGTTACAAGTCCAAGGCAAAATGGGTACCTACCACCGTGCCACCCGAGATCTAATAATGCTGCGCAATAGGTCTGGTGCATGGCTTCACTGCACGTGACATCCATCGATACAGTAAGGTTGACAGAGGCCACCAAGACGGTAATAGCCGCTCGGCATGTTGGTGATATTTGGTACAAATAAATAAATATAGCA